>CM053789.1:852565240-853765240 GCA_028749045.1 Cupressus sempervirens | reverse complement strand
ATGAAAATTTAATTAAAATGAAATAAAAAAAATGAATGATGAATGTAACAATATGAAATTTAAAAGGAATGAAAAATCTATTTTAAATGCATGGGAGGGGGGTTATGTAAATGAGATGGGATACAACATAATGTAGAATGAAGAAATGCAACATATCATTGACTGAATGCACATCTAGGGTGTGGGAGAGATCACTTGCATAATTGTAAATAGGATTTAAGACAACTCGGAGTTATGGGGGATAATGGGGGTGGATATGTTTTTAAAGATGAACCCTTAGGATAAGAGCGGGGGGGGGGGGGGGGTGGGGGGTGTGGATGGAATTGGAAACTTTAGGATTTTCTAGGTTTTTTGTAAGATTTGGTAGGATCAGGACTATGGGACTATTATTAATAGGATGTTTGGATAGTTGGAAGCTTTGGGATATTTTTGGAATTGTGGCACAATGAAATTACTCTTTTTTGTGTTTCCTTTTGAAATGGGGATGGGACAAAATCCTTTGAAGCTTGAGCATGAGGTACTCTAGAAGGAGTACCACCATATAGTTGAACACTTAATTTGATATAAAAATAACAAGGACCTATCAAGGTTACCAAGAACATAATGGTTTTATTATCATCATTGCATAGGACTAACTTGAAATAGACATGCAAGGATTGCCTCAACATCACACATAAATCTTGAAAGGAGTTAGAGTAGGAATGATGTTGGGTAACTAATAGTCAAGTGACACTTCCCAACTATAGCATGCAACCATAACTGATCACATATTTGGATATAAAAGGGTTACATTTGATTGACTCATAGGAAAAAAAAGAAATAAATGAAACATTGATCAAGATTTTACTCTCAAATCACCTCATTCACAACACACCATGAAATGAAAGATCATGGAAACCTTGAGGAGAGAACAACCACATTTCTTTGAAAGGATAATCAACCACAAAAATTGAAATTAAATATCAAAAGAAAGAGTAAGATCAATAAAAAATAACATTTTTCCAAAGAGATCAGTAGGATTGGATAATGATAGATGAAAGTTAGACATGAGGAAGGATATATCCTACAAGGACTTCATGGTAGGATCTAGGGCCATAATTGAATAGAAAAGTGAAACCTTTAAGACAAAATTTTGATGAAAAGGGATCTAGCATGAGGAATTTCTAAAGAACAGAGCTAGTAAAATTGAATAACCTAATTTGGTGCAAAGTGACACAACATGTGGATATGTACAATGAGACTGGACTAAAGAATGATATAGGGGGTGGCACATGCAATGGATAGAAACAAATATTTATAGGGAAGACATTTTACATGAATGTAGGATGAAAATATTATGGGATTGATTACTAAATTACAACTAAAGAGTGTAAGATAGTGTGATAATGAAAATTTGATATAATACATGACATATAGTAGATCTAAAACTGTTTATAGTACATGTGGAGATTGGGATGGTATAGTGCATGGTGGAAAATTTCCATAGTATAATACATTTTTTGGATGTCCTTTTTTCAACTGAGGTGATTGGCACTAGGGTTTCTATCCTGTGATGCTGAAACAACATGGGGATATGGGTAAATGGATAGGCAAGTGACCTATCCAAGGTGCTTGAATTGAAAAGTTTTCATCATTAGATGCTTGTGTTTATTCTTTTCTCTATTTCTCTCTCTTTTTTAATATTATAAATATTTTGTTATCACCAAGTGCCTAAATTGCTAGGTTTTTGCCATGATGATAATTTTTTCAAGGTATTTTATGATGCTTTTGAGCTTGTTTTAGGACTAGTAAGGTACATTGAGTGACTTAGGAATAAATTTTTTTGAGATGAATGATATTGGTGGGATCATTTAGAAGTTCATCTTCTAAAGTGGATAATAGATATGCTTGTTAGCCAAAGGATTCTATGACAACATAGGGATCTAAGTAGATGGGCTAACATTTTGCCTTCTTTTCTTGATTTGGTTGAAACTTCATGTTCTCTTTTATTACCATGTCTCCTAACTAAAAGTGGTAAGGATGAACCTTTTTGTTGAAATTTCTCTTGAGTCTATTTTGATCTACCACTATGTGCTAAAATGTTTACACACTTCTATGAATCATTATATCCAAGATTGCTCAAGAATGAGTTCTCAAATGGTGACTCATAGCTCTCTATTCATGGAGTGCAAGGGTTTTTAATGGAGACTCTTAGTTTGAGCTAGTTTGTGCCCATGAAATTACACCATAAAATGAGAGATTAAAACAGGAAAAGCAAGAGTGCTAGTCTCCATGATTATAAAATATGCATGCAAATGAAGATGCAAGCTAATCTCAATGATAACAATGCAAAGAAATGAAAGAAAGGAAATATAATCTATGAAAAGAAATAACAATGAAAAATTAATCTATAAAAATAAATATGACTTTAAGATAATATGGAAACTCAAGGATGAAACATGATGATGGAAGCCATGGATGCATGAGAAGAAGAAAAGAAGAGAGAAGTTGCAGTGAAGCTCCAATTTCCAAACCCTAAGGCTGAAACCTTAATGCTCAAACTCCTCCTCCAAAATTGCTCTCCAAACCTATAGCATAACAATACTATATCCACTAACCTTATTCTTCTTATGAAATGAGAAGGAGAGGGTTCCTTATATAGTCAAGTGTGGAGGTGGGAGACTTCTCACAACTAGTATGGGATAATAGGTTTTGATCCATATAACACAAAATTCTACCAATGAGAAAAGAAAAGTGTTTGACAAGAAAGTGGAAAGAGGAAAAAATAAACCCACCTAGAAATATGTGCATTTAAGTGTAGTGAAAAAGTATTTTATTTATTTTTATTTGTTTTATTTCCTTTTTTCATCACAAAGAGATATTTAAGTGAGGATTTTATTTATTTAATTAAAAGACGGATTTTCTTTTAATTAAAAGGAGATTTATTTTATCTAATTAAATGGGGGATTCTCTTTTAAATATATGAGATTATTTTATTTAATTAAAAGTGAAGTTTTCTTTTAATTAAATAAGACTTAGGATAAGACGATCATACCTTAGGACATATTGAAATGATTGAATTAATTATGATTAGATCAAGGAAACTGATTTGAATTAATTTGATAAACATTGCAAGGCATTGATTTAGGCAATTGATAAATTGATAAAAAAGGGCCCATGGTCTAGATAACCGTTTTAGAGAAAACCCTAAAACATGACCATAGTTGATTAAAAGTCCACAAGAAAGATGAAGGAAAACCCTCTCAAACTCATAATGCAACGTAAAAATGCATATTAACATGAAGTCTAACAATGCAAGCTACATGAAAATTCAAAGGTGTACTTGCAATAGAGCAACTATAACATAGGATTTTTTGTTCATCATTCATTAGAGAATGTTAAGGAACTTATTTTCATCATTGTGCCATTATTAACAAACATTGAAAAATCACACAATCATCACTAGTCACAAGTGCAACTATGAAGATATAAATGTGATATATATCATATTGGAATGTGGAAATATTATAACATAAGCATAAAACACATAAAGGTAAAGATGACTTTGATGTAAGCTTGCCCAATTTAATGTAGCAAAACCATGCTCACATCAAGGCATAGATGTTGGGATGACCATAAGAATAACTATGCAAAAATAGTCAAGAATGATGCCTCAAATATCCTAAGTGGTTCAATGGGATTGTCTAATCAATATAACACCATTTTAGTTATAGGATTTGACATCCCTTACTACCAAAGTACTATGTTGATCTTCATTAAATGTCAATCTGGGAGCGTGAACTTGAGATGATGTTTGCAAAGTATATGCTCTAGCTTCGCTAAAATTCACTACTACCTTGAATGAAATAACCATTAAGGAAATCTAGTTTATCCAAAGGAAAGACAATGATCGAATACTTGGAAGGAAATTCTAATTATTTAACCATAAATCTATGCACCTACTACTGCTGGAAAAGTGACTGGTTCTATTTCCAGCAGCTGTAGGAACAATAGTTCTAATCTTAACTTAGAAAACAGAGTCTAACTCCTACTTACTAAAGTAAAATCCACCTTCTATGTGGGCGCCCATAGAAGAATGAAGGGAAGATAAGCTCAGATAAAAGTTTAGAAACTCAGCAAAGTCATGTATTCATTCAAATATGCAGTATCACAATAACTTGGGAAAAACAACAAGATGTCTATCAACTCTGTCTGTCTACTCACTACCTTAACCTCATAGATACATACAAGGTCTTATTTAAAAGGAAGGAAAAACAAAAAACTCCTATAATTAAAACTTCCTCATGAAGAAAAGTCAGTTACAACTTAAGATTGCAAGCATGCAATTAACATTAATTATCCCTTAAATTCCCCACAAATATAGATCATAGTAAATGCTAGATCTACTCTTTTATCTGACTTTAAATAGCTTCTAGGAATCTAGGTATCGTGCTTTGCATGTTTAACTAATCACATTGATGCTTGCTTCCTTGCTCAACTGCTTTATTAGGTCCCACTTTGTTATTCATTAAAATAGGTCCCTTCTGACTTTGCCGCCAAGTCTCCAGCTGCAACGGTGTCATAACACTTATCTTTAATACCATCAATGCTTTAGTGCTATTCCTTCACAGTTTGTTTTTGATTAACTCCTGCTCAACTTGTATTCCTATGATCAACATTTAATACACACAAGACTTCCCGCAAACATTTATTTACATTTATTAGTTTATAAAGAAAAGGCATTAATTATTCAACTAATAGTTTTTGCAATCTCTTCAGCTGTAGGAAGATCTACCCATATCCAACATTCATGAAGAAAGATTTTTACCACAAAATGAACCCCTTTTTAGATATAAATCCAATTATCATTTTTATGCCCTATGTCCATACTTTATACATCAAAAGTTCAAAACATTTATACTAAAAAATGATAAAGTTTAGTATGTTATAGACAAATGTTCACAAAAAGGGCCAAAAAGACTTCTATTTCTTCATGTCATAATTTTTTCTCCCAACCATCCTGAGGCTGGTCCCTTCAGTATCTATAGGTTTCTAATCCTCATCCGCATCCTAAGATCATTGGTGATTTTCTCCCCTGATTCATGAGTTCTGTAATTAAAATATCCATGATTTTGTGTCAACCTTTCCCATTTCTATTCTTCAGCAATCATGTTATATTCAACAAATGAATCATACTTTCCAAGCATAGGATGCAAGAGTATTGGTAGTTGGAAATGAAGAGGTACCCAATAATTTTTTTGACTTCTACCTAACATCATATACCTGGGCATTATGTTGATGGCCAACTCCAAATTTTGAGGAGAGTGCAACTCCCTAATTTTTAGATCTTTTGGCAATCAGATCCATCTTTGAAGGGAGGTTTGTATAGCATAAGGGGTATTTGCAGAATAATGATGCTCCCAATCCAGAAATGCCTGTTTGTGGACAAGGTGAATTTTGGCAGCAATACTTTGATTATTACTAATAGAAAGCCAATCGAAGAATACTTTGTGAGTGTTTTGCACCTCTAGCCAAATGTACAATGGTTCAAACATTTCATTTTCCCTATAAGGAATAGCCTGGTTCTCTTGACTAATCTCATTTTGCATCCATGACATAACTACCCTAAACTATACATCTCCCACATATAACAATGGATTCCAATCTTTATCATCTGGAACAACAAGATTATGAAATATAACTCATAGAGGAGATTTTGCAGAGCCATCAGAACTGATTTGAATGCTGCATAAAATTCTTGGGGAGTGTGCAAGGAAGGGTTCAACCCCCGAGTAATTTGAGACAATTGAAAATTAATCATTTGCTCCTTTATGAATAGTGTGTAAACTGGAGATGGTGACCTATAATTTACAAGCTCTAGAATGAGCTCTAGAATCTTTGTGACACATTGCTACACGACCATAATTTCACTATCCTTCTCTTTAATTTGTCATGCTTGTTCCCTGATAGTTCTGAGCAATTGCTTCCTTTCTAGGTCCCAGTTTTTTTTTTCCCATTGAAACTATTGGTACAACTAAAGGTAGTTGTTAACGGAGTAGAAATGTCAAGTGGTGTATGACAATAGACAACAAGTCTATAATCTTCAAGGTGGTGCTTAGGATGATGGTTGTCAGCAGTACTGTCATCCTAAGAATATTGACGTTCAACAAAGCTATTATTTTGATAGGCAATAGTGTTATCAACTTTTTCTGAAGGGGCAACGATTGCAGGATAGGGTGCAATAGTCATTTTAACTTGAAAATTTTCAACAATTTCCTGAACCATTTCTTGTACAATAGATGGATATTCCTCTGGTGGTAGATTATCAGTTTCTTCCATTGGCTATTCAAACCTAAACACTATTTCCTTTGAGGACTCCATGTCACTATCAATATTAATAGGGCTATTTGGGTTTGCGAGAGATCATTTTCATGTTTAGGAGTAGGTGCTATGTGCTCTGGTGACTGTATAGGTGTAGGTACTAGAGTTTCAACATCAATAGGTGGTATAGGAGGCTCAGTAGGTGGTGCAAGAGGTTCAATTCTCAAATTTACCCTAGACATTTTGGTGACTCATCATGGAGTAGAAATTGGGGTAATATATTATGAAATTTGAGCATAATTTCCTAATCAAACTACTTTAAACTAAGATAGTAAGCCAACCAACCTCATTGTTGAAACAAATTACATGTTGATAGGTCTACTAGTAAGACTCTATGGTATGCTAGTTCATGCCGCTAAGGGTCTCCACCCATATTTTTCAAAAAAAAATGCTATTACAGGAAAATTCACTACAAGTGGTTTTGAGAGTATGGGTGGAGATGGCTATAGGGGTTTCAACAAGAAATACTTCAATACTTTCCAAACATCAAATCTTTTAGTACTTCATGATGGAATTTTAATCACCAAACCATAATGAGGATAAAGATCGTGCTCAAAAAAATATGCCATATTAATGAGGGGTTATGTGAATTCATGATTTAATGGTTAGCCTTCTTTAAATTATTTCACACATTTTAGAAGTACAAAGGAGTGCTAGCTCATTACTGAAATGGCCCTTCCCCATACATCCTACATGCCAACTTAAGATTTCATTGATTTACATTCATGATTTCTTTCCTTGATTTGCATTCATGATATACTTCCTTGATTTGCATTCATGATTTCGATTTTCCCTCCCCCCAACCTAGCAGAGATTGGGTCCCACCAAACTATAAAGATTGCAAATTCCAAAAATCAAAATAACATGCTTTTCTAAATAAATAATAAATTAAATAAATGCAAAGGGGTTGAGTGTGACTAACCTAAGGTGCGATAGGAAGCATGGTTCAATTAGTACTATATGAGAGAAAGAAAGTGAGATGGCATGACGATGGAAAGACAAGAAGGTGGGATAGAATGAGGTGGAAAAGAAATGAATTTTGCATGAGTGCAAAATTTTTATTATGAAGACCTTGAAAATAAATTCAAGGGGCTACAGGCATCTAAGTGTGAGACTCAGACAGAGTGGCTTCAAGAAGAGATGTTTATGTTGTGGTGAATTGTTGAAGAAATTCTTCCCGAGTTGCTAGTTTATGATATAACTTCAGGTGATGCCCATTAACCAGGAGTTTGAATTTGACTAGATCAATTGTTGATAGTTGAACTTCTCCATTGTTAAAAATTCTAATGATTTCATAGGGACCAGTCATCGAGTCTAAAATTTTCCTTGGTGATGCTAATATAGTGAATCATATAGGAGCACCCAATCACCAATAGAGAATTGTCCTTCTTTAATGAATTTGTCATGCCATTGCTTTCTTTGACTTTGAATTAATTCTATGTTATGAAGAGCTAACTTTCACCATTCATCCAACTCATTGAGATACAACATGCAATCTTGTTGTGCTGCAAGAAGGGTAATATCAAGTTTCAAAGCTATCCACAGAGTTTTATGTTCAAATTCAATGGGCATAACAACTGTCTTCCCATATAGGAGCTGAAAAGGTGTAAACCTAGTAGTGGATTTCCATTTTATTCTATACACCCATAAGGCTTTAGGAAGTCTAACTACCCAATCTTTTCGATGCAAAGACAATATTTTAGTGAGTATATGTTCCAATTCTTTATTTGTCACTTCTACCTATCCATTGGCCTGTCGATGATACAGAGACAATTTGCCATGTCAAATTTTATACTCCTCCATGAGTGTTGCTATCAGATTAGATGTAAACTGAGGCCCTTGATTTGATTGTAATTCTCTTGGAAAACCATATCTGGTAAAGATACATTCGTACAAAAACTTTGCAACATTATTGTCACGAGGATGTTTCATGGGTTTGGCTTCGACCCACTTAGTAACATAATCAGTGCAAACCAGTATGTAACTTTTCCCTTCTGATGGTAGTTCAATAGGGCCAACAAAATCAATTCCCCATTTATCAAATGGTTCTACTACTATTTGTGGCTATAAGGGCATTTCACCCATTTTTGTCGATCAACCCATTCTTTGACATTTATCACTTTTTTTTTGTATACTGAGCCGCATCCTTGTGAAGTGTAGGCCAATAATAACCTATATTCAGAATCTTTAATGCAGTCTGTTTGTTAGCAAAGTGACCACCACAGGGCTCATCATGACAAGCACAAAGAACATCATATGTTTCATCCTCTTTGAGACATCTTTGTGTCACCTGGTCTAGTCCAATATAAAACATGAATCCTGAGATCCACGAGAAATTAAAACTCTTTTCTTCTAGCAATCATTTTTCTTTTGCAGAGAAATGTGAGGGAGTTTTGCCAGTAGTTAGATAGTTGGAAATGTTAGCATACCAAGGGTTTTGTGCTAACAAAAGAAAGAGATATTGATCAGGAAAGCTATCTTCTATGGCTGCAGGATCATCAGGTGTTTGAAGACAAGACAAGAAATCAGCTACAACATTTTCTTTACCTGGCTTGTCAATAGTGGTGATGTCAAATTCTTACATTAGTAACAACCATCAAGCTAGTTGTCCAGAGATTGCTGGCTTGTTCATCAGATATTTGATAGCAGAGTGATTTGTATGTACAAATATTTGGTATCCTATATTGTAATGTCTAAATTTATTTAGAGCATAAATTATAGCAAGCAGTTCTTTCTTTGTCACAGTGTAGTTATACTTAGCTCCTTGAAGATTTTTGCTAATATAGTAAATTACATGTTCAATTGAATCTATCTTTTGGCCAAGTACCACTCCAATGGCATGATCTGAAGCATCTGCGTGTATGTGAAAAGGTAACTCCCAATTTGGTCCTCAGAGCACTGGTGCTATTGAGAGGACTTCCTTAAGCTATAGGAAAGCTTTTGTACACTCTGAATCCCATACAAACTCTGTATCTTTTTGAAGCAATTTATATAAAGGTGCTACAATTTGACTAAAATATTTGATAAAACGTCGATAATATCCTGCATGTCCTAGAAAACTCCTAACTTCTTTCAAATTAGTTGGTACAACCAATATGCGTATGACTACTATTTTTGTTGGATCTACTTCAATTCCTTTAGGGGAAATAAAGTGTCCCAACACCACTCCTTCTTGCATCATCATAAAACACTTTTCATTGTTTAAAGACAAATTGTATTCTTTGCATCTTTGTAAAACCTTGTCCAAGTTCTCCTTGGCTTCTTCAAATGTTTGTCCATATGTGGTGAATTCATCCATATACACTTCCAAACAATCTGCAGATATGTCAAAAAAAATGCTAATAACAGCTCTTTGGAAAGTTGCAAGTGCATTGCACAAACCAAATGGTAGGACAACATAAGAAAATGTTCCCCATGGACATGTGAATGTGGTCTTGTCCTGATCCTCTGGTGCTATTTGGATTTGATTGCATCCACTGAACCCATCCAAGAATGAAAAGTATTTTTTTCTTGCAAGATTTTCAAGAACTTGATCGACAAAAGGCAATGGAAAATGATCCTTCTTGGTAGCCGAGTTAAGTTCTCTATAATCTATGTAAACTCACCATTTTCTCCCTTTTTTGGGAACAATAACCAATGGTGACACCCATTGGCTATCTGAAATAGGATATATGAAGCCAACATTGAGTAGCTTTTGCAATTCTTTTTTGACAATATCCCTTAATGCTAGGTTTATCCTACGCTGAAGTTGTATCACAGGTTTGCAATCCAGATTGGTATAAATCCTATGGGTATAGAGTGTAGGATCCAAACCTTTCATATCTGTATACTCCCAAGCAAAAGCATCCTGGTCCTTTTGTAACAACTATAGGGTATTATAATGTTGTGCCTAAGATAAGGACTTGCTTATATTTAATTCTCTTCCTAGAATGATTGTTGTTTTGACTACTTTTTCAGCCATTTAAATTTGCACAATTGGTTGTGAATCCATCTCATGTGGTAGGAGTGAATGCATAAGCTATGCAAACTTGGAATAATGAAGTTCAATAGATAAAGGTAGAATGCTTTCTAAGACACACTCTTGTTTAGAAGATGTCTTAGGTTGTGTTCCATACTCATTTAGTATGATAGAAGAAATGACATCATCTTCTTCTTTAATGTTTACAAATGAGTCCCATGAGATCATCATCAATTATTGAATAGAATCTATGTCCATATCAGAGTCATCCATATTTGGTGAGACAACTTGATCATCCTACAACAAAGGCTGAGCATGAGAGTACAAGGTTAAATTTTTAGTGTTCGTTCAATCTAAAATAGTCATTTTCCCTAATCAGCATGTAATATATGCATATTTTGTTGCTAACCATGGTCATCCTAGAATGATAGGATATCCTCTAGTACTTGTTTTTGGAGAGAGTACGAAAAAATCAACTGGATACTCCCATGAATGTAATGTTATAGTGACATCTTCGAGCATACCATTAGGAATGATGGTAGAATTATCTGCTAGCTACAAGATTGTTGGTGTTTTCCTGAGACCAATGATGCTTAATTTGGACACTACTTCCTTGGTCATTACATTAATGGATGCTTCTAGGTCTATTAAGACATTTTTCACTTGCACTCCTTGAATGGTGAGGGTCACTACCAGGCTTCTAGGGTCTGCATACTTAGGCATTTTGTAGTTATCAAGCATAAGATTAGAAAGCTACCCAAGGACATGGATAGTCTTTGGGTCTTTCTTTTTCCTTCCCAAATTTCTAACACATGCTTCTTTGATGGATTTTGAATTTATTGGTACTTCCTTTATTGCATCAAGCAAGGGAATTTTTACCATCATTTGCTTGAGTTTCTCAAGAAAATCTAGTGCAGCTTGATTTTCACTTGGCAGAACTTGCTCTATTAACCTACTAGGAAATGGTGGTGTCTTGGTTGTAGAAGAAACACTGGTGGTAGATTCTTGAATTGAATTGACATTTGTATCATCTATTTTTGTTATAATGGATTGCTGAGGTGAGGCAAGCATTATTCCAGATCGTAGATGGATATCATTCAGGGTGATGGAATAAATTTTTTGCTGGCCTGAAGGTTTTGTACTATTAGGATTAGGCATAGATTTTGTAGGTAATTGTGGCTATTTTTTAGGGGCTATATTGGCTATAGGAGGCAAAAGGCTTGCTGTTGAGGAGGTTGAGTCAAGGTTGGTTAATGCTGATGCTGCTACAAGTTTGAGGTTTGCTGTCAACCCTATTGAGGTTGGTGCCAACCCTGGTTAGGCTGCTGCTAGCCTTGTTGCTAACCTTGGTTAGGATCCTACCAACCTTGATTAGGCTACTACCACCCTTGGTTAGGTTGCTACCAATTATTATAACTACCATGCTATTGTTGCCATTGACTATTACTACTGTAATTATGGAGTGGGTCTTGAGGAATAATTGATCTTGAAGCCCATGGCATTCATTGAGCAACATAGAGTACTTCCTCATCTTCATCAATTACCTTGAACTTAGTAGGCACATGCTGTGATTCCAAGCTAGGAATAGGCTTACATCGACAATTGTGTTTCTTTTCTCTACAATGAAAGCAATATTTTGCCAACATACTATCAACATCCTCCTTCTTCCTTTGTGCTTGCATGGTGTCCAATTGTGTAGCAACATCATTAATGATGTCTTGCTTGAAGTCTGACAAGAGGTTTGATAGTTCTATCTTAGATACTCCTACCCTAGGAGTTTTTTGGAGTAAGTCCCTCAAACCTCATCCTTTTTTTATTGTTGCTCTGGAATAGTTCAAACAAATATTCCAAATTTCAGCCCACGTCTTCTGTGTAATGTCACCTCCAACCATTAAGTCTAAAGCTTCCATACTCTTGTCATGCACTCCTTTTAGAAAGAGATGCTTTTGGGACTCGTCATTCAACTAATGTTGTGTGTTGTGCTATAGGTTAAACATGAACCAGGAAACATAGTCCTCCAAAGTCTCATCCTCCTTTTGTGACATTTTAAAAATATCATCTCCTTTCAAATCATGGCCTCTACAATATTCCTTATATTTATTAAGAAAAAAGTTACTCATATTTGGCCAATCTATCACAGCATTGGCACCTCAACTCATAAACCATCTCAAAGCAAATTCTTTGAGAGTTGATGGAAACAATTTTAGCTTATGGGCATCAGTTGTGTAGTAATAACTTTGACAAAGCATGTAAAACTCAAAGAAAAAAGTTTTTGGATCTTCAGTAATAAGGCCATAGAATTTAGGTAGGGCAACTGAGGGTATATTTTTCATATTTTGGTTACCCTACTGAGAAGGAATTAGAAAGGGAAAGGTAGGTTGAGCTGCTGCCATTTGTGGATGTCCTAGTGGTGGCTGATAAATGACTAGAGCTAATGGATTATCTTGATATTCTGGCTCAGCAAAAAGATTATTCAAATGGAAGGATTCTTCAGATGTGGTTGGTGATTGTACTTTTTTTGATACTTTTGAAAATACGTTCTCAAATAGTTCTTCTTCTTCTTCTATTTCTTCTATCTCTTCTCTTTCTTTAGGGTTAGGATAAAAAGGATCTTCCTGATTGAGGTTGGGAAGAAATCTTCCAAGGTGGTCTCTTCTCCTATGCATGCAAGAATGCTAAAAATGAAACTAAGTGACTCAATAGTGAATACTATACTGACACCATCCCTGGTAACAGTGCCAAAAATATGTCTAATCAATATAACACCTATTTAGTTACAAGATTGGACATCCCTTACTACCAAAATACTATGCTAATCTTCATTAAATGTCAATTCGGGAGTGTGAACTTGAGATGATGTCTGCAAAGTATATGCTCTAGTTTTGCTAAAAGTCACTACTATCTTGAATGCAATAACCATTAAGGAAATCTAGTTTATCCAAAGGAAAGACAACGATCAAATACCTAGAAGGAAACTCTAATTATTTAACCATATATCTATCTAGCTACTACTGCAGGAACAGTGATTGGTTCTGTTTCTAGTAGTTGTAGGAACAACAGTTCTAATATTAACTTAGAAAATTGAGTCTAACTCCTACTTACTAAAGTATACTCCACCTTTTGTGTGGGCCCCCATAAAATAATGAAGGGAAGATAAGCTCAGATAAAAGTTTAGAAACTCAACAAAGTCATGTATTCATTCAAATATGCAATATTACAATAACTTGGGAAAAACAACAAGATGTCTATCAACTTTGTCTGTCTACTCACTACCTTAACCTCATAGATATAGATGAGGTCTTATTTAAAAGGAAGGAAAAACAAAAAACTCCTATAATTATGACTTCCTCATAAAGGAAAGTCGGTTACAACTTAATATTGCAAGCATGCAATTGTAAAGACATTAATTATCCTTTAAATTCCCCATAAATATAGATCATAGCAAATGCTAGATCTGCTCTTTTATCTGAAATTAAATAGGTTCCAGGAATCTAGGTATTGTGTGTTGCATGTTTAACTAATTGCACTAATGCTCGCTTCCTTTCTTAGCTACTTTATTAGGTCCTACTTTATTATTCATTAAAACAGGTCCCTCTAACTTTGCTGCCAAGTCTCCAGCTACAACAGTGTCATAACAGTTCTCTTTAATACCATCAATTCTTTAGTGCTATTCCTTCATAGTTTGTTTTTTATTAACTCCTGCTCAACTTGTATTCCTATGATCAACATTTAATACACACAAGACTTCCTACAAACATTTATTTACATTTATTAGTTTATAAAGAAAAGATATTAATTATTCAACTAACAATTTTTGCAATCTCTTCAGTTGTAGGAAGATCTACCCATATAAAACATTCATGAAGAAAGATTTTTACCACAAAATGAATGCCTTTTTAGATATAACTCCGATTATCATTTTTATGCCTTATGTCCATACTTTATACATCAAAAGTTCAAAACATTTATACTAAAAGATGATAAAGTTCAGTATGTTATAGACAAATGTTCACAAAAAGGGCCAAAAAGATTTCTATTTCTTCATGTCATCAGGGACAACAAGAGATACTCTAGAGTTTCAAAACCACACCCATAAGTAGAAAGAAAATAAAATATGCCCCATGCCCCAAGTCCTCTATTTATGCATATCTGAGAGAATTGTTAGACAAGGACACTTAACAAAAATCAATAATAGTCAGAACACAAAGAAAAGAGCATGACATAGCTCAAGCAATAAGTATTTGTGTTTAAAAATATAAGTGTTTTAACTAATACTGAGTTCCAAGGATAAGGATCGAATACTTACAAGTAGGTAAGATCACATGACAAAACTAGGTATGGCCAAACTAATAAGTGTTGAAAAACACTCAATGTTAGGGGTTTTATTAAAAAATACAGTTGGGGTGGTGTTAAAAAAAAATATCATTTGCGAGGTGTCCTAAAGAATAATGCATCCAAGACAACAAAGGTAATATAGTTATGCCCCCTAGACAAAGACAAAAACCAATTCCAAACTAAGCCAACAAGGACAAGGTATGATGGAGAAAGGCTAAGTGTTGAGGACACATGCTAAGAAATAAGGGTGCAAAGGCCTCAAGTAGCACCCATTTCCAGGTTTTCATCACTTTGATTGTATTGCAATTTTTTCATTTTTTCTTCTTTTTTTAGGACTTTTTACCTTTTTTTTTTGTATATTTACTACCAAGGTGCCTATTTCCAAGTTTTCACCATGACACTTATTATTATTATTATTTATTTTTTAAAAATTCAATAATATTTTTTTGGAATATATAACTTTTTTGGAGACACATCAAAGCTCCTATTGCTAGGTTTTCACTAACATGAGCATTTTTTAGGACATTTTCTGATTTTTAGATTTTTTGACGATATATCATTTTTTTTTGGATTTTTTCAAAATCAATAAGTATGTACAAAGGATGCCCCTAGACATAATGAGCATCATGGATATAAGCTCTTTAGGTTAAAGACATTAATAGGATTAGGGAGTTCTCTCCCTTTTCTATAGACAGTGAATAAGCACCTGACCCAAAAGTTGCTGTTATGATGTAAGGTCCAAGCCAATGAGGTTCAAATTTGCCCTTTTGATCTCTATGTTGTTGATTCTTAGGATTTTCACATAGGACAAGATCTCCCACTTGGAATTCTCTAGGTGAAATCTTTTTGTTAAAGGCTTTTGACATGCACTTTTGATAAATCCTCATATGGTCAAATGATGCTTGACATTTCTCATCTAGAAGTTCTAACTCTTGAACTCTTATGGGGTAGTAGTCTTCATCTGTAACTAGACCTTTGAGGGAAACTCTAAGTGAAGGAATCTCAACCTTTAAAGGTAACACTGCTTCAGTACCATATGTAAGGGAAAAAGGAGTAGTCTTAGTAGGAGTATGAATACTTATTCTATAGACCCATAAAACCTAATTTATCTGTAAGTGCCAATCTCTATCATTCTTACAAAACTATTCTATGTAGGATCTTAAGAATGGCTTTGTTTGATGCTTCTACTTGGAGGAACAATGTTGTTTAATCTTGAATTCCTTGTAGAGTTGTTTAAGGTCCTTATTTTTGAACTCACCTCCATTTTCAGTGATATTTTTGGAAGGAAATTCATATCAATAGATGATATGGTTCAAAATGAAAAAGAGACTATCTTTCTTGAGGTAATAGAAAGTGGAAAAACTTTTACCCATTTAGTGAAGTAATTAGTAGTAGTGATAATAAACTTATGTCCACCTCATGAGTTGGGATGAATTTTCCTGACAAGATCAAAGGCCCAATGCAGAAATGGCCAATGATATATAGAAGGAATGATCTCCCTGCCTAGAGCATGTATTAGGTTACCATGTTTTTGATACTTTACACATGACTTTGCAAAAACTACTGCATCAATCTATATTGTAGGATGATAGTACCCTGCTCTAAGAAACCTTTGGACCATTAAAAGACCATTGGAATGTCCCCCACAAATGCCCTCATGGATGTCAACTAATGCTTGGTCAAATTCTTCCTTTTCTAGGAATCTAAAAAGCATTCCATCTAGACCCCTCCTATACAAATCACTAGAGATAAGGGAATGGTAAGAGGCATTTCATATAAGATTTCTGCATTAAGATTAGTTAAAGGTTTTATGTATAATGCCATCACAAAGGTATGAGTAAATGCCACCATAACAGGATGACTCATGACCAATAAGGGTACAAATGATATGACTTTCTTAGGAGTCATAGCTAGGGTGATGTAGATCTTCCACCAAGAATTCAAATCTAGATTCATGTTGCCCTAATTGAAGGAGTGTAGCAAGTGTAGCCATAATATCAAATTCTTTGTTTTTTGGTTGAGGGATTTGCTAAAATGTTATAAATGTGAAGTATCATCTCAAGGAATGAACCATCTGCTTGTAAGGTACTAGTTTCTCATTTTTTGTTAGATATTCATCATTGACTTCTTTGATTGGTTGTGAATCCCCATGGATGTGTAACTCTGGGATTCTCCATTCTATGGCCATCTTAAGTCCATTTGTTAAAGCTTCATACTCAGCAATGCTATTTGTACATGAGAACAATAACTTGTAAGACTTAGGAATCTTATACTCATGAGGAGAAACAAACAACACACTAGCTCCTAAACTATTTTGCATAAAGGATCCATCAAATAACATCTTCCATGTTCTTTCAGTCATATACATGAGGTTCTCATCTAGGAAGTCAAATTGAATAGGTGCATTGTCTTGTATTGGGAAATCAACCAATTGATTTTCTATGGCTTGTCCCTTGATTGTTTTATGCTCAATGTACTCCATGTCAAACTTTGAAAGGCTCTTCAACCATTCAGCAAGTCTACCTATGAGGACAACCTTACTTAGTAAATACTTGAGTGGATCTATTTTTTCTATGAGGTGTATAGTGTGCAAAAGTATGTAATGTCACAACTTTTGAGAAGAAAACACAACTGCAAGGAAAGCTTTCTCAATGCTGGTGTATTTAACATCATAGGAAACATGAGTATGACTAATGTAATATATTTCTCCTTCCTTCCCAAGTTAATCAAGTTGAGCTAGTAATGCCCCCAAGGAAGAGTCTATTGCTGAAATGTATCGAATAAGTGGCTTTCTTGAGATAAGAGGCATTAAAATAGGAGGATTTTCTAGGTATTTCTTAGATATGATTAATCCTAGTAGTTTTCTAGAGGTGACTCCAAATACACACTTTTTAGGATTTAACCTTAGTTGAAATTGTTCCATGCAATCTAGAATGACTTCTAAATCATATAAGTGTGTGTCTCTTTTCTTAGACTTGGCCAAGGTGTCATCCACATAACCTTCTATGTTTTTATGCATCGTGTCATGAAAAATAGTTGTCATAGCTTTTTGATAGGTGGCTCCTTCATTTTTTAATCCAAAAGGCATAACATTCCAATAATAGGTACCCCATGCACAAGTGAATGCAATCTTTTCTTGATTTCAAGAACGATCTTAATTTGATTGTATTCAAAAAACCATCCATCAAGGAATAAATATCATAACTTGTATTCATATCCACTATCATGTCTATACTGGGAAGTGGGAAGTCATCCTTTGGGCATGCTCTATTGACATCTCTAAAATTTGTTCAAAATTGAATGGTTTTTTCATGCTTGGAAATTGGTATAGTGTTTCATATTGATTCAGAATAATAAATAGCTCTTATTAATTTTGTACCAAGGAGTTTCTCTAATTTTTCTTTGACTAGTAGAGCTATGTGAGGATGTATTTTTCTTAATTTATATTTAACTAGTTTGACACCCGAAGCTATGGATAAGTGATGCATGATAAGATTAGTGTCCAACCTTGGCATATCTAAATAAGTCCATGCAAAGTTGATCTTCTTTTTCTATAAGAACTTAGTGTAAGTTTCTTTTTCTTGTGGTAACAAGGACTAAGCCAACTATACCATCTGTGGAGCCTTATCTATACCCAAATTGACTGCTTGTGTTGGTTCAATAAGCACTGAAGATCTATCTTGAAAGTAGCTAGGAAGGTGATCAAGTACCTCATTCTTAGGTGCCTTAGAGAGGTTTTCACCCTTGGATACATCCTTTCTTTTTCTTTTCTTGGTTTTGACACAACTATACAGTGGTTTTCTCCATCAAAAATCCTATTCTTTTTATTTTACTTTCTTTTTATGTTACAACTAAGGTACTTGATGTTTGGCTCTCTCATGCTAGTAATCAGTTCATTGGTGGAAAATACTATAGGTTCAATGGAATTTAAGTAATAGGCTATCTCATAATCATTTTGAAATGTTAAAAGCTTAAGTTCTTGATAGCATCAGGACCAATCAATGAGGTTAGGATGAATAAGAGGTAAGTCAATGACTGATTCAAGGTTGTAAATGTGAATGATATCATCTCTAATGACCGAAGAGTCAGAGTCCATCAAAAATCTTCTTAAGCTACCCAAATCTAGATTCATCCTAACAAGTGAAGAATCATCCACCACAAAAACATGTGAATTTAAATCCTCTAATTCTATAAGTGACTCCTTGTCTACCTTAGATTGAGAATTATAAGTGTGGATTACATCAACATCCATGCCAACTATGGAAGGATCCAAGAAGGAGTCCCATTCATAATCATGTGAACTCATTTTTGAACTTTGACTAGGGTGTTTACACCATGAAGGTTTGGGATGTCTTGATGTGGAAGCTTGAATATCATCAAGGGTAACACCTTCTCTTTCCATAAAACCATGAAGACTCTTTTGTTGACTTTCCCTGATAGGATCTTCTACATATGATTCATCCTATTCCATAGTTACAACTGTCTCATGAGTGACTAGACTATTTGAATCTCCCCAAAGGAGATTTGTGGGAGGAACCCAATCTTCACACATGTCTTTCTGATTTTCCAAATTAGGTATATATTCTAGTTCTTCTTCACTATGCAACTTATCAAGGATAAGAGTAGTATTCTCATTGTAGCTTGTAAATCCTAAGCCAACCATCTTCTTAGACTTGCATCCAAAAGGAACATGATTAAAGGGTTCAACTCTAGCATTCAATCTATGACTTAGAGGGCCAATTCTAGGATAACCCATCTATTTGACAAAAGTATACCCTCTTCCATAAGCGTTAGGAGAGGGAGAGAAATTCTTATTGAACATGTACTTATCTTCTCTATAGATCAAGTCTCTAAGAACCACATCTTCTTTCTCATCTTCAATAGACACTAAGGAGCGTATGAATGTGACAAATAAAGTCATACCCAAATATGAATGTGAGCTACTACACCCATATTGTGAACCATGGTGAGCATGTTGAGAAGGTTTTCTTGAGTTCTTAGGAGGTATTTGTCTCCTATAATGATAATGTCTTAAATCCCTTCTTCCTCTAAGGCTAGGAGATCATGAAGGTTTTCTTGAATGTCTTCCACTTTGTGTAGTCTTAGAAGGGGTGGATGGAGGATAGTTGTTTCCAGCACAACAACATGTTAAATTAATAATTAAGTTGTTGAGTCAAGAGTCTATCTTGATCTTCTTGGAAGGTTTTCCTTTCTATCTCCTACAAGGATTGTCTCTCCAATTCTAGGAGCCTAAATTTCTCTTTCTTTAAATCTTGTTTTTCTAGGAAGGCTTTCTTTTTGTGTTTAATTCTCTTAAGTGTTTGACTCATGTATCTTGAAGGTGTCTTGAGTGATGAATTTGGTCTTGAATGTCTAAACCAATTATTGGCTTATACTGCATTTATACAGATTCCATGAGGTTCATCATATTAGTTTTCATGTTATGATTGTTCTTCTTAATAGGTTTGTCTCTTATCTCTTTCAACCCTTTTCTGTGCATCCAGATATCTAGTTGAGATAAGGGGTGAGACTGGTCAATTTTCATGAGAGGAATGACCAACAAAATAATATCTTAATGTTTTTCAAATATGTCATCAAGGAATTCATCCATTTCTTCACTCTCTCATTGAGTCAATGTGTAAATCATATCCATATCCAAGTGACAAGATGCTAAGGGTGTACTTAACTCACTAAGGTTATTCTTGGGATTAAACCAAACTTCTGAGTTTTCTAGGTCATTGGTCAAATATAGGTTATTTTCCCTTATGTCTTTGGTGAGTTTGAACTAAGAGTAATTGGTTAAAGACTACTTGAGGTCACTTTCCTTGATCTACTTGATATATTGTTGTAACTAACATGAAATGAAAGGTACTAGGTGATGGGATGACCCTAAGAAACATTGGTACCAAACTAGGATAGAAAAAATACTCACTTGTCCAAAAGAGAGGTGAGAAGATCAAATTTTGTAGTAGGTGTAAACCAACACTACCATAGAGGTTCCCACTAATATGGGTGAATACCCTAACACATATGGACTAGGAGGATAATTTACCCAAATTATAATTACCTAAATCTGAATTTGTATGGAAGTGAATGGCCAAGAAATTACTAAGAATCTCCAAGTGTGTTATCAAAGAATCCAAAGGTTTATCTTCTCAACAAGGATGATTTATAGCTCACAAAATTCAAGAAAGGTGACTCATGAATCAAATATTACTAGTTATAGAGGTAAAAACACAACAATGCAAGGTGTAAACAAGCTTCTAATAGTGGGGTAAGTGACTTAATTTGACTTGGATCGACTGAAGAAGACTATAAATGACAAGATAGAAAATCAAGCAAGTTGACAGTTTTGGGCAATAATGAATTAAAAAAGTTTCAACTCAGGAACTCAATGTTTTTGTTCATTTTAACTGATCAACTAGAGGCATCAAAAAACTTTTATCATTAATCAGGCACATAAGACAAAAATTAGGGAGTTCAAGTAAACAATATCTTCAAACAATGATCAATAGATAGAACAACCTTGCTCATGAACAAGAATAGTGATGTAGTACTCTACTCCCTAAGGAATCTACTTGTATATGTCCTCAAAGTGTTTTCCAATCATACACATAGTCCCAGAAAAGAAAAAGTGGGCTGCATTATGGTTCATAGTAATGGTCAACTTTGTAACTCTTGCAATCTCAAGTGGGTGAAATCTAATCCCAACACACTAGGGTTTTGACACATTCTAAGAATTTAATCAATTAGAGATGTTGAGTAAATTTGATAGCCCAAAAAGAGACCACACCTATGGTGATTTCTTCCACAAGAACAATCATATAGTGGTTGTTGCTCTATGATAGAAGTGACTAACACAACTTGAGGTTTTGTCTATGTGGTCTACCCAATAAATGGAGTTCCCACTATGGTTAATAGTCTCTAAAAAGTAAGACTCACAATATGGACTAGATGGGGACTTAGCTCAGATTCAAGGGTGCCAAGTTTTTGATGTGCTCAAAAGGGAACAAAGCATATTCCTCTAGCCTCTTTACCTCACCCAAATATAGCAAGTAGATTAATTGACATGCTAATTTAAAATCATCTCACTAAACCAAATGAGACAATGAGATGATATCAAATTCTTCCCTACCTACAAGAGGATATATAATCAAGAAGAGATTTACATGTAAGGAAAGTGAATAAAGCCCACTCTCTCAAGAATGCCTCAAATAGTGTTCACAGGGCCTAATTACTATGTGAAACATATATGCAAGAAAGCAAATGTAGGTTCATTCTTATAGCCCAAATCGAAATGTGAAATATGAAAGAATGTAACACTCAATTAAAACACATGAGAGGTTCATTTTTTACTTCCAAAATCTAATGTTATAAAGATGCAATAAAATATTTGTTAATCCTTGCAATGTGTGTATCACTCCACTGATCTAATGAACCAAGCAAGCAACAAGAAAACCAATACAAGATAGATATGTCTTATGCAAACACTAGGGTTAGATCTAAAAATATTATTGTTAGGAGTAATAATAACCAAAAAACAACCCAAATAAAAAATCACATCATGCATTGAACCATGTGAAAATTTAATGCAAGTTAATCATTAAATGCCCTTTTCTTAATTTTGATTTTTGACCTAGTCAACAAGATTGGACCTATATGACATGAATTCAAACCCAAAACCTCAAATACAAAATAGGGACCCCTATTAAAAAATAAAGACCTTTCAAAAAATGTCAAAATTTTAGAAAAATATTTTCATTTGTGCCCTAGGGACCCATTTTAGAAAAAAACCTACTTATAATTCAGATAGCTTTCCAAAAATGTATACTTTTTCTAAGAAAACTCTTATTTTCACCCAAAAGTAATTCTTATGAAAAATAAAGAAAAAATTATAAAAAATACAAATTACCTTAGAAAATGTGAATTTTTTATTGAAGCTTCTATGATATGCCTCCAACTTGCAAAACTAATTTCAGACCAAAAAATAAAACTTGTTGGGAGATATGATCAACTCTTTAAGATCTAGGGTTTTTCATCTCCGAACAAATCCGCACAAGGGTTTAGCTCCAAAAATAGCCAAAACCAACATGTAAAGGTGGGTTGCCCCATAGTGGGAACAAAAATAAAGTGCTAAAATGTTGACACACTTCTATGAATCATTATATCCAAGACTGCTCAAGAATGTGATCTCAAATGGCGACTCATTGCTTTATATTCATGGAGTAAAAGGGTTTGTAATGGAGGCCCTCAGATTGACCTAGTTTGTGCCCATACAAGTACACCATAAATGAGAGACTCAAAGAGGAAAAGAAAGAGTGTCAATCTCCATGATCATAAAATATGCATGCAAATGAAGATGCAAGATAATCTCAATGATAACAATGCAAGGCAATGCAAGAAAGAAAATCTAATCTATGAAAGGAAATAACAATGCAAGATTAATCTATGAAAAAAATATAACTCTAAGCCAATATGAAAATGCAAGGATGAAACATGATGATGGAAGCCATGGATGCATGAGAGAAGAAGACAAGAAAAAATAAGTTACAATAAATCTCCAATGTCCAAACCCTAAGGCTCAAACCCTAATGCTCAAACTCTTTCTCCAAGATTACTCTGAAAACATGCATCATAATGATACTATATCCACTAACCTTATTCTTCTTATGAAATGAGAAGGAGAGGGCTCCTTATATAGTCAAGTGTGGAGGTGAGAGACTTCTCACAACTAATATGGGATAATAGGGTTTGATCCATGTGAAACAAAATTCCACCAATGAGAAAATAGAAGTGTTTAACAAGAAAGTGGAAAGAGGAAAAACTAATCCCACTTAGAAATATGTGCATTTAAGTGTAGAGAATTTTTTTTTTATTTGATTTATTTCCTTTTTTCATCACAAAGAGATATTTAAGTGGGGATTTTATTTATCCAATTAAAAGAGGAATTTTATTTTAATTAAAAGGGGATTTATTATATTTAATTAAAAGGGAGATTTTATTTTAATTAAATTAGATTATTTTATTTAATTAAAAGAGAAGTTTTCTTGTAATTAAATAAAACTTAGGATAAAATGATCAAACCTTAGGAAATATTAAAGTAATTGAATTAATTATGATTAGATCAAGGATGATGATTTGAATTGGTTTGATAAAATATTACAAAACATTGATTTAGGCAATTGATAAATTGATAAATGGGGGCCCATAATCTAGGTGACCATTTTAGGGTGCATACAACCACTAGGTGGTCATAGGCATGTTGTCATCTTTCATCAAGTAAATCAAGTTGGACGAGTCTAGAAACTCTATAATCATCATCATATATTTCACCTTGCAAAGAGATACATAAGGAAGGAGTTCAACCTCTATTGATAGGACAACTTTGACACCATAGACTAGGGAGTACGGGGTTGTGCCTATGGATGCACAGAATGCCCAAAGGGCAAGGTTGTGTTGCAAATGCCAATCACGATTGGAATCATTATCAACCTTTTGAGGATGTTGAGGAGGGATTTTTTGGTTGCCTCTGCTTGACATTTATTTGATCATAAATGCGTCAAATTTTAAAATTAGGAATGTTTTTGGTACAAGCCTCAATATTTCTATTAAATTTTACCTTGGAAATATTTACTACATACTTATTACTTTCATAATTCTAGCCAAGATCATGCCTTGTAATAATTAGAAATTGGTGATATAAAATCAAGATAAGATTATTACAATTAACTCTCCAAGTCATCATTAAACCAACCCAAGTGTCACCATAAAGGGTAGTAATCATTAAAATGATGAGGAAATTGTCACCATGGTTATCATTACCATAAACCTAACTCATATGAACCATATCATTTGTGTCCTTCATAATTAGCATGATTGCCATTGTGTTCTTCCCTCCTTAAAAGGTTTGGGGTATCCTTTTGTAGCTAATTGTTTTCTCTCCAACATCTTAATCCTTCTATTTATAAACCAACCACAACCATATAGTTAGCACCATAATTACCCTCCTGGTATATTTGGCTAATGATGTAGATTTGGAGGTAGTGTAGAAGGGTGATGGAGTCATTGAGGATCATGCTAACTTTCTAACCCACACTACTCACATTTTGAATAGCCTCAACAATATTTTAGAGTCTCCTTCTATCTCAATCCTAGTGATTTCCATAGAGGTATAAAATTTCAACCCCTACAACAAGATCATTCCTTCAAGTTGGTTGACCATATGATCATTTAGCAATCCAACATAAGAAACCACCCACTTGCATATGACTTATGTTAGTCCCATCAAAATTGAGTTTGCACCACCTAGGTGGTGGTGGTGGTGGGTGGTGGAGAGTGGAGACTATTTAACATTGGTTCTTTCTACACTTTTTGAACTATCATATTTGTCAAACCCCTAAGAGAAGTTCCAATCTTTAACTATTCCTTCATCTAGAGGTGAGGGGGCGAGTCATTATATTTCTAATTACAAGTAAAAATATTCTTTGATGGCATGCACAAGCCTAGGTGGAGCATTATTTGGGGTGTTCTTTCTTCATTTATGAAAATTCTATTATTCCTCTCCTCCCATATGCACTAGCAAATGTGGGGGTGCTAGTTTCCATAGAGGGTGTCTAGAAGTGCATTTCAACTAAAACATTATTTCATGTCTTCATTCATGACCCAAATAATTTTTAGTTTTTTAAGAATCTTCTGCTAAATAAAAGAGGAAAAATCACAAAAGATAAAAAAAAATTTGATGCTTTCATCCACCTTCTTATACATAATGCATCTGTTGGCAAAATTAAGTACATGTTTAACAATGTTATCTTGGGCAAGAATTTTCCTATGTAGAAGTGTCCACCAAAAGAAGTTGACTTTGGGAATTAGATGTAGATCCCAAATTTTGAGCTAATCCTCATAGTCATTGATGGATGTTATAGTTAGGTCATAGAATGACTTAGTAGTGAACGTGACAAAAGAAGTGTAGGACCATATGATCTTATCTTCCTATCCAAATTGAGGGATTCTAGTATGCTATAGATTATCCAAAAGATCATGTGTAATGTATTGAATACCTAAATTATCACCCACCAAATGAAATAGGTTAAATCATCTCCAATGGGTGAGGTACCCTACCACTTTCTCACCCATCCTAGGAACAAGAAAGTTGTGTAGGTTGAGGTATCTATTAGATTCAATGGAAAAGACATCAATCTGGTTGTCATGCCAAAAGTTGATGTTTTCCTTGTTACCAAGTTGTCATTTGATACCTTTGTGTATGAGTGTTTTCAAATTATTGATATTATTCCATATTTGGACATGTGAGGTAGGTTCCCTTCCATGAACTATTCACAAAATGAGACCAAACTCAGATACTTGACACACATTATGTTATACCAATCCTCTTTCCCCATGATTAGTTTCCATGCCACTTTGCAATTTAGTGCCTTATTAAGATTATTTATTTTCCATATTTTGAGACCACCATACATTTTGGGGGTGAATACAATGTCCCAATTAATTAAGGGAAAACCTAATTTTTTCTTCTCTTCCTATCCAAAGAAAATTGTATTGAATCTTTTCAAGTTTGTTTTCTATAACTCCTAAAATTATGAAAAGTGATAGGAAGTAAACTGGTATGCCCTAAAGTAAGGATTTTAGAAGTTGAAGTTTTCCCAGATGGCTTAGCAGTTTACCTTTCCACCTAATGAGGTCCTTTTGAGTGCATTCCAAAATAGTATACCATAAATTAGCTTTGACTTATTCAACATTAAGGGGGATCCCCAAGTAGGTGGATGTGAGGTTAGCCAATTCACAACTCTTTTGGATATTAATACTTTTTCCAAAAGAAACAAAATGCCTATCCAAAATGAGCTTCTATTCCCTACACTCAACAATTCAAGAGTTACCAAAGAAGAAACTATCATGGAAAAACTATTGGATTACTGGAGGGAGGGTTGAAGCCAATTTAATACCTTTGATTCTTCTTTGGTCCACCATATTTTTTCATATTCTTGCCTTAGACTTCTACAATTAGGATGAAAAGGTAGAGGGAGAGGGGGCCACCTTGTCACGAACCTTTGTTCAGGGAGAAGAATTCACCTGGGATGCTAATGACAATAAGAGAGTAACTAATAGTTTTCACACACTCTTTAATTATAATGATAAATTTATCATTGAATCCCAAACAAGAAATAAAATTGTAAACAAGGAACAATTAACATTATCACAAGATTTTGAAATATCAAGTTTGAAAGCCATACCAACTTTTTTTCTTCTATCCATAGAGTGGATACTTTCATGTTTGGAGATGATAGTATCCAAAATTTGTCAGTCCAAAACTAAACATTTTTTATTTTGGTTGATGATTTTATCCAACACTGGCTTAATCCTATTCCCCAAAATTCTGGAGATTATTTTATAAAAGGTCATGAATAGACCAATGGATATAAAGTTACTCATAAACTTGGGGTTGTTGTGTTTAGGGATCAACATAATAAAGACTTTTTTATGCTATCAAAGAATTTTACCTATCTTGAAGAAGCCTCTTGCAACCCTGGAGATATGCAACCCAATAATGTCCCTAAATTCCTAAAAGAGTGTGGGAGGGAATCCATATGGACCTAAGGATTTTTAGGAATTCACAAGAAATCGTGCTATTTTGACCTCTTCATCAGAAACAGGACCAAGAAGAAAGTCACTATCCCCTGCCATGACCATGTTCAAGAGTTGGCATAGGAGGAATCCTAGAATATTTTTTGATCCCTCCCCATGGTAGAGTAAATTTATTAAAGGAGTTAGTAACAAGAGGTTGAAAAACAAATTATCATTAATATTTCCCCCCATTTGATTTTGAAGAGAGTCAATAGTATGTATTCTTTTGTGATTGGTCACAAATTAGTGGAAGAATGATGTGTTACAATCCCCCTCCCTTAGCCATTGCACCTGAAATCACTTCTTCTAGTTAGTTTCCTCCTTATCCTTGATTTATTTCTATTATTGTTGACACTTTTCTTCTTTGTTTTGCACATCCATGGGTGTGTTCCCCATTGCTAGCTAGGTTTGTTGGTGTTTGAAGGTGCTAGAGAGTACTTTTTTTCTTAATAAAGATGTCCCCATAATTGGTTTCACTCCATCCCTTAAATTTAGTACTAATAATCTCCAATTTTGTAGCAACCATGCACATAACAAAACCTATGATTGGAGTACCCCACCATTTTTTCACCATATCGCTGAAGGTGGGGTCAAATGTCCATATTATTTCATATCTGAAGGGGACAGTACAATGTCAAGGTGAGTCTAGCTATTTAAAGATGAGTGAGTTATAGAAAGAGGACATTCTAGGTAGAGACTTAAGGTGTGTGTGATTGGCCACTTTCTAGACTAAAGAAGCAAGGAATCTATCCACCTCGACCCAAATCAAGTGAATGCCTTTTCTATGATTGGACTATGTATAAGGGTTGTCTAAAAGACTAATATCCACCACATTAGAATCATTTATGAAGCTGGATGGGTCACCCATAATATCATTGTAACCAAATAAACCCCCAAACTTCTCCAAGGAGTGAGTTGAAATTACCACCCAATAGGAAGTTGTCTAAAGGGTTTGACAATATGCAATTCTTTATTTTCTCCCAAAGTGTCTTTATGTCCATCCTTGTATTAGGAGCATAGATGTTGAATAGATGCCAAATTTTTTGACCCTTATTGAAAGAAACTTCAAGGTAGTTTTAAGAGAAGGACAACATAGTACCCTTCATAGGACTAGGGTTCTAGAGGGTGGTAATGCCTCTAGAATCCATAGAAGATTTAGAGTAGGTAAATTGAGCCCTTGACCAAAGGGTGTTCACTAAGAAATCAAAATTAGTGTGAGACATTTTAACCTCTTGAACTCGCAAGATATCAACTTTATGTTAGAAAATATACTATCTTATAGAAAAAATTTTCCTTAGGCTATTGAGCCCCATGATGTTCCATCAAAGAGAAATCATTTCTTACCTTTTTGGTTGGCATCAAAGGTGAGTACCTTTCCTCCAACTATCTCTCTTGCAATGATTATCTTTCTTCTTACTCTCTCTATCGATCTACCTTTTATTATTTTAAAACCCACATATGTTTTTTTTAGTTTTCTTTGGTTTTTTCTTTTTTCTCATGATTTTTTCATCTTCACCCCTCATCGTTGGCCTCAGGTACCACACTAATGACACCAATTTGCTACATGACATCCTCATCCTGGAATAAGTCCTTACCTTGAGGGTTGAGCGTAGTTGTACCCATAATATCATCATTGAAAACTTGGTCCACTATTTTGTTTTACATAGTTCTAGGGATTCCTACCATACCATCTATAACAGGGAGTTGGTATGTTTTACCCCTTTTTTCGCTAGTATCAAGACCAACCATTAGTTCTTCTAAAGATGTAACAGTAGAAGGTTGTGGGATTTCTTCATCCTCCAATCCAACATATTAGAAAACTTTAGCAAAGTTATGACCCATAACTAAGGTCAAAGTGTTGTCCCCATAAGGAAGTGAGTTATTATTTGAGCACTCATTGTGGTGACAATCACAACCCTAGGGGAGGTTGTTTTCTTCTTATCTTTTTGTTCCTTAGCCAAGTTTAGCTTGCATGTATCATTGGTATGCCCTCTAGTTCCACACTACTAATAGTACATGGTTGCATTATCTTAGGCTAGTTCTTGTGTGTATGTTCCAAATCTCAACTTGAGAATCACAAAGTTGGCTAGGGTTTTTCAATGGCTAAATTAGCACAAGACCTCACAAAAGCTAGTAGAAACTTGGAAAGGGTAACTAGGTCCATAGC
This sequence comes from Cupressus sempervirens, assembly GCA_028749045.1. Taxonomy (NCBI): domain Eukaryota; kingdom Viridiplantae; phylum Streptophyta; class Pinopsida; order Cupressales; family Cupressaceae; genus Cupressus; species Cupressus sempervirens. The sequence continues at coordinate 853,735,784 of CM053789.1, read as the reverse complement.
AATATAGTTTCCAAATGAGTTCCCTATCCATATATATATTTGAATATCCCAAAATTCTAGGTGAAGCACTTATATCTTGATCCAAATTGGCACCATGAAATGTTGGGTCAATTTAAGGATTAATCCTTGGCTTCCATTTAGCCAACATGACAGGGTACTTTCCATATAACTAGGAGCCTACTAGAGCTAGTAAAAGGTCTTTAGTGGCCATAAAATGAAATAGGAAGAGTCCACTAGGCATTACTAAAGTAGAAACACTAACCTTTAGCTTCTATTGTTCATAGGTCCATTTTTTGACCATATCAATTAAGGGTTTCTAGTTCACAAATCTCCCAACTAGGGACAAATTAAGGTCTACCATTGTCCTATCAATAATAAAGTTTAGAAGGCCAATCTCCATTCCTTTTTCTCTTATGATAATTTTCACTTGGAAATATTAAAGAATATTCTTAAATTCCCCCTCAAGTGTTGATTTATAGTTATTTTTATTGGGGGATCATTCAGGCACACCAAAAAACTCCATAGTCAATACACATGCATCTTTCTCAATGACAATGATAGGAACCATTGACAATGAAATATTAGCAACCTTAATGATAAAGGGGTCAATAGTAGGGATAGAGGACATAGGGCCCATGGGGGAAGAGGGGAAGGATGAATCATCCTCAATAGAAGTCATAGAATTTTGAAAAAGTCATAGGGCAAGAAAACCATGAGGATTGTTAAATTGTGTATAAATGGAAATGTATTGGAGTCTAGGTAGATATTTTATTACCACTCTTGATAATAACCATATTTTTTTGAATGACCCTTTTAGTACCAAGCTTAAGGTTGTTGGTTAATTTTTGATATACTCTCTCTGTAGTAAGGACTTCTACAAAGTACAATTTTCAACTTCTACCAATACAGAGTTCTCAAAGGATTCTAAGAAAGAGTTAGAGATGAGAAGTGACACGGAGTGGGTTAAGACTACAAAAATTATGGACTACATGGTGAAATACCCTTATGTGTGGATGAAGATCAAAGAAGGTGGCATGCTTCCTTTCATGGAATCAATGGAAGGGCACAATGAGAATTCTTCCACCCAATTTGTCAATTCCTTGAATGACAAGAAGGTCACCATAAATGAAACCACTTTACAAGTTAATAAAGAAGCTATCACTATGGCCATTGGTTTACCTACTAAAGATAGAAAGTGGACAAAAGTTGTAAAGGTCTTAGATAAAACAAGTCTCAATAGATTTTCAAAAAGGATGAAAACCATTTCAAATATAGAGTTGGGTTTAATTGGGAAGTTCTTTTGAAGTTGTGGGGAGAGTTATGTCTCTTAATAATGATGAAGTATCTTACCCTTGAAGGTAGGTTAGGTGTCTATTAGCATTACCACTTCCCCATATTAGACTATTTTAGGCACCTTAAAATTATCTTTATCACGTACTTCCCATTGCATGACTTAAAGGTTATTGTTATGGTGTTAAGAAGGTAAGAGAATTTTTATTATTATTTATACTAGGGGCTTATTCTTTACTTATATCACTTTTAATTAGCTTTTTTCCCTTCCTATTGTGTTTCCATTAAAGATGTTCATGACCAACCTATTCCATATAGAACCCCATGAGGGAATTATTCTGTGGCCCCACACCCTAGCTATCCCTATCATTTACCCCCTTTATGACCAATAAAAAGATGAAAAAATACTGTGAGGGATTAGGTGAATGCCAAGAAGACCAAAATTGAGGCTCTTGTTGATGTTTAACCTATGAAGTCTAAGGTGGATAATGAGGGTGGTTATAAGAGGTGAAATAGGCTCGTAAAGAGTAAGGCTAGGTGGAAATAGATGGATAATAGGAGGATGGATATAGAGGAAGAGGAGTTGAGGTAGGGTGTGAGTAAGAAAGAAAGGCCTAGGAAAAATGAGAAAGCTATAAGGGATAGGTATGTTGAAGAGGATGACAAGGAGGAGGAGACTATAAAATCATAAGATGTGGAGTTAAAGAAGGTGAAAGAGCCCAACTTGGACTCCACACATGTCTATTTTAGCTTCATCATTAACATTGTGGACTTCACCTCCCTTGTTGCCCTTGTTTTCTAGGATAGGAAAGATACCTCTTCTGTTAGAGCTACGTCCTTAATGGATATAATGAAAAAAGAAAAGGAAAATGTTTTTTCTAACCCTACTATATTGTAGGTTCAAGATGTTAACAAGCCTAAGGAAAATTGTGATGGTTTCTAGGAGTTGGATAAGAATGTGGACAATGCTAGAAATGATATTAAGTCCCTATTGGGACTAAAAATTGCATGGTCAATTTTGAGTACCATTAAGAAATCAAGCCCCATAAATGTTTTTAAATTCATGTGTACCTAGCTATACCTTTGAGACTCATAAGGTGTTTAATGTTTCAAACACCTTTCATTTAGTGTTTCTACTTCTTCCATGAAGTTAATTTGAGATTTTGAGTCATTTCGTGAAGTCTTGTTTTGAGCTAGTGTCCAAATCTACATTTTCACCTAAGTGTCAAACAACGATAAGAGGCCATGTTCACAAGTGAATATATCACACCCAAAAATGTTTCATGACTTGCTTCTTTGGGAGTACCTAATATCCATACTAGAGAACCTATGTTTCAAATTTTGAGTCATTTCAAATCTGTTTGACTAGGTTTTGAATCCCTCAAAGTTGGCTAGTTACTATTTTCATGCTTTTGCAATTAATTTTGAATTCTCGAAAGCCTAGTTTGACAAGTTATAACTTTGACCTAGTTAACCCAAATGTTAAAATTCCTTTTGTGTTGCATTGTAGATGTCAGAGACTTGTTATGTTTTAGGTTTTTGTTTTTGACGAATATGTTTGATCAGTTTTCAAACACGATTCCAAACATAATTTCTAAAGTTTTACTAGTGTCAACATTTGCAGATTGTTTGGTACCCCTATTCATGATGTCATAACTTGAGATCCATGATTGATTGGATTGAATGGGTTGTAACATTGTGTTGTCCTTCAAAAATACTCCAAGTGTGCTAGTTTGCACATCATGACGAATTCTTTTGCACACTTTTCTAGGTCAATTCCATTTGCAAAAACTACTTTTTTGCCATGGTTTCAATCTGCAAAATCCAAGTAGCTCAATTTGACTGATTTCCATTTGCGTTCTATTATTTTTCATGAGCCCAAATCATAGATCCATATTCTCCTCATGACAAAGAACTAATGCCCCAGTTTTTATCTCCCCAAGTGTCAGTTTGCCCAGTTTTCAAAGCCAAATCCAAACCCAGTTTATGGTTTTCTGACATGTTTATTTATAGGTCATTCTAAGAGGTCAACTTTGACAGAAAACATCATTTGACCTTGAATTCAGCATAAGACAATATTCAAAAATGTGAAATAATTTGGAACAAAGAGTCAGTGTGCCACGTTTTAGAGCCCGGTCAGAGGTTTGGATCAATTTTTAAAGCCAGTCAAAGGACCTCTTGGCACAAATTTGATAGTTGACAGAAAATGATAAAATGGGATTCTAATGATCAATTAGTGCTCAAAATCAATTCAGGTGAATATTAAAAGGTCAATGGATTAGTTTGAGAATTCAGTTGTTCAGAAACAAAATTCTTTTTTAGTTGGACCCTCTTGGGGCCCGACTAATTCCATTAGATTGACAGAAATATTGTGAAGTTTTATGATATTCTATAATGATAATGGTCTTTAAAGATGAATTGCTTATGTACTAATCACCATTTAAAAATTAGAATACTATATGAGGATGAATGAATACATTTTGAGGCTAATTGTTTGTCATGAAGTTTTAAATATATTTGTCACTCTAAAATAGGTTACCATCCATGGAACTAGTACCTTGATCTATCCATGAGATGGCCGCTTGTATTTTGAGAAGCATAGTTCATACTTGGATTCAATTGAGCATCTTTTGTGGAAAAATGTATGGAAAAGAGTATTGTTCCCTAGATTTATGCGACCAAAGGCTTGAAGAGATGGAGACCCTTGATCCAAACGATGTTGAATCAAGGATTAATTTTCCTCCTCCTTTCAATGAGTTCAAAGTATGGTAGAAGGAATGTTGGAAAACACCACCATATGTTGATAAGTATCAACATTATTCTTTTTTGAGCATTGGGGTGAAGTAATTGGATACAATACTTTAGAGGACTAGTGTCCAAGAACCAAGCAAAGCCAACATGCAAAGAAGACAAAAATCAAGCCAGTGTCCACTCCACAGCATGAGTATGGAGGGCATTTTGAAAAAGCATGAATTCAGTCATGACTTTTTCTTTGAAACATGGATGTGAGAAAGATTAGTGACCTCATGAGTAACATAAGAAAAACACCCATGCATAGAGTAGAGGATCCTACGCTAGTAGAGCATTAGAGGCAAGAGATGATATCAGGCACATTGGGCAGTCAGAACAAATAAAAGAGCCCATGCTGAGATCTCTCCATGTAAGGCATTAAAAAAAAGGATTCTCCACACACATTTAAGTCAAGAAGTTCACACCAAATGGAGTTTGAACCACGAACTTGCAGATGAGCCCATATCAAAAAAGAGCAATGATATGCATTTTTCAAACAAGAAGTCACCTACAGCATGTAATGAGTAGTCCCAGATCCATGTCTTGTATAGATGAGAAATAGAGCCACAGGAAAATATGAGGAGCCATAGTGAGATAAATAGAATAGTTCACGCATCAATTTGAAACACACATGTTTTAAAAAGAGGAGGCTATCCATGGTTAAAGGAGAGTATCCAGTGGTAGAGAACAAAAGATGCCATAAGCCATAGGAAGGAAGGAGAAGCCACCAATTCCAAACATAATCAGAGCATGTTAAACAAAATCCACGGTATAACACGGCACCTCACGCACAAAGTAAAGCCGCAGGTAGTGAAAAGAGTTGCCCACATCTTTGCAAAGAGAAGACTTCAGTATAAAAAAACACACAGCTCATGTGAAGAACAAAGGGATCTGGTTGAGAGCCCCACACCATTTAGAAAATGGTGTGTCCACATCAAAGCATAGGACCCTATGCAAATAAAGGGAAGCTGTGAGCAGTCCTTGTTTATCCCACATTGATAAGTGGATCGATATTTTTGCAGTATAAAAACATTTCCATGCAAAGAGTTAAATGTATTGAGCAAGGGCCTTTTGAAAGGCAGAGCCATAGGTTAGAGGGTGGGGCCTGTAGTCGGCCAAATAGACCTTAAATTTTGAACCCAAAAGAAATTTTTCAAACAAAGTTGCACAGAAGTTGACATGGTGGATTTCCAGGCCGATGCATAAGATGGTTCCACATGGCGAGATTGACGGTGGGCGCATGCCCACAAAAAGAAAGTTCTTGACAGTTAAGTAATGCAAGATTGCAAAAATGTGACATGTGGCAGTGGGTCCTAGCTAGTGGAGAGGTGGGATTCAAGTAGTTTCAGATGGAGGTCACTTGATCGTGACACATGTCACAATCCTACAACTTCTGCAATTTTGAAAAACAAAGATGCACACTAGTTAAGAAATGCAGGATTGTGGGTGTGTGCCATATGGCAACAGGCCTCAGTGGTGCTGACATGGTGGATGCATGTTCAAGTAACCAATCAGAGGTTGCCATGTGGTACTTGGTCAAACTTAGGCTGACCCCCAAGTTTCGAGGAGACAAAAAAAATTAATTCATAAAACTTTTAATATTTTAAACTCCTCATCAAGTGCATGTTCAGATAAGTTTTTAAAAAAATTCAAATGGGGTTTTTTCTAAAGTTTGAACATTAGAACAATTTAAAATTTAAGTTGCAGACCTAAATAGTTTTACCAGAGGGGGACATTTTCAAACTAAGCTTTAAGGCATTTCTGGTAGGCTAAATATACAATATTATATAATGTCAAAATTGGGAGAATCTAAATTTTCCAATTATCCAGTTAGCTTCTGCACATGAAGCAGTCTGTTCAAGCTATAAGGGGTTTTCTATTAGGTTTCCAATTTGCAACAATATTCAGGTGAGGACGTTCAAAACTGATTTTTGACATGGTAATGACTTGAATGTGGTTAAAAGGCAGTGGAAATGTAGTTAAGGTCAAATTTGATCACTTTCAAGTCAATTGAATCAAATTTTCACCAGCATTTCATGAGGCAGATCAGATATTTTGGTGAAACAAAAGGGTTCTCATCATTGAAGAGAAGATAATTTCAAATCTGTTAGAGGATAATGATGAAACCAAATCAGATCAGATGGGAGAAGGTAGAGAGAGGTTATTCAGTTGCAAGGGATTGAATTCCAAGTGGACACATGTTAGGCATAGATTAGATCTAGGAATTCATCTTCTCCTATATCTTTATATCTTTCTTTCATTATGGGGGTTGGCAATTTTCTTTGGGTAATACCCGTAGGGTTTCAGTATTTTACTATGAAACCATTTTCTTTAGCATATTCTCTCTTGTATGAACAACATTAGGAAGGATAATATAGATAGTTCAAATCTGTTAGGTGTTTTTTGTGTTTTCATTTCATGCATATGAATTTATAATATCAAGGAAATGAATACAAAGAACATCAAATGGTTGAGTTTCATCTTGAATCTTGTCTCCTTAATCAGTGATCTTCAATATTTTATAATCTTTGACATAGAGCTTAGGTTGTAGTTGTAGTCCCTTAAGGCTGTATGTTATTTCATTTTTGGCGTGACTCAAAGGGTTATGTAAATGCTTCAGGGAAATCAATAGGGTTGTGAGGTTACTGATGGGGATATCATGTAAGAATGAGGTTTAAATTGAACATTGATGTCTATTTACAAGTTGAATAGATATATCAGATATTTGAAGATACACATATGTCTCAGATATTCATATGTATGTTTGTGATTCATGGATTTGCACAATGGTTAAGGCACTGATCAGTTACAAGATCATTAGGTCTTATTGCTGCATATGAGGGGTCTGCTGAAATCAACATTATTAATCAAATGTGTTTTACCCTTTTATGTTGAAGAGCTATCAAAGTTTAACCCTCACTCAGCTTGTGCATTTCATAGAGTTGTAATTAGCTACTACACTTCTTTGTTACTGCATAAGGCTTAAGGAGATATAAGGGGTTTTCATCTACTTAATAGATTTAGGGATATGTTTTTGCACTAGAATGGTATCAATTGAATTTGAGGTCCATCCACCTAGGTCTTGCAGAGCCTGAAGTAGAAGAAGGGTCTAGCCTTGTAGTTGGGCCAGTGTCTAAAATGACATGTTGAAAATTAGAGTTAGCTACCCCTAGATATGTCATATTCTCATTGAGATAATTGAAAACCCTCCAACATTTTCAAACACCAACAAAATGGCGACTTTGCTAGGGAGTTGTGTTGAGATTCATGACAGACAAACCTTGAGAATTTAAGAGGATTCAACACAATAGAAGGAACAACATGGAGTAAGTTTTTATACATTAGTAAGTTGATGTGTTCAGTCCATTCCTTACTATATTTTCATGTTCCCCAGTAAGTTTTATTCTCTTACAATAGTAGTTTCTAAATTGGATGCAAATCGTGTTGAGAAATGAGTATGTCTTCAGTCAGTTCAATTTGGTGTGAGATACTATTGTAAGTTTAGAGTCATAATTGTTTCATGGTGGTTTCTCTTTTCTAAGTTTTTGAAGTTTTGCAAATTCTACAAAGTGAAATTTTAGTTCAGATCTGTCATGTATGAATCATGTGTTAAAATCTTTCTCACAACTGTGAGTGGTGACTCTCTAAATGATCTTTGTACTAGTGCAGATCAATTGTCTATAGTTTTTTTCAAGAGTTTTGAGTTGAACTAGGCAGATCTGAAAGTTGTGTCAATTTTCAAACAAGAAGAGAGATCTATATAAGTTTTTGATCGATAAGTTTGGAAAAGTTGTTTGATTTTCTATTATAAGAGTTTTGAATGAAAAAATGAATCACTTCAATGATTCCATTTAGTTCTCTTCAAGGAGATGGCGAATCTATAGGGATATGATCAGTGGTGTCAGGAATTGAGATGAGCACCAGACCAATTAGCAGATCAATGTTTTCATGCAGCAACAGTAAAGGTATTTTATATTTTCATGTGATTCCTATTTCATGAAAGTGAGTTATACGTGTGTGTTCTCTGTCAAGTGAAGTTTCAGAACTAAGAAGAGGAGAATAGTTTTAAGGTTTTATACACTTCATTGGATTGAGTTTCAGCTTGTTTCATAAAGTTTATGAAGTGTATTTGAAGAAATTCATTTGGTAGAGCATTGTGTAAGCATGCTGCAAATTAAAAATCAAAATTTTTAATGGGTGAATGAGTTTCATATTTTTGAAGAATGTCAAGTTTCTTTTCACCTAGTATGCAGCTGATCAGTAAATTTTCTAGATCTATTTTTACCAAGAGGTATATGCCATTATGTTTCAATAGAATTTATGGTTTCTTGAATGTCATTCCTAATGATGTTAGAAAAAGTTTTCCTAAGTTTAATGGGAACCGTGTTGTTTCAGCCAATCATCATGTTGAGTTGTTCACTGATTTGATGGGCAACTATGAGATTGCTCATGAGGACATTCACATGAAGCTATTTGTTTAGAACTTAGAAGATGATGCTAGAGACTAGTTTTATTTTCTACAAGCATGTTCTATTTCATCATGGGTAAGTTGCATTCAACCTTCATGGAGCAATTTAGAGAATGGGTAAGCATATCTAATTCTTATGACAAGTTTTCGAGGATTCACATTGAGAGTGATGAACTTGTCCCTCAGTTTAAAATTAGATTTACAAGAGCTTTAAATGAGATCCTTGAGAGTTATAGACTTGATGATCAAATGTATTTAGCTATTTACTTCGATGCATTTGACAAGAAAATAAATTATATACTAAGGGATAAAGAACCACATACATTATATTAGGCTTTTATGACCGCTAGAGATATTGAGAATAATTTGAAGTATGAATTGAATAGAGGTCATTTTTCCTTGATTGATTGTTGGTATAATGTGTTTAAAAGAACAGATGAATGTAGTGTTGATATTTCAGTTTCAAATCATAACGTCAACACCCCTGCTGTAGGTTTTAATCAGATTGAAAATTCAAATCAGAATGTGTGTATAAGGAAGGTTAGTCTAGTTGCAAATAGAAACACACATGTTTTTGATGCTACAATAATAAGATGTATTTCAGACTCTGATAGGGTTCAACATTGTGGTGATTTTATAAATCAAGGTTTAGTTGTAGCAGTAAGTTCTTCTCATGACAATTATATGTATGATGATGTAGCTAATGTTTTAAATTTTGAGATTGCTACACCTAGATCTCAGTTTTGTGCAAGTGAGGACGTTGAGAGTTATTTCTCTTATCATGAGTTTAATGTTGCTAACCCAACATCTCATGGAGAGATAACATAGGATGACCAAGCTAAGTCATATTTATCTTAGTCACAGTCAGAAGAATAGAGTGCATATATTTCTAATGTTTCAGTAGTAAGGGTAAGATAGATTTTCTTGACCAGTCGGATATGCAAGAAATGAATTATCTTATTGAGAGGTTGCATTATGTTGAGAATGTTATAAAGATTGAAGAGGAAAGATATGCATCTCAATATGGGTATGAAGAAGCTAAAAGTCATCTTTCACATGATGACAATGAAGTTGTTGATCCAATGGATTACCAAGAGGCATCATATGAAGGAGATGATGAGAGTGGTTACTCAAATCACAATGAGGAAAATGACACTATATGTTCACCTTCGCATGAGTATGATGCTGATTGGGAAGAAGAAAGCAATGATGGTAGTGAGCATTCATCCGAAGGAGAAGGTATGACTTCTTTTTCTGAATCTGAAAAGGACAGTGCATCTCAATTTTTGCGTCATACAAATCAATTAACCAATGAAGAATTTAAGAGTGATTTGTCCTCAAGGTATGAAGATAAAGAAATGTTGAGTCCAATTAATGTTAATGATTTTGAAGATTTCAGTAAAGGGTTGTCAAGTGTTTTAACATTAGACAGTAAATTTCTAGCATGTAGTGAGGGGTTTAGGAATGAATCATTATCTATTCGTAATGGTTATCCTAAAGAAAATGATGAAGAGAGTGTAACTATGGACACTATATGTTTGGTAGAAGAAATATCAAGTGAATCTTCATATAATTTAGACTTTTCTTCATACGCTGAAACTCTCCATGAGGATGAAATGGGTAGTGAATTTAAAGTATATACTAATGCTTTATATGATGATGATTGTGATGATGAACAACCCATGTTTTGTCCAAATGTTCAAAGAAGATCCCTGCATGGGGTTATCAATCCATTGTTTGAAGAAGACATGGAAGTTTCAAGTTTAGTTGAGCTAGATGCAAATGGTGATACACCTTCATACTATTGTAATAAATCAAAATATTCTTCTTTCATTTGCAATACTAAAATTTCTAATGATGCTACATTTTGTGAGCTTGAAGGTGAGATGTGTGATGGAGTTGTCTTTGAAGAGAAGCCGACACTTCATAGTAAATTTTATGATGATTCAAATGAGGTAAAAACCAATCAGCTTTTCAATTGTAAAGATCCATCAGTTGATTGTGAAGTGATTTTAGATTTTGATGATGATGTTATGTGTGAATATGAATCTAATTGCTCATTTGAGATTCAGCCAACAACACTTGAGGAAATGCAAAGTCAAGGTGAGTTGAAAATTCATGATATATATAACTCTTTCCATGAATTTGAATATGAGCACTTTGTATTTTTGGTAGACAACATGCATGAATCCATTAGCAGGGATGAGTTTCAGTTTGATGTCAATATTCATGAGCATGTTGATGTTCTTTTTCATAGTGAGAAAGAGGTTGAAATTATGCCAATTTTTTACATGCACTATGAAAGTAAGGATGATGATTTTGTTTTGCCAAGTGTTTCATTTCATGATGTGTATCTAATTGGTGAAACTGATATGAGTAGTAATTTCAGTTTACCTCTTGAGGAAAGGAATGAAAATCAAGTATATGATAGAGGTAAACAATTTTACTGAAGTTTGGTGGCCCGAGGTCATCATATGTACATAATAGTGTAGTTGTTTCCTTGCTTTAAATAAAGTTGTTCGAGAGAGTTTTTGAAGTTCAAGTGTGTGGTCTGCTTCTTCCAAAGATCTGAATTCTTTCCATGCCTACAAGGGACATGCATCCCCAGACAGAGCCACTATTGGTACTAAAAATTGCATGGTCAATTTCAAGTATCGTTAAGAAATCAAGCCCCATAAATATTTTTAAATGCATGTGTACCCGACTGTACCTTTGAGGCCCATAAGGTGTTTAATGTTTTTAACACCTTTCATTTAGTGCATCTACTTGTTCCATGAAGTTAATTTGAGATTTTGAGCCATTTCGTGAAGTCTTATTTTGAGCTATTGTCAAAATTTGCATTTTCACCCGTGTCAAACAACGACAGGAGGCCATGTTCGCAAGTGAATATCTTGCACCAAGAAATGTTTCATGACTTGCCACTTTGGGAATACCTAATATCCATAACAGAGAACCTATGTTTCAGATTTTGAGTCATTTCAAATCTGTTTGACAAGGTTTTGAATCCCTCAAAGTTGGTCAGTTACTTTTTTCATGCTTTTGCAATTAATTCTGAATTCTAGAAAGCCCTGTTTGACGAGTTATAACTTTGACCTAGTTCACCCAAATGTTAAAATTACTTTTTTATTGCATTGTAGATGTCAGAGACTTGTTATGTCTCAAGTTTCAACTTTTGATGAATCTGTTTGATTAGTTTTCAAACACGATTCCAAACATAATTTCTAAAGTTTTACTGGTGTCAGCATTTGTAGATTGTTTAGTACCCCTGTTCATGATGTCATAACTTGAGATACATGATCGCTTGGATTGAATGGATTGTACCACTATGCTATCCTCCAAAAATACTCCAAGTGTGCCAGTTTTAAAGTCATGACCAATTCGTTTGCACACTTTTCCAAGTCAATTCCATTTGCAAAAATTGCTTTTCTGTCATTGTTTCAATCTGCAAAATCCAAGTAGCTCACTTTGACTAATTTTCATTTGTGTCCTATTATTTATCATGAGCCCAAATTGCAGATCCATACTCTTCTCATGACAAAGAACTAATGCCCTAGTTTTTGTTTCCCCAAGTGTCAGTTTGCCTAGTTTTCAAAGCCAAATCCGAACCCAGTTTATGGTTTTCTGACATGTTTATTTGTAGGTAGTTTTGAGAGGTCAAATTTGACAATGAATACCTTTTGACCCTGAATTTTTCATAAGATGAGATTCGACAGTGTGAAAGTATGCAGAATAGAGAGTTAGTATGCCAAGTTTCAAAGCCTAGTCAGAGGTTTGGATCAGTTTTTAAGGCCAGTCAAAGGACCTCCTGGCACAAATTTGACAGTTGACAAAAAATGATAAAATGGAATTGTAATGATCAATTATTGCTCGAAATCAATTTTGATGAATATTAAAAGGTCAATGGATTAGTCTGAGAATTCAATTGTTCGAAAATAAAATTTTGTTTTAGCCGGACCCACTTGGGGCCCAACTGATTCCATTAGATTGACAAAAATACTGTGAAGATTTATGATATTCTATAATGATAATGGTCTTTAAAGATGAATTGCTTATGCACTAATCACCATTTACAAATCAAAATACTGTACAAGGATGAATGAATACATTTTTAGGCTAGTTGTTTGTCATGAAGTTTTAAATATATTTGTCACTCTAAAATGGGTTACCATCCATGGAACTAGTACCTTAATATATCCATGAGATGACAGCTTGTATTTTGAGAAGCATAGTTCATACTTGGATTTAATTGAGGCATTTTTTGTGGAAAAATGTATGAAAAAGAGTATTGTTCCCTAGATTTATACGGCCAAATTCCTAAAGAGATGGAGACCCTTGATCCAGACGGTGTTGAATCAAGGCTTAATTTTCCTCCTCCTTTCAATGTGTTCAAAGTCTGGTAGAAGGAATTGTGGAAAATAGTACCATATGCTGATAAGTATCAACATTATTCTTTTTTGAGCATTGGGGTGAAGTAACTGGATACAATACTTCAGAGGACTAGTGTCCAAGAACCAAGCAAAGCCAACATGCAAAGAAGACAAAAATCAAGCCAGTGTCCACTCTATAACATGAGTATGGAGGGCATTTCCAATGAGCATGAATTCAATCATGACTTTTTCTCTGAAACATGGATGTGAGAAAGATTAGTTACCTCATGAGTAGCATAAGAAAACCACCAATGCATAGAGTAGAGGATGCTATGCTAGTAGAGCATGAGAGGCAAGAGATGACAATAGGCACGTTGGGTAGTCAACACAAATAAAAGAGCCCACATTGAGATCTCTCCATGCAAGGCATTAATGAAAAGGATTCTCCACACACATTTAAGTCAAGAAGTTCACACCAAATGGAGTTTGAACCACGAACTTGCAGATGAGCCCATATCAAAAAAGAGTAGCGATATGCATTTTTCAAATAAGAAGTTCCCTATAGCAAGTAATGAGCAGTTCCAGATCCATGTCTTGCATAAATGAGAAATAGAGCCATAGGCAAACATGAGGAGCCACAGCGAGATCAATAGAACAGTTCATGCATCAATTTGAAGCACACGCATTTTAAATAGAGGATGCCATCCATGGTTAAATTAGAGAATCCAATGGTAGAGAATAAAAGATGCCATAAGCCACAGGAAGGAAGGAGAAGCCACCAATTCCAAACATAATCAGAGCATGTTAAACAAAAACCATGGTATAACAGCGCACCTCGCGCATAAAGTGAAAAGAAAAAATGGAGTCAGTTGTGAGCCCCACACCATTTAGAAAAGGGTGTCTCCACATCAAAGTGTAGGACCCTACACAAAAAAAGGGAAGCCATGAGCAATCCTTGTTTATCCCACATTGATAACTGGATCTATATTTTTGCAATATTTAAAAATTTCCATGCAAAGAGTCAAATGCATTGAGCAAGGGACTTTTGAAAGGCAAAGTCATAGGTTAGAGGGTGGGGCCCGTAGTTGGCTAAATAGACCTCAAATTTCAAGCCCAAAAGAAATTTTTTAAAGAAAGTTGCACACAAGCTGACAAGGCATATTCGCAGGCCGATGCATAAAATGGTGCCACATGGCAAGATCAACAGTGGGCACATGCTAGCAAAAAGAAAGTGATTGATGATTAAGTAATGTGAGATTACAAAAATGTGACACATGGTAGTGGGTCCCAACTGGCAGCGAGGTGGTAGTCGAGCAATTTCAGATGGAGGTCACAATATTGTGACACGTGTCATGATCCAACAACTTGTGCAATTCCACAAAATGACGATGCACACTGGTTAAGAAATGTGAGATTGCAGGTGTGTGCCATGTGGCAATGGGCCTCAGTGGTGCTAACATGGTGGATGCATGTTTGAGCAGCCAATCAGAGGCTGCCATATGGCACTTGGTTAAACCCAAGTTGACCCCTGAGTTTCAAGGAGAGGAAAAAAGTTAAGTTATAAAACTTTCAATATTTTAAACTCCTCCTCAAGTGCATGTTCTGATAAGTTTTTTAAAAAATTCAAATGGGGTTTTTTTCTAAAGTTTGAACTTTAGAGCAATTTTAAATTTTGAAAATTTAAAATTTAAGTTGCAGACTTGAATAGTTTTACCAGAGGGGGACATTTTGAAACTAAGATTTAAGGCATTTTCGGTAGGCTAAATATGCAATATTATATATCACTGAAATTAGGAGAATCTAATTTTTTTGATTATGCAGTTAGTTTCTGCAAAAGAAGCAGTCTATTTGAGCTATAAGGGGTTTTCTATTAGGTTTCCAATTTGCAACTGTATTCAGGTGAGGAAGTTTAGAACTGATTTTTGACATGGTATTGACCTAAATGTGGTTAAAAGGTAGTGGAAATATAGTTAAGGTTGAATTTGATCCTTTCAAATCAATTGAATCAAAGTTTCACAGGTATTTCATGAGGCAGATTAGATATTTTGGTGAAACAAAAGGGTTCTCATCATTGAACAGAAGATATTTTCAAATCCGTTAGAGGATAATGATGAAACCAAATCAGATCAGATGGGAGAAGGTAGAGAGAGGTTATTCAGTTGCAAGGGATTGAATTCTAAGTGGACACATGTCAGGCATAGATTTGATCCAGGAATTAATCTTCTCCTATATCTTTCTATCTTTCTTTCATTATGGGGATTGGCAGTTTTCTCTGGGTAATACTAGTAGGGTTCTAGTGTTTTACTGTGAAACCATTTTCTTTAGAATATTCTCTCTTGTATGAACAACATTAGGAAGGATAATATAGATAGTTCAGATCTATTAGGTGTTTTCTATGTTTTCATTTCATGCATATGAATGTATAATTTAAAGGAAATTAATACAAAGAACATCAGATGGTTGAGTTTCATCTTGAATCTTGTCTCCTTCATTAGTGATCTTTAATGTTTTATAATCTTTGACATAGAGCTTAGGTAGTAGTTGCAGTCCCTTAAGGCTATATGTTATTTCATTGTTGCTTGTGACTCAAAGGGTTATGCAAATGCTTCAGGGAAATCAATAGGGTTGTGAGGTTATTGATGGGGATATCATGTAAGAATGAGGTTTAAATTGAACATTGATGTCTATTTACAAATTTAATAGATAGATCAAATATCTAAAGATACACATATGTCTCAGATATTCATATGTATGTTTGTGATTCATGGATTTGCCCAATGGTTAAGGCACTGATCAGTTACAAGATCATTAGATCTTATTGCTACATATGAGGGGTCTACTGAAATCAACATTATTAATCAAACATGTTTTACCCTTTTATGTTGAAAAGCTATCAAAGTTTAACCCTCACTCAGCTTGTGCATTTCGTAGAGTTGTAATTAGCTACTACACTTCTTTGTTACTACATAAGGCTTTAGGAGATATAAGGGGTTTTTGTCTACTTAATAGATTCAGGGATATGTTTTTGCACTAGTACGGTATCAATTGAATCTAAGGTCCACCCACCTAGGTCTTGCAGAGCCTGAAGTAGAAGAAGGTTCTAGCCTTATAGTTGGCCCTGTGTCTAAAATGGCATGTTGAAAATGGGAGTTAGCTACCCCTAGATATTTCATATTCTCATTGGGATAATTGAAAACCCTCCAACATTTTTAAACACCAACAGTTCCTACCTATAAAATTTTCCTCTTTAGATGAGAGCTTCAACATGCTAACTAATTTTTTATTGAAGGTGATGCATGAGGTAGTGACTGCACTACAACTCCTATAATAGGAGAAATAGGATGAGACTTTGGAGGATATGGATTCAAAGAAATTTTATGAATTTCTTGTAGATGTCTAGATGAGGATCTAACTTTCAAGGACATGGAAAGATACATGAAAAAATTAGTTTGTTTGTTAGTCATACTTTTTTTCCTAGTATTGTGGATCTTCTTAGATGAACCAATTGTTAATCTTTTAGGTTTTCCCTGTGTGGTCATTTATTAATGTGAAAAAAAAATAGCAGTTTTAGGAATACTTGTATTTATTTATTTATTCTAGATACTACTAAATACAATTATAGATTATTGTTAGATGAGTACTTTATTTGGTTATGTAGGTTCTGTGGTGACAAGAATTTGATCTTATATTCTAGGGCTATGAATTTTTGTGTTATTTATCAACTGGTAAGGGGTCCTAACTTGTTCTATACTAATGGGCCAACCCCCTAGTTTTGGTTTCTTAAAGATCAAAAAATAAAATAAAAGCCAACTAAAATACATGAAAAATATTGTTCAAACCAAAGAGAAATACAAAGAGGATAAAAATAAGATAAAGAAAAGGGATTCCAAAGGGTTTAGCCTGG
Source organism: Cupressus sempervirens (assembly GCA_028749045.1). Classification (NCBI taxonomy): domain Eukaryota; kingdom Viridiplantae; phylum Streptophyta; class Pinopsida; order Cupressales; family Cupressaceae; genus Cupressus; species Cupressus sempervirens. The sequence continues at coordinate 853,718,965 of CM053789.1, read as the reverse complement.
TTGGCTAAGGCAGTGAGTTCTCACTATGGGGGACATCTTTGAGGAATTCTAAGTTGTGACTCTTGGTCTTCCATTGGTTGTATTTGTCTCATTATCAAAGGTGGATTCTAAGTTGTGACTCTTGGTCTTCGAATTGTTGTTTCTAGTGTGGTTGCATGTAAGGGAGCTCAAAAAATATTTTAAGTATTATGTTACTACTCCGATGAGTACAAGGTTAGTAAATGATCATTAATATAAAACAAATAAAGGAAAGGGACAAAAAATTACAAAAAAAATTACAAAAAAGAGAAGATGAACCAAATTAAAATAATATGAATGAGAAAAAAAAAACAATAAATAAAAGATAGGAAATAAAAAAAAATATGATAGAAGGAGAAAATATAGGCAAAGAGAACAAAGACATCAATGAAAAATAAATGAGACTAAGAGTAAAGGTTGGCAAATAAATTTGAAGTGAAATATAAGACCATCTACATCTTACAGTCTTGTGACCAAAACTAATCATAATGTTGTTGATTCATAAAAGAATTTTCTTTGGAATAATCAAACCATTTTTGCTCAATGTTTCTACAAGTTGCAGTTTTATGACCATGTGCATTACAAAAATAATAATAACATTGAAGAAAATAATTATACCTTCTTATCTGATTGTGCCAAGGATATCATGATATGAAAATACTCCTCCTTTCTTTGTGAATTCTTTTGAATGACCTTTTAGAAGCAACATTACCATCTAATTTCCTTTCATTTTTATATTTAGTAGCATGGTGATCCGAATCAATCTTTCTCCTTAGTTTTTGCTTCAATGTGAATACATTCCCATTTGTATTAACACACACTGTCTTGTGTTTAGAACCATTTGGAGGACTTTTCCAACACTATATCCCAAAATTGAAGGTTCCTTAGAATATATTTTCTTTCCCAATATCTCATTCAACATATTAGTTCTATTATAAAATTTGTTATTTTTCTTTGATTGGTTTTTAAAATTTCAACTTATTTGTTCAAAGAAAAAACTTCTTCCAAATTTAAACATTTAATTCTTTTGACTTCTAAATCAAATACACTTACACTATTATCCTCTTATATCCCTCAAAATCTATTTTCAAACTTACAAACATTAGGAGTCATTATCTAAAATTTTCTTCAAAGAAGTTACCTCATGTACTAGTTTATTTCACATTTTCTCCTTGTAATCCAAATGAGCTTCAAGTTCATCTATAATCTTTGATTTATCAATCATTCGAACATTTTAAAATTCAATAATCCTTTTAGACTTATTGCAAATTTTAAATGAGAACCTTAAGAACATCAAAAATTTTATGTAATCGTACCTTGAGATCATAATTTTCCTCTCTTAGGCCATTGATCATATCTAGGGATAAAAGTAATCCCTCTTCAAGATAAACCACTTCTTCAACTTATACTTCTTAATCAATATAGACATCAAGGATACCTATAACACAATCTTTAGCATCAAGATCACTAGTCAAATTATCTACATTATTTAAATTTGATTTCTTTTAAGGAAAATCCTTCATCTTCTTGTTCCTACACTTCTTACCCATATTATTCCTTTTTTTAAGACCTTTTAAAGGTTTTTAGACTTAATACAAGGAACCTTTATCTAATACCACATGTTGGAATATCGAGGTCACTAAGAGAGGTGTGGGGGGGGGGGGGGGGGGGGGAAGGTGGGGGGTGGTGTATCAACGATCTTAAAAAAAAAGCACCATTTAGCTTTAAACCAATGACACATATACAATGATTAATTTAACACCATTAATTATTTGTTCTTTAGATGAAAAATTAAATAATTAATAAGACAAATATACACAATAAGATCATGGACACTTTGTTCTTTGTGGAAAACCCCTTATGATCAAGAACCACTTTCTCAAATCCTTTTATTATGCTTCACTAAGAAAATGTGCCTCACATAGCATAAATTAGGCCTCACATATCCAATATCATAGTATACATCATATTGTAGCCTCACTTAAGCAATATAATGTCACATATAGAAATCACTTTCTCACATAGCATCCATATCCTCGTATAGCCAAAATGCCTAACATAGAATCTCATAGAAGCACCCACTTCCAATCATATGCATGAATAATAAATGATTTGATTCAAAATGTTACTTTGTTTCCATGAATTCCACTTAATCACATAGATCTCATATCTCTAATAAACTCTTCCCTTCACAATCTTTTCTCATTAAAGACAATGTCTTCCATTTACTTACCAATGCATATTAATCATGAAAAACATGCTGAGATTTAAACATACAACATAAATGATATATTTACATTTTTATTACAACCCTATCAAACACATGCTTATAACATGATTTTTCAAACATGTATTTTCATTCTTAAGAGGATGACACAATAACCTTATGTATACGTTGTCTTCAAGTTTCTCACAGTAACCAAATCTCCTCTAGCAAAAATTATAACTAATAATATAACCAAATCTACACATGTACTTAAAATTTATAAAAAAATAATCCTATCAATGCCTAACAACAATTGCGATATCAAAGACCATCCTTTTTGTCAAAATTACTTCACCAGTTTATAAAAGAAGTCTGATTAATAAATATCAAAGACACAAAAATATTGTTTCATTCAAATTGTTGTTTCAATCTCTGTAACACAAATTATTAGTGTTCATCAATCCATACATACAATACAAAGTTCCATTTCTACTTTTAAATCTGCTCAATCAACCTTTTTGCATACATCATTATTTCAATTGATCATTATTCCAATTTGATTATTGTTTCAATTTATATTAGTTTGTAAAAAATAAATGTTCATCTCATTTGTTTTGTTAAATTACTACATGTTACCATTACATTTCCATGACATATTCAATCATTCTCAACAATCTTTGTAGTCAACTTTCATACAATCAATAATAAGAATGATATGGTATCAAATAGAAATATTCAACAGCTAGAAAATGAAAATGAAGCAAGTAATATCAACTAATGCATTCATTGGACCACATTTCACCTATCTATCAACTTCTCTTTATAAAGTGTCATCTTCAAAATAAATTCATCATCCCACATATAGTTTCTCTTATGACTAGATTGAATAAATTTTTGAGCAAGAAATAATTTCATCAAGTTTACTCTTAATTATCATTCTTTTATGTTATTAATATCATCCACACACTATTTGAGCTTCATACTATTACATAATTCTTATTATCTTTCCTAGAATCATTTCCCCTTCATACCTTTTAGTTTTTCATACCCACTTTTAGTTAACATTGTTAATACAAGTCATTACACAACTCAACAACTAAAATGGAACCAACTCATTAGTATTAAAAACAATCTCAAATTAATTGTACATTGATGCAAGAAACCAAGTCTCTTTATTTTTATGTTTTCATTATGAAACCAATATCTTTTTGTGATCCTTGTGTTAATTTATGGAAGAATCAATTTTGGAAGACATTTCACCTTTCATAGATGTAATTATGATTATTCCAAAATAGTTTAAATATATTTTGTATTTGTAAAAAATTCTTGTCTGTGACAGGAAGTACTTAAACCTCTTGTACCAACTAAATAAAGTGTGACAACAAGTTGACCATAGAAAGATCAATCAGAATAAATCATTACAAATATTAGATTTGGTTGAACCATAGAATAAAATAATCTAAAACATCATCAAACATACCATATTGGCCTCTTTTTATATCAATGAAAAACATGCCAAAGCTAAACATAAGGACCCATTTTCCTCCTCTCTTAGTCATCATTTAGAGGATGATGATTCTCCTCCATATTCTCTACATTCTCCACCTAATAGGCCTTTTTGGGCTCATCTAACATTGGATTTAGCTAGTGATTAGATTGGTGATCCTTTAGATGAGAGAAGAACAAGGTCATAATTTGGGAAAGCTCCACACCTCCTTATTACTATAACTTTTGATCCAGAATCCTTTTGGGAAGCTTTTGGTTTTCCCAAGTGGATTGTTGTTATGCAATAGGAGTTTTGTTTTTTAGAGGGGACCAATAAATAGGGTTTAGTTCCTCTTTCTAAGGGAATAATTTTTTTCAATGCAAGTGAGTTTACTAGAAATAATTTTCTATAGATGGGTTAGTTTATAAGCATAATGTTCACCTAGTCACAAAGGGATTCTCCTAGATTCCTGGGACTGACTACTCTAAGACCTTTCCACCAGTCTCCAAGGTGAATCCTATGTAATTTTTCCTTTCCAATGTGGTATCTCATGGATGGGAAGCTCTTTAGATGGATGTGAAGAGTTATTTTGTTCATAGTGACCTTCAAGAGGATATAAATGGGCTAGCTACAAGGGTTCATTTAAGATACTTTACATGTTTTCCACATTGGAAATTCTTTCTATGTCCTTAAACATTCTAAAAAATTGTGTTATTCCAAAATGGACTCTTTCATTCAATCATTTGTGTTCACATGATGCTATTCTAATCTAAATATCTAATCTAAAATCTTAATATCTAACTTAGGTCTTTTCCCCTACTTCTTAGGGATTGAGACCATTAAGTCACATTTTGATATGCAATTCCCCTTTGGGGACTTGAAAGTATAAGTCTAAACATTGCTAAGTTTGGTAAATAAATTTTTTTTTTTAACACATTTTGTTTCCATTTACAAGTGGGAAATATACTTCTAAGAGTGGGGCAGGGGGGGGGGGGGGGGGGGGGGGGGTGAATCAGAAGTACTAGACTTTAACCAATAAAAATTTTAACTAAAAAAACATTGCATGCATAAACATATAGAAATAACATGTAAAGAAAATGCATCCACATAAACACTTGACATCAGATATGATTACCCAAAAACCCTCCAATGAGAAGGTAAAACTAGGGTGGGGATGACACCCACAACTCTTCACTACTACAACAATAAAGTTCACCTATTAAGGTTACATATTTTGACAATTCTTATGATCTGCCCTATGAAAGGCCTACCCTATTAAAGGCTTACAAGGATTATTAGATCCCACCCTATTAAAGGATTTTAACACTCTATCAAAAGTATACCTGGCTAAAGGATTTACAAAACATTCACTTGGAATATCACCCTATTAAAGGATTTAAACAATGGCTATTAAACCAACCTATCTTCATAGGATTTCATTCTGCTAATATAATTGTTAGAAAGTATAGTAGAATGTTTGACCTAATTACTTGCAATCTACTATTTTTGATTCTAGATTGCTATTCAATTCAATCTAATCCGTGCTGATATGATATGAAGCTATTTGTAGTACTGATACTCTATTCTTCTAACTGATCTTGTAATCTGCTAAGTCACATGTCCTCTTAACACTTCACCCCTTTTTCCTTCTATTCTTTGCTCACTCACACACTATTCACTCACTTGAAGGTTTTCATGACTTAGGGTGAGGTATGTATCTATGATTGAGATTCGTCCAACTTTCCCACTCAAATCCTTCCATTTTTCTAATTGGTTACATGTTGATTACATAGGGAATCAAATAGATTTGATCTTATCTTTTAATCCTTTGAGATTTATCCATATTTCAGCCCAAAAATAATTTACATCTTAGTTTGTGAAGGCACAAACTCTTATGTTGATTCTGTGATGCTCATCACGTACTAATTATTGATGCTCAACACATACTAAATTCTATCTTGCTCAATACTTTGACTTGCTTGGCATCCATTGTTCACTTGGCATATATACTTTCTCCACACTATCTATCTACTCATCATCTGAATGACTTAACACTTACTATATTTCTAACTCGGCACATGTGGCAACTTGACATCTATATTATACTTGGCATAAACTTAGAAAATTTCTTAAGTGTGTTGACACTTAATTGTCAAAACCAATTTGAGATCAACAATCTTCCCCTTTGACATGAGTGTCAAAAACACTTTAACTATACATGATGAAACTAATCTCCTTGAGTATTATGTACATTCATTTCAGCATATATAAAAAACTTCAAAACTATTCAAAATTTTGTGAAGGACTACATAGCTCAAAATTTTGTGTTTCCCCTTGAGTTGATGTGTCATTTTTTGAATAGATTGATGTGCCTTAGCTGATACTCCTTGTCTTGAATTTTGATACTCTTTATCTGATGTATCCTATTACGCCCTATTTCCTTTTTTTCTCTTCTCCTTTCTTTTCTCTATGTATTTTATCACTCCCCTTTTCTTTTTAGCTCCCCCTTTCACATGTTTCCCCTTGCAGATTAAGTCTCCTTCTAGCTTAACAATTTCCCCCCCTTTTTGACACTTATTTCAAAGGGTCGATACACTGACTAAATATTTGGCTAAGAAGGTCTTGTTCACTTCCATTACAATTCTAAAATCAGCATCCCAATTTTGTATTACAACTTCTAGGGATTTGATTTGTAGAGTTGTCTCTACTACAAAGTGAACTAAGCCATCTAGTGTTGAAAGAATGAGATCTTTCTTTAATACAATTTTTGCATAGGCTATTTCCTTTTGTAAAATTTCCATGTGAGGGATTAGGGAGGCTTGTATTAGCCTCATCTATTGTTAGTATAGCTAGTTCTTTTTGTGTGTGAAGCATTGTATGGAAGTGCTTCTCACTTTGAGATGGATCTTTAGGCAGGTGCATGCTTGATATTTTAAAGTTCCTTTCCAAGATCATTATTCTCTGGTTGGTTTCCTATGTGAAGATTGATGGATCACACAACTTTGTGTACAGTGAGAATATGTTCTCAAGTACCATCTTCATCTTTTCAATTTTCTTAGCCAAATCTACCTATGATAGTGCTATTTCACTTGATATTTGTTCATTCACCTTTTCTTGAAATTTATTTTCTGACCATTCCATAAGTTTTACATTTGTCTCCTAGTCTTCATTGGTCACCTATTCAACTATTTTTGATAGTTATTCCAAAATTAGCTTCATTTCATTAGGTTCTTGTAAGCTAAATGCATCTCAAAAGATGTCTTTTATTTCAATTAGTGCTTGCCTTTGTTTATACTCATTTTTAAGTATCTCCTACTCCTTTTTCATTTCTAGTGCCTCTTGCACTTCATTAATCTAATCAATGTTCATTGTTGCATAGTTATACTTTAGAATGACTATTTCTTCATCTAATGTAGGGTCTCCATAATGAAACACCCTTGTAGTCTTTGTAGAGCTCGAGCTTGGTAATGAAATTTGGAGTGGTATTGCTTCAATGCTCAACTTTTTAGGCATTCTTGTAGGAGTCCCAGTGGTTGGAAAATTAACCAAAGTTTGAATTGCTTCTTGCTCCTTTTCTTTTGGGGTCTCCTTCTCCTCCTCTGATCTTCCTTGGTCAATTACTATTATTTGAGGTGGTGCACCTTGTACTTGTCTAGTATGAATAGAAGTATCCATCTATCCTATTTGGTCCTTTGTTGGCTCCTTGGTAGCTATAGTGACTTTATCTGTGGAATCAACCTTAGTTCATGTATCTTGTGTAGCTTGCTCTTTAGGTTGTCCACTTGTAGCTGAAGGGATGACAAAAGTTTTTTCTTATGTTACCATCTTGTCCCTAGTCAAGTTAGCTAATGCTTTCTGTAACTCATCTACACTAACCAATACTAGATTATTGCATAATTGAGCTTGTAGAGTAGATTGGTCAAGGATCTTCTTGAGATCCTCTATAGTCAATGGGTTAATGTTCTGACCAGAGCTATCAGGAACATCCTTCACTTTTATTGTTTATGTAGGTGTAAATGTGTCATGTGGAGGACTTGGAGGTGACAATTGTGTGTCTTGCACAATCTGTTCTATTTGCTACTCTTCAACAGTTGCCATATCATCTTTTTGAGTTTCATTCTCCAATGTATCATTTGCCTTTTCTTTTTCACCTTCACCTTCCTTATTATTGTCATCTTCTTCTCCATTGTTTCTTCCCTCAAAGGGATCTTCCTCTCATTCTTTAACAATTCTTAGGGCATAGATTAATTTCCACATTTGAGTGGACTTCTTAACAACATCTTCAATATTATTTTGAAGAATGTTGAAGGCACTATAATTGGTTGAAAATTATCTCCCATGCTTCTTATTGGACTTAGTTATTAACCCTTTTGTGATCTTAGGAATTACTCAAGCCAATGTTGAGTCTCTTTTTTCTCTCTCCATATTAAGGAAATAATGCCATTTATTTTCAATAATATAATATAAATATTTGGGCACTGAATTGTCAAGTGAAAGTGGAGTGTTCTTGAACTTGGTCATCATGGTGTAGACTGATTCTTCAACCATGTTTGGTTCTTCTCTACTCAACTTATTAAAATCAATGCTCTTTAAGCTACTTAAGTTTGCATTGTCTTTAATAGTATCACATATATTTTCCAAATCAGACTTGGTGTGACTTACCACTCTAAATTAGCTATTGTCATAATATTTAGTCCTTTCCTCATTTGATTTAAGAGGTGTAACATATTTTCTTCTCAATTTCTTCTTAGCTAGACCTTGTTGCTCAGTAGTCTTCTTCTCTTTCTCCTTAGCCGCTTTAGTTGTGGCTCTTGTACTTTCTCTTGTAGTAGGCTTAGTTGGGCTTGGCTTGGTAGTCTTTTTTCCCTTGGGCTATGCTGTAGGTTGTTTCTAACCTTTCCTTTCTTAGGCTCTAGCTTAGCAGGTGCTTCCTCAGCTTGCTCTTCCTCCTTGACAACTTCTTCCTCTTCTGCATCTTCTCCCATGCCTTGTGTCAAGGCAAGTGGCTCTTGGCCCTATTATTCTTCTTCTTCATCTTCATCATCTTCTTCTTCTACTTTTGCTATCCCTTCACCAAATTTGGCCTTAAACTTCTTAACCAATTTGTCCTTTTTCTTTAGAGTTGAAGCAATTTTCAACTCCATTTCCACTTTAGACTTTACAACATCAAAAGTGCCAAAATGTTTTGCACTTTTATCAATCTCTTCTAAAATAAATGATGTGATTATTGTGGATGCCTCATCAATGTTAATTTCATATCCAAGTGGCCTTAGCCATCTCACTGTTGGTACTCATGCTTGGATATAAGTGTAGTCAATGTCAACTAAGAAACAAATATCATTAATGTGTTTTTCTACTAGGAAGACTAAAATTCTTAGTATTTTCTTAATGGACTTTGCAAAGTCCTCAAAATAGCTTGTCCTTAAGGTTTCAAAATTGGCTCCCCTCTACTCTATGTACTCATTTACTTGTATTGCTATAGACCTACTAGTCTTCCAACTTATCTTACCAAAAGAGGGAAATTCATTCTAAACAAAGAAAAATATATATATCAAAGTTGATCCAAACTTACACTAGGCACTATTGGATCTCCTTATTTCTCCCAAATTCTCCATGATCTATTGTAGTTGTGGTTCTGCTAGATCATATGTATGATCCTTCTTGACAAGTTTGTATCCCACATCAACTACAATGCATGGTACACTGTTCAGTCTGCTTGATTGGTATAATTTATGGGATATGACCCTAACTAAAAAATCTACAAGTGGACCTCTAATTGTGTCAATGGTCATGCCTCTTTTATTCCACTTTTCCCCAGTGTTCTTCTCAATGACTTCTTTTGAGTCACTCCTCAGGGTCTTTGGCCATTCTAGGGTTAGGTATCTTATTACACCATGTATGATTCTCTTTGACAACTTAATAGGTCCACTTTCCAACCATATTCATCCATCATGAATCTAGCTCAAAACTATTCTTATCCATTCAGTCTTGAAGACTACAGGGAAATATAGGGCATGGGTTATGCCCTTCCTTTCAACAATCTAAAATTCTTCCTTTAATACCCCATTCTCACATAATTTTTCATAGGCTTTTAAAATCTCCATATCACCAATTACTCCTACCTTATAGTTATAACACTTTCTAACATCTTGCACCATACGAGTTTAGGTGGAATTATGGATAGTGCACCAGTAGGGTCATTCTTGTTTTCAACTTCAGCAATTGGCCTAAAATATGGTTGTGTAACTTTATTACTAACTAAATGAACCTCAAATGGTTCCTTGTCTTTGGTATTCCTAGAACTAGATGCAATTTCTAAAAACTAGGGTTTCAAGATGTAAAAACTTTGTAACTGCATAGCTCGACACTTGAATAAATACCTTGAATTGATGATATTGCTCTGAATCGCTATTAGAATCTACTTGAATGCTTCATCCTTTCTTGGAATTACTTCTTCACTTAATTTTCTCTTCACTTGATATTTGTAATGATGAAAAAATAATAAAAAACTTGACCTTATACCCCTTATTACATAGCATTTAATGCTTAGTGCATATATAGTTGTCCACTCGGCTCCTTGTGTAATTTCTATTTCACTCATCTTCCATTAATTTTCTAACACTCGGCATCCAATAGAGTTTCCATTACTTGGCTTCAATAAGAATCTCCTTTTACTTGGCAACCACTACTAACTCAGCTCCAACTGACTTTGGCAAACAACTCAGCATATACTTAGGATTTTACTCAGCATCTGAAGTGAACTTTTCCTTGGTCAGAAACAATATGAAAAATTTGAAGATTTAACCTTGCATCTTTATTCACGCTGATCTATCCCTTTTAGTACTAACTTATTCTAGGAATTGATGTATGATAAAGAATTTAAATATTAGTCCCATGTACCTTTTCTCTTAGTTTGATGAAGTGTAACCACTTGACCCTTTAGGTGAAGTGATCCCTCCATTTGATGTGCTACATTCATCTTTCTTCTTCCATGTCTTATTCATCTCTACTCTAATGTGCTTAACATATACCTTGCCTTTTCCTTTGTTTGATTCTAAGTTAGGTGCCTTTTTCCTTGTTGGGTAGTGCTTGCTAATATGACTAGTCTTTGAACAACTAAAGCATGTAGTTTGGCTTAACCATCTACTGTAGCTTCCACTAAAATGTGTTCTTATGCAATTTTTAAGGATGTGTCCATACTCTTTACAGTAGTGACAACTATGTCTTGTATTGTAGTTCCAATTATAGGAATTTTCATAGGTTTTTCCTTTGTTTGATGACCATGTGGTCTTGGATCTACACTCAAAGGCTTTATGTCCAAACTTTTGATGATTGTAGTAGCATCCTTCAAGTCTTGGTGCATGCACGGTCCTTGTCTTGCATTCATGTTCTTGATGACCTTGTTTGTTGCACTTGTAACAATGTGTCATATTCTTTGGCTTAGCATTATAACTAGCATTCTTGCTCATGCAAACATTAGTTGTATGTCCTTTCTTACCACAAAAATGACAAGTAGTTTTGGAGTTCTTACCTTTATCATTCCTTTGTTCAGCAGTCTTGGATGAATCTCCTTCTTTAGTGCTTGTGTAGCCCAAACCTGATGTGGCTTTACTAGATCTAGGGGATTTCAATAATTGCTCAAAGTACTTGATGGATTCATTTGGCTTGTTGAAGCTTTTATAAAACTCTTTCTCTCTTTTTAGGTCATTCTGTAGTTGTTCATTCTACAACTTCAATGTAGTTATCTCAATGTCCTTGACATTCAACTCATGATGGGCATTCATCATTTGGCTTAGGGTATCCAACTACATGTTTGAGATCCTAGACAACTCTACTAATTTTTCTTCCAATCTATTTGACAAGATTCTTTTGTCTTCTTCAATCATGGCCTTTTCCTCTATGGCTTTCTTCTTCTTTTTAGTCACCTCGCATAGTTGTATTGCTTGTGATTCTTGCTCCAACCTGAGATTTCTGATCTCTTCAACTTGTGCTTTATTCTTGTCCATGAGATCTATAATTGCTACATCAAACTCACATGAGTTACCATCTACAAATAACTTTCTAGTGTTAATCTCCATGTATTGGGTATCATCCTCAACTATGGCAATGTCTTTCCTTCTCTTTAGTGAACTCCTCAAAGCATCTCTGGTTTCATCCAATTGTTGTAATAGGAGGTGTATCTCAATTTTTTGATTCTCAATGGTCTTTCCCAACTTGTAGACTTCCATCTCAAGATATTTTCTCCAAGCTTTAAGGCTTCTCCTTATGAGAACTTGGCTTTGATACCAATTTTTAGGATTTACAAGTGGGAAGTATACTTCTAAAGGGGGGGGGGGGGGTGTGTGTGAATTAGAAGTACTAAACTTTAACCAATAAAACTTTTAACTACAAAACATTGCATACATAAACATATAGAAATAACATGTAAAGAAAATGCATCCACATAAACACTTGACACCATATATGATTACCTAGAAACCCTCCAATGAGAAGGTAAAACTGGGGTGGGATTGACACCCACAACTCTTCACTACTGTAGCAATAAAGTTCACCTATTAAGGTTACATAATTTGACCATTGTCATGATCTATCTTGTAAAAGCCTTTCCCTATTAAAGGCCTACAAGGATTGTTAGATCCTACCCTTTTAAAAGATTTTAACACTCTATCAAAAGTGTACCTAGCTAAAGGATTTACAAAAAATTCACTTGGAATGTCACCCTATTAAAGGATTTAAATAATGTTTGTTAAACCAACTTATATCCATAGGATTTCATTCTGCTAATATAATTTTTAGAAAGTATAGTAGAATGTTTGACCCAATTACTTGCAATCTTCTATTGCTAATTCCATATCACTATTCAATCCAATCTGAACCTTGTTGATCTAATATGAAGCTATTTGTAGTACTAATACTCTATTCTTCTAACTGATCTTACAATCTGCTAAGTCACCTTTTATGTCCTCTTAACACTTCAACCCTTGTTCCTTCTATTCTTCACTCACTCACACACTATTCACTCACTCAAATTATGGGGCTTCGAACCCTTAAAAGGTTTTTGTGACTTAGGTTTAGGTATGAATCTATGATTGAGATTCATCCAACTTTCCCTCTCAAATCCTTCCATTTCTTTGATTGGTTGCATGTTGATTGAATAGGGAATCAAATAGATTCAATCTTATTTTTTAATCCTTCAAGATTTATCCATATGTCAGCTCAAAAATGGTTTACATGTTATTTGTGAAGGCACAAACTCTTATGTTGATTTTGTGATGCTCAACACTTACTGATTGTTGATGCTTAGTACACACTAAATTCTATCTTGCTTGGCACTTGGACTTGCTCAACATCTATTATTTATTCAAAATATATACTTGATCAACAATGTCTATCTGCTCAGCATCTAAATGACTCGACACTTACTATATTTCTAGCTTAGCACATATGGCAACTCAGCATCTATATTATACTCGGCATGAACTTAGAAAATTTCTTAAGTGTGCTGACAGTCAATTTTCAAAACCAATTTGAGATCAATAATTTTTCTTCCTAAATTCACTTAATCATAGATGTAAAGTCCTATTAGGTTCCCTTGAACAATATTAGTTAATTTCCTTTCTAATATTTCATCCTTACCACTTAAGTTAATCCATCTATTAATGTTACATCTACTTAAGATTTGATACATTATACATCCTAATATCCATTTACAAATTAGGAACTAATGTCCTAGTCCTTACAATCATATGTATATACTTAACATACAATAAAGATAAATGATATAGATTTAAACCATCAACCATACATGTAAGCCAAATCATCTTATATTCACAAATTACATTATGAAGAGTACATGGTTCTTTATTTCATCATACATTTATCCAAGTACAAGGAAATATACAATGTCATGGCATAATCATAACTTCATTTATCCCTTGAATTAATACAATATGTTCGTGAACCTTTTATTTCTCCTAGATATACCCTTTACCCTTTTACATAGCTTTTTATTTCATGAATCATGATACTTAAATGATTCATGCTATCCTCAAGATTTTACATTACAATATTACATAGATTTCTTTCAGTGAGATTCCATAGATGGACTACAAATTCATCTTCAACATCCACTACACCAGGATAAATATAAATTCATCCATGAAAGCTTGAATAGTACCTCAAAAATATTTCACCACCCAACCACGTGGAACTATAAATGGTCATTTCCCATGAGTTAGGAGATAAGACCATGATCCACATAGGTTCTAAGATAATATAAGGCTTATATCCCAAAATCAAAGTACAAAGGTAACACAAAGCCACATAAACCATAATGCCCAAAATGAGAATACAAAGAAAATGGACAACCACATGCAAAAGAAGAGTGAGGGGTTCATCCACATCTAGGTGAGTGTCATCATACCTTCTTAAAGTTTGGGATGTACCAATTGAGCTTAAGATCATCCTTCCACACAACACATATTTTTCCCAAGTGCACCAACTAGGATAGGCACTGTTAGATTGTGGTGACTGATCAGGAAAGTGCTGTACATACTTCATAAATAGTTATAACCCTAAAGCAGTTTAATACTTGTATAAAAGGGCTTAGGGTTGGGTATTTTTAATAAGGTTGTGATACGAAATTGGTTCTTGTTGTGGTATTGAGCTGTAAGGGATTACAGATTGTAATCAGGTTGTAATCACTGGATTGTAATAAGATCGGACTTGCTGTTTGGTGGATGTAGCCCAGGGATTGGGTGAACCACGTTAAATCTTGGTGCCTTGTGTTCATTTCTGTGTGTTCTATTATTTTCTATTATTGGTTATATTTGCATGTAGTTTTTATTTCTATCCGTGGTTTATCCTAACAAGTGGTATCAGAGAAAGGTTTTCTTTCAGTTATCCTCTGCAGGAAAGTCTCACGGTTAAGTGGGAGTCTCATAGTTGAGTGGGAGCGATGGCAGATGAGGGTAAGTTGAGGGTTGATAGGTTTAATGGGTAGAACTTCCAGTTATGGAAGATGCAAATGGAAGACTATTTATATCAGAAGGATTTATGGAAGCCGTTGGAAGGAAAAGCCAAGAATCAGGGAACTATGTCAGAGGCTGAATGGGATCTTTTGGATAGAAAGGCACTCGAAATCATTCGGTTATGCTTGGCACCATCGGTGGCATTTAATATTACAAAAGCAAAGATGACAGAAGATTTGCTGAAAACCCTAGCAACACTGTATGAAAAGCCCTCCGCTTTAAATAAGGTATTTCTCATGAAGCGTTTAATTAATATGAAAATGGCAGAAGGTGGATCTATTGCAGATCATTTAAATGAGTTTAATACTATTACTAGTCAATTATCTTCTATGGGTATCAATTTTGATGAAGAAATTAGGGCTCTCTTGATTTTGTGTTCTTTGCCTAAAAGCTGGAATGGCTTGGTAATGGCAGTGAGTAATTCTGTTCCTGGATCTAGTACCCTAAAATATGATGATGTGATCGATGTTATTTTAAGTGAGGAAACTCATAGAAAATCCTCAGGTGGATCTACATCAGGAAGTTCTTTAAATGCACAAAGCAAGGGCAGAACGACTGAAAGAGGAAGTAACTCTGGAAATCATGGGAAATCAAGAGGAAAGTCAAAGGGGAGGAGGTCTCAATCGAGAGGACCAAATGATTGTCGGTACTGTGGGAAACCAGGGCACAAAAAGAAAGATTGCTAGAATCGAAAGAAAAATGAAGGAGATAAATTAGATGGAGACAAGGAGGCAAATGTGGTAAGTAAAAAATCCGAAGAGGATGCTTTGCTTCTATCTTTAGAGAGTGTTGATGATTCATGGGTTTTAGATTCTGGTGCTTCATTTCATGCTACACCTCATAGAGGTTATTTCATTGATTATGTCCAAGGGGATTTTGGGCTTGTTTATTTGGGGGATAATGAACCCTGTCAGATTGTTGGAAAGGGAAAAATTAAGATTAAGTTGCAGAATGGGAACCATTGGCTACTACATGAGGTAAGACATGTTCCAAAACTAAGTAGAAATTTAATTTCAGCAGGGCAACTCGGTGATGAGGGTTGTGTAGTTACTTTTAATGATAAAAATTGGAAGGTTTAAAAAGGTTCCCTTGTAGTAGAAAAAGGTGTGAAAGTAGGCACCTTATATCTTTGTATAGGTCATATTGTTCCTTCTACTTTGATTGTTTCAAAGAAAAATGAATATTCAGGAACAATTACTGTAGTTGAGCAGGGAGAACAAATAGCTGTTGTAGATTCTGATACAGCGCTGTAGCACAATAGAAATGGGCACATGAGTGAGAAAGGTATGAAAGTACTTCATTCAAGGAAAGTTTTACTAGGTCTAAAATGTGTGAATATGGATTTTTGTGAAAGTTGTGTGTATGGAAAACAAAAGAGAGTGAGTTTTGTAAAGACAGGGAAGGAAAACAAAAAGGAGAAATTAGAACTTGTGCATACAGATGTATGGGGACCAGCCCAGGTATCTTTCCTTGGTGGCTCTCATTATTATGTTACATTTATTGATGACGCAACTAGAAAAGTATGGGTTTATTTCCTTAGACAAAAATCTGATGTATTCAAACTTTTAAGAAATGGAAATGCTTGGTTGAAAATGAGACTGGTAAGAAATTAAAATGTCTCAGATCTGATAATGGTGGTGAGTATTGCAGTCATGAATTTGAATATTATTGCTCCACTAATGGTATTCATAGACAAAAAACTATTCCAAGGACTCCACAGGAAAATGGAGTGGTTGAACGCATGAACAGGACTATAATGGAGTGCGCAAGGAGCATAAGGTTGCATGCTGGCTTGCCCTTACACATGTGGGTAGAGGCTGTCAATACTGCAGTATATTTGATTAATAGAGGTCCCTCTACTCCTTTAGGCTATGGTATTCCAGAGGAAGCATGGACTGGTAAGAAGGTGAGTTATTCTTTTCTCAAGACCTTCGGTTGTGAAGCTTTTGCTCATATAGACTCTGAAAATAGAACCAAGCTAGAAGCTAAATCAAAGAAATGTGTCTTTATTGGATATGGCATTCATGAATTTGGTTATAGGCTTTGGGATTTTGAAAATCTTAAAATTATTCGAAGTTGGGATGTCATATTCAATGAGAAAGTGTTGTACAAAGATCTGTTGCAGCAACATGAGAAGAAAGAAGATGATTATCTAGTGCTGGATGATACTCCAAAAGATGATGTTCCAGCCATTCCTCATGATGTGCAACAACTGCAACAACAAATAGCACACACACCAGTGAATGTTAGACAGTCAACAAGGCAAATTAGACCTCCAAAAAGGTTTTCTCCCTCTTTGTATTCTATTTTACTTACTGATGCTGGTGAACCTGAAAGTTATGATGAAGTTGTGTAGGTGGATACTAAGATTCAGTGGGAGTCTGCAATGAAAGATGAAATGGACTCTTTGCTGAAAAATCAGACATGGGATTTGTGCAAGTTTCCTGCAGGTAAAAAGGCTTTACAGAATAAATGGGTTTACAAGTTGAAAGAAGAGGAAGGAGGCAAGAAAAGATTTAAGGCCAAGTTAGTTGTAAAAGGATTTGCACAGAAAAAGGGAATTGATTTTGATGAGATATTTTCTCTTGTTGTTAAAATGACTTCTATTCGTACTGTTTTAAGTCTTGTGGCTACTGCAGATTTGCATTTAGAGCAGATGGATGTTAAAACAACCTTTCTTCATGGTGATTTGGATGAAGAAATATATATGGCTCAGCCACAAGGTTTTGAGGTCAAAGGTAAGGAGAACTTAGTGTGCAAATTGAAGAAAAGTTTATATGGCTTGAAGCAAGCACCTCGGCAATGGTATCTAAAATTTGACAGTTTTACACATTAGCATGGATATAATAGGTGTCATTCAGATTACTGTGTTTATTTTAAGAGGTTGGATGATGATAGCTACATTATTTTATGTTTATATGTTGATGATATGCTTGTAGCTAGGTCTAACAGGGATCATATTAAGAGGCTGAAATGCCAATTAGCACATGCATTTTCTATGAAGGATTTGGGGTCAGCAAAAAAAATCCTTGGTATGAAGATTTTCAAAGATAGGAAGAACAGAACATTGACGCTATCTCAAGCTGATTATGTTGAGAAGGTGTTGCAACATTTCTCTATGGAGAATGCTAAAGCTGTCAGCACACCTTTACCTGGTCATTTGAAATTGACTAAGGAGATGTGTCCCAAGACACAGGAAGAGGAGGATAAGATGTCCAAGGTACCCTATGCTTCAGCTGTAGGAAGTTTGATGTATGCTATGGTATGCACTAGGCCAGATATTGCACATGCAGTGGGAGTCGTTAGCAGGTATATGACTCATCCAGGATTTGAGCATTAGAATGCTATCAAGTGGATTCTCAGATATTTGAGAGGAACATCCAATAAGTGTTTACACTTTGGGGGCTCTACTACTGATTTAAAGGGCTATGTTGACTCAGATTTGGCTGGGGATATTAATACCAGGCGGAGTACTACAAGTTATGTCTTTATTGTTGGTAGGGCAGCCGTGAGCTGGGTTTCTAGGTTACAGAAGATTAATGCTCTCTCCACTACAGATGAAGAGTATGTTGCTGCTACAGAGGTAGCCAAGGAGATGATATGGCTTTAGTTCTTCTTGGAAGAATTGGGACATCCTTAGAAGGATAATTATTTGTTCACAGATAGTCAGAGTGCCATTCATCTTGCTAAGAATTCAGCTCTGCATTCTAAGACCAAACACATACAGTTGCGGTACCATTTCATTCGGTCAATTTTGGAGGATGGACAGTTAAAGCTAGAGAAGATACATACCAATGACAATCCAACAGATATGTTGACAAAGTTTGTAACAAGGGAGAAGCTAAACTGCTCTCCAGCTTTGGTTGGTCTTTTAGACTGAACATGAATAAAAGAACAGTAGAGTCTAGGATGGTTTGATTCAGTGGGAGCCCCATGTGGTAGTGGTATTGCTACAGGATCAGTCTCCAAGTGGGAGATTGTTGTTTAGTGTGGAGCCTGATTAGTCCCCAAGTGGGAGATTGTTAGATTGTGGTGACTAATCAGGAAAGCGATTTAATACTTGTATAAAAGGGCTTAGCGTTGGGTATTTTTAATAAGGTTGTGATACAAAATTGGTTCTTGTGGCAGTATTGAGTTGTAAGGGATTATGGATTGTAATCAGGTTGTAATCATTGGATTGTAATAAGATCAAACTTGCTGTTTGGTGGACGTAGCCCAGGGATTGGGTGAACCACGTTAAATCTTGGTGCCTTGTGTTCATTTTTGTGTGTTCTATTATTTTCTATTATTGGTTATATTTGCATGTAGTTTTTATTTCTATCCGTGGTTTATCCTAACAGGCACAACTAAGTAATATTGGGGTCAACCACCTATACTAACAACCTATAAGTTACATAGGATATCATTAATTCCTTGAGTACTCCAACATTACTTCCACAATTAACTTGTTTAGTGTGAAACTGAAAAGCCATCCCATACATTTGTTTATTATTATGTTATTTCTCATTAACCAAATCACAATTAGAGCTATCCTTCTACAATTATATTCTTAAAATTGCTCTGCTTCTTTGATAGTAGTTCAATAACTTCAACTAGTATGGCCTTATCTATTCCATGTTGTAGTTTTGTTCTTAATTCCTCCTAAGTATATTGACCTTTCTCTATTGTATCTAGAAATTTCTATAATTTTTTCCACTTTGCTTTTTCTTGTCAATATTTACTTCATGTAGTAGATGAGATAATGTGCTCATTATTCTCTTTAATATCTTTGTTCTCTGCTTATCTTCCAACTTACAGAATAAGTTTTATCTTTCTTGTAATCTGATTGCATCATATTTTCATAAGGTCTTTTCAATATTTCAAATTCAAATCTATTATTAATTTCCTCTTCTTCATGTTTATCCTCCCTTTTCCTCTTTTCTATGATTTTTTCAACCTACATTATCTCTTGCAAAGTTCTAGCAATGTTTACTTCTAAAGATTCATTTTTTTCTCCCTCATCTTTCATTTGGGTTTCTTGTTTATTTTCTGTAGTCATAATCACTATTTTTTTTCCCTTACTTCTCTAGTATCTATACACTTATCAACATCTATTGCTCCTTCTTTGGTTACATCCATACTTGATTATTTTATTTGTTCTTCAAATCTTTCTTCAGATGTCTCATTTTCAATTCTCCTATTTCTTCACTATTATCTTCTTCTTCTTCTAACTCTATGTTTGTAATTATCTCATATTCATTTTCTAATTCCACTTGACTTAATAATTCATTTAAATCATAAATAGTTCCCATTAGAGGTACTTCCCTTGTAGTAGTATCCTTAATATGAAAAATTATGTTCCAAATCCTCTTGTTATCATGTTCAACATCTTCAATCATTCCTACAAGAATCTTGGCCTTTTTGTAGTTGATGGAAGATTTCCTCTCATGCTCCTTCAACAATCTATCTATTTTGATAACTGTTATGTTCGGTTTCACCATATGTAAAGTTCTTTCTCAACTATCTCTTTCAGATTAATCTACATTGTTCCATTTGACAAGGATTTTTTCATACAGTTATATAGGAATTATAACTGAAATTGGTCAAATAATATGAAAACTTATATATGGTGTATGTTAATGCTTCTTCTATAATTGATGTCTCTTCTTCAATCCATTTTCTAAACTTGTACTCAAATATGTTTCCAATCCTTCCAAATTCCTTTATACTTTATGAAATTTCTTGAAAAGTCACCTCAAATCTCTTTGTTAGTTGTCTCACAACTAATTTTAGTTCTTCCTTCTTCCTATATACACTTGATTGTATCTTTTCTAAAGTTTGACTTCTCATTTTCCTTGATGGTTGGGTTGTTACAAATATTGTTTACCTTCTTTTCTTTCATTGAGCAACCCATTTCTTCTTCTTTATCTTTGCATATATGGATGATATACCAGTAGAATTATTTATATTGCATCCTTCTCCTTTAGACTTCTTTTCTTCCACGATGATTTTTCTATAGTTCTCCTCATACATTCCAAATCTTTCAACTCTTTTATTTTTAACTTTAGCCAATAGTTGCTCAATTATCATTTGAATTTCATTGTTTGTTGCTTCATATCCTAACGAAATTACCCATGAGAGTCCATGTTCTAAAAAATTCAATATATAAGAGCGAGTACTTGCTAAGAAACATATGTCCTTCTTTGGTGCAAGGAGGGATGAAGAACTAGGGCCAAAGGCATACCCAGCTATCCAAACCACCTTGTACAGTTAACACAGTGGGAGCAAACACACAAAGAGAATAACACAAAGGAGAGAGAATAAACACTTCTAGTGATTCATCAAATTATCAACATACATGTCCAGCTATAAGGCCTTCTAGGTTAAAACCAGATACAAAATACATTCAAGATCCATGATTCAGCCTCAAATATGCACTTCTAGACATGGATGCATCAAACTCTTAAAGTCCTCCCCATTCTTCCTCTAACTAAGCCTAAGCACCCTATTTATACTTGCCAAAATGACTTACAAAAGATTCTAGAACATTACATAAAAGAAAGGCCAACCCCAAAATGGTCAACACTCATCCCTAATTAAGATCTTATCATTAAATTCATGATTTAAATTAAATATGAAAGTCAGCTCCTACTAAGAACTAAAACATAGACAATTACACCAAAGAAGGAACCAAGCATCAACAAATAATAGACTCACTCAGTACATGAAGGAACACTTATCCAACACTAGATAGCTTGGCCAACACTGGATAACTCAAACAACATTGGATAACTCGATAATGACTACTACTCAACAACAACTGGTAGAATGAACACAAATGAGTAGGATAACATGTCAACTTAGGATGCTCCTACATCAAACAACCAGGGTAGAAATAAATGATTCTCCTAAATCATTGAGATGCCACATCCTGAGCTAAATCCAACTCAAATTGAAAAATCCAAGTAGCATCTTCAATTGGTCTATTCTTCCACTTCCCCAAATACTCATAGTAATCTTTTCCTCTTGTGCTTTTACTAACTCTTTGATCCAATTTCTATTCAACCTCTTCAATCTACTTCTTTGGATAATCATCCAATACAACAACTTCATCATTTGATTCATGATACTTATAGAAATCAATAGCATTGAATATAGGAGATATGTCCATGTCATTAGGTAACTCAACTTCATAAGCATTACCACTATTAAACTTCCTCAAGATCTTACAAGTTCCAAACTTCTTCATCTTCAACTTACTATATGTTTCAATAGGAAATCTACCTTTCTTCAAATAAACCATCACCTTATCACCAACTTTAGAAATATGGTGTCTCCTAGATTTATCAGAAATCTCCTTGTACTTCTAATTACTTTGTTCAAACTTTAGCTTCACTTCCTTATGTATAGACTCCATAAAATCAACACATTCTTCCCCTATGACACTTCTCTTTTCTTCACCAGTAATATCCCTTAAATATGATACTACTATAGGCTGTATTCCAATAATAATCTCAAAAGGTGTTTCCCTTATACTCCTATTCACAAAATTATTATATGAAAAATCAGCTTGTGGCAATATCATCTCCCAATTATGTGCTCATCTCCAACTAAGAATCTCAAACTTCTATTCACAACCTCTATTTGTCCATCTATCTATGGATGGAATATAGAATTAAATCTCAACATAGTATCCATCTTCTTCCACAAAGCTCTCCAAAAATAACCAACAAATTTACTATCTCTATCCAAAATAATACTCCTTGGTAATCCATGCAATCTAACAATCTCTTTGAAGAATTTTTAACCAACATGCTCAACATCTGATGTCTTCTTACATAGTATTATAAAATATATCAAAAACAATGAATATAGAATCATACCCCTTTACTATCTTAGGTAATCCAAGAACAAAATCCATACTCATATCACTGCAAGGTTTCTCAGGAATAAAAGTAGGTGCATACAATCTAGTATTCTGACTTACTCCTTTTGTAACTTGAAAAATTCCACAACTCCTTACAAACTTCTAAAAATCATTATAAATTTATGGAAAATAATACTTATCCTTCAACAAAATCAATTTCTTAAGGATTCCAAAATATCTAGCCAATCCACCACAATGCTTTTCCTTAATCAAATTAACTCTCATAGAACTTCTTGGTATACACAACTAAATTTATCTGAACACCATAACTTTTTGAATGAAATACTCATCATACTTACTCATGTGATCTAGTAGATTTGGTTCTTTGCACTCTCTCCATGCCTCAGAAAAATCAAGGTCAATATCATACAACTCTTTCATTTCATCAAAACCAAGAACTTCAACCTTCATCTTAGTCAATAAAGAACATCTTTTCCTCAATGCATTAGTAACTCAATTAGTGACTTGACTCCAATTTCATGCTTGATCACAAATGTGAAACTCTAATTACTCAACCCACTTCATATGTCTCTGACTCAATTTATGTTGATTTCCCAAGTACTCTAAAGGTTTATGATCAATATACAATACAAAATCCTTAGGAATCAAATAATGTATCCACTTCTTCAAGGATTGAACAATAGAATACAACTCTTGATCATACACATAATACTTCTTAGCATCATTCAACTTCTTAGTAAAGAAAGCAATAGGTTTACCTTGTTGATATAACACAACTCTTATTGCACTACCACTTTCATCACATTCAACTTGAAATACCTTATTGAAATTAGGAAAAGGCAATATAGGTAACTCAAAAAACTTTTGTTTCAATGTCTCAAAAATGTTATCATCTCCATGTGTCCACTTGAATTCCTTTTTATCTCCTCTCATTGTCTTAGTCATAGCATTACAAATAGAACTTAGATTCTTTAAAAAATTCCTATAAAAACTAGCCAAACTATGAAATGATCTTACCTGACCCATATTCTTAGGTGTAGGCCATTCCAAAATTATTTTAACCTTCTCATGATCCATTCTCAAACCATCAACTAAAATTACAAATCCCAAATACACAATCTCCTCTTACATTAAAGAATACCAAAAGGCATAACCAACCATTCATAAACTCCATCTTTTTTCTTGAAAGGAGTCTTCCATTCATCACCTTCTCTAATTCTAATATGATGATAGCCACTCTTCAAATCAATTTTGGTAAAATACTTTTCTCTAATCAAACAATCCATCATGTCATCCATCTTTGGCATAGGAAACCTATATTTCACTGCGATCTTGTTAATAGCTCTAAAATTATTATACATTCTTCATTCTCCATTCTTCTTAGGTAATAATACAATAGGTACAACACATAGAATCAAACTTTCTCTAATCAAACCTTTCTACAACAATTCATGCACTTATCTATTAAGCTCTTCATTCTCTATAGGTGCTAATCTATATGATGCTTTGTTTGACAAACTAGCTCCAGGAATTAGATCCATACAATGAATTATACTTCTTATTTGTGGTAAACCATTAGGTATATCATCTAAAATAATATATTTATACTCATTCAACAAAATTTCTATTTCTTTTGGCACTCGTTCTATACTAACATCCTTATTTGTCACTTGATCATTACTAGATTCTATTGCTCAGTTATTACTAACAAAACTTGGTCTCCTAGGGATTATGGAAAAGTAAACTTGATTCTTATTCACTTCTTTTTCAAATTGGTTTCCATTAACCATGCAAACTTTTACAGTATTATAATTAACCTCATCTGGACTTTCAATCAAAGGTAACAATAATTATTTTCTCTCATTCACCCAAAGCGTGTATTGATATAATCTTTCATCATCTATAGCATATCTATCATATTGCCAAGGTCTACCCAACAAAATGTGACAAATATCCATAGGCATAATATCACATAGGACTTCATCAAAATAATGTCCAATCTTGAATTTCACAATACATTGCTCACTTACCAATATCTTATGCTCAACTACAACTTTGTAACTAACTCTTATGATGCCAATTTTTTTAAACTTCTAGTGTCAATGATCACTTTGTAGAATTTTCTAGCCATCTTACATCTGGTCTTGAAAAGACTTATCTTTTTAGGATAGGTTCCTCATTAAATCCCTTATTACAAAAAATTCTTCTCACCATTAGATTTTCTCCACCCTCACGTCCACTTGATGAGACCTCAAAATATTCTTGAATCAAAACATTTTTATTACTTTTTCCACTTTCAAAGGATCTACATTCAAAGGATCTATGACCTTTTTTACTACATCTAAAACAATTACCATGAAAACCACATCTAGAATAAGAATTACATCTTCCTTGATAAGAACTAGTACCTCATATTGGAAGATTGGTTTGATGATGATATATTACATTCATGAATAATTTTTTCATTGATGTCAACATAGCATGTTGATGTCTTCTTTGGTATCTGATAGAACAACAACATAAATATCAAGTTGGTATAGATGACTATTTGAGCATGGTAACCACCCAAATTTATGGGAGGTACTTTTGAGTATCTAGCATATGCAATTAACATCAAAAGTAGAAAGGATAAGTCTAGAAGAAGTCATGTAAGTTTTAGTGATGTCTATTTTAAGATGGAATTTATAGAGGCATGTTTTGGTAAAATTGTTATATCTCTTAGTAGAGTTGATATCTTTAGGATTGAGGTTGGGACATAGAGAATACATGATGAAGATGATGTGGCTAAGCTTGCTCATCATAATATTGTGTGTATGAGAAGTTATTCAAGTTGCAAGGCAGAAGATTTGTTTTATTGCTAAGTGTAACATGTTCTTAACATGGTCTTATAATAATTAATTAAGAAGGACTAACAAGGAACTCAAGGAATTATTTTATGGACTTGGTATAAAAGAAGGATATTTTCCTTTATCATGATATGGATATATGTGAATTGTGAATGTTCTAAAAAAAATAGAGCATGGAATGTGAAGTTGAGAAGAGTAGTGCATAATTGAAGGAAATTTCATTATCAAGGTTTTGTTGAGTGATCCGTGGTTTGATATTTGGATCTAAGGTTCATGACCTATTCTTCAAGGTCTAAAAATGATTGGACTAGTTAATAGGATAGAGGAAAGAAAAATGAAAGAAGAAAATAATAGTAAACTATATATTTGAGTATTAAGCTCTTCTTGTAGTTAAAATTGCATGTTTGGGCAGTGGGCTCTTCTTGCATACATTATACCACAACTCCTAACAAGGTTGGAATCTCCTAATAGGGATTCAAAGTCTCCTAACAAGGACTCATTGTACTAATTTTCTTAATAGAATCCTAACAAGGTCCATCCTCTAACAAGGAATATTTATATTAGTACATTATCTTGTGGGCATCATTCCCACCTGGGTTTTCCCTCTAATCAAGGGTTTCCCTAGTCAACATATTTGGTGTAATTGTCTATATGCATCTTTGTATGGATGTTGTTTACTTTGATTAAATGGTTAATTTTTTTAAAGAAGATAAATGTTTTAACTGTTGGATAACTAATTCACCCCCCACCCCTCTTAGTTATCTTAGTAGACTATTGTTTCTAACACCTCCTCAGTAAGAATTACCACCTTTCCCTTGAGTTTTGTTTTTGTCATCACTTTTCCATTCAGATTTTTCATTATCTTGCACAAATTTTTTAGATTTGCCACCTTCTCCATAAGATCTACCTCTACTTGTCTAGAATCTACCACCTCTACCTCTTTGTCTTTGTTCATGCTTCTTTGTCAAGATCTCCTCAACTTTCAAGGCATATTGGTATGCTTCTTCCACACTTTCCAATTTCACAAAACTTATTTCATCTTGAATTTCAGATCTCAATCCATTTATATATCTCTTAATTTTCTCAACATCATCATCCACATGTCTAGATCTAATGTCAAATCTATAGAATTCCTTAGTATACTCCTTCACATTCATGTCTCTTTGCCTTAAATTTTGCATCTTTCTCAACAAGCTAACTTGGTAATTGATAGGAAGGAATTTGTTCTTTACCTTTTTCACTATCTTTAGCCAAGTCTTGATCTCCTTTCCTCTCTTTGTCTATCATTTTGTAAATTCTCACACCATAATGAAGCATAACCCTTTGATCTAATAACTACATGTTTCACCTTCCTATTATAAAGAGTTTTTTCATACTTAAAGAACTTCTCCATATCAAAGATCCAATCTAACACAACATTGGCATCAAATTTTGTATCATAAGGAACAACTTTTATAATAGCATTTGAATATTCCGTAGACAATACTCTCAAAAATATTTCCTCATCTTGATGTTCTTTAGGTTTTGGATTAGGGTTTGGTGCTATTGCTTCATTATCACTTATACCACCAAGATGTGCTCCTCTCCTTTAGGCTATCTCCATAACATCTAATCTGGCTGTAATTTGTCTCAAAGTATCCAATATGGAATTATCAACATTTCCTCTACCTCAAACCATTTTTACAATTAGGTTCCTAGAAGATCGTAACCCTCTACAAGTTATAAGTCAAATCCTTAGATCTACAAACCTACAACCAAATTCACTTAGGGTTCTACATGATCCAATCTCCACAAGGATGAAACTCAAGCTATGATACCACCTAGTGCAAGGAGGGATGAAGAACTAGGGACAAAGGCACACCCAACTATTGAAACCACCTTACAGAGTTAACACAATGGAAGAAAACACACATGCCTAGCTATAAGTCCTTCTGGGTTATGACCAGATAAAAAATATATTCAAGATCCATGATCTAGCTTCAAATTTGCACTTTTAGACACATATGCATCAAATTCTTAAAGTCCTCCCTATTCTACCTCTAACCTAAAGCTAAGCACCCTATTTATACTTGCAAAAATGACTTAAAGAAGATTCTAGAATATTAAATCAAGGAAAGGCCAACCCTAAAATTGTCAACACTCATCCCTAAATAAGATCCTATCATAAAATTCATGATTTGAATTAAATACAAAAGTCAACTCCTACAAAGAACTAAAACAAAAATAACTTGGCCAAAGAAGGAAGCAAGCATTAGAAAATAATAGGTTCACTCGGCACATGAAGGAACACTCAACCAATACTGGATAGCTTAGCCAACACTGGATAACTTGACCAACACTCAATAACTTGATAATGACTGCAACTTGACAACACCTAGTATAATGAACACAAATGAGAAAGATAATATGTCAACCTAGGATGCTCCTTCATCATTCTTGTATATGTTCACTATATGAGGTGGAATCTGATTTATTTTATTCATTTCCTCTTGAGCTTCCTTAAAATTGAAACCACATCAATCTATTGTAATTTCTTTCGATTGTTTCAATGAATCTATTCATTTGATGTACAATCAATTCACCAACTAACCTATTCACATCTCCAATTCTAGGCTAATAATTTTTCACATAGAAATATATACAAACCAATAAATGTCCATACCTTAATCCTTACCTCCTAGCCTTTTGTAGATTCATCATTAGCTAATCTCAACATTTCACTTAGATTAAACTTTTTGCCTTGGACAATGAGTTTGTAGGCCAACTGTATGGATCCTCTAGGTATCTTATCACTTTTCTTAGCTTGATAGATCTTGTATCTGGTTACCAAATATGCAAACCTTACACCTTTGACTTTGATTGTCCTCACATTAAATATATTTTAATCTTTCCTATATCTGATTAGTCGATCAATCTAATTTTTTGGTTCCAATCCTTTTACACACTTGTAGACATTTCTTGATAGTCCCATGTTAGTACTAATGATCTCTTTTGTAATTTTCACTTTTCCATTCTCCAGCCATAAGTATTCTCCATGCATTCTACTAAGTAAAGTTTTAATCCATTCTCCATCAAGACTTTTGGGTAGATGAACATTATCTGTCAGTCCAAATTCACGATCATTTTGTGGTTCCTTCATCTTAAATAGTTCTTCATACTTATTCAATTTCTTCATTTTTAAATTTAACCTTCTTACTTTGAAGATATCCACTTACATCCTTTGTTAATAATACTCCATCATGTATCCTTGATAGTTCTTCTATTCAAACTATATCTTTGCATATTAGTGAGCACATGGTATATTTAGGCTCTTCTTCACAAATTTGTATCAACATATTTATACCTTTCATATTGTTAAGGTTCAACTTCAACTTCTTGACTAGATTCTATGTTGGTATGTAATGCACTTTAACTCTTTTGATTTTACAAACTTGCTCTTTCAAAGATAAAATTTTGAGAAATTTTTTTTTTATATTTACAACATACATTTCCAATAGATATTATACCAACAATATTAAGTTCCAACTATCAGTAACTAATTTTCCAGTTACCGATAGCACAAAATATTTTGTTTTGTTTTTGTCAATTATTGACCTATTCCTACAAGCATCTTTACTTTCAGGACCTTATAAATAAGCAATCATAGTTCTGTGTGACAATTATTCACTTACCTAGTTAGTTTGCAAATGAAGTTTTCATGTAATCTGACAAGGGTTCCTCAAAATTAGTAGCTTCATCTCCTTTCCTTATCCATATTCTATGCATTTCTCTTTTTACTTCCTCTGTGTCTATAGTTTTCTTTTCTTTTCTAGCTTGATCATTTCCAACACTATGCTAATACTAGCACTTGTAGGTAGAGTGTCCATATCTTGAATAAAAGTAACATGTAATATTAAGTGATCTCCATGGGTATGTTAATCCTTATCTATATTCTAAAGTTATATATCCCTGTCCTCCACATTGATAAAAACTCACAATTTTAGTTTCGTAGTCCTCTAGATAGTGCATAATTTTCATGGTTTTTGGTGATCTTATTTTATGTGTATATGGCTTGTGACTATACTCATTTCATTTGTAACAATAACCATTAAACTTACTCTCAATTGTCTATTTATTTATTACTCTTCTAAATTCTTGAGCTTTATGACCATATATGTTGCAATTATAGTAATAACCATTGAATTGCATTCTTTTTGTACTAGTTTCCTATTTATATCGACAAATATCTTTCATATGATTATATTCTCCACAATAATAAAAGTTTTGATGGTTTTCCATTCTTCCTATGTCTTATTCTTTTGTCATTGATTGTCCAAATTTGATGTTTCACCTTTCTTTATTGAATTATTTCCAATAAGATTCTTATCAATATCAATCAGCTGCTCCTTTTGCTTTACCAACTATCTATCCAATTACAACATGATCTCTTCAACTTTGGTAAGTATAAAATTCACCTCCTTTTCAACTTTTAGTTCATTGCTCAAGTTATTATTTTCTTTCTTTAATTTCTAGTTTTCATCTTCAAGATTATGAATTCTTTCACTAATTTTGTTGATTAAATCATCTTGTGCATGATTATAATTTTGTTATCTTTCTATGACTAAGTTATTTCCAATCTTTATCTCTAGGGAATCTTGATATCTTGTTTCAATTTTACAATTTTCACTTTCAATAGTTCCCACTTTATCTAATAGCTCAGATAATCTGAATGCCTGACTCTCTTGTTCTCTTTTCATTAGATTGGACCTTTCTTTCAATTATTTGTGTTGGTGTAAATATGTATTTACTATTTTCACTTAATTTTACTTGGGTTAATGCATTATTTTATTATTTTATTTTGTGAGACACTTAGGAGTTTGAGCACCTTTTTGAGTTGTCATGTTGACAACATAGGAGTATGCAACTCTATTTTAGCACATGGTGTCTACAACATTGATTTGCATGTCACACCCTTGTAGGCTTATCCTCTCATTACCACACTTACTTTCATGCTTAATGGAGGATAACCCATATCTGGTGGACACATGCCTGGTTGTATGAATTATCATGATGTTGATTATGAGGCATTCTAGATTTATCTTAGAGGCCTTTATATATAGGAAATCCTAGTGTACTTTCACATTGCATAATGAATGAATATATCATCATTCTGATGATACTCTCTCTTTCTAGTGTACAATTGTGCTTGCATTTGAGTTCTTAGTTCCTGGGTGAATTTTTCCCTTAAGAAAATTCTTACATGGTATTAGAGCTTGGAGATTTTCTCATCATATAGCTGTTCAAGACCATTGTTGCTTCAACACCTTAGCCTAAATCTAGAGTACTACAAAAATTAGGAGCATCTAGAGCTAGATTTGACCTTGCCATTGCATTTAGAACACTAATTTGGTGAAGATTGACTATAAACTCAGCTACCTTGGCCCAAATTCGAGCATGAGGCAATTCTTTTTTGCAAATCAAAACTCGAAGGCCCCAATTTATAGTTCATCTATGATCTTTTTTTGTAGATTTATTTGACTTATTCAGATCTGCATTTTTTTCTCTATATTTCCATCATAATTTCATCAAAATTCTCAAAAAAATTTTGCCCTTCAGGCACCCAACAAAGAAATTTTTTTAGTAGAATCAGGTAGTGACACCCCAGCTCTACTATTTGGTGGCATATTTTATTTGGCATAGGGTATATTTCACATACACCATGGTCATATTGCACACAACACATACAATAGACATTGCTAAAAATTTGACGGTGCTCCCCACTGGCACAACCACATAGTCACTGGCAACCACTTCCACAACCGATGGCTTGCCTTTGTTTTAGCTACCATGACATTTTCTATATACATTACATTGGCCACATTCCCATATCAAATGTGGGACTAAAGTCCCCTCGCTGACCACCATAAAGTTTCCTCTGACACTTGGCAAAAATACATCTCTGGTGATGAAAGTCAGCTCGCCGACAATTCAAAAATCTGGCCTGTAGTAAGGTTCACAACTAGTATCAAGAATATTCTAGTGTCAGTGCAAGAATCTTCCTGCCCATGTAGTGGAGAGTCTTCTCGCCCAGACACATGGAGGTCTCATAGTTGTACCATGCAGTTCTTTGATATTTACTTATGCCCATGACCATTTTTTGCCACACAGACATAGCAGGACAACCACATGGACTAACAACCAAGCCACATGTATGTTGCCTAGTCTACAGTAAGGAAAGATATGTTACCTACCAACTCTACTAATATGTTAGCTCTCTTGTATGTCATATGACCACTGCCACATCACATCCGTATTGTACAGACGTTGAGTCACCTTGCCCTTTTTGTTGACATCAGCAGAATATTGTGTTAAAATTGACAATTGTTTGACCATTAAAACTAGACATTTTACAACTATAGTGATGGCCATTTAACCATCAAATTTAAGCTTGCAGATTTTCTTTGAGACCCCTCTTCAGATTGCTTTTTGATTTGGCAACCTAACTTTGCAAGCCCATAACTCGAACATCTGGACTCCGATTCAAGTGTAATTTTTTTGAAATTGGGTAAAATTTCCTAAATTTTCTAGTGGTGGTTTTTTTTTCTAGTTTGGTCCAAGGATTTTGCAAAAATTGCATTTTTTGGTGATTGTACCTACATAATCTTGCATTTTGCAACTTCAAACACTTCATACAGGCACATTTGGTCACTTTTTCAGGTTCTATATTTTTTGAAAGTGCATATTTTTTTGTTTACTTTCCAAATCTATAGTCAAATTATAGGTTGTGTGGACAAAATTCTCACTTTTAGAACTAGGGCTTTTTCTGCATTGTAAATCTTTGATTACTTTTTAGAATATTTGTACATCTAAGCTACAGTACTAAGTGATAGATTTGGGCCTCAAAAGGTAGTTGTAAAAGAAAAATTAGAAAGTCCACTTTGTTCATTTTGACAAGTGGCCCATTGTACATGCACTACTTATAAAGTGCCAAAAGCATCTTTTTTTGGGGGGGTCTTTTGATTGACTAAAAAGAGGGGGGGGGGGGAGGGGGTGTACTATGTTTTTGTGTCTCTTTTTTGTGCTCTTTTCATTTCTACATCATGTGTTTTAAATGCCCTCCTCTAACTTCATGCAACTATTCTACATGGAAAGATATTGCATGGAGTAGATTAATGGAAAAAGGATATAGTCTTTATGTTGATGGTACAATTACCAAACCTACTAATGTTAAATAACTCATTGAATAGAAAAGACAAGATCAATAGGCTTTAGGAGCTATTAGGAGTTGTTTTCATACAAATCTCTTCTCTCACATTGCTAGTTGCACATAATCCAAAGTAGCTTGGGATAAACTTAAATCATTGTATGGCAAGGTGGATGAAAAAAAGGGATTTCAGATTGAGGATGATCTACTTCTCTTGGATCCAAAGAAATTTAACACAATTTAGAATTACACCAACAAAGAAAATGAGTATAGGGAACTTCTTAAATATTGTGGAAATCCTATGAAGGATGAAAAGTTGATTCATCACATCCTAAAGAGGCTACTTTCAGAGTATGCTTCCTTTGTTTCAAGTTTTAATACTCACAAGTTGACTATGGGATCTGCTTACCAGAAGCCTACATTTGATACATTCATAGAGATGTTGATTGTTGAACAATCTCACTTGATGCATTTAGGACTTCTCAAGTCATCAAAGACCAAAGCCTTGGTGGCTAGTGATGAGCACCAATCAAGTCAAGAAGGGAAAAGCAACAAGAAGAAGAAGTAGTGGAAGCAAAAATCACAATCTAAGACACAAAAATCCTCCTTACAATAAGGTATCCTTCTTCCAACAAGAAGGGAAGTAATGAAAATAAGGACAAACTCTTATGTGCATATTGCAAAAAGCCAAATCATGACGAGCATCATTACAAAACTAAAAGAATCGATGAGTTAGAAAATCTACTTAGGAAGAACAAGATTCAAGTGCTAGGTACTTCCAAGGATTCATCTCCAACCTCTTCAAAGGGTAAAGGTCAAGCACTTATGGAAAAAACAAGTTCTTCTTTGGAATAGATACTTGACTCAGGTGCCTCATACCATATGGGTTCTTCAAAGGGAGACTTTTCTTCATTAAAATAGTTAAAGGTACCACACATCTTCATGGGAGATGATACTAAGATGGAAATTTAAGGGAAATGACATCTAGAAATAGAAAATGGGGAATTCAAAAATGTTCTCTACATTCCAAACCTTATCTCCAGTCTCCTATGAGTTTACCAAATCACTCACCTTGGAGATGGTCATAAAGTTGAGTTCCTTCTAGATTCAATGATAGTGTGCAATCTTAAAGATGATTCGTTGGTTGCAGTGGGGAAAGTTAATCATGACAATAGGCTTTATTTCTTCTCCCACCTTGTGCCTAAGTCTCCTTCTCAAGCCTTGTTGACTCACTCTACTTCACAATCTACATTATGGCATGAGTGGTTTGGTCACCTTAACTTCTACTATCTTTAGCAAATTTTCTCAAAACACATGGTCAAAAGTCTACCTAACATCAACTTTTCTAAGGGAGAGTGTTCATCATGTTCTGTGGATATGCATCTCAAGGAGAAATATGATAAAGGGAAGTCTTCTCAAGCACCAGTTGTTCTTCAATTAGTTCACATGGTTTTAGCAGGATCCTTTGTAGTGACTTTAGTCAGCCAAGGCCACTACATCCTCACATTTGTTGATGAATTTTCAAGATTCACTTGGGTCTACTTCCTTCATCATAAGAATGAAGTGGTTCATAAGTTTCAAGCCTTCAAGAATCATGGTGAACACAAGTCAAGGAAATCCATCAAGGTACTATGACTGGATAATTAGAATAGATATGTGGATAGAAGACTTAAGGACTTTTGCAGACTTGAGGGGATTGATCTTCAGAATCCACTAGCATTCAGTCCGTACAAGACAAATGTTTCAGCACTAAGGGTTAGGACTCTCAAAACCATGGCAAGTTTGCATGATAAAAACCAAGTCTCTTGATCCAACACTAGAAGTTGAAGCTATTAGTAGTGCTACTCACATACTTAACAAGTCTCCTCATAATCCCTTAGATGGGAAGACTCCTTTTGAGGCATGGTGTGGTAGAAAACCAATTGTGAGTCACTTTAGAGTTTTTGGTTGTCTAGTATGGACAAACATATCTTCCAGGGATTGCAAGGCACTAGCACCTAGGCCTTGTACTTTCATCAGATATGAAGACAATGTAAAGGCTTATAGACTTATGGATCCTGAGACAAATGAGATTTTTGTGGAGAAGGAAATTCACTTCAAGGAAAGTTCACCTAGCTTATCCTCTAATCCTCTCCACACATCATGCACAGTGGAAACTGATAGTGACACTAGTGATAGTGCTTCAATAGATTCAGGCACATGGGGTTCTATTGACAGTTGTAGTGAGAGGTCACATCATAAGTCCATTCCACATGCTTATATTGCCATAGTGAAAGTTCCATCACAACATGGTACATCTCATCTTCTAGCTCTAGCTTTAGTTGACTTGGGAGACAACCTTGAGGACTTACATCTTCTCTTTGATGAAGGTGATCCTTCTATAGTTGTTGCAAGGGCTCACTCTAACCCTCATGTCCATTCTCTACATGATCATTCTTCACAATTTGGTGTGATTGTGGATACTTATGTACAAAAATTGGAGGAGGTCTCTTTGTTAGTTGAGGAGATGGTTCATTGGAATAGGTTCAACAGACATCCTTTCGAAATTTGCATTCATTCTTTTCATTACAATTGGAAGGGGCAAATATCAACATCAACACAAGGATACTTGAGCAGGTTTTAGGGCCACCATACATCTTCAAGATTTTACGTATGCCTTTTTTTCTTCCTAAGGGGAGGAATGTCATTCAACACTCTTGGATGAGCTTCTTCATTGGAGCAGCCTTCACTAACAGGCATTCTTCATTGGGGGGGGACTACCTTGTTTCTCTTCCTCTTCTTTCTTATGTGGAGACTTTTTCCTCTTATGAGTTTTAGTTCTTCTCATTCTTCACTTATGTATATACTGGATGTATGTTGTAATGGGGGGGTCTTGATTACTTTATCCATCCATGCATCCCTAGTTATCTCTCTTTTTTGGGGAAGGTTTTTCCCACAAGGTTTTCCCTCTTTCTCTGCTTTATGAGAGATTGCATTTTCATTATGTACATGGGTACCTAACATGGCCTAGTAGCTGAGATCCATCATGCACTTCATCCTAGTTTTCGTAAGCTTAAGGGCATTCCCCTAAGTTTCCCTGAAGGGGGGGTGTTGGTGTAAATACGTATTTACTATTTACACTTAAGTTTACTTATGTTAATGTATTATTTTATTATTATGCATTATTTTATTTTGTGAGACACTTAGGAGTTTTTGCACCTTTTTGAGTTGTCATGTTGACAACATAGGAGTATGTAACTCTGTTTTAGCACATGGTGTCTACAACACTGATTTGCATGTCACACCCTTGTAGGCTTATCCTCTCATCATCGCACTTATTTCTGTGCTTAATGAAGGATAACCCATATCTAGTGGGTATGTGTCTGGTTGTATGACTTATCATGATGTTGATTACAAGGCATTCTAGATGTATCTTAGAGGCCTTTATATAGGCACTCCTAGTGTACTTTCACATTGCATATTGAATGAATATATCATCATTCTGATCATACTCTCTCTTTTTGGTCTATAGTTGTGCTCATGTTTGAGTTCTTAGTTCCTATGTGAATTTTTCCCCTTAGGAAAATTCTTACAATTTGTTCTTTTCGAGTAGTTCATCATTATTTTCCAATAATTCCTTTATTGCAACATCAATTTTATTAGAGTTGACTCTTCCTTCTAATAGTTTATCCAAGTCATCTAGACTCATCTGTAGTTTCTCAATGAGTTCCTTTTTTTTTCATAAATGAGGCTCTTAGTTTTTATTTTAATTCAAAAATCTATTCATTTGCATCCTATAGGGCTTCTTCTAATTCTTTTAGAGATTTGTAGCTAGCCATAGTCCCAAAGTTACTCAAGTTGTTAAACTTCCTTCTGATAACCACAAGCTCTGATACCAATTGTCGGTAGTTAAAGTAATGAGAGTGGGGTGGGGGTGGGGTGAATCAATATTTTAAACAATTCACTTTTAAACACTTACTTTTCCTTATACGATAGTCAATCTAAATATTCACTCAATAGTGTCCCTTTTATCTTCTAAGTAAACTGATAATTAATGTAATTTCAATGATAAAATGAAACAAACATTCAAACCATAATCTTGAAACACATAACACACTACTTTTTAGTATTGCACAAAACTCTTGGTTAGAGGGAAAAACTATAGTTGGGTTGATACCCACAACTCATCATTGTAGTAATAAGGTGCTTAGTTAAAAGCTTACAATATGTAATCTTTTGAATGACTACACTCTACTAAAATTGTCTAATACCCTACCAAGAGTATGAACAATCATATTAAAGGCTACTTTGTTAAGATATTTAATTCCACTCTTACAATGTTCATCAATTTAAGGGATGTACAAATTATTTTAAAATAAGAATTGTTGAGTCTTGTTATAAACCACATTGTAAAAGGATTTTACCATCTTGTTACTTAAATTGTTTGTTAAAAATAACAAGAAATTGACCTATATTTTCCTTTTTTTTGCTTGATAGATTTTTTTCTTTTGATACTAACTAATCACCTCTTGATAGATTACTACTCTTGTCATTTCACTAATAGCTTCTCATTATGTCTCTTGCTTTGATAGCTTGTTACCACTATTCTACTTTTGATAGCTCCCCTATTCTCTTTTTCACACACCTTGTTTTCTTTTGCTTATACACTCTTTTCCACTTCCTAACCTAATTAGGGTTTCTAAATTCTTCTTCAAACTTTCTTTGACCCTTCTCTTCCTTGTGATGCCAATAGACCTTGATTTCTTAAATAAGATAAGCTTTTTAGTAACCCCAATAACATATTAGTCTTTGATAGTAAAATAGCATAGTAGAATATAGTTTTGGCCAACAATGACAACATCATGAAAATCATGCCAACATAGTTCTAGGATTACGTCAAGGTAACAACCTCTTCCTATTCAAATTTATAGCTACTAAAGACTTCACATTTGTTCTCTTTGGCTCATGGACTTATGAGAAGCACAATTTAGACTTGGATAAATGGTGTCTTAGTTTGATCCAATAATGGAACTTTGTTGTCTTGGTCTAGTTTGGGTAAGGTTGCCTAGTCTTCCTCTTGAATTTTGGGTTGATTTTTTTTAGGTGGATAGTAAACTTGATTGGCCACTACCTTTTAGTATATAATGTTTCTCTGTAAACTCTAGGCTATTATATGTTATATTTTGTGGCAATTTTTCTATGAACAATCTCTTCCCTAATTTTGTCACACTCAACAAAAAATGGGGGAAAAGGCCTAAGCAATTATTTTTGATAAATTTGGTTCATTTTGGAAAAGTTGTTCTAAATTTGGTCATGTAATGATAGATTGTAAAGTCTCTTAGCAAAAGGAAATGGAGAAAGTGGAATCATATGGGACTATCAAGGAGAATTTCTTGGATGGTGGGTCCTCTTCTATTCCTCTACTCCAAACATTTATCTTGATAGATGAGGAAGTAAGATCCAAGAAAAAGAGAACAAGGTGGTTGGTCCTAGGGTGGTTGGAAATTCAAAGGAATATAATAATATACTAGGTCCATACCCTTTTTTCGAGGGCTTGAATGATCTATTGAATACTCTAAAATATATACCACAACCTATATCGACTAATGTAGGGTTTATGCTGGAGGAGGGAGAAATCCTAAGGATTGACCTTCTGATCCCTTCTAATAAGCCTCATGCTAAATTTATTAATAATGTTGAGCATTATGACCTTGAATTGAATAAATTTCTCTAGGGTGATTACTCCTACCCTTCCACAACCAAGTATGGGGTTACATCTATTGTGCCTTTAATAACCATGATTTGGATACTAGTGGAGGTGACTAAGGAGATGGTTAAATTTCCTAAGAATCATTCATCCCCCTCTTCCCCAATATGTAGTGATGCTAGTGAATGATGTATTCAAAAATGAAAATAAGAGGTAGTAAGAAGATTAATTTTGGTAATGAAGTCAAGCTAGGTAGACATTGAAGAAGTATAAGAATAAAGGTGATGGCTAGGGAAATTGTAAGTGTGGGACAACTGACTCTAGATAATTTTCATGGAGGTAAAAATAATGTTCCTATCCTAGAAAATGAGAGGGTTAAGAAACCCTTAAATAAATTATATGTGTAATTAGACTATCTTTAATATGAATGTTGATGCATTGTTAATCATGGAGGTGAAAATGTCATCTTCTTATTTTTCTAATGTTACTAGTAAGCTTTGGTCTAGTGTTAATTTTGTTTATATTGAAGAAGATAGTTCTTTTAGGGTTGTGGCTAATTTTTGGAATCCTGGGGTTATTATGAGTAGCATTATTCTAGTAGCATGAAATTATATTGCCACATCCCATGTCTATATAACAAAAAACAATATTGTCACTCCTTTACTTACCTTTGAAAAGTTGGAAGGAGTAATAGATTTCAATGACATCATGTGTGAATTGGGTGAATTTTTTAATACCAATTATCTTTAGGACTTGGAGCTCTAAGGAAGCC
Source organism: Cupressus sempervirens (assembly GCA_028749045.1). Taxonomy (NCBI): domain Eukaryota; kingdom Viridiplantae; phylum Streptophyta; class Pinopsida; order Cupressales; family Cupressaceae; genus Cupressus; species Cupressus sempervirens. The sequence goes on along the minus strand of CM053789.1, from coordinate 853,679,871 downwards.
ATTTACTTGGTCTAATAATGGAAAGGGTTAGGACCTTATTTAGGTCAAGTTGGATAGACTATTAGTTTTTGTTGACTAGAAGCATCTATTTTCACCTACTTTCCCTTCCCTTCCTTGTACTGTGTTTGATCATCCACCCATCCTTTTTAACTAGTTAGATGGTTAGTGTAGTGTTCTTAGGCCTTCTCAATATGAAATCATGTGTCTCTCCAACCCTAATTTCAAAAACTATGTGCATGTGTGGTGAAGAATTGTTGTTGAAGTTGCAACAATGTACAAATTGTTTAAAAGACTCAAGAATATTAGAAAATAGTCTATTTTTTGGAGAAAGATTTTGTTGGAGATATTTTCAAAATAAATATAATATTGAGAAGAGTATTAAGTAAGTACAATAGGCTATGGATAATGATGATGAATCTATCAAGAGACATAGAGAGGAAGGAGAATAAAGAGGTAAATGGAGGGAGATTATATCTAGGGATGAAATATATTGGAAGCAAAGATCAAGGATCCAATAGCTTTTAGAGGAGGATATGAACACTTATTTCTTTCATAGATTAGCCTTATTACATAAAAACAAGAATTATATCACTTCCTTGATGGATAATAATAAAAATCATCCAAAGAATTAGGAGATTAGGATTAGGTGGGATACTCATTTTTTGTGGACCTTATGATAGGTCAAATAGATTAACTAACACTAATATTAGGGACAAGCTTATTAACTCCCTTCCCAAAGCTCTTGGTGAAGGGGATAATGATGGTACTAATGGTATTGTTACTAAGTAGCAGGTTTGGAAGGTAGTGTTTTACAAGAAAACCAACAAAGTTCCTAGTCTAGATGGTTTTCCACCGACCTTCTTCCAACACTTTTGGGACCTCATAAAATTGGATTTTGTTAGAACTACCAAGGACTTCTTAAAAACAAGTAAACTCCTAAGGAAGCTAAATAACACATATATTATGTTTGTTGCCAAATTTCTTGAACCTATTTTTTTCTTAATTTTGGGCCTATTAGTCTCTACAACATGACTTATAAAGTTTTTTCCAAGGTCCTAGTTAAAAAAATTGAGTTGTATCTAAATAATATCACTGGGACTCCTCAAAATGGATTTTTCATAGGAACAGTTATGAAATTGGACATTGAGAAGGCATATGAGAAATTTGAATGGTATTTTCTCTACAAGGTTCTATATAGAATTGGATTCAATAATAAAGACATTATAATGACTAGGATGGTAGTGAATATGTGAACTACTCAATCCTTATTAATGGAACTCCATGTGGATTATTTAAAATTTAGGCATGGATTGAGACAGGGTGATCCTTTGTCCTCTTACCTATTCATAATGGTGGCAAAGGTTTTGGGGAGATCTTTCTCTCATCTTGTTAGTTTTAGATTAATTAAAGGGATTAGAGAAACCACCTCCCTACCTTCTAAGGTTATCTAACAATTTTTAGACTACACCTTCATCTTTGGTTTTTGTTCTATGTTGGAAGCTAGGAATTAGAGCTAGAAATGTGTTGGATGATTATGCTTCCACTTTTTTCTAAAAAATTAATTATTATAAGATTAAAATATATTCTTTCAATACTAACTCTAATTTATAATGAATAATTACTATTGTGATTGTGTGTCAATTGATGGTATACTAGATACTTACCTAGGTCTCCTCCATATGATAAAGGAATCCTCTATCCAATTCTAGAACACTATCCTTGAGAGGATGCAAAATAAATTAGTTATATGGAAGGGGAAAGTTCAAAGTAATGTGGGTAAACTCTAGCTATTGTTTGCATATTTTCAAGGAGTCTCTATGTACTTCCTCTTCTTATCCAAAATATATCGTAGTATGGTAGAAAACCTTGAGAGAATTTAAAGAAATCACCTTTGGACTAGTATTGAGGAAAATAATAGTATTAGCTTGGTTAATGGGGACATGTGGAAACCTAAGGACAAGGGAGGTCTAAAAATTAGAAGAATCATTGATCTAAATGGACTCTCATCACCAAAATGAGATGGTGTCTTTCTATAAATTATATTGGTTGGGGAGATATTATAAAAGTGAAATATCTTAATAAAACACCTTTTGTCTATTTCTTAAGTGACACTAACTATGGAAGGAGATTATAACTAGGGAGAGAATATATTGGAAGAAAAGATCAAGGATCTAATAGCTTTTAGAGAAGGATATGAACACTTATTTCATTCATAGATGATCCTTATAACATAAAAAGAGGAATTATATCACTTCCTTGATGGATGATGATAAAAATCATTTAAACAATCATGAGGAGATTAGGATTAGGTGGAATACTCATTTTTGTGGAGGCTTAAGATAGGCCAAATAGATTAATTGACACTAATATTAGGGACAAAATTATTAAATCCCTTCCCAGAGTTCTTGGTGAAGGGGATAATGATGTTACTATTGGCATTGTCACTAAGGAGGTGGTTAGGAAGGTGGTCTTTTACAAGAAAACTAATAAGTTTCCTAGTCTAGATGGTTTTCCACTAGCCTTCTTCCAACATTTTTGGACCTCATAAAACTAGATTTGGTTAGAGCTACTAAGCACTTCATAAAAATAAGTAAACTCCTAAGGAAGCTAAATAATACATATATTATGTTTGTTCCCAAAGTTCTTGAACCTAATTTTTTCCTTAATTTTAGGCCTATTAGTCTTTGGAACATGGCTTATAAAGTATTTTCCAAGGTCCTACTTAACAAAATTGAGTCATATCTAGATAGTATCTTTGGGACTCAAAATGGATTTGTTACATGAATGGTTATGAAACTGGACATTTAAAAGGCATATGGGAAAGTTGAATGGTATTTTCTCTACAAGGCCATATATAGAATTGGAATCAATAATAATGATCAAGATGATAGTGAAATTTGTAAACTTCTCAATCCTTGTTAATGGAGCACCATGGGGATTCTTTAAAGTTGAGCATAGATTGAGATAGGGTGATCCCTTGTCCCCCTACCTTTTCATAATGGCGGCAGAGGTGTTGGGGAGGTCTTACGCTCGTATTACTAGTTTAGGCTTAATTAAAGGGGTTAGACAAGTCACCTCCTTGCCTCCTAAGGTTATCCAACAATTTTTATATGACACCTTCTTCTTTGGTTTCTCTTCTATGGTGGAAGCTAGGAATCAGAGCTAGAAATTTATTGGATGATTATGCTTCAACTTCTAGCTAATAGATTAATTATGATAATAATAATTTTTTTTAAATAGTAACCCTAATTTACAATGAAGAGTTATTTTCATAATTTGGTGTCAATTTGATGGTATACCACATACTTACCTGGGTCTTTCATATATGGTTAGGAATCCTCTACCTAATTTTGGAACATTATCCTTGAGAGAACGGTGAATAAATTAACTAGATGGAAGGGGAAAGTTCTAAGCAGTGTGGGTAAAGTCAAACTATTGTCTACATATTTTACAAGGATTCCCTATTTACTTCCTCTCCTTATTCAAAATATATCATAGTATGGCAGGAAACCTTGAGAGAATTTAGAGAAATTTCATTTGGACTAGTATTAAGGAAATGAATAATATTAGCTTGGTTAATGAGGACATGGTGTGCAAGCCAATGAAGGTCTAGAAATTAAAAGAACCACTAACCTAGATAGAGCTCTCATTACCAAAATGATATGGTTTCATTCTATGAATTCTATTGGTTGGGGAGATATTATGCAAGTGAAATATATTTCTTTTGAAAAAAGGGAGTAAAAATTTATTCAATCAAAGTTATAGTACAGAGTAATGGCCCAAGGCCTACACCAACACTACATATTCTTGTCTCCTAATAATAGCTGCTCAATGATCCCATGATAACCAAAAGGTAACTCATCCCTACCACTAATATCCCAACCATCCACATTCTCTAGCGATATGACAAAAAGAAACAAAGTCTAAGGAACTACAAATAAGTAGAGTTTGTTTAACCAAAGAGGATAATTGCTATTTAACATCCTCTAAACTTTGTTTATTCAACATGTGCACAAAAATATAAGAATTAGACTCATAGATGATAATCTTCAAACCTAAAGAGCATCCTCTCTCAGCTACAATCTTAATAGCAAGAACCTCCATTAGATTATCAGAGTGTTGACCTTTGTAAATAGAGAAGATAAAAACTGTACCACCATCATTGCCTCTACCATACCCCCAATACCAACATGACTAGGGTTCCCACAAGAAGAACTATCTATATTAATCTTCAAGGTACCAACTAGGAAAGGAGTCCACCTCCCATCCTAGAAAACCCATTTCTTGACATGGCAAGGTCTTTTTCCAAGGGTGCATCCAGGTTCAAATTCCTCAAAATGGCACGATCACCAGGATCAATACTTTCAAACATATCACACTTAGAAAAAATAGTCTCTTGAAGCCTACTAAGAATCATTTGCCATAATTGAAAACTTCCTAATATGGAGTCATAAAAATTTTTTTGGTTCCTCTCCAGCCAAAGGTTCTAGAGAATGAGAGTTGGCTCGACCGTCTAAGCCACCTACAAGAAAGAAGTCTTCACTAGAGGTCTGTTCGAACTCTCCCAAAAGTCAATTAGAGAAGTACCATGAATAAAACCATGTTTCCAAGCCTCCCACCATCTATGTCATATCTCTCTCAAAAAAGGGCAAAGAAAAAACAAGTGAGAGGTTCCTTATTGTTCAAATAGAGGAAGCAAATAGAAGGTCCCTAAAAACCTTGTTTGTGAAGATTCTCCCAAGCGAGGCATTTTTTCTGAGCCAACAACCATAAGAAAAAATTACATTTGGGCCAAGAAAAGTTAATCCAAACCTTCTTCCACTAGTGCACCTTAGCTAGACCATGAAGGTTCCTGTCAAGTATAGGATAACCTTGAGCGATAGTAAATTTTCCATTTGGGCTAGGACTCCAAGCTAAAGTATTCCACTCATTAAGGGAGCTACAAAACCTACTTTCCAAAGCTTTAGTGAGAACACCCCAATCCTCATCAGAGCCACCCACATGCCACTCTTGAGGGTCCTTCTAATAAGTCACCTCCACCTAACACATACACTTAACAATCTTAAAATGCTCCACCTTAAACCATCCAAGATTAGTAAAAGTATGGAAAAGAGGTTGAAGCTTGGGGAAGCTAGAAATAATGGGAGGGTGGTCATCCCAAGAGTCTTGCCAAAATAGAGCATCAGAGCCTTTGTTAAAAATCTAGAAGAGACCCTCCTTAATAAGTTGAGCTCCCTTCTTAAGACTATCTCAAATACTAGAACCTTTACCTACTAGAGTAAAACATGGTAGATCAAGGCTATCAGCACCAAGAAAATACTCATGGGCAAGAATCCTAGCCCAATCTTCATATTAGTTGTTGCACCACTACCAGTATAGCTTGGCAGCTAAAGCCATGACAATAAGAACCATTGACCTAAGACCAAGTCCCTTGACATGCTTTGGCCTACACATAGTCCCCCACTTAATAAGGCTCCACTTCAAGGATTGAAGGTTTCTAGACCAAAGAAATTGTAGAGATAAAAAATCAAAATCCTTCACAACTTTGGAAGGGGGAAACCTAAACATAACACCTATAAATGGGGATAGACTGCACCACAATCTTTAGGAGAACTAATCTCTCAGTAGAAGATAACAATCTATAATTCCAATGACTAACCTTACTCTAGAATTTATCCAAAATCCCCTTCCAATAGTCTCTACACTGAGAACGCAAGACCAGAGGAACCCCAAGATATATCAAAGGAAGGTATCCAATTTGAAATCTAAGAATCCTTACAATCATGCTCTAAATAAGCCAATGAGTGTTAAAGAAATAAATGGAAGACTTATCATCATTAATGCACTAACCTGATATCCAAAGCTCACCTAAAATTCATTGCCTCACTAATTCTAGCCATGCCCAGTAACCTAATGTCATCCACAAACTAAAGATGAGAGTAGGAAGGAAGATTATTATTCTAGCTCCAATCTTGGATAAGACCTTGCCTCACCTAAGATTTTATAAATTTTCCAAGACCCTCTATCATGATAATGAATAAATAGGGAGATAAATAATCCCCTTTCCTAAGTCCTCAAGAAGCACCAAACAATTCTAAAGGTTCCCCATTAATGAGAACTAAGAAGGAGGATGAGGTCACACAGCTTAAAAACCCAATTCACCCACTCCTCATCAAACCAAAAGCCAAATTATTTTTTTTAAAGAAATCCTAGCTCACTCAATCATAAGCTTTAGTCATGTTGAGTTTAATGAACATAACTTTCTTGATAGATGCAACCATAGAGTGAATAGCCTCTATTGCTATCAAAACCCCATCTAAAATCTGTCTTCCTTCAACAAAACCCCCTTATTTAGTAAAGATAAAAGAACCAAGGAGTGGTTTGAGTCTCTCAATGATCAATTTGGTGATGATCTTATAGACAACATTACATAATTCTATAGGCCTAAATTGATCCAACCGATTAGCCCCTTTCTTCTTAGGTATGAAAGCCAAGAATGTAGAATTCAAAGACTTCAACATCTATTTGTTTCTATGAGATTCTTGAACTACTTCTAGGAGATTAAACTTTATTATTTCCTAGAATTCTTGGAAAAATTCAATTGGGAAATCGATCTGGGCTAGGGGCATTACCTTTTTTCATATTAAACACAACTTTCTCTAATTTAGGTACCAATATAGGATTTAAGAGGGCCCCATTCATCTCAAGAGGGACTAGGTGGGGACTATAGTCCAAGATGGCATGATCCTTAGTCCTAATAGGAATATCCTCTCTAGTAAAAAGATTAGAAAAATAATTGACATCTTCCCTAGAAATTTCTCCACAAGAAGAGATCCAATATCCATCAGTTGAGACAAGAGAGGAGATAGAATTACTCTATCTCCAACCTTAATTGAGTTATGGAAGAAAGTAGTGTTCCTATCACCCTCCTACAGCCAATTAACTTAAGATCTTTGCTTCCAAAAAATCTCCTCCTAAAGCTCCCATTCTTCTAGTCCCTTAAGAGCTGAGGACTTAGCTTTACTCAAATCAAAGGTCAACCCTTAGTCATAGATCTGATAGGTAATATTATCCAACTTGGTCTAAGTAGCTAACTTCTAAGCATGTAGATTCCAAAAATGCTATTTATTCCATCTCTTAAGCCTATACTTTACATGTTGAATAAACTTACTAAAAGTAAACATGGTTGTTCCATGGGCAGGCATCCCCTCATACCACCAATCTCCCATAAGGTCTCATAGAGACAAGTCTCTTAACCACATCAACTAAAATTTGAAAGAGGAATTTTTCATGAATCTATATGAGGTAATGGAGAGCCTAATAGGCTAGTGGTTAGAGTTCCTCTAGTCAAGAATTTTAGAATTGGTGATCCACCTATTGCTTATCTAGTAGTAGAAAACCAAAAAAAATTGTCAAGACTTTTTGAGATAGCCTCACAACCACATCTTCGATTATTCCATGTAAAGACACCATTGGTTGGATTCACATCAATAAGATTCAAGGAGGAATTCATATCTTTGAGAATTTTTGAAGATGGGTCCAACCTAGCTAGCCCTCTTCATTTATCCTCTAGAGTAGTAACAACATCAAAATATCCATCCATAATCCATGGGAGAAATTGTTCTAGGGATCAGATGAATCTAATATGAGCCCATAAATGGGATTTAAATATTGGATAAAAGACACATTTCTCTAGTCTCAAAACTAGAGACAACCAAAGAAATGGAGGACTAACTAGAAATGCACCATAAGGGGGAAACTTTCCTTGGGTTCTAGAAGTGAGCCACTACATCCCCCTCTCCCCCCCTACAATGAACTATTCAAGGCCCCCAACCCCTACCAAGAGCCCTGGGGCTAGATATGTCAAGCACAATTAGCCAATCTATCCATTGTAAACTTAGTTTCCTAAATAAAGACCACATCAGGAGACTGAGACTCAATTAATCTACAAACAACCTTTTGTCTATGGATTCTATTCAACCCCCTTACATTCCATGACAACACAATCATTTATGGGGGTGGGAAAAATGATAATCAATCTGTTTCATAGACCTAGACTCAACCAAATTTTCACCCATTATCTTCACCTTCCCCTGATCAGTTTTCCTCCTACTCTTTAACAATTTATCAAAAGGCCCCTTTTTGAAGGATTTCTATTGTATGCCTAAGATAGAAGGAGCCTTATTACACTTTATAGAAACTAAGGTCCTCTTAGGCACAAGGGGTCTAGGAGCCACCAAGACTAGGACATTCAAACCCTGTGACCCTTGAAGGTCTCCAATATCTTGAACAAGGGGAGGAAAATCAATATCTAGCTATGCAACCTATTAGTCTCTTGGAGATATAATCTAATCCTCCTTTTGCATATATTCAACTTGAATCTCATGCTGACCTTTGGCCCTAGAAGAGAGCCCAATAGGAGTACCTTTCTCTTGGACCTTGCAATGTAAATGCCCATATTCATGGAAAATTCTACATCTAAATAGAAGGGTCCTGTAATCTAGCTATTGGATCTAGGAAGATGATCCCATGAAAATCTCTATGAAATCTAGCAATGGATTACTTAAATCAAGTTCTATAAAAATACAGGTAAAAGAAATTACCTTATGATCCTGAGTCTATGTAGCTAAATCCATAGGTTTTCTAAGAAGCAAAGAGATTGAGTGAAGAATATGTTCCATCCAAAATTCCAAAGGAAGCCTTAGCAAGTGAACCCACACTAAAACTCACAAGGGGATTTCCTCTATAGATTTGAAGCCCATGTGCCAAGGCTTGATGACCTAGTTAAAGAAATAAAGGCCTCCTTCAAATTCCTTATTCTTGTGTATCATGCTTGAAAAGATAACCATAAAATAGTTATTAGCTACTAATAAAATCTCCATATCTCCTTCTAGATTCCACACTCATCATACCTAGGATTCCAACATAAGAAAAGAAAGCTGATGCAAATAAGAGCATGATTGCTCTAGTATTTGACATCCTCTGAAACTTTCTCAGGTTGAATAACCAAAATTGGCCAATCCTTGGATCTCTGTAAACATCTATTAATTTTCTTAATTGAAACATCCCCTTTGGAGAGGAATCACCTTTCCCTGATTGGGATTTACCATGTAGCTCCTTATCATTGGCATGCAACAAAGAAGATGGCTCAACCATCTCCATATGTCTAACAAAAAGTTGAGAAGAGGCTATACCTTTGTCCCCCATTCAGCAATGAACTAGGACTCAACAAGAAAGAGGGAAGGAGGGGGTAGGAGCCTCACAAACATAGACCACCATAGGCCCTCCACCATGGATGCACCAAAGGCAATGATCAATTTGAAGAAATCCACCCACGAGATGGAAAAAGGCCAGGCCACCCATTTGAATAGTGCACATCCAAGCCAATGAAACAAAGGTCCCTACGAGCAGCAGAGAAGCTCACCCAAGAGCTCAAAATTATCATCATAGGTCAAGCTAGGGCACACAAGCCCTAGTGTAGATCAAACATTTGCTCACCATTTTTCAAAAGTTCCAATTTGTAAGTGAAATATCTTAATACAACTCCTTTTATCTATTTCTTAAGTGACACTGACTAGACCTTGGGGAGAGTCTTAGGTGGATGGTGGATAGGAAATATAATATGATTATAGGAGGATGATTGGCTTGGGGGAGAGCCATTAATGATGAGAAAATTATGTCACCTCATGAATAGCTTGAGAATACATTTTGGCAAGATGGTTAGTGACTACTTTTCCGTAGAGAGGAAGTAAAAAAATCTCTTGGATGGAGTTATTATGCTTGGCTACATGGAACAACTTAGTGTTGAACTGTAGAATTTCTCAAAGGATAGAATTATGTAATTCCCCAAGGAGGAAAATTTTGTGTGGGGTAAAAAATACTTCTAGAAAATTCATAGTCAAATTGATGGTTCTTATCTTTTTCAAGAATGATACCAATCCCTAGTGGTCAAAGAATGCTTGGAATTTGTAGTTAATCCCTAAAATAAACTTCTTTTGGTTGTACACTCTACATGGTAAGATACTAACTATTGATAATCTTAGAAAAAGAGGGTTCTAGATTCCAAATAGATGCTACCTATGCAAATTCAAGGAAAGGGATATTAACCACATTTTTCTCTGTTGCCCATTTTCTAGGGAAGTGTTGGTGTTTTTACTCTAGAATTTTTTTTTTATCTCATGGGTTTTTATGAATGATTTCCAACAATTTATCCTTGACCAAAACTACCCCTTTATCCAACCCCTTACCAAATTACTTTGGAAAATGAATTTTCCCCTTATTTATTGGGGAATTTAGAAAGAGAGAAACAATTAGGTCTTTAAGGAGGAAGAACATGTTAGCCCTCATTTTCAATAAGCCTTTTATCCAAATTGTTCTGTTAAATTGTTCTAAACCATTGTTCAGTTTGGATTATTATAGGTTTTCATCCCTTGGAAAAACCATTATTTTGAAATTTATTATCTATACCAGGTAATTAGGGTTTCTCTGAGATTTTCATGAAAATCTTTTACCCTAAGCAAACCCTTGATTTTTAGGCCCATGTTCTTTAATTTTAAAATTTCAACTACCCCTAAGAATGGCATTTTATGATTACATCTTTTATTTTTGATAAGGGCTCATGGCTTTTAAATCTATGACCATGCAACTATAGTTAGTCGTAGGGTCAAGGTTCCTTATCAAACTATAACAACAAATGGAATGACCCAGTGAAGAAAGTTTTCCCCTTTAATTGCTAAGTCATAGTAGATTGGTGGTTAAGTTTTTCCTTGACTACAACAAAGTGAAGTAGTTGAGATAGATTTGATCTTGTAGTTACCTTCGTAATATGTTACATAAATTTTTGGCTATAACTATATGATGATGCCTAAGAGCTTGTGAATGTTCTTCAATCATAGGATCACTAGAGTTATATTGAGACCATTGGTTAAGGTTGCAAAGGTGTGAAATGGCACCATATGGAATGAACCTAGTGATGTGGCATAAAAGTAATTTTTGATTGGTCAAGGATACTAGAGTGGATAGCAAAATAAAATATTTTAGGACCATTAGATTAAAGATAATCAAGGCTTGCCACTTTATCATTATAAGAATTTGGAGGTATTTTAATCATAGTAATATAATGATAGTATGACACATGTTGATGGCCCACTTTCAAAAGGATTTTTTTTTTTGCATGGTTGTGAGGTAAGCTAAAGAATTGATTTTTTTAACCATGACTAGGAAAAAGGGTTAAAGAGATGTTAAATCATGTAGTCACAATGTTAGCTAACCAATAAAGGAAGTAAGTCGCAGCCCGATGATCATTGTTATGAAGATACATATAATGATTTTTCACCCAATCATACCATAAAAAAGGATAAGAGTTGTTAAGTTAGTGACCTGATGAGGATGTTTAGAAAGGCTTGATCACTTGGTTGCATAGTAGTAAATATAGAGGGAAATTTGATGTCGACCATATGATGTAGTTGAATTCAAAGCTAAATGTGATGATCGCTCAGCTGTAGGGTTTAAAACATGTAATTGTGTGTGAGGTGATGGCTTCATAAATCAAAGGTGATTATGAGGTTGCTAATGTTGAGTACAAATGTAAAAATGAGGTAGCAACCATGTGATTGAAATTAAGTAAAGGGTTAGAACCCGTGATCGCTTGGTTGCATGATTAGTTGCCAAAAAAAAAAGGGTAGTCTACAAAGTGAAAGAAATAAGTAAAAATGTTGTGGTCGCTAGGTCATGAGGAAGAAATGTTAAGTGAGAAATGACTCTTAAAGGCCTCATTATGACTTTAAAGGTTATGTCCTGTCAAAAGTGTATAAAAGAATTAAAAGGCCTACTGTACATGTCAGCTCTTTGCACCTTTGTAGATTTTGAGATTTCTTACACACAATGACATTAAGAGACATAAATGCCCCTTTATTGCATTCCCTCCATTAATAAGTTGGTATGATAGATTCTTGAGATACAATATTTTGCATAAGTTTAGAGACAAAAGTTTTAGCACTAAGAATTTATAGAAATTTTCAATTTTCTCAAAACCAGTATTGATAGATATTATTCAAAATCTTTAGTTGTAGTGAACATGACACATAAAGAGTGAAATATGATAGCTCAAGTCGATATGGAAGAATCTTCATAGGCCATAGAATAGGAAAAACCAAAATTGGCAACTGTATATGTAGAGGAGTGGGTGTATTTTCTCCTAGGGTCTTCTCGTGCTCAAACTTTGAATGCCCATGTCTTTAGAGATGTATACTCCTTTTGCAAGGACACCATTGTACCTAAAACTAATGGGAATAAGTTATTATGATATTTTAATTAGAATAGGTATGAAAAATTTCCAATCTATAACCCATGGATTAGAAATATGGAAAAATTGATAGTGCTAGAGGTGATAGTTGATGTTGATTTAGTGAAGGCACTAATGAAGTCTTACAATCCCACAAATAAGGACATCCATAGAAAGGATATTAGTGTCCTATGTAGACTAGATAGGGAGACATTTGGTGAAGTCTTTCACCTAGGAGGACCTCTCACAAAGAAAATTGAAAAAGAGAAAATGAATGAGACCTTCAAGAATTCCAAGAGTTTCTACCTAAAATTGTTATGAGGAGCACATTCCCAAATCAAAGAAGGAAAAGGGGGAATTTCCTAAGAAGGTAGGGGAACTAATGTCATTAGAGTTCTTCTATAAATATTTTAGATATACCATCTATGGGATTGGAAAGGTACTAGGATTTGATGGCACCATGAATGCCCTAGGTTATGAATATATCATGACATTGGATATCCAAGATCCAAATCATAATGTAAGTTATGACTTTGTGGAATAAATCATTGATAGGATGAATGAAGAAAATGAGGTATCTTAGAAGGGAAACATGGGAAACTTTAGCTATTTCCATTATTCACTATGATACACATTATCCTTTTGAAGAATATAGGGTACATCAGTCTAGACTTTATCAAGGCCACTGAGGAGAATGGAGAAACCCTACCTATATAATTATGGACTCACTTCTAGCAAAATTTTTATCCCTATGCTAGTGATATTTCTTTCTATAATGATTTTTTATTTCCAATCATGAATATGTTGATGGATATAAATGAAAGATTACCTAAGGGGGTAAGAATGTTAATTAGACCATCTACTTTCCCAAATGGGGATAAAGTACTTAGCCATGACTAGGATAGTTTGTTTTTATTTGAAAACTTTTCAATTACAAGAGTATTTGGATGTCCTCAACCTCCCCATGTATTACCTAGACATGTCCCTAAAAGATTAGGCTAGTTAGAATACTTCTTACTGGTATAGAGAGATACACTATACAACACACTTAAAGAGAGGGGAATGTTGTGGAAGATTATTTGGTTGGTTTGGGTTTGTAGTTATAGGAAATTAAATGCTAGTGGTAGATGATCTCTCTACCAGCACATATCCAATCCCTCATTAAAAGGTAATAGAAATCAATACCTAGGAAATTATGGTTCTTTGGTTTCATTGGAAGTCTGATTAGAGTTTAAAGGTGTTGATGAGTTTTAAATGAGACACCTTTTCTAATTTGGATTCAAAAGTGTCGTCATAAAAATATGGGTTTTTATGAAATATGGGAAAGTGATCTTTATAATTATTAATTGGGTCATAATTAATAAGTTTGTAAATATTATAGTAGCAATCTTTAGTGATTATGTCAAAAAGAGCTTGAATTTAAAAAAAAGGTTTCCTTTTTCTTGTGCTTTTGACATAGATTAAAGTTCATGATTATTGAATGGTTGTGTGGAATATATTTGAATGTAATGATGGTTTCTTGTATGTGCCAATGTGTTTTTGATAATAAAAGCAACAAGAGAGTGTTGACACATGGAATAGATAGAACTAGTACATTAATAACACATTAACTACAACTATCACAATCAGAATGACGTAAGATATCAACCCTACTCTCACCTCTATAAAAAATATAGGACACACCAAAGTGAAGAGTATTTAATATAGCATCATATAAGTCTTTAAACTTATACTTATATATATATATATTGAAAACCATCAATGTTGTTATGAACCAGAAAGTAAAAATTATCAAAAATTATAATAGCTAAGATTTAGCATTTCTTCCTAGCCACTTGGATAGTAGCATAGCAGTTCATTCTTCCTTGAGGATATAGTTTCTTATAGTCATGATCGCTCTTGGCCTAAGTGCTAGTGATTCTCTCCTACATCATGTAGAGAGTGGAAAAGTACACATGCATGACCTTGATTACAATGTTTTTGGAGTCCTCGATGTGTTGGTTAAAATTGTCCACCTCTTTCTTAAGCTCACAAAAAACACCTTCAAGCATTGCTAGCTAGTTTTTGATGTTTCCTAACATCCCTTCCACCTTAAGAGAAGTAGTATCCATATTTTTAGTCTTTAGGAAAGAAATTTACTAGGGAGTGGGATTAGGGGTCAGGTTTTCCATAGGGCCAATTGTAGACACTTAATTGTCACAAACACTATATTAATTTATTTTATATTTCCCTTGACATTATAATTAATTATATTTTTCATTTTCCTCTGCTTACGTAATTAAATTTATTTAATTAAATAGGTTCATTCCCCTTATGTATTTCAATTTAATTTAAATCCTTTCCCCTGAGGTATTAAATTTATTTAATACAAAGTACTCCATAAATCCCTTTTTAAGTAAATCCCAATTTCTTTAATTCCCTCCAGTTTATTAAGTTCTTTAATCCTATTTGATTTAATCCTAATCCCACCTAAAACCTAGCCTACCACCCATCATTCTCATCATTCTAAGCCTACCATCCTACCCACTTTATTAATCCTAAGCTCCCTTTTAAACACCCATTTTGGCCCTAAGTGGTTGTTTACACATGTGTGAACTCAATCCCTAGGAGCACCTCTTTCATTCAATTCTCCAAAAAGGACTCTTACATCCTTGTCCTCCACTATTTTCCATAAGGTTGCTCATACATGTGTGAGAAAATCTTGAGCCACCCAAATCATAAAGGCTCCTTTTTACTTATATATGGCTTGTCCTTTAGCCCATGTGTCTCCCTTGTGGCACCTATGTGGATGCCACATAGATTCCAACTCCTCAAGGTCTCCTTCAAGCCTATAAATAGAGCCCTTGTCTCAAGAATTTTCTCATCTCCTCCATTGCATTATTATCATGCTAGTTTAGGTTTAGAGCTTTTTAGAGATTATTGTTAACCCTTTGGTAGTTTTTTGATTTCTTGCATTATTCTTGCATTTTCATGTAGCATTGCATCATTATATTTACTCATTTATATCCACATTCACATCCTTAAATTATTTCAAGAAATGTTGCTTCCATAACCATTTCTTGAAGTCATTTAGCATAATTTCATGTCATTGGTCATTTATCAAATATTGGAATTCAATAGTTGTGTTTGGGGAGAGCACACTAAAAAGGTCTCATTTGGGTGTCCTTGTTGAGCTTCTCTAAGGTTGTGTGGGACTCTTTTCTATTGGTTTCATTAGTGTAATGAAACACAATGATAGTTAGTAGTCTTTTGTTTGATTCAAATTTAGATATATACACATGCTACTAACATTTTCTTATGTACACGTGCTTCCAACAGATTAGGTTTTTCATATATACATTTTGGCACACTTGGTGGCACCCATGCCCCTTTTCTAAGTGAAATTTTATAAAGAAACTTAGTTATTTTTGAAAAAACCATGCACTGTAGTCTTTGTGTGAATGCAATATCATCTACAAAGACATTTTGTCATCTCCATGTATTATCATCTCTATATCTTGGTATCTATTCCATTGACAAACTCAATAACTCTTACCTTAAAAAATTTGTTTTTTCATCTTCATTTTTTGACATCTTTGTAGATTTGGACTCTATCATCTACATTATTTTTTGTTGTGGTTGTAAGTTTTATCATTTTCATGTATTGATGTCTTTGCTGATTTGGTCTTTGGCATCTATGATTTTTTTGGTGTTTGCATGTTTTGGTTGATGCAATTTTTGGTGTTTGTGTGTTTTTTCATCTATGAATCTCACATTTCATATTTTCTCTATAAGCATAAGTATTAGGTATATCTTGATCAGTTCTCTTCTATCATTACCATTTTGTCATCTTCAAAGTTTTATTGTCTATGATTGTATTCTATCGATAATATTTGATATTTGGTAGATTTACTAATATTTGAAGGACTCTTTGCACTCCTCATTATTTAATTGATATAGAAGGATTATAGATCATATTTTATTATAGGAGCCAAACCTTGGAGGACTTTAGAATTAAGGAATGAAATGAACTTGTATGGTTTAACCATTTGTCCTTTGAGTGAATGTTGCAAATAACTTTGCAAAATCCAAGAAAACTCTTGAATACACTTGAAAGTAATATTACTCATACAATCTTGAATGCCTTAAATGAATTTACACACATTTCATTGGAATAAATGTTCAAACACAATTTTAAGTGCCTTAAATGAATTTAGACACTTTCATTGGAATGAATGTTTAAATACAATCTTGAATGCCTTAAAGGAATTGACAAGATTTTCATTGGAATGGATGCTCGGATAACAAAGCACACTCTTTAATGCCTTAAGGTTAAAGAAGAATGCAATGAAATATTTTGACTTGGTGCTTAAAATGAATACACTCAATCTTGAAAGACTTAGAAGAACTCATTCTTATTCATATCAATTTTATTATATTTAGAAATGATTGATTTCTTATGTGGACACGAGATTTCATATGTTGACAATGCTGTCAAGTTGGAAAGAACTTTACATGCTTAAATACGAGTGTTTCAATAGTAGATAGAAAAAATAAGCTTCAATTGGAAAAGAAAAAGTATCTTTTAAAACCTAAGGCCACTTATGTATTCTCTCCTCTCACACCTTTGGGTGATCTTGAGTGCACAATAAATAAGTGGTCTTGTTTTTTAATTTTTAAGAGGTCAGCTTGGGGATTACATCGCCCCTTGGGACAACCTCAACTCTTGTGCTCTAGTGTAGTATAAATAGTGGGAGGTGAATCCAAAGACACCTCTCTTGGAATTAAAATCTTGTCACCCTTGGCTAAGCCCCAAAAAAATTTATACCTTTGGGAAGTAAAGGTGGAGATTTTCGTTACCATCTCATCATAATTGTGTGGCATTATTTTCTTTCATCTACATATTTGGGCTTGACATACCTTGTGTATATAAAAGACACCTTCTAGTTGATCTTTGTACATCCTAGTTAAAGCCTTAATAGGATTGTTGATGTGTTTGGCATGCTTGAGTGTTCAAAATCCAAAACCAATAAAAAAATCAAATAGGTCCAAACAAATCGAAACGGTGCACTAAACATTCAGCGAGAAAAATCTTTGTGAGTAGGTCCTCTTGGCCTACAATTTTATTTGCATAGTCCATGTACTTGGTCCAACATTTGAGATTCATTGGGTCTTTTCTTTCTTATCTTCACAACATTTTTGTGAAATTCTTGTGCTTGGTATTATAGTTGGGGTTTATTTTGTTCCTATCATGTTTGAAAAAGTCAAACATAAGAAGGTGAAGTTATCCAAACCATTTACCTACAAGAAAAGAAAGAACGTAGTACACAATGATAAACAATTCTAATATGTCATCAAAGACATAAAAAAGGAAGAGGATAGACAAGATCATTATGACAGATTTTTTTTCAATACCAAACTTTAAGAATGGTCCATTTTCCAAGAGTAAACCCAAGATTTCTATTTCTAGAGAGAGAAGATTAGTTACCCAAGATAGTGACTATATCACCCTCATTTTCTACATCAATATATTCTTGTCTCATCATTTTCAAAGCTTTTAGTCTTCCATTTGCAAAATATCCTCTGGAGAGCATGATCATTTGAACCTTAATCCTTAAGTCAAAAAACATCTTTGTCACAACCTTCTATTCAAAAATCAAACACCAAGAGCCAACAATTTTCAAATTCAATTCTAGGTAGAAAGACATCTGACATTACAACGCTAGACCTTTATCCATAAGAAAACATTTTTCATAATTGTTGCAATGCCTTGCCAAAGAATCAAAAAAATTAACCTAAAATTTCACTAATCTTGGTAGCATTTTTTTTTTGAAACATGAAAGTAAATCCATCTACATCATTCACATGATGGTGGAAGCAATAGCAACAAATCAAGTGAAATTAAACATGACATACATAGTAGGTTTCATTCCTTAAGGATCCCAAGACATAGATTCACATTTAATTTAGTTAAAACTAAGACTAACAACTACCACATCCACATGAAAGAATAAATAGAAAGTCCAATGTCCATATTATACATTTGTTCGAAATGCCTATTCGGAAAGCTCAATCATCCACTATACATGTCACAAGGTATGAAAGGCTTAAAAGAATATACATATGTTAAAAATAAAGATACATCATCCTCATCAAATCTATGATACAATTACAATAAAGTAAATGAAGCCAATAACATACATGATACATTCATCTAGCAATAAAGATATAACAACCATCATAAAAGATATCCATACATCATAAAAGACAACTAATATAAGTGTGCGGTTCCTCCCAACCATCAATAGCATCATTAGACCATTGTGGGTCCTAGCCATCCCCTGCGTGTAACATCCCAAGTCATTGAAGAGATCATCGGCATTATCATAGTAAGGATGTTACTCCTAAAACATACTACATCATATGTAGAAAAAAATCTAGCATGCTACAACATAAAGAAATCTAACATGCAAGATTAAAACACAAGATGATTCTACAAAGTAGATAACATCATCTATCACATGCTAATCATCAATACAAAGAAACATACTAGTAAATAACATCCATCATAAGATCCAAGAATTGAATGAAGATAAATACCAACAAAGAATACTTCAGCCATGATGTCTTAGACGGATCTCAAATGATAAGAGTGAAATAGCACTACCAGCCAACTACATGGAACCTAAATGCTCCACTCCCATTGCATTGAGGAGATAATCTCAAGTCCCAAACAGGTTATCAAAATCACATAGCACAAAAACTCTCTAAGTCTAGGAATCCTAAAATTATACTAACTCAAAGGTTTCAATCACAAAACGACATCTAATCCCAGAGGCACACAAAGACATGTAGGAAACCTACTATGCAAGCGGAAAAGTGTCATTGCATGGATCACACTATAGTTACCCTAGCAGCCTCTCAATAGACCCTGGCCCCCTAGTGATCCCTATGTGGCCACTAGTATCCTCTCATACTAACAAGGCATACTATGGAATGCAAGGTCGCAACCAAGTGTTCTCTCTACTCCCATCGTAGTCTGTACTAGCACTCAAGGCATGAGCGAGAACATACAATTATCTTATTAGGTTCATTTAATCTTCATTTAGTGTAAATGTTTTCACTTATTAAAACAACTGACAATGAGTTACCCTGGCAGCCACTTAGGGCTATGGCCCTCATTGAAAGCCACTTCTCAACACTACAAGTAGATAACCTACCCTAAGCTCATGGAATCATAAATCACAAAATCACCTTAGCCCTATACAAGCAACTGGAAAAAATACCAAAAGATAATCCACAATAAGAATATCAAATCTCCATGAGCAAAAGAAAAACATCCATAGATAATCATGACCACAATAGTTCTCTATTGGCAACTAAAGGTATCACTGATAATCACAACATCCATTGGTTATCAACAAGCAACCAAAAAGTATCTCAAAGTTATACTGATCGAAGACTCCAAAAATGGTCGAGTCAAAACATGTCACAACATGACATCATCAAGATCAAAACAAACACTTTAGTCCCATTAAGGCGATTGAAAAGTAACCTAAGGATAATTGATCAATGACTCAAAAATGGTTAAGTCAAGTGTCTCAAATGCATACACCTCAGCTTCACACAAGAAGACTGGAAAACAATAACAATCAGTAAATACAAACATCTCATAGAACATACCATCACATTACCATGGTTGGGTTTAGAAAGATTGAGATCAAATAACATCAACATGCCATCACATTCACATAAGCCCCGAGCCTCTAGTAACAACCTAAGATTGGTCAAAGCTAGGACAAACCCCAAAACCCCAAAACACATATAGCATAGAGAAACAAGATATAAACACATGTTTTAGTTTTCTTTCAAAATCACATGGTTAAGTCAAATATGAGGTTTTCGATTTTGTTTCAAGTATATTTCAAGAGTATAAGATTCTTCTACAAGTGAATCCATGTATTTCCTTGAATAAAGCATAGAATTATCCCTCCATTATTTTAAAATAATTCTCTAAAATAATCATAAGATAATTATTTACTTATTTAAATCATTGAACTAGTTCCCATTGTCTTTTAGATAAAATCATTTGCATTATTTCACTAAAAATCAATGTTACCAATAATTCCAAGAAGCGTCTCCCATTATTCAAATAATAAAAATAATACTTATCAACTTTCAAATAATTAGTTTACAATTTTCTTTAAACACTTTAAGGACAATCATTTATTTAAAATAATCCTCATTGATTTTAAGTAAAATCAATCTCATTAATAATTTAATTATTTAATTCCACTTATTAATATCTCTTTTCTTTTAATTTTCTCTCATTTAAAAATCCATTTACTTAAATTGACTAATAATTAATTACACTTCTTGTACTATTAACTAATCTTAATTTAATTAAATTTAATTAGATTAGATAATAAATCATATAAAACTAATGCATATTAATAAGATTCTACTTTTATTCAAACCCAAACCCTAATCAATTTCCAAATCTTGATTATAAATTCCTTAGATCTATGTTGGTTTAGTTTTTAATTCATTTCATGCTTTGATAGATTATTTTTGTGAAGTTTAAGCACAAAGAACTCCTGGGTATGGAAAATGGAGGAATGATTGTCATTGAATAAAATAGTCCCAGTACAGGGGCTATATCTCCCTAATGAACTATTGGATCGAGCCAAATTTAAAATATGTTAGAGAGCACCAAGTTGCACCAAATCTGATCAGAGCGATTGAATAAATTTGGTTTAGATAAAAAGTTATGAATGTTTGAGTTTGGGTCTATTAAGGGGTAGCGACAGGGCAGTTTGTGATGAATTTACTTCATAAATAAAACTAGGTTTTCTAAATGTTTCTTTGCAACCAAATAAAAATTAACATACATATCTAGATTCCAATTTCAAGATTGAAGATTTGTTCATGGAGTATATTCAAACACATATAACAAACACGATGAAGACAGGAAGAGAAAGAGTGCAAATGGAATATTTGAAAATCAGGAGTGCACCTAGATACTGATGCTAATTTTCTATGCCTCAGAAGTCCATAGAAAAATCCCTTCCTTCTCCAACATTCGTCATTCCTCCAAGAATCAAACCAACTAAAACCTCCAAGTGACTAGAAGTGCTTGTAGAAGCATATGAGCTTCTCGAATGCATGTAAGCTTGTCCATACATACTAGGAGAGTTTCTATTTAAAACTCTCTAAGATGCATCTAGAATGTGTCTAGAAAGAACTAGGAGATAAGCATGACAACTAAGCACATAACTTCCATGATAAGAAGATAAAGATGATGAGGTGTCTAGAATGTTGTAGACACCATGTGCTCAAATAATATGCTAACTCCTAAGTGTAGACAACACATGTTTAATTAGAGTGCAAACTCTTGTGTTGTTAACATGACAACTTACAAGAGTTTGCATACTCCTATGTGAATAAATAATGCACATTAAATTATTAAATTTCTTTATTTAATATTCATTTGACTCTTTTTAAAATTAATTTATTAATTTTAAATCTCATGCACTCACTTTATTAAATTCACTTGTTATATATATATATATATATGTGTGTGTGTGTATATATATATATATATATGTGTATATATATATATATGTATATATATGTATATATATATATATATATATATATATATATATATATATATGCATATATATATATATATATATCACATGCACACATCATGCAATCTAGAATATTTTAATAATTTTATAATCTTTTTCACTTTTGAATTTATTTTTTTGAAACTTAACTGATAAAATATTTATTAACTTAAATAATAATATTATGTAGCATTTACTTAAAAATGAACTCTAAATATATTATTATTAAATTAAATAAATATTATCACGTTCCAAATTTAAACTTATAACTTTTATCTTTAAATTTAATTATTTTTATTTAATTAATTTTTCAATTAATCAAATAAAAATAAATATTAAAATATCATATTAATTTTTCATTTAATTACATCATTAATTAAATATTTTAATTAGACTTAATTAATAGAAAATACACTAAAGACTCATAAAGTAAAATACAAAAACTCATCGTAGCAAAACACATACAAAATCAAAACAAAAGGGTTAATATCATGAATTATGTCATTTGACGTATTCGAAGGGTACCCGACTCAAATACTTGTCCTAATTTTCAATTAGGACAAATGGCTTAAAAGGTTGGGATTTGGACTTGAGAATTTTATCTTAGCTCTCTTACCATTGAGATAATGCGATAGGGTACACTCATCTTGGCAATTTAGGGAAGTCGATACCCAATACCTGTAACTTGCATAAAATCCACGCATGTAGAAGCACAATATATACTAAGCTAAACAGGCAATGGCAAGAAGTGGTGCATCGTGTAGATCCCGACTAGCAGGTGACTATGACTCCCTTTCTTAACCACATCAGAAACATCATATAGAAAGAAAACAAACACACACACCATACACATGCAAGTATGTGGTAAGTATCTATAAGAAAACACATATGATAATAAATCATCTAACTAATTATCATCAACAACTACAAACACTAAAATAATCATGATACATACATGAACTATAAAGTACCAAGAAATCTCATCATATAATAAACTAAATGTAAAAACAATATCTGATAATCTCAAAACAATGCCACTATTAATTATCAACATAAAACTAGCCCTTAAAGAGTTCAACAATGATAGCAAAAATGCGAACTAGGGGCAAGCACTACATCCACCCCCCCTTAAATAAGGTTTACTCCTGGAAGCCTACATGA
Source organism: Cupressus sempervirens (assembly GCA_028749045.1). Lineage (NCBI taxonomy): Eukaryota > Viridiplantae > Streptophyta > Pinopsida > Cupressales > Cupressaceae > Cupressus > Cupressus sempervirens. The sequence goes on along the minus strand of CM053789.1, from coordinate 853,656,816 downwards.
ATGATAATACTGAAGAACTCACTATGCGGGTCCCATTGAATGGTTTCCCTTCTATAGGGGAATATGATTCCACAGATGACACTACAACACACTTAAAGCAATATGATTCTAGTTTAATGATTAATCAAAAACCATATTGATCCAACATTCATTCTTTAAATAATGAAATAGATCCCCTAATACATTCTAAACAAGAGCTACATAATGCTTGCAATGATAATCAAAGACATACTACCTTAAAACATAGATAAAAGATACATGTTTTGAAAACATAATAAGCTTCAATTTTTAGTTTTGCTCATGTTTAGGTTTTAGTATAGTTTCAGTTTTGAAACCTAAGTGTTGAAGTATGAAAAATATGCAACTAACAGTTTGAGTTTTCAGTTCAACTAGTTTCAAGTTTGAAAGAGATACACAAGATAGTTCAAAGTCCTTATTTTGTTCAACTAGTTAACACTAGTGGTGTTCCATTATAACCAGAGCTCCCAATGTTGAAACTCAAGCTCTGATACCAAATGTAATTCCTCGCCAAAGGATCCAAAGAATTAACTTAAAATTTCACTAAGTTTGGTAGCATTTTTTTTTTTGAAACATGAAAGTAAATCCATCTACATAATTCACATGATAGCAGAAGCAATAGCAACAATTCAAGTGAAAGTAAACATGACATACATAACAAGTTTCATTCCTTAAGGATCCCAAGACGTAGAGTCACATTTAATTTAGCTAAAACTAAGACTAACAACTACCACATCCACATGAAAGAATAAATAGAAAGTCCAATGTCCATATTATACATTTGTTTGAAATACCTATTCAGAATGCTCAATCATCCACTATACATGTCATAGGGTATGAAAGGCTTAAAAGAATATACATATGTTAAAAATAAAGATACATCATCCTCATCGAATCCATGATACAATTACAATAAAGTAAATGAAGCCAATAACATACATGATACATCCATCCAACAATAAAGATATAACAACCATCATAAAAGATATCCATACATCATAAAAGACAACTAATCTATGTGCGCGATTCCTCCCAACTATCAATAGCATCATTAGACCATCGTGGGCTCTAGCCATCCCCTATGTGTAATATCCCAAGTCACTAGAGAGATCATCAGCATTATCATGGTAAGGATGTCACTCCTAAAACATAATACATCATATGTAGAATGTAATCTAGCATGCTACAACATAAAGATATCTAACATGCAAGATTAAAACATAAGATGATTCTACAAAGTAGCTAACATCATCTATCACATGCTAATCATCAATATAAAGAAACATACTAGTAAATAACATCCATCATAAGATCCAAGAACTGAATGAAGATAAATACCAACAAAGAATACTTCAGCCATAGTGTCTCGGAAGGATCTTAAATGATAAGAGTGAAATAGCACTACCACCTAACTGCATGGAACCTAAATGGTCCACTCCCACCGTGCTGAGGAGATAATCTCAAGTCCCAAATAGGTTATCAAAATCACATAGCACAAAAACTCTCTAAGTCTAGGAATCCTAAAAGTATACTAACTCAAAGGTTCCAATCACAAAATGACATCTAATCCTAGAGGCACAGAAAGACATGTAGGAAATCTACTATGCAAGCGGGAAAGTGTCATCACATGGGTCATGCTGGAGTTACCTTAGCAGTCTCTTAATAGGCCTCGGCCCCCTAGTGATCCCTGTGCGGCCACTAGTATTCTCTCATATTGACAAGGCATACTACGAAATGCAAGGTCACAACCAAGCGTTCTCTCTACTCCCATCCTAGTCTATACTAGCACTCAAGGCATGGGCGAGAACATACAATTATCTTATTAGGTTCATTTAATCCCCATTTAGTGTAAATATTTTCACTTATTAAAACAACTTACAATGAGTTACCCTAGCAGCCACTTAGGGCCCCAGCCCCCATTGCAAGCCACTTCTCGACACTATAAGTAGATAAGCTACCCTAAGCTCATGGAATCAAAAATCACAAAATCACCTCAGCCCTATACAAGTGACTAGAAAAAAATACCAAAAGATAATCCACAATAAGAACATCAAATCTCCATGAGCAAAAGAAAAGCATCCATAGATAATCATGACCGCAATAGTTCTCTATTGGAAACTAAAGGTATCACTGATAATCACAACATCCATTGGCTATCAACAAGCAACCAAAAAGTATCTCAAAGTTATACTGATCGAAGAATCCAAAAACGGTCAAGTCAAAACATGTCACAACATGACATCATCAAGATCAAAACAAACACTTTAGTCCCATTAAGGTGACTAAAATGTCACCTAAGGATAATTTATCGATGACTCAAAAATGGTTAAGTCAAGTGTCTCAAATACATACACCTCAGTGTCACACAAGAAGATTGGAAAGTAATAACAATTAGTAAATACAAACATCTCATAGAACATACCATTACATTACCATGGTTGGGTTTAGAAAGATCAAGATCAAATAACATCAACATGCCATCACATTCACGTAACCCCTGAGCCTCCAGTAACAACCTAAGATTGGTCAAAGCTAGGACAAACCTCAAAACCCCAAAACACATATAGCATAGAGAAACAAGATATAAACACATGTTTTAGTTTTCTTTCGAAATCACATGGTTAAGTCAAATATGAGGTTTCTGATTTTGTTTCAAGTATATTTCAAGAGTATAAGATTCTTCTACAAGTGAACCCATGTATTTCCTTGAATAAAGCATAGAATTATCCCTCCATTATTTTAAAACAATTCTCTAAAATAATCATAAGATAATTATTTACTTATTTAAATCATTGAACTAGTTCCCATTGTCTTTTAGATAAAATCATTTGCATTATTTCACTAAAAATTAATGTTACTAATAATTCCAAGAAGCGTCTCCCATTATTCAAATAATAAAAATAATACTTATCAACTTTCAAATAATTAGTTTACAATTTCCTTTAAACAATTTAAGGACAATCATTTATTTAAAATAATTCTCATTGATTTTAGATAAAATTAATCTCATTAATAATTCAATTATTTAATTCCACTTATTAATATCTCTTTTCTTTTAATATTTTCTCATTTAAAAATCTATTTACTTAAATTGACTAATAATTAATTACACTGCTTCTACTATTAACTAATCTTAATTAAATTAAATTTAATTAGATTAGATAATAAATCATATAAAACTAATGCATATTAATAAGATTCTACTTTTATTCAAACCCAAACCCAAATAAATTTCCAAATCTTGATTATAAATGTCTTAGATCTATGTTGGTTTAGTTTTTAATTCATTCCATGCTTTGATAGATTATTTTTGTGAAGTTTAATCACAAAGAACTCCTGGGTATGGAAAATAGAGGAATGACTATCATTGAATAAAAAAATCTTAGTATGGGGGCCATATCTCGCTAACGAACCGTTGGATCGAGCCAAATTTGAAATATGTTAGAGAGGGCCAAGTTGCATTGAATCTGACTAGAGCGATCGAATAAATTTGGTTTAGATAAAAAGTTATGAATGATTGAGTTTGGGTCTATGTAAGGGGTAGCGATAGGGCATTTTGTGATGAATTTCTTTCATAAATAAAACTAGGGTTTCCTAAAGTTTCTTTGCAACCAAATAAAAATTAACATACATATCTAGATTCCAATTTTAAGATTGAAGATTTGTTCATGGAGTATATTCACGCACATATAACAGACACAATGAAGACAGGAAGAGAAAGAATGCAAATGGAATATGTGAAAATCATGAGTGCACCTGGATACTAATGCTAATTTGCTATGCCTCAGAAGTCCATAAAAAAATCCCTTCCTTCTCCAACATTCATCATTCCTCCAAGAATCAAACCAACCGAAACCCCCAAGTGACTAGAAGTGCTTGTAGAAGCATATGAGCATGTAGAAGCAAATGAGCTTCTTGAATGTATGTAAGCTTGTCCATACACACTAGGAGAGCCTATATTTAAAGCCCTCTAAGATGCATCTAGAATGTGTCTAGAAATAACTAGGAGATAAGCATGACAACTAAGCGCATAACTTCCATGATAAGAAGATAAAGATGATGAGGTGTCTAGAATGTTGTAGACACCATGTGCTCAAATAATATGCTAACTCCTAAGTGTAGACAACATGTGCATAATTAGAGTGCAAACTCCTGTGTTGTCAACATGACAACTTAGAAGAGTTCGCATACTCCTATGTGACTAAATAATGCACATTAATTTATTAAATTTCTTTATTTAATATTAATTTGACTCCTTTTTAAATTAATTTATTAATTTTAAATCTCATGCACTCACTTTATTGAATCCACTTGTTTTATCTTTACACACACACACACACATATCACATGCACACATCATGCAATCTAGAATATTTTAATAATTTTAATATCTTTTCCACTTTTAAATTTATTTTTTTGAAACTTAATTGATAAAATATTTATTAACTTAAATAATATTATTATTTAGCATTTACTTAAAAATGAACTCTAAATATATTATTATTAAATTAAATAAATATTATCACGTTCCAAATTTAAACTTATAACTTTTGTCTTTAAATTTAATTATTTTTATTTAATTAATTTCCCAATGAATTAAATAAAAATAAATATTAAAATATCATATTAATTTTTCATTTAATTACATCATTAATTAAATATTTTAATTAGACTTAATTAATAGAAAATTCACTAAAGACTCATAAAGTAAAATACGAAAACCCATCACAGCAAAACACTTACAAAATCAAACCAAAAGGGTTAATATCACGAATTACATCATTTGACGTATTCGAAGGGTACCTGACTCAGATACTTGTCCTAATTTTCAATTAGGACAAATGGCTTAAAAGGTTGGGATTTGGACTTGAGAATTTTATCTCCCCTCTCTTACCATTGAGATAATGTGATAGGGTATGCTCATCTTGAAAATTCAGGGAAGTTGATACCCGGTACCTAAAATCTGCATAAAATTCATTCATGTACAAGCACAATATATACTAAGCTAAACGGGCAATGGCAGGAAGTGGTGCATCGTATAGATCTCGACTAGCAAATGACTGCGACTCCCTTTCTTAACCACATCAGAAATACCATACAGAAAGAAAAAAAACACACACACCATACACATGCAAGTATGGGGAAAGTATCCATAAGAAAACACATATGATAATAAATCATCTAACTAATTATCATCAACAATTGCAAACACTAAAATAATCATCATACATACATGAACTATAAAGTACCAAGTAATCTCATCATATAATAAACTAAATGTAAAAACAATATTTGATAATCTCAAAACAATGCTACTATTAATCATCAACACAAAACTAGCCCTAAAAGAGTTCGACAATGATAGCAAAAATGTGAACTAGGGGCAGGTACTATAGTTGCACTCACTCATTTGTGATCACAAGTCCATCTACAAATATTGCGTCCTTTATTTATGTCCTATATTTCCTAAAGATCATTTTTTCATATTTAGTAGGAGAATGATACCATTATCCTATATCATACTTGGTTTACAAAATTAGCAAGGTCTCTTGTTCAATTTTAGGTGGTCTTATGCTCTAGTCATCTTAAACACCATAACAAATCACACAACCCTTGATGTATTTCCCCTTTTCTCATATAAGGTTTAGTTTTTGTCTCACATTTCTCCTTCCACAAGCTTTCACCCATCATTTTGGTTGAAATTGTATGGTACACACACAATCTGATAGATTCACATTTAATCCCATGTCTCATTTATCAAAATCACTACTTGACAATAAGAGATGGAAAATCCTTTCCCTCCTTGATCAACCTTATTGGGGAATACATTTTCCCCTAGTAGATTTTTTTTATGCCTAGCTTAACACACATACATGAACTTAAGAATCCCTTTCAAAACATCACTATAGGTGATGACATGAAGAAATAGAAGTCTTTTTGGCCCTTTTTGTGAACATTTGTCTATAACATATTGAACTTTATCATCTTTTAGTATAAATGTTTTGAACTTTTGATGTATAAAGTATGGACATAGGGTATAAAAATAATAATTGGAGTTATATCTAAAAAGGGGTTCATTTTGTGGTAAAAATCTTTCTTCATGAATGTTTGATGTGGGTAGATCTTCTTGTAGTTGAAGAGATTGCAAAAATTGTTAGTTGAATAATTAATGCCTTTTCTTTATAAACTAATAAATGTAAATAAATGTTTGCGGGAAGTCTTGTGTGTATTAAATGTTGATCACAAGAATACAAGCTGAGTGGGAGTTAATAAAAATAAACTATGAAGGAATAGCACTAAAGCATTGATGGTATTAAAGAGAAGCGTTATGACACCATTGTAGTTGGAGACTTGGTGGAAAAGTTAGAAGGAACCTATTTTAATGAATAACAAAGTGATACTTGATAAAGTGGCTGAGCAAGGAAGTGAGCATCAATGTGATTGGTTAAACATGCAACGCACGATACCTAGATGCCTAAAAGCTTTTTAAAGTCAGATAAAAGAGCAGATCTAGCATTTGCTATGATCTATATTTGTGGGGAATTTAAGGGATAACTAATGTCTTTACAATTGCATGCTTGTAGTCTTAAGTTGTAACTAACTTTCCTTCATGAGGAAGTCGTAATTATAGGAATTTTTTATTTTTCTTTCCTTTTAAATAACACCTCATCTGTATCTATGAGATTAAGGTAGTGAGTAGACAGACAGAGTTGATAGACATCTTGTTGTTTTTTTCAAGTTATTTTAACACTGCATATTTGAATGAATACATGACTTTGCTGAGTTTCTACAATTTTATTTGAGTTTATCTTCCCTTCATTCTTCCATGGGGTCCCATGTGCAAGGTGGAGTTTACTTTAGTAAGTAGGAGTTACACTCAATTTTCTAAGTTAAGATTATAACTGTTGTTCCTCCAACCGCTAGAAATAGAATCAGTCACTATTCCTGCAATAGTAGGTGCATAGATGTATGGTTAAATAATTAGAATTTCCTTCTAAGTATTTGATCATTGTCTTTCTTTTGGATGAACTAGATTTCCTTAATGGTTATTTCATTCAAGGTAGTAGTGAATTTTAGCAAAACTAGAGCATATACTTTGTAGACATCATCTCAAGTTCACGCTCTCGAATTGACATTTAATGAAGATCAATATAGTACTTTGGTAGTAAGGGATGTCCAATCCTGTAACTAAAAAGGTGTTATATTGATTAGACAATAGGCAGTAATGCACATAATCAGGAAGAAGCCTACTAAGATGAACACCCCATTCAAAATTATAACATTCCTAATGATGTTCAAGTGTTTCTTGCAGACCTATACAACTTATAAATGTTGGAAAAAACTATTCGGGAAAAAAAAACTGAGATCTTCTTGAACCTTATCAAGGATGGTGTTAATATCCCTATGAATTTTGATAAGAGCACTTCTCTTAGACAAATCACCAAAGATGGTGCTTCAATTTTGCCAAATCCTACCATAGCACAAATATCTAGCAAAGGAAAGGAACCTATAGTGAGGAACTAGTTCTACACCTACATCAACTCTAGACAAACCCACATTCCAATTAAGTACATAACACATTCAACAAATCATTAGTGCTATGCCCAACACAACTACACATATTGGTGTTCTATAGTCAAGCCTGATGGGTCCAACTATAGAACGCTTAAACATTGGGAAAGTAGCCATCTAATAATTAGCAATCACAACACAACCAATGCAATCCTCTTGTCTACACATGCCAAAAAAATGTTGAAAACATATGTTCCTCTTTCAACATCAGTATACCAATACATTGGTCAAAGTGGTCACCATCACCTCCACTACCTCATAATCCACCTTCACCCTAAAATCCATTTGGAAACTCATACAACTTTGGAGGTGGATTCAACATCAATTCACAACCATCAATTCACAACCAACCAAGATCTAGAATAATAGTTACATAAACTCTAGAGTTTTTCCCACAACATGAGAAACAAAGGGATGAACGATTTCTCTTTTGAGGAAATTTTCACATTTCTTTTTGATAGATCCATCAACATGATACCATTTCTGCCAAAATTTGAGATTCACAAATTTGACAAATACATAGGAGAAACATGTCCCATCACACATCTCAAAGATTTTTATGTCTTATGTCAAGAAGTTTCCTATAGTGAGGATTACCTTAAGAGACTTTTCACATGAAGTCTTGAATGCCCTACACTTGAATGACTAATGAACTTACCCAGAGGATCCATCACTTCCTTCAATGATTTGACATGAAAATTTGTAGCACAATAATCATACAATATTGAAAATCATGCTTCCTTTAGTGATTTGTGCAACACAAACCAAAGAAATGATGAAATATTTTCTCATTTTATACAAAGATGATGAGACCTTGCAAACTGCATGCCCTACAAAATTGAAGACTCGCACCTTGTAGACATATTCATAAAAAATTCAATTATTGAGATGTATTTCCAAATGAGGATGGTTTGTCCTGAACACTTTGAAACATTAGTGAAGAAAGGAAAGAACCTTAAAAATAGATTCTTAGAAAAGGGTTCCATTAAAAATTATAGCTTGTTATCATCAACTAATAAAACAAACCACAATGGGAACCAAAATTCTAGTCCAAAAAAATGCTTTATGCATGATGGTGTCACTGATGTCAAGAGTATGCAAAATCTTCAAGGCAAAAATAATAACAACACCATCTATCATCATCAAAACAAAATAAATTCAAATCATGACACTTAGAATAAAAATCAAAACGACAATTAGAACAACCAATGACCTTGCAATCAAACATAGTTCTTACCTCATAACAACAATTACAATCATGACTATGACTAAAATAGAAAGTTCAATAGCTTTCACAAACTCTTAGATGCTATATTATAGAAAATAGTGGAATAGAATTTGATGTTTTTCCTGACACAAGACCTTTCAATGAAAATTAACTCAAACCCAAGTGGTATAGAGATAATGAATACTACAATCATCATTGCATCAAAGGACATGACACTAAGAAGTGTATCAAGCTCAAAATCTTCATTCAAAACCTTGTTGGTGATGGGGAAATTGAGGTCAAGGGAGGACTAGCCTCTGAAAACACTAAATTGAAGATCTTTCAAAATTTGTTTACTAATCACAACAATAACAACAATAATGGAAATGACATCACAAACAATATCAACTGAGCTCCCACACCTAATGCACTACATTAGGACTATTCTACTAATGGCATATTAGACTTTGACTCCTTGTGTGGAAAAATAGAAACAAATGATATATATGGCTTTGAGTCCATGTGTGGATGCATTGAAGAGGTAGACACCTATGAAAACACTCTTGTATTGCAAGTAGATGATCATGGGGAAACCATTCAATGGGGAAGAATTACTTTGCAAGCTTCCATTTCCAATCAGGCACCAATCTGTTAGTTCCACATGTGCATGCTACTCCATCCACTTTGTAGAGATCCACTTCTTGCTATGATGTCTAGTCTCAGTTAGGAAAGACTACTACACAAATATCAATTCTAGAGCTTCTCACCACCTCACCTATTCACAAAGAAATCCTTGAGACTTCTCTTTTAGAGTCTTGTATCCTTGAAAACATCAATGCATCTAAATTCACTACCATAATAAAAAATCTTTCCACACAACAACACCTTTTCTTCATAGATAAATATTCTTGAGGTCCTAATCACCACCATAATTTGTCACTCCACATTGAACTCTTTATACAATGACACAAAATAAAATGAGTCCTTTTAGATAATAGATCTAGTTTAAACCTATGTACATTGAACATTATCTACTTCTTGGGGCTTCCAAAAGACCTCCTAGACATTAAAAATGGATAACCACTAAAGCATATGATGAGAGAGAAAGAGAATCAAAAGAGGTTATCATGCTAACACTATATGTCAAATCAACTATCATCAACACTAAATTTCCTGTCCTAGTTTTGAACTTACCATATAACATCTTGCTCAGAAGACCATGGATACATACACTCAAAGCATTCCCATCTACTTATCATTAGTGCTTAAAACTTCCCACCAGGGAAGATAGGTCATAATTCTAGGAGATCCTTTTCCTTTTTCTTTCTGTAAGAGATTGGAAGGTGCCCAAATAAATTTTTGTCTGATCAGTGAGTTTTTTAAGGTTATACCTACATCTCTCACCATAACTAAAACACTGTCCACAATGATTCCAAATTTTGGAATGTTCAAATGGAAAGAGTACTTCTAAGAGGGGGGGTGAATCAAAAGTAACTAGTTTTTATCCTTTTAAACCTTCATTAACACATAACTAAAAGTAAAGTACATGCATGTAAACATATAAACAAAAATGAAATGAATGCATGCATCAATACATGACACAAGAGATTTGATAACCTAGAAAACCTCTAGGAATAAGAAGGTAAAACTAGGGTGGGGATGACACCCACAAAAATTATTGCAGCAATATGTTTAACCACTTCTGATGGCCTACCCTTTTCAAGGCTTTACACTGTGTCAATAGTGAGTTGATTAGAGGATTTACAAACACTTTACAAGAAGTGTCACCCTATTAAAGGATTTACAATAGGTTGTTAAACCCACATCATACATAGGATTTTCAATCACCTTCTCCAATGATTTTCCTACCTAGCTATTAAGCTAGCCTATCAATATAGGATTTTAGCATCTAATACAATGGCAAGAAAGTAATAGAATAATGAACCTGATAGTATGTAATCTCTAATTGCTAGATTTAGGCACTTGATCTACTCTCTTCTGATCTTGATCCTCTAAGATCTGATCTCTAATCTTGTCCCTTGTCCCTTGTGCTATTCTAATCTATTGGATATGAAAATGCTACTCTGTTCCTCTAAGTCTTTTCTTCTTCACATTGAAATTCAGCTATATTCTCCCCATAAACTATTCTCATTCACATACCTAATGGAGTTTTTGACCTCCTTTTAAAGATTGTGAAGACTTAGGGTTAGTTATGGATCTATGATCCATTGAATCTCAAATTCCTACTCATACCTTGCATTTTTCTCATTGATTGCACGCCTTCTCCATTTTTTAGATTGGTTGCATATAGATCACATAGTGAATGTAAATGATTCATCCTTATCCTTTTTCCTTTTTGAAATCTCTCTATGTCAACTCCAAAAATGGTTTACATCTGAGTTTATGAGGGCACAAACTCATATGTTGATTCTATGTTACTTGGCACATACCATATTACTGGTGCTCAACACATGTTACATTTATGGATTGCTCGACACCTATTACACTCTGTGTTTCTTGACACATGAATATTCTTGAATCACTTGGCACATATTATACTTTGTCTTGCTCAGCATGAACTGTGACTCAGCACCTATATACTGCTCAACATCTATTACTTGCTTGGCACCTGTTAAGATTCTGACTTGGCAACTACTATAACTCACTTGGTATACATAGTGTACTTGACATATATGGTGGAGTTGGTTAAGTGTGTTGACACTTGAATGTCAAGACCATTCTAAGATCAAAAATCTCCCTCTTTGACATGAGTGTCAAAAACACTTAACTATGCATTAATGAGCTGATCTAATTGAGTATATTCTTTATTCTTGCTTAGCATACATGTAAAATTTCAAAAATTGTTCAAAATTTTGTGAGCAACAATATACGTTATGACTCCCCATAAATTGATTATGCCTAGTCCATTCTTGAAACTAAAATTCTATGCTAATGTGCCTGATTCTCTCTATCCTTTGTCCTATTCCTATTCCCTATGCCTGTATACTATATCTGATCTATATGAGTTCCCTATTTCAAATCTATTTTCTACATGCTTATCAAAATTTTGCATCTCCCCCTCACTTTGTCTTATTCCTTGTCTCCCCCTTTTTGTCTATCTATAGACATTCCACTTTGTTCTCAAAATGAATGAAAGAATGTAACCATATTTATCAAAATTTGGTATTCTCCATATATCTATACATATCTCCATATATCGCCCCTAATGTATATATCTCCCCCTTTTTGACATTGATGTCAAAGGGTTCTAAGGAGTAATACCATACTTAGCCAAAAATGTACTATTTACCTCCAGAAGTATCTTCAAAGTTGCATCCCAATTTTCCAATGCAATGTCCAGTGACTTGTGCTAGATGGTAGTCTCTACAGCTAGGTGTACAAGTCCATCTAGGGTAGAAAGATTTGGATCTTTCTTTAGGACTATTTCTATGTATGCTTGCTCCTTGTGGAGGACCTCTAAGTGTAGGGTTATGGAGGATTAGATTTGCATCAATTTTTCCTTTATGTTTGCCTCCTTTGATGATAATACAACTAATTCCCTTTGTGTGAAGCATCTGTGAAAAATGCTTCTCACTTTAAGCTAGATTTTTTGGGAGTTGCATGCTAGAAATCTTGAGATTTCTTTCCAAGCTCATTATTCTTTGTCTAGTCTCTTGTGTGAAGTTGGAAAAATCACATAGTTTTGTACAATGAGAAAGTGTTCCCAAGTACAATTTTTACTCTTTCTAGCTTAGCTAATTCAACTTGTCCTAATGCTTTATTGCTTGATATTTTCTCATTTACTTTTCCCTAGAATTTTATTTCTGGCCTTTCCATTAAATTTACATTTGTATCATGGTCTACATTAGTCACCTATTCAACTATATCTGATAGTTGTTCTATTATAGGCCTTGTTTCATCTGGTGACTACAAGCTGAAGGCATCCATGAAGATGTCCTTTATCTCATTCAATGGTTGCCTATACTTATATTCTCTTCTCAATACTTCTTTTCTCTTTCTCCTATCTAGTGCACATTGTATTTCATTTATTTTTTCTATGGTGAGGGTGCTAGATTCATAGGATGGAATGATGATCTCTTCATCAAGTTTAGGATCTCCATAGTGAAGTATCCTAGCTACCTTTCTAGAGCTTGAGCCTAGTGTTTGAACTTATATTGATATCATATCAGTGCTTAGCTTCTAAAGAGTCTGAGTGGGAGTACCAATTTTTTGTAATTCAACCAATGTCTATATTGTAGCTTGCTCCTCATCTCTTGTTTCATCCTTCTTTTCTTCTGATTTCCCTTTATCACTAATAATTTTTGGGGGTGGACTTGTTGACTGTTCTTGTTTTCCTATATCTTCCCCTATTGCTACACTCAGCATTTAAAGTGCATCCCTTACTACTTTTGGTGGAGATGGTGGTGGAAGTAGTAGGAGTTTAGTAGCATCAAAGGTTGAAGGTGGTTCTTGTGTTTGCACCTTGACTTCTTTTGGATTTGCTACTGCCTTGTTCAGCTCATCAACACTGGATTTGTACATAGGTGATCTTTTATGTAGATTGATCAAGGATCTTTGAGAGATCCTCTACAGTTAAAGGATTGATGTTTTGACATGAAGTGTCAATAAAATCCTTTATTTTTATGGTCTTTGTAGGTGTGATAGTGGCATGAGGAGGGCTAGGAGGTGGCATATGTGTGTCTTGCACACTTTATTCTTCCTGTTCATATAATTCCTTTTCGTCTCCTTTAGCTATATTCTCTCCTTCTTCCTCCTTATTTACTTTCTCTTCTACTCTTCCATCTTCACCTTTCTTCTCCTCTTCATCTGTCTTCTCTTCCACTTTCTCTGTTGTCTCTTTTGCTTCTTTTCTCTTAGAGCTGGCCTCTACCTTATATTCCTCATCAAATACATCATCAATTTTCTTGTATACTAACTTCCACAATTTTGTGGATTTATTTACAACATCCTCTATCTTATTTTGGAATTGATGCAAAATGCTCTATATTTAGGAGAAAATTTTCTATTATGCCTTTTATTTACCTTAGCGATTTGACCTTTAGTCAAGTCTAGTAGCACTCTAGCTAGCATTGATTCTCCTATCTCCTTTTCCATTTGTAAACAAAAATTCCACTTATCTTCAACTATCTTGTATAGCTCCTTGAGTATTGTATTATCTAACTCTGAAGGTGTGTGTTTGTATTCAGCTATCATTGCATACACCGATTCCTTTATTTTATTTTACTCTTTTTTGTTAAGCTTATTAAATTCTATAGTCTTTAAACCATTCAAGTTTTCTTTTCTAATATTTACACATAACTCATCAATGGAAGACTTGGAGGGATGACTTACCACTCTAAATTGGCTATTGTCATTTGACTCTATTTTCTCCTCTTCATTAGTGTCTAGCTGTGCCACATACTTTCTTCTCTTCTTTGGTTCTTTACTAGGCTATTCACTAGCCTTCTTCTTATCTTTTGATTTTTCCTTTGCCTTTTGTGTGGATGCCCTTGTAGTAGCCCTTGTTGCTGGTGTAGGCTAGGCTTGTGCTGGCTTAGTTACCTTCTTAGGCTTGGGCTGAGTTGAAGATTGAGTTTTGGCTTTCCTTTTGGTGGCTTTGGCTTTAGTAGGTGCTTCCTCAATTTCTTCTTTCTCAGCACCTTCATTGTCCTCTCTTAGGCCATGTGTCAATTCTTTTGGCTCTTACCCTTTCTCACCTTCTTCCTCACTATCTCCTTCTACTTCTTCTACTTCTTCTTCACCTACTTCACCTTCAATGCTTTCCCCAAATGTCTTCTTTATTTTTCTTACCACTTTATCCTTCTTCTTGATGACAGAGGCTATTTTCAATTCAGTCTCAACTTTGGACTTAACAACATCATAAGTCCCAAAGTGAGGAGCATCCTTATCAATCTCTTCTACAAGTAGTGTTGTGATTTCTATTGAGGCTTCATCTACATCAAGTTTTTAATCAAATGGCCTTAGCCATCTTACTCTTGGTCTTGCTGCCTAGATATAGGTATTGTCAATGTTAACCAAAAAACATATTTCATTGATGTGTTTTTCCGCTAGGGAAATTGGTATTCTAACCCTTTGCTTCATGGATTTCTTAAAATCTTGAAAGTAACTTGTCATTTGTGCCTAAAAATTATCACCCATCTGATCAATGAACTCATTGATTTGTGTAATTGTAGTTTTGGTAGTGTTCTAGTTCACTTTTCCAATAGATGGAAACTCTTCCATGACATAAAATAATATGCACATAAGAACTAAACCAAACTTACATTGGACACCTTTTGATCTTCTTATTGCTCCCATATTTTCATTTATTTGCTGCAAAATTTTCTGATAGATCATGTGTGATCTCTCTTCATAAGCTTATAGGCTACATCCATAGCAATACATGGTACACTATTTAATTTGTTGAATAGGTAGAACTTGTGAGAAATGACTCTCACATCAAAGTTTAGAAGAGGATATGTGATCGTGTTAATTGACATGCCTCTTTTATTCCATTTAGCCCCTATGTTCTTTTCAATTACCTCTTTGGAGTCACTTCGCAAGGTTTTGGGCCATTCTAGGGTTGGAAAACCTATAACCCTATGTATTATCCTTTTTATAATTTTTACAGGTCTTGTCTCTAGCCACAAGCATCCATTATGAATTCTTCTTAAAACAATCTGTATCCATTTGGTTTTGAAACCTATAGGGTATACTAAGGTATTTGTCAATCCCTTTCTTTTGATTATTTGAAATTCGTCCTTCAAAATTTTGTTTTCACACAATTTTTCATAGGCTTGAAATATTTCAAGATCACCCACTACTCCTATTTTGCAGTTATAACACTTTCTTACATCTTGTATCATAAAAACATTTGGTGGGATAATTGGCAATGCACTAGTAGGGTCATTTTTATAGGCAACTTTGGGGATTGGCCTAAACTTAGGCTATTTGACCTCATTACTATCTAACTAGACCTCATGTCTCTCCTTTCCTTTGAGGTTCTTTAAACTAGAAGCAATTGTACTAAACTAGGGTTTACTATTAAAAATTTTAATATTACATAGCTCAACACTTAATAAATACCTTATGCTAAATTGCTATTGAGGTCAATGTTGATGGCTTCAAGATTCATGTATGATCACTCCTGCACTCTTTTTGTTCTTGCTCTATGTTCATATGATGTGAAAAGTAGAAAAAATTGATCTTATATCTTTCCAAACCTAACATTAAATGCTTAGTATGAATAGCTATACACTCAGTACTTGCAAGTTTTAGTATAACTTGGCTTCCTTGTTATTCATTTACTCAACTTCCATATCTCATTTGGCATTAACTAGACTTTCCAGCTCAGCATATACTAGAGTTTCACTCAGCATCCAAGGGTAGCTCAGCATCTTCTACAAGATTTTCAATTTTTAACTTCACATCTTTTATCATGCAGATTTCTTCTTGGCAGCACTTCTTTGTTCTTTTGGGCTGATGTATAATACATCTTTATATATATCAGCCCCATGTACCTATCTTGTGCTTAATTGGATGAAATGTGATCACTTGACCTCTTAGGTGAAGTGATCTCTCCATGGGATATACTTGATCCATCTCTTCTTTGCCATGTCTTTTTCATTTCTGCCCTAATATGTTCCACATCAACTTTTTCTTTACCATTGTTGACTTCTAATTTGGGTGCCTTGGCCTTTGTTGGGAAATTCCTGCTAACATGTCCTATCTTCAAGCAACTAAAACATGTGGTTTGGCTTAACCACCCACTGTAACTTCCTCTAAAATGTGTCCTTATGCAATTCTCTAGAATGTGTCCATACTCTTGACAATAGTGACAACTTTGCCTAGTATTGTAATCCCAAGTATAGTGGTGTGCATAGTTGTTTTTCCTTGTAGGCTAATTAGGTGTCCACATAGGCTTTGATCTATACTCAAAAGCTCTATGTCCATATTTTTTGTAGTTGTAGCAGTGATCATCAAATCTTGATGTCCTCATGGTCTTGGTTCTACAATCTTGTGTTGAGTGTCATTGCATGTTACACTTGTGACAATAACAATTGTTTTTGGACATGTCCTGCTGATTGGTGTTTCTACTCCTGCAAACATTAGTAGTGTGCCCCTTTTTATTATAGAAATGAAAAGTGGGTTTAGTGTTCTTACCTTTGTTGGTCCTTTTTATTGTAGTCTTGGATGATTCTCCTTGTTTAGTGCTAGTGTAATCAAGTCCTGAAGTATCATTACTAGCCCTTGGTGATTTTAGTAATTGTTCAAAGTACTTGATAGCCTCATTGGGTTCGTTGTAGCTTTTTGCTATCTCCTTTTCTTTCTTTAATTCATTCTGCAACTTTAGAGTGAAAATCTCAATTTCCTTCATTTTTAGTTCATGATGAGCATTCATCATTTGACTTAAGGTGTCTAGCTGCATGTTTGAGATCTTTTCAAATTCAATTGTCTTCTCCTTCAATCTATTGGTGAGATTTATCTTGTCATCTTCTATCATGGCCTTGTCTTAAATAGCTCTTTTCTTTTGTTCAATTACTTCACAAAGCATTAAGGCTTGTTATTCTTGTTCAAGCTTAAGTAATCTAATTTCTCCAAATTGTGCTCTATTTTTCTCCATTAGTTCTATTGTTTCTGCATCAAATTCCTTGGAATCTCCACTGGAAAACACTTGTGTGGTATCAATCTCCTTGTAGTGTATGTCATTTTCAGCTATGGCTATCTCCTTTCTTCTTTTCAAGGATTTTCTTAATTCCTCTCTAGCTTCTTCTACTTTGTGTAGAGCTAGGTGCACATCAATCACTTGATTGTCAATAATCTTCCCAAGTTTGAAAACTTCCATCTTCTAATCTTTTTCTCTAAGTTGTTAGGCTTCTCCTTGTGAGAACTAGAGCTCTGATACCAATTGTTGGAATGTTGAAATGGAAAGAGTACTTTTGAGAGGGTGGGGGTGAATCAGAAGTAATTAGTTTTTATCCTTTTAAACCCACATTAACACATAACTAAAAGTAAAGTACATGCATTTAAACATATAAACAAACATGAAATGAAAGCATGCATCAACACATGGCATAAGAGATTTGGTAACCCAAAAAATCTCTAGGAATGAGAAGGTAAAACTGGGGTGGGGATGACACCCACAAAAATTACTATAGCAATATGTTCAACCACTTTTGATGGTCTACCTTGTTAAAGGCCTGCCTGTTAAAGGCCTTACACTATGTCAATAGTCACCCAATTAAAGGATTTACAAACACTCTACAAGAAGTATCACCCTATTAACGGATTTACAATAGGTTGTTAAACCCACCTAATACATAGGATTTTCAATCACCTTCTCCAAAGGTTTTCCTACCTAGTTTTTAAGCTAACCTATCAATATAGGATTTCAACATCTAATACAATGGCAAGAAAGTATTAGAAAAATGAACCTGATAGTATGTAATCTCTAATTGCTAGATTCAAACACTTGATCTACTCTCATCTGATCTTGATCCTCTAAGATCTAATCTATGATCTTGTCCCTTGTCCCTTGTGTTGTTCTAATCAACTAAATATGAAAATGTCGCTATGTTCCTCTAAGTCTTTCCTTCTTCACACTAAAATTTAGCTGTATTCTCTCCATACACTATTCTCATTCACATACCTAATGGAGTTTTCAACCTCATTTTAAAGATTGTGAAGAGTTAGGGTTAGGTATGGATCTATGATCCACATTGAATCTCAAATTTTTTCTCATACCTTGCATTTTTCTCATTGGTTGTGTGCCTTCTCCATTTTTCTGATTAGTTGCATGCAAATCACATATGGAATGTAAATGATTTGTCCTTATCTATTTTCCTTTTCAAAATCTCTCTATGTCAGCTCCAAAAATGGTTTATATATGAGTTTGTGAGGGCACAAACTCATATATTGATTCTATCTTACTTGACACATACTATATTACTAGTGCTTGGCACATGTTACATTTTTGGATTGCTTGACACCTATTACACTCTGTGTTTCTTGGCACATGAATATTCTTGAATCACTTGGCACATACTATACTCTATCTTGCTTGGTTTGAACTATGACTCAACACCTGTATACTGCTCAACATCTATTACTTGCTCGACACTTGTTAAGATTTTGACTCAGAAACTACTATAACTCAATTGGCATACATAGTGTACTCAAAATATACGGTGGAGTTGGTTAAGTGTGTTGACACTCAAATGTCAAGACCATTGTAAGATCAATACCAAAGTCACCCAATATTTATTCTAGTTCCCATAAAGGAGAAGAAAAGGTTAAAGCCATCAAGGTTAATATTGCAATGATCAAGGAATGTGAGAGTATAAGTTTGAGAATACCTTGTGCATTGGACAACTATCACTCTCTCCCCAATCCTTTGGTAAACCTTCCAAAACACCTACCTCTACAAATAATAACACTATGCATGTTAATAAAATAACCTTTGAAAATTGGGGTTCTCTTCTTGATAAACACATGGAGTCTAATATCTTGGATTGGCTATATTATGATGGTAAAGATGATCCTGAAGAATTCCATAAAGATAAGTATGTCAAGGCTCCTCCCATCATTGAGAACATGGGATATCATGACACAAGCCTTGGACCTAACAAATATGGAATCATAAAACCCCTTGAGGATACTAGCTATCCTAAACGGTGAGGTTTGGGCTCCATTAAATTGAAGGTATCCTTTGCTGACAACTATTGGATGGTTGAACCTAATTTTAAAATTGCAGAGGAGGAATTCTTCAAAGTACCTTTCTAATAAGTTACAAATGACCTAGATACCTATTTCCATGCCATCACCATACCCAAACTCTCATCCACCAACCTACCTTTCACTAACCTTGACATGATAGATTGGAACCTTCAAGATGCACCACCAACTCTTGATATTTGTACCTCTGATGAAGTAGTGATGGCTCTTTTTGGCCTCAAGAATCTCCATGATTATGAGTATGAGATCCAATAAAATGAGGAAGCCTACTTTGGTAGCCAAGTCATCTCTCTTAGTTTTAAAAGTTAAAAAGAAAATAAAAATGAAAAAATATAAGAAACATCCTCTAGTGAAAACTCTTTTGGGGCACTCTTGCACTAGTGCATTTTACCCTAATTTTTGACCAAAATTTTTGACTAAGTATTTTAAATAGGTTGGTTGGTCAATTTATAAAGAAAATTTTTGTTTTTTTTTTTATAACATGCCTTTGTTGGTTGCAATTGTGACCAATTATTTTCATCGCAATTGCAATGCACACCGCTACATAAAATAAAACAAAAAAGGGCAAAAATATATCACATTTCATTTGGTGTCGAGGGTTCTAGAGTATTCAAGAGAAGTGCAAATTAATGGTATGTCTAGAGATTTGATATGGTTCCACCTACATCAATCCAAGGGAACTTCAACTCCTTCACTTCCAGCATTTTGCTCGCATGAGGGCATGGATTTTCAAGGGGGTTTCCAAAAGAGAGGACTCGGCATTGTGTGCGATCATTGTAATAGGTAAAAGTTTAGTATGTCTTATTTAAAGATTTTCTTTTGGACTGAACATTGGGATATGTGAGTAATCTTATTCAAGTCCTATTTAAAGATTATGAGGATGCATAATTTAAATGTTTGGATTGTGAATATGGACACTTGGCTAGGGATTCGTTCACTGAAATGCTTAAAACTTCCTATCTATCTTGAGTTTGACCAAGATGCAAACCCTTTCCTAGCCTAGAATCAGGTAGAAACTACCTTCAAAGCATTACAAGATGTAGCTGCTACTACCTCTTCCCATAGAGAATTCATGCTACAATTCAAATTCCATTCATTCCTGCTGCAATTTCTTCTTCATTTGCCAAATTCTTATTCTATGTCTAGTTGTGTGCTTACATGGTAGCACTCTTTTTCAAAATAGGTTCGTGGGTTTGAGTGTGTGTATATATGTTTCTGCTATCATATAGGTCTCACTTTTTTTTTTAAATCTTAGAGTGTTTCTCTAAGTGTTGCACAATAAGATGAAAAATGGACGTCAAACATAATAAATAAACAATGCTTTTTTATGTGGAGGAATCAATGGAGTTATGTGTGATTTGGGTAGGGCTAGCACGTTGTATCTACTAACTTATCCACATTTTGGATGTTATAAATATGCATCACTGCATTCTTCCTGAGCATCTTTCTTGTGTTTTATTACCAATTATTTTGGTAGATTGCAAGATTTTGTTAATTTGGGTGTTGTGTACTTATAATTCATCTTCGGAAAGTTGCTTCATCTTTTCCATCATCATGATCATGGCTAACAACATTTTTGCATTAGCTTCAATGATATGTGAGTTTCATTTTACTTTGATTTTGATCTCTATTTAGATGAGAAAATTCTTGTTTAGGTGTGGAGAATGTTATTGATGTATTTTTGGAACTATTTTGGGTAGTTTCTCCATGAAATACAACTTCTCTTTGAGAAAATGCTTGATCTTACGTTTGGGAATTTAGATCTTGTAATACCGGACATTAAAGTTGTGATGCTAGGTGGTTTACTGTTGAAGTTTTGAGTAGCTTTTGTGTAGTTTTTTAAATGTCAGTCAAAGAAGATAAGATATAGAAATCACTAAGCTATGAACTTGTTTAGAGCATTAGAAAGACATTCATTATGGTTAAGAAATGAATAATAAACGAGATTATTATCAACTACAGATAGTGATGATAAATTAAAGTGGAAATATTGTAACTTCAAGCCTCACTAAGCATACCTATAATGATTGTTTTGTTATCTACAACAAGTCTTGCTAACTTGAATGTATTCAGCAAAGTGAGTTTCATGAATTTTCCTTGTTCATGTTGTTGTTTGTCTCAGCTAGTCTTGGGTTGTAGTATACGTTGTCATGATTTTTGGTATTATGAACCACCTTTTCTTAACCGTCCATTATATATAAGATGCATTCTTCAATACAAAGTTAGAAAACTAGAGGTAATAGATTCATGATAGTATATTTAAAAATAACTAATCACAAAAAGTTTAGAAAAAACTCATGGCCAAAGTAAAAAATTAAAAGGTAAAAAATTATTATTTCCTAAAGGAACATTTAACAATATAATTAGGTCATTTAGGGTTAGTAACAATTTAAGTAAATAAATATGAGCATCTAAGGAATAAAATTTCACCAAATTGGGAATGAGATGGGTACACAGATTGCTGCCTATTTTTCTTACTATTTATCTACACAGCTTCAAATTGAAGCTCAAACACTCTTTTGCCCTTTAGGGTCCTTCAAAAATTTGAAGAGAGATTAAGATTTGTCTAGATACCTAGCATGACTAATTAAATTTATGGTAGTTATGTGTCCACAAATTCAATGTAGACAATTGATACTCTATTGGCAAGCATCCATCTATCTAGCTTAACTACACAGGCAAAGTTTTCAAAGCAATGTTTGCAACTGCCAATTCTGAAAAAGGTGAGAAACATTAATGCCCAATATTGGGAGGATCTAAAGAATTCCCATTTATTTTCCTAATTCCCCCCCTTCATCACAAATTACATTTCTTCATATCGTTGCTCATCCATCTTAATAAGAAGAGGGAGTTTTAGAAAACAGTGAAAGTTTCATAAGAGACCAAGAAAAAAGAGAACAAAATGAAAAATCAGAGCAAAGAGGTGGGTTATTTAAGACCCATAGAATATAAATGCCTAATGGTGTTGTTTTTCCACAGCTTTTCTGATTTACAAGCCTTTGATGGTACATAGAATGTATTAAATTCATAGAAGGATGAAGCTTGGAAGGTGAATGTACATCTTTAGGGCTGTAATCTTGAACATCGATATCTATGTGGCAGCATGGAAGCTTTGAATGTGCCCTCAGCAAAGACACCTGTAAGACAA
Source organism: Cupressus sempervirens (assembly GCA_028749045.1). Classification (NCBI taxonomy): domain Eukaryota; kingdom Viridiplantae; phylum Streptophyta; class Pinopsida; order Cupressales; family Cupressaceae; genus Cupressus; species Cupressus sempervirens. The sequence goes on along the minus strand of CM053789.1, from coordinate 853,634,137 downwards.
TGGATTGCCATTCAGTATTATTTTGAAGATTGACTTTTTAAATATTGAATCTATTCCCTTAGAACTTATCTTCATATAATATAATAATTCCAAAGATAAATCACATGTAGCAATTAGGTAGAAATTTTTAGCCTTTATTGTACTATTATGCTATTAATGTCAACATGTTAAGATAGATATAGTCTTTCTTGTAAGTTTCCAGCCTCTCTTGAGTAATGGGAACATTTTCGGAGCTGAAATGTGTAACTTCTTGAATTGATTCCATGCATTTCAGCATTATGAATTACGAAAACCATATGTCTATAATTTTTGTAGCTTGAAGATGGGGACAAAACATTCCTGCTCCACCCATCAAAAAGGAAAAAAAATGGGACATACCCATAATTCAGGAATGTTTCTCTGGAGACTTCTCCATTATGGAATGCCAAAGGGTGTCTTGGCATTTTGACCCTCCCTCAACCACACTAGGGTTGCCTTGGTATCCTAATGGTATTTCCACTACTCTAGGAATGGGACAACCAGATGTCTAGAAAAAGAAAAAACCACTGTCACCTAGATTAATGACCTTTAGTAGGGTTCCCCTTCTTATGGACATGGATAAATTTTTCTTGTTTTTGGCACAAAAAAGTTGCAGTGAATGGAGTGGAAATCTTACAAAGTTAATAAACATGTGTATTGGTGAGTGTCTTGAGCTTGAAGAGCTACCAATTCTCATTGGGCTAGGCTACTTGAAAAATATTAATATTAAGATACTTGGATTTGTAAGACCATAATCATCTTAATTGAAATCTCAACTTCTACATCTAACTTGTCCTTGATTCTTGTTGCCACAGAGATATCTAAGATCTCTAGACATGAACAACCTCTAAATATCATCTCCTCTACTTACAAGAAATCAATCACAAGACAATATGAAATTTCACACATCAAAATCCTTTAATACTCATCCAAGATAGTCTCATTTAAATCTACAACCTTTTATAAGACAAATCTATCTTAAAATTCACACCAATCTCTTCCTCCCTCTCAAGCTCCTTGATTCAAATTATCTCTTTGATGATTGTATCTCAAATAAACTAGGCTTGTTGCTTACCCATCCTTTGAGATCTTCAAATTTATGTTACATTTGTATTTTCCAAATCTACCATCATGACCTAAGCAAGTTGGGTTGATACAAATCTTTATGCTCATTCCACCCAAGCAAGTAGGCAGAGTACTTTCTTTGCATGTTCAAGAGATAGATATTTAGAAATCTCCTTAGATAATCATTTTCCTAGTATTATCAATGAATAAAATGAACTTAGAAGATGATTAAGAACTATAATAATCCTTATTCTATTAAAAAATTAAGCCAACATCAAGTCCACTCTAATTAGATAAAATATTGTACTTCTTAGTATATCACAAAGTCTAGATACAACTCTCGCCAATACTTCACCCTTCACAATATAAGAACATTGATTACAACTTAATTAAGAGTAATAATAAGATTCTATTGAAGAGTACTAATCATTTAATAAAGAAATCTCTTCAAAATGTATCAGTACATGGATAGCTATTTGTGTGGAAAATTACTATAGTTTTGGGATGTGTTTCAACTTTCTTCCCTAAGCTAAGAGAGTTGATCAACAGGGGAAGGGAGCTTATGATGATATGGGGATATAAAAAAAATCAAAAAATCAAGGAGTTCTAGGTCCATCATTTGCATTCTGTATTTGCTTCTTCTTGTTTATGTGCATTTTGTTTGTGCTAGTAATTCAATTAGTTGCATTCAATTAGAGGCTTCATGGGCACATGTTGAAAGATATTTTTAGAAGATCAAACTGAGCTCAAGTTGGAGAACAATTTTTGTTGTGCAATCCATTTTCTTCTATTATTTGATAGAATTTTGAGTTGTAACACCTAGATGGACTTTGCAAATGGATAAAAATATGTGCATAGTAGTTATAAACTATTATAGGAGTAGTTATTTATATAATTTCATACATCTGTACTATAATTTTATTTTTATGCATGGTTAGAACACTAGCTATAGTTTCTTAGTTTAGGAATTGAAGCATTATATAAAAAAGTATGTACAATGTAAATAATATTGACAATTTTTTTGCAATAAAGCTTTATGCAATTGGTGCTTCACTCATGGTGTGAGAATTCTTATATCTATGTCATTTCATCTTTTTCCACATCTTGTTCAAATCATATTATGCAATCTCATCTATGAAGCATATTAAAAGCTAAGGATTTGGAGTGACTCGTATACAATTTAGTTTTTGTCATTTATTATATGGTTTGAACAAGTGTGGAAAAAAATCAGATTTTTATTATGAATTTTCTATTCACCAATCTATGTTAAACTAATCAACAAAGATTTGGTCGTCTGAGTTGCAGTAATTTTGAGAAAAAAACCTAACTTTTAATCACCATATCTTAAATGAATTTTCACGTTGAGGTGATCTGAGTTTGATCAACTATTCTCAATACAAGTTGGTTTTGAGTTGACAGTGTAAGTGAAGGACAATTTTACCAACTGAATTTCATACATTGTTTTTTTGATAGTTGATTTGTTTAAATATTGCCCATCAAAAATTATTTAGTACATCTCATCTTTTTCTACATAGGAGCTTGCAGTTCTGAAGAATCTAATAGCGAAGAATCTGAAGAAGATATTGTAGCAAAGGTATATCTGGTGTTCTTTTTTAAGTGAAAATGTGACTAGAAATTTTGTATATTGTCATATTTCACATGCAGAAAGGTCAAATTGTAAATAGAGGTGAAGTTGTATGGATTTAAGTTTCTTCTTCATTATTTATAATGGTCTTGATTCCTCCTTTGTAGATGTAAAAATACTTGTTTATTTTCACCTTTCCAGATACCCTTTACCAGGTTCTTCAAGATTCCAAAATATCATGAGCTAACCCCATTCTAGCATGTCCTAACTCCTACTTGGTTCATAGGCCTAACTCCTTTCTATATGTGTCTTCCTCTTACTACTCCATTTGTAGGTTGCAAACAAATCATCCTTCTTCCACCAATGAGTCATTCCATTCAAGAAAGACCATATCTGATGATATCAAAACACAAAAAAATAGGGAGACAAATTCTAGACTATGGTGTAACTTAAAAATAAAAGGTGATGGAAAACATTATTGTACTTGTAAAATGTGAAAGGGCTTGAAGACTTGAAGATATCTAATCACAGCAGCTAAGCAACATTGTAGGCAACATGGTCACATTGAAGGGGGAAATGAATATCGCCCATTGGTATGTATTTTAATAGTTTATAAATTACATAGGACATGATTTGATGATGACATCATGGTCATGGTTAATATAAGGTCATCATGTTCATATAGGTCAACATCCCTAAGTTTCATGTTATGGACCATGAAAATTTAGAGAATGCGAATTTCCAAACGAGGGAACATGGAGGTGTGAACATTGAAGTAGAAGGTAACGATACCATGGAAGAAGACCAGGATGATGAAGATCATGATAATCAAAATGATCACGATGATCAATATCATGATGATGATGATGATGTTGACACAGAGCTTGATGTACCTTTACTTGAGAAGGCACACCAGTCCCTATATGAAGGCTCCAAAACAACTCTTGTTTCTATTATATTGCTATTGGTGAACTTGAAGGTTATGCATGGTTTATCCAACATAGCAATGACACGTATGTTAAGGTATGCCATCTTATTTCATTATTTTACTTGTAGTTCCCTCACAATTAACATTGGGTTCGTGTAGCAATTAATATTCTTTAAATTAACAAATTATATTTTTGGTCATAGGTTGATAGGTGAGTGTTTGTTACCACCATCAAACATTCTACCTCACTCATATCGAGAATTATCTGCCATCATGAAAGATATTGGAATGGAGTATCAAACAATACATGCATGTTCGAACGATCAGATTGATTAACAAAAAAGGTGCCTCACAAGGTTCTTCGGCATATTCCCATTATTCCACGTCTACAATGATTATTTAGTTGCAATAGCTTGGCACAATTTATGGATTACCATGCACACAATAGAAGTCAAGATGACATTATGCGAATGCCTGTAGATGAATTGGCATTTAAGGAAATAGAGGAAAAATGGCCACACTTTAAAGAAAAACCTTGTAATCTCAAACTTTCATTGGTAGCAGACGGTGTCAATCCTTTTGAAGAGATGAGATCTACTTACTTGGTGTGGCCTATTTTTGTTATCAATAATAACATTCCTTCTTGGTTGTCTGTAAAGAGAGAGCACATAATGTTGACACTGCTTGTTCCAAATATTTTTTGATTTAGTGGTCATCTAAATTAATTTATTATTACTAATCCATCAAATGTTCATAATAATTATGTAATGTTTTTGTTCATTCAACTAGGTAAGTACAAAGTTAAAGATATCAATGTATATATTGAACCCCTTATTAATGAGTTGGTGGTGTTATGGAATGGGGTTACTGTGTATGACATCTGTAGACCAATAGGACAAAGACAATTTCAATTTTATGCAATGCTTGTATGGACAATACACGATGCCCTTGGGCTAACACATTTTTGTGGTATGTTCTCTTCTTGACACCTCTTTTTTGGTATGTCAAAGTTAACACATTTAATCCAATTATACATGATCTTGTAGGTCTTCAGACAAAGGGAAAATTTTGCATGTCTAGTTTGTGGTCCAAAGACGAAATCTCATCATTCAAAAAGTTTAAGAAAGTAGGTGTTCGATGAGAATAGACACTTTCTACATAGAAATCATAAGTACCAAATTACTAAAAAACATCTTTTCAATGGTCTAGAAGAGAATACATCAAAGCCATAGAGAATGACACCTCACCTATGGAAGTTGGTATATGATAAAATAAATTTTCAAGGTAATGTCATTCCATTTGATGGTTTTTATTTCAAATTTATATTTCAATATTGTGTTTTGTTTACTGATGACGTGATTGATGCTTGTGAAGGTCGTCAAGGCATCAATGACCAACTTCCAAAAGGACTAAAAATTTATCCTATGCAATTTACTAGGTTTCCATACTACAAGTAACTCCCAATTGTGCATTTGTTTGATCTTATGCATATTGGAAAGAATGTAGCAGAGACATTATGGAAAATCTTGGATCGAAGGCGTGACAAAGATCAAATTGTCAAAAATTGTAGTGACATTGAAGAATCCAACCATGCAATCAAAAATGACATTTGATCAAATAAAAATGGAGACCAGATTGATACAAGTGCCCTTAGTTGGTTATTGTCAGAGCAATAGAGCAATTCTATAAAAGAAGTCATAAAAAAATATGATTTCCCACGAGATTTTCTATGAACATAAACAATCTCATATCAAATAAAAGTGAATCTGGGCTAGGGTTGAAAACACATGATTAGCATACATTTATCAAGGTAATTCATGTTATTTTGTATTCACTATATATTTATATACTGCATGTAGTTTCAACTACATTCTTTTATAAAATATTGACAAGATCATTTTACAAATATTGTAGTACATTCTACCTCTAACTCTCCCACACCACTTCGCCAACAATGTCAAATAGGTTATATATGATCTTGGAAAAGTCATGAGGTGGTTTTAATCTAAAGAAATCAATAAAGAAGATATAAAATATTGGAAGAGAAAAATTCCTCTTTTGATGTGTGAAATGAAAAAGTGTCTACCTCCAAGTTTTTTCAATGCACAAGAACACTACCTCATTAATCAAGTTGAGGAGATTGAATTGTGTGGACCTATACCAACCAGGTCAATGTGGATGGTTGAGAGGCACTTGAAATTTTTTAAAGGCTTGGTTCGATAGACTGCACATCCTGAGGGTTCTATGGTGGAGGGATATATGGTATACCAGACCATGGTGTACATTAGTGAATATCTTCCTAAGTTTGGAGCAAAGATCCATGTAGATCATATTTGGTATCCCAAATCAATTAACAAATTTGAAGGGGAGTACTTGATGGGAAAAGGTAGATCAAGGAAAGTGAGAGGTAAATCTAAGATATTATTTTAGTTAATTAATTCTTATAAATCTTCAATATAAGTTATTTTTAATTGGTGTATTTTTTTGAAACAAGTGGTCGAGAGTGGGATGAAATACATTTGTATATTGTGAAAAATCTTGATTGGATGATGGAATGGATTGAACGATGTCAACAAAATGGTTACTCATTAACATGGGAAGGTGTTGCTTCATTGGTTATAGAAGCTCATCATAATGGAGATTCTAATGTTATGCCGATGGTAGTTGATCTAGTAAAGGATTTAAGAGGTGGAGAGGTACGTAAAAATTTATTAATGATCATAACTTGACTTATGTTTTGTATCAACTCACAATGCAAATAATTTACACACACTTCAAAAATTCTAGGTCAAGCACCACAAAGCTATGTACTATCATGACCAAAAATTTTGCATAAAAAGGTTGGATGATCCAGGGGATATTTTCATCAAAAATTGAAGTATCCCCAAAACTCCAATATATCAATGCTAATTTAAAGTTCTCAGAATTTTGGATCCAATGCAATTCAAATAGATGAAAAAGGGGTTCATATGCAAAAGTTATAGCTAGTCAAAGTTTGGTCAAACCAGGGACAGAGGTCATCAAAAGGTATAAAAAAATCTCAAAAGTGGTCAACAATGGATTTCAAATTGAAGATCTCATCGAGAGCTTTCCAGTGACATTCAGTTGGTTAAAAATGGAGCCCATATGTGAAAGATATGCCCGATTGAAGTTTGAGATGATGAGGTGGAAAATAAATAAATTAAAAGAAAAATATTATTAACGGTGTCGGGATTTGAACCCATGACCACTGACATCTAAAATCTAGCTGGTGGTAGTCACACCGTTGGTGGCCTTTAAAACATGTTAGACAAATGTTTATTACATGGTTTGAAATAGTGCTAAGTTTAGTTAAAGGCTAGAGGTCGGTGTGGGGGTTGGAACCATCGACCTCCGCTGTCACAAAATCTTCTTTCACCATCACGCTACATGAGTGGCTTTAACAATAAGTGGCATGGATTTTATTTAACTTTAAACCAATGCCAATTCCTCTTGCCCAATTAAGGGGATTTGTTGGAAACTAACTCTCCAAAAGAGGATAATGACAAATTTCTAAAATGACTAAGGCCTAATTCTGAAGGTGGACTATTGTGAAGGCCTATTATTAGATTTTTTTGTTTTTGCCCTATTTTAGGAAAATATTTTGTATAAAAAGAGGGGTTGGGGCCTTTTCAAGGCATGAAAATTAAGGGAGAAATTATGCAAAGGATGAGAGAGAATTTTTGTATCTGGAGACTTAATGATTTTTCCTGCACACAGAGGAATTTTGCTGCATGTGCTTGAAGGGAATCATCACAAATCACTTGTATTGATTTATTGGAGTTAATTGGATCAGTCCCCTATTGGAGCTAGACTCGAAGATGTAGTCCTAACCAAACAAACTCTGAAATCAAATGTGTTGTCTCCCTATCTCTCTTTCTGTCATTTCATTTTGTGTTTTTCTTAATTGCAATTATGTTAATTTTCTTTATTCAAGCCTTAAAATTAACTTTATGTAATTGGTTAACATTCTCTGTAATAGTCCTAGATTCTAGAAATTAGATCATTGGATGACACAAAGAAAACTTGTGATTCTAGGATAAGTGCAATTTTCAAGGTCACCAATATATCATCTAGAAATGACATGCATCTTCAACAATCTCAAAATCAATACTATGGCATTTTGGATGATATAATTGAGTGTGAATTTAACACCTTCAAAGTAGTTCTATTCATTGTCAAATGGTATAGGTTATAACTAAATCAAAATGATCTAGATAGAATGGTTATTCAACATGATAATGGATTTACAATGATCAATACAAGGTCGTTTGAGCCAGTTGGAGATAAGCCCTATGTTCTTCCAAGCCAATGCGAGCAAGTGTTTTACTTAGAGGTTCCACATAAATAGGGTTGGTCATTTGTTGTTAGACATCATCTAAGAGGAAGACCAATAAATTATAATGTTATGGAAGAAGAAGATGATGAAGATCAAGATGATGGTGATGACAATGATGGTGATGATGATGATGGTGATGGTAATGATGGTGATCGTGATGGTGATGATGGTGATGGTGATGGTGATGATGATGATGATGTCGATGGTGATGATGGTGATGATGATGGTGATGATGGTGATGATGATGGCGATGATGATAGTGATGATGGCAATGATGATGATGATGATGATGATGATGAAGAAGAAGAAGAAGAAGATAATCAATGACTACAAACATTGTCACACCTTCTGTTGATGATCTTGCATTCCATATATAAGGGAAATTTGTTCATGTTTATGATGTTGCCTATTGTTCATGTTGTCTTCTAAGTTATTTGTAGCAAACGTGTATGATATAATTTTTAGCTAACTTAAGGTAAATGATTAACATATTCAAGAAATTTAATTACATATTTATTGTGTTCATTTCTAATGATTACAACATATGTTATTTATAATTACCAATGTTTATATTGTGTCTAATTGTCACCCTTTTTGCAAATAGTCAATTGACTATAGGTACATCGTCACCCCTTCTGTTGATGATCTTGCATTCCATATGTAAGGTAAATTTGTTCATGTTTATGTGTATCATGTAATTTTCAGCTAACTTAAGCTAAATGATTAACATATGCAAGAAATTTGACCCGTTTGGTGTGGATTGTGCATAGTGACATGGATCAGCAGGTATAAGTCAATAAATAGACATAATTTTCTTATATTCTTCTTGTTTATCATTGAGCACTATGATATAAATAGAAATATTATATAATCATATAATGTATATACAAAAAAAGAAGGTCCGTATAGAAATATAATTGTATAATCACTTTCAACTTACTAAATTTTATATTTGTCACTATCACTTTCCATTTGATGGATTGCAGGACCCACCAAATAGGTACTTGTCAGATCTATCTACATTGAATGAGGGAAATGAGGAAATGGTAGATGAAAGATTTACATGTAGTACGACTAAAATAGGGAGATCAATTAGAGGTCAAAGGAATAGAAAAATATTTGATAAATGCATGCAATTTTTCCTTGCTAATGGGGGGTCATGTTCTTATGATGATGAGACCAAAAGCAACATCAAGGTGCCCTTTCGGTACACACACATTGAGAAAGAATAGGCACCCAATGAGCTACCTCCAATTAACATAGATTTTTGTGTTAATGAGAGGATATATCGCATTGCCCCATCCTCATTACATGGTTTGGGCCTATTTTCCATTAAAGGGATAAAGGTATGTTACAAAAAAGTTGTGAAATTGTTCAAGTATGTCGGTCCATGTTACAATTACAATGATTGGATGCAGATTGTTCGATATAAAAAAAGTATGCATAGGTATGGGGTATCAGCTAATTGTATACAACGAAAAGAAAATGATGAAAGTAAAAGATTTTCTATGTACATTGATGGGACACCAAAAGCAATAGGTAATACTGTAGGTTTTATAAATAGTATGTGGCCTTCTTCAACTAGTAAGCAACCTAATTGCATATTTGAGGTGCGAGAGGGGAATGAAGTCTTTGTTTGTGCAATAAAATCAATAAGTGCAAGGGAAGAACTGTTGATTGATTACCATTTAAATCAAATAGATACAAAAAAAGTTACTATCATCAGGGCTATAAGTACTATTTCCCATTTTGGTAATAAGTTTTTTTTGTTGTCCATTGCTTTTAGTTAGCTAAATTTTTTATGTTTAATCTTTGTGACAAGACAATATGGATCCAACAGATGATAGAGTTCACCAGGATGCTACTCCCACCCCTTCTTCAGTGAGGGTAAACCTTTTTGAAATTGTACAAATTAGATACTTGAAAATTTTTATATTATTATGTTATTTTATTTACAGTTTTTGAGTTTTTATGATAGTTTTACTGATATTCCTCTCACAATTTGATGTTCAGGATAAGGGTAAAGCACCAGCAATAAGTACCGAGCCACTAGCTACGCCTTCTAATGAGGATATTACTAAAACTCCCAATTTAACAAAAATGTTGAAGAAAAAAATTTAAAAAATTAATTTAGAAGTAATGAAAATTTTGGATGAGGCAAATATGGAATCTGAAGAGATGATGAAGAGGCTATCAGATTTGAGAGTGCAAGCTCATCATTATGAAGTAAGCTCCAATGAATCTTTAGTTATAAAAAAAGTTCAATAAAGATTTATATTTTATAATCTTTTATGTTGTGAAGTAAAATATGTAATATGTGCAAAAATACTTTATTGATGCAATTTTTTAAAGAGTTGTAAGAAACTTTAACTACTAAATTTTTGTTATACAGGATTTTTTAGCAATTGATCCACAACTTGGTCAAGGACAATGCAGTGAGGCCGGTAGTAGCAGAGCTTCGACTGCCACTGGTAAAATAATCTTTTAGTTGACAAGTTAGAAGGAATTTTCTATTTCAAACATTCAAAACTTCTTAAATCTTTACTTTTATTATTTTAAAATGTCTTTTGCTAACAATGTATTGTTCAAGTCATCCAGTGCAGGAGACTCCTATAAGGTTGACATATGCCCATACGAGATTGTTGACTGCAATGTTGGCAATAAGGGTATGTCCAGCTAGTAAATCCTTGTTTTTCTATATTTGGTTTTGTGTTAATTATGAGTTAATAATATGTACTTTAATCTTGGGTGCATCACATAGTGTATTATTTTTTTTGTGGTAGGAGATGCACCATTTGGTATGCCGCCAAATGTGGATCATAGTGCATGTATTGGTGATAATTCACTATCATTTCTTGGAGCTACCCATGTTTCTAGCATGAGAGCTATGCAAACATTGTTGTTGATTGACGATGATGAATCAATGCCTTTGAAATGTCCTAATATTCTAGGTACTTTAAATAATTATTTTTTATATTGTAATAAGGATTTTCTTGCAAGATGTAAACATGATAGGAAGTGGTGAATGCAAGGGCTTTTGATGTGAAGTGATGCCTCATGACCTTCTTTAGTATGTCGTATTGTACAAGTTGTTTAATTATTCTAGAATTCCTTTTTATTAGGGGTTTGGTAGGATCATCTAAATTATCAATGTGTTTATACCAGTAATTTCCTAGTTTAGTAATTTGGTACATTGAAATTTCATGCTTTCAGTAGAAGATACTAACCAATTTTTCTACAAAGAACCAAAAGTGGGAGTCTTCTTTCATATTCAATGTTCAGTTTTCAATGATTTCCCACATCATTGCTATTGCTTGTTAGAGTTTTAGAGTGCTCACTTTCAACTTCACTACCTATTTTAGCAATATTTGTTTTCCATAATATCCCAGGTATGATCAGTGACAACATCAATTAAGAATGACAAAAAATGAAGGTCATGACAAGTTATATGTATTATGAACTATATTTGTTTTCAAGGTATACTAATTAATATAGTCACAGTACATTTTTTAGTTTCAAAACATCAGCAACAGAACCTTGGTAGAGTTTGACTAGTTTTAGACATTTTAAAATTTTTTCCAAACTTCTTTTTTGGTCAATTTTAGTCAAGTTGATCCTCCAACCCTGAAATAGATCACTAAAAAGATGAAATGTATCTCATTTTATGTATTTGTTATTCACTATGAAAAGTATTCTTCGCATGATTCATTTTAATGGTTCTTACTATTAATTATCCCATGACATTTTTTGTAGGAAACGATACATTTTATAGGAGGCTTTATGACCTCACGCTGAGAAGATTCGGGCCCACCATACGTAAAAGGTGGAACATCATAACTGAACTAATTTTATCCCACTATTTTTTTTCATATCATTAATTGGTGCAACATTTTCCTTTCATTTGGGTCTTTTCTTATACTAGCTATATCTAACAATTTTGTGTTTTTTCTTAAAAGGTGGAACTACCAAGATAAAAAATTAAAAGATGAGCTCATCAAAGATATAGAGCATGAGTTTGGTAGTAATATTTTTTATCATAATAAATTGTTACAAAAAGCTTCGAGACATCTTAAGGTTGTGAGGGACACATATAGAAAGAGTCTCATCCTAAACCCAAAGTACGAGCGTCCTCCCTTTGTTTTAGTGAGGGACTGGAATGAGTTCATTTTGGATGCAAAGGAGAAAGGGGAACATCCAAAAGAAATTACACCAGAAAATCTAGAAAGGTATGCAATAGTATTAACTACTAGTACATTAATGAGAAAATTTAGGGTTCAACTTTAGTATCAACAATTTCAACTAGCTCAATTCAATCTATCTATTGATGAAAGGTATGTAATTCATATGCTGACATAATTGCTTTCACCCTATTATGAATGCTCTCTAAAATTTGGGCATCTAATAAACTATGGTGGTTGATTGCATATAGAATGCCCATATACAATTGTATACATCTCAATCTAGGAATAAATCCTACATAAGATATAAATAGTGCGCTTATAACTTCACATATAGCTATATTATGTCTTGAAAATATAGTAATGCTCAACTATATGTACCATAGTTGTATGTGTTAGCAGTATAGGTGATAAATGATATTTAGTTAGTGTAATGACAAGTACACTTTTTTTGGAAAACTTTGCAAGAATTTTACTAATGGTCACTCTCCTAAAAGTAATAAGCATCACGTTCAATGCTAGAAACACAAGTTAATGACAACTGAGCACTCTCCTAATAGTATGGTGTAGTTAAGTTATAGGATGTTAAACTAGTATTGTACTTGTAGGTATCTAAGATGTATTTTGTCCAACTACACTGGTACCTGATATCTACTAAGATGCATATTGTCTGATTGATGGTCTACCAATCATATAGTTATGTGCAACGAAGATAAATAATGGGTGAGAGTTAATATCAAATTTGTGAAGTTTCTAGAGTCCTTACGATTTCAAGATTTTTTCCCTTTTGTATTAAACCATCTAGATTTTTTGTTGCCTACATTTTGGATCAAATTCTATGATTCATCATTAGGACAAATGGCAAGAGAAGGACTAACATTGTTTGTAATCCATATGGTGGCAAAAATGTTATCAAAAAATAACAAAATATGATTTTGCCATGAATGTTTTGGTTTACTTTTTGTGATCTATCAAATTCGTTATCAAGATGAGAAATGATATGTAGATGGTAGTTGTTAATTTTCTATTTATATGTTTGTTTATTTTAGTTTATGTTCTCATAAACCATACTGTAAAAACCCTTTGATGAATATTCCTTAATTCAATCAAAATATGTTTTTCTCCCCAACCTCTTAGCCCAATCATTTCATGGAAAAATTTACCACATATAAACATCTGCATGTGGCACCAGCATCTTGCAAAAAATTTGCAACTGGGTTTAATGCTAAAACATTCCACTTTCAAGTGTTTTAGCAGTGTCACACCTCTGTCAGCCCTCCCAGGCATCACAAATGAATCTAGACCTGCTATATTAATGGTAAAACCTCTATTTTTCTACTATTTAATCATTGATTGAGACTCTATGAAGCTCCTTCACAACTACTCTAGCATTTATCTGCATTGTTGCTCCTCTCCCACATGCAGTAACATATCATAATTCTTATTGCTACATTGAGATTATTGTTGAAGTTTTGAGATTGCCCTTTCTTTCTTGCAACATTTCTATGAAGGCAACTCTGTCTTTGGATACTTGGTCTTCCTCTTCTAAAGGATTAGTAATTTACACATTTGAAGCTTTCTTAGGTGATAATACCTTGCCTTTTATTTGGTATCTCCATCTATCTTCGTTGTCCATGGAGATGGGAACACCAAAGTGGTGGTTTGACTATGGCAAGATCTTATTCAATCATCACAATACAAATAGAAACCTCCAAGACTTCCTAAATTAAACCACAATCTTATAAGTAATTGAAATCCAACGATTGTGTTTCTGAGTGTATTGTAGGATTTGAGCTCTCAAAAGATACTTATCCTTTGTAGTGGTTCACTTCCCAGAATCTACAAGTCATGCAATTGCAAGAGATTGGATCAATTTTTTTTATTTGTTTATTAGACATTGTTCCAAAAATTATACCCTATACATCATGAACTCCATGGATAAATAGCTTGATTACACATGTCAATTAAAGTTATGATGCTATAATTTCTTCCCTTTTTTCATATTTTTGGTGGAACATGCTACTTTATGCTAAATCCTTGAAACCAATATATAATAATCCACTAATTAGTACTGATCTTTATATCTATATCATCTAACATATTTCAAAATTTTCATAGGTTGCAGGACACATCAAAGGGAACAAAGACAAGGCTGCAAAAGGTCGGGCAGCACAAACTTGGCTCTAGGGGATATTCAAAAATTAAAGCACGCATTTTAAGTAGCAATAAATGAATTGCAAAGAAAAATTATTTATAAAATGAAAATAATTTTTTTAATTAATAAAAAAATGCAGGGTGCTGATTTTAACCTAGAGGCCACACAAGAACACAAAAAAATTGCCTTCAAGCAAGGCTATGTAGCAGTGGCTAAACACCTATGGTAAGCTTCCATTGCCCCAACCGAACAGTCTCCTACATCATGTGTACAGGTAAATATGCCAAAAAATATATTAGAAATTGAATACTTGAGAAACAATTTATTTGATAATAATGTGCATGACATTGCAATGCAGCCTATTAACCATGACACAGATCATACGCAGCATCATGAAGCCCCTGATGTGCATCATACTATCTATGGAGGTGCTCATTTGTTATTTAAAACTAATTATGTAATTATTAATACAATTTAACATCTTTAATTGAACTTGGTGTAACCTTTTTGCGTTGAGGATATAGAATCATGTCGTGTTGAATGAGTGTTAGAGGATGTTCAGACTGGTCAGTAGGTAGATCATGTCACACATTCAGGTAAATAAAATCTATGTTTTGTGCTTTTAAATTAATTTTTTGATTTATAGTTCTTTTACTTAAATAAAAACTTGTAATTCACTAATATAAAATGGTGCGAATTTAACTCATGAAGTACTTGTTATTTTAGTGGACCCCCCTTTGGTGCAGTGGCCTCATGATGTTCCTAAATGGATGAGGAGGAGACACGTGTTAGAACTAGTAGAGGAGGGAGATCACAAGGACATTGATATTCCTCTTAGAAATTTTATGAAAAAAAGAAATCACAAGAAAGAAAAAAAGATATGATTATTCATGAATGACTTTTGAATATTGTTAATGAATATTATTCATTAATGTTGGGTGTTAATGAATACTGTGTTAATGAATTATTCATGAATGAATTACTCTTGAATGTTGCGTGTTAATGAATTATTCATGAATGTTGTGTGTTTATGAATTTTATGTGTTAATGAATGTCATGATGTGATTATAATGATTGAATGTTATATTTCAAAAATGGATGAATTGAATGTTATTAAATGTTAATGGGGAATTTAGAGTGATGTTAGGGTTGGGGGGTGGAGGGGGTGGGGAGGGGCCAAATGAGCTTCCACCTTCACATGGTTGGCCTTGTTAAGTAGAGAATATTTAACTATTCTTGAAACCAAGTGAAGCTCAAACTTTAAAATAAAGTTATCATTAATAGTGACAACCAATTAACAAGTGAAAATGAAGTTCTTCATTATAGGTACCTTTTTAGTTTTTAAAGCATGATGTCATGTTTTAATATTGTATAGTTTTTTTTCTTAAGCTAAAGTATTCTTTTACTATAACAACATAATTTATTACTATTTTAGTAACTATTCTAACATCACTTTATGACAAATCCTATTTTGGCAAAGATGGCTATAAGTGGTACTGTCTATTCGTTGGGAGATTGGATTGCATAGGTCTATATCTCAACATCATTTTCATGTGGTAGAAATGCATACTTAAAACCATTTCATTCTACATTTAAAAATATTGATGATAACATTGCTTGTTTTAATTTATATTTTTGTCTGTAGTCATTATAAACGTTGCAACCTTAGTCAGCTTTTATAGGCTATGAAGAACATAGTTGAATACTACAATAATTTTGTGGTTAGGAAATGATAGCAATTCTTCTAAGCCAAAAGATGAGACAACAATGTTTCATCTTAAGATGGCAGTGGAGTTATTCATGTATGATTCCTTTCTTTAATGGTGATTTGGATGTTTGACTATTTCTAAATATGTTGCTATAGTGCCTATTCAACCTGGTCTGTGTATACTATTTTTTTGTAGTGTAAAGTATATAATCAACATCTTTTTGCAACTCAAATGTTTAGACAGGTTGGGAAATACTCTATCCACATGCATATTCCATAACAAACTACCTTTGGTTGTCTTTGGTAACCTTGGTTTCTTGGGCTTTTTGCTCTGGTCACAATCCTTCAAACTATTTGGTTATAAAAATATCTTGTGCTAAGATAAGTATTGCAAATCTAAAGATAATTTGACAATAACTCATAGCCATTTTTTTTGAATAGGATCAGTTAATTTTGATTTTAACTAAATAAATAACCATCTCTAGCAGATTTGGTCTGAAGCATGCTAATGGTTGTTTCTTTTCTGTCCAATATTTTCAGTTTAGAAATGCTTGTTGGTCCTGATGGTGAGCTTCCTAATAAGCTGCATAACTTGGAATCATGTCTGATAGAGCATGTTAGCAATGAGATAATGGACTAGGATCCCAATGTTCAGTGGGATGATATTGGTAAATTTAATATGGTTGAATGAATTGATGATAATATTATTCATCTTTATTTCTATGTACCCATTAACATTAATATTTATTTTCCCAAAATTACACTGAAGCTGGGCTAGAGCATGCCAAAAAGTGTGTGACAAAAATGGTCATATGGCCTCTGTTGTGACCTGATATCTTTCAAGGTTGTCACTCTCTAGGCAAAGGGCTCCTCTTATTTGGCCCTCCTATAAGTCAGTCTGATTTATTCTCTATTCTTTATATGTCAAAAATTCATTTTTATTTACAATAAAGTACATTTAAATTGCTCTTAGGGTACTAGGAAAATGATGATTGGATAAGCTATGAAAGGAGAAGCCAAAGCTACTTTTTTTTATATTTTTACTTGTTCATTGACGAGTAAGTGGCTAAGTTCCTAATAAAATCATGCTTTCAAGTTCTTTTATTGTTTTGATTCTTGAATGCAGAAAGCCTTGTATAACTATTTTTCCAAGAAGCACTTGTGCTTAATGGAAGTCTTACATAATAAAGATAACATCAAAAAATATTAAAAATGGTTTTTATTTGTGAGAAATTAGACACATATAAGGATTGCATGTGTAGGTGCAATTTCTAAAGCATATACCATGGTAGGAGTTAATGACCAACAAATTTCAATAACAAAAAAAACATTTTCCTATGATATATTGCTGGAATTAAATATTGATTTAAGGGAAGAGTGCAAAATGAAAGAGGATATTGGGCATCTATTATCATTTACTTTTCTATTTTGGGTGACAATACAACATTGTTAGATTAGGGTATTGGGCATCTATTATCATCATATTAGAACATGGCAAATGGTGTGAAATTGCACTTTCTTTAGTCCTGGTTGCATACCTACTGCACTCTTTTTTTTGAAAAATGAATAGAAATACTATATCTAGTAGCTTCTCTGTGTTGTATTCATTTATTTGTAATTATTCAATGCCATGCCATTTGATGGTAGCTTCTAGAGTTTCATTTAGTTGTAAGGTGTGTCTTATCTTTTCAAGTTTGAATACTCCATTTAGTAGTTTGGTATTAATTGATGATGTCTGGGATCTTTTACCTTCACTGTAGTCTTCATCATCATCCAACTTGTTGTTTGATATTTTCCATGCTATCCTCTATTTCCATGGTCTTTAGCACGGTTGTGTATTTTAACTATCTAGTTCAAAGACCCTATACACCTAACGTGGAAGCCATTTAGAACTAATAGTTGTAGAGATCATGTTTCCCCTCGTAAAAGTAGAAAATGTCACAAGTTTAAGGTCAAGAAGGAAGAAGTTGTAACATTTTGAGTAGAAAAATATGCTTAAAGATACATATTTAGTTGATTCTTTGGTGAAGTTTCTTATTTCAATTCAATTGATTTTGGTTGTCAACCAAATTCCTAACTCCAATGTATATTGTATTTCAGTGCTACATTTTCATAGGGATCTAAGTAAAATGATAGTTGACTATTATTTATATTTGAGAATTTGTGTCATGCCTTACTATGATATTACTTAAAACTTATATCATTCAGATATATAATGGTTTCACAATTTATTATTGTTTTATATTTGCTTGTTGTATCTATTGGCACATTATATCAACATTACTTATTGTTATAATTATTGTAATATCCAACAATAACTTCATGAAAGAAGGATTTAGCATACTAATTTTTTCTATTAGCTAGCATTTGTTAGAGAAAATAAACATATGGTCATGTACATGGATATACCATTTTCATAACTTAGGCAAGAACCTACAACACAAGGATAAAATTGTGAGCCTCTTATGATTTTGGGTTCAAATCTACCAGAATTTAATAAATAATAATAATAGTAATTAATAAAACATATAATAATAATTAATCTTAGCTTCGACCTCTTATCCATCAAAAAATAAACATCAAAATTTACTGATATCTTGTACTTACTATTTACATATTTCACTACCATAACTAGATCAGCCATTTTTAGTTATTAGACTCTTTTATCTAGTTAACTTATGAGTAATCTCTCTTGCAAATGATTCTAAAAACCAAAACATACATTTCTCAACTTTAGTTACCAAATTTGTGCTCTCATTTCTCTACAAATAGATATCAAGATATCTAGAAACTTAATGATGCTCACATTCATAGTGAGGGATTATGCTTCTATGCTCTTCATTAATCTACAAGCTTTCTTATAATACAAGAAACCATAAAATGGTTTTTTTTTTCCAGTTTTATCAATGCATGTTCTTCATCATTGGGTTAGGTAATCTATCCACATATTTCCCCTACGCAGTATTGTGATTACCACATGTAATTGTTATTTGCTAGAAATTGTCCTAAAAAATATTGTCCAGAAAAATGGATCAAGAAGATTTCATGTCTTTCTCATGGCAAATTTGGTTATTAATAATAGTGTAAAATTGGCCTCATTCTTTTAACAATTATTTTCATGTTATCCGTAGAAATTGTTTTATCATTTAAGTTTCTTGTTCTTGCAAGATGAACTATGAGATGCAATGAAACTGGTGTTTGCAAATAAGTAGGATATTCCCAATGCAATGAATGCTGCAGAGATCATGATAAACTTGGGTTGTATTCTCTTAGGCAGTGACACTTGTGAGTATTATATTCTTTATAATTTTTAGTATTAAAAGTTGTAGATACTAATCATCTATTATGCTGCACTATTTCTACTTTGCATATAGTTTATCATCACTCTAGTAAATGAGAAAAAAATTGGAATGTAAGCGTTGCTTGTGAAATAGCTTGTATCATGTCGTAAGGTATATACAAAGCATTTGTGATAGTTTGTTAGAAATAAATCCTTTTATTTTAGTTCTTATGGCTTTTTTTTAATTTTGTAGGTTTGAAAGATTACAGTGGAATAGGGTTCAAGAATTTTGTATTAAAAAAATGTCTTATTTATTTATTGATATAGATAGATTAAGGAGGTAAAAATTTAGTTTTGATGCATACTCATATGTAGGATGCAAACTTATTTTGATGTGACATTATGTGTGTTCTCTTTCACATTTTACTATCAATTTTCTATCCAATTTAATGACCCAAAACTATTGAGAAAAACTATGAAGGTCACAATTGCTATTAAAATCTTGTACTACCTTTTTATGTTTATCACTTACCTATCTGCAACTCCACAATTAATATTGATAGTCTCTTGCCCTCACCATGCAAATAAACTACTTTAGTTTTATTGATGTAGCTGAACTACAAGTACCTTTTGTGTTCTTGACAAATCGTAAGCTTTCAACTTTTGTGAAGCCATTACAGATGCAAATGAACAATTGGTGAGGTGCCAATTTTAAGGAAAATTTTTGTTTCTATAACATACAGTTTAATTGCTAGAAATATTTCATCTAGATTGTTAATTGATAGATTGTTAACTTTTCATGTCATTTTCTACTTTGGTTGGGTAGTTCTCCTTGCATTTGTAAATCGTAAATCTTGTTGCAGTCTTTAGCCTAATGACAGTTTGGTATTACATCCAGGGCAATAACATAGTTCAATTAAAACTTTAAATTAAATAAAACATCAAGGGATAATATTTGAATTTTGGATATTTGTAAATTATGTTGGTTTTAGACATAGTTATAGTTATAGTTATAAATGTATTCTTATGATGATGTGATTGGGACTATAATTTTTTTTGTCATGTTTATCTATTTGGAAAATAGATGAAATTATTGGATTTCATTCCTAATAAATAATTCTTTCCTAATTTTATTCTTCCCCATAGGAACCAAAATTTAGATGTGCTGTGCCAATTATTGTGAAGGCTTTGCTCTCATAGAAGCCTTCTAAATTGCACAAAATTTGAGTTGTAGAGCATAATTGCTCGGTGGAGACTCAGGATATTGTGCACATTTCTTCCTCCCCATTTTTTTGTATGAAATAAATCATGTGACGAACAAAAAAATGGTGTGGAGGTAGAAATGTGCATGATACCCTAACTCTCATGCACCGAGCAATTACGCTTTAGAATCAAGTTTTGTGCAGTTTATAAGGCTTTTATGAGAGAAAAGATTTTACAATAACTAGGATAGCTCATCAAAATTTCTACATATCTTGGTCTCAATTTTTACGCAAATGTGTAGAAAGGTAAGGTGTTTTGGTTGCAATTTCAACACCAAATTGGTCACCTTTGACGTTGCTTGTATGGCACCGATGTAGAAAAGTAAGGGGTTTTGGTCACAATTTAGATGCCAAATTAGTGTAGGTTTACATCAAAATTTCGACCAGCAATACCCACAAATGAGGAAATAACAATTCAGGTTGGACTAGGGAAATCAACAAAATTTGCATCAGTAAGTCCACCGTTATGAAGTCAAAATTTCAATGCAAAATGTATGTGGTGAAAAATCGACCAAAAAAGACTAACAACAAGCTTGGTCACCTTATTGACCTACTCTTGTTGAAATTTCAACCTTTTCGCATCAAAATTTAGGCCTAAATTTACTAGTGTTGGATGAAGGAAAAGATAAAATAAAGGATGCATCTTCTGGTGAGAACCTCTTAGAGGTGCTAGAAGAGGGAGAGGTTGACTTTCCATTCATAAATCTACCACTAGAAAAGTCATCTATATTGAATGAAGACACAATTAAAGTTAACTTGAGTACTATGGATAATTCATAAATCACCTACATTGTGACTACCCTAAGTATGGAAAAACAAGAAGTCATGACTTAGTTCCTATAGAAAGGAAAAATTAATTTCACATGGACACACAAAGACATGCCTAGCATAGACTCAAACTTAGTTTTACATCAACTAGTAGTGGATTCAAAGATTAGACCTATTCAGTAAAAGCTATGCAAGATGCATCCTAAGGTAGCACTCTTGGTAAAAGTAGAACTACAAACAATGTTAGAAGAGAATTTTATACAACGTGTTGATTATCTTGAGTGTGTTTCCAACATTATTCCTATAGGGAAAGCCTCTAGGGGCATCTGCATATTTTCAAATTTTCAAGACTTGAATCTTGCATGTCCTAGGGATAATTTTCCACTACCAAACATAAACATTATAGTGGATTTGACTATTGGACATGAAATTTTGTCTCTAATGGATGGTTTCTTTGGCTATAATTAGATTAGAATTATAAAAGAAGATCAATAGAAAATGACATTTACTACCCCATGGGGAACTTTCTGTTATCAAGTCATGTCTTTTGGCTTACAAAATGCTGGTATGGCCTATCAACACCTACTGTCCACAATCTTCCATGATCTTCTACATGTAATAATGAAGGACTATGTTGATGACATCCTAGGAAAATCCAAGACATGCAATTCACACATTGTTGTTCTTACCACAATATTTGAATGGTTGGAGAAATACAAAGTTTTCCTTAACCCTAATTTGTGTATTTTTGGTGTCTAATCAAGTAAAGTTGTTAGGTTATATAGTGTCAAGAAGAGGCATTGAGGTAGACCCTACAAAAGTAAAAGCCATCATGGAAATGCCTCATCTACTACATTGAAACAACTCTACATCTTTCAAGGGTGATTACAATCCACTAGATGGTTCGTGTCCCAATTAGAAAATAAAGTCCATCCACTCCAACCCTTGTTTCAAAAAGAAACCAAGTTTCAATGGGATCACCTATGTTAGAAAGAATTTGAACAAGTTAAGGCATACCAACTAATCCACCAATGCTAGTTCTTCCAATCATGGGTCTACCATTAATTCTCTACATTTATGCTACTATAGTTGCACTGGGTTCTCTTTTATCACAACTAGATGATAATGGCAATGAGGAAGCTATTCACTGTCTTAGTCAAACTCTAGTTGGCTATGAGTTGAACTACACTTTTATTGAGAGAGCTTGCTTGGTGGTAGTTTTTTTGCACATAGAAACTATGCCATTACATCCTCAATCATACTATGTACCTCATTGCTAAGATATATCCTCTAAAATATATGCTATCAAAAGCTTCCCTCAATAGTCATGCTACGAAATGGGTCTTGATTCTAAGTGAATTTGAATTTGTCTATGTAGATTGCAAGGCCATAAAGGGACAAGCCATTGTTGACCAACTTGCAAAATATCCTCTTCAAGGAGACCATCCTATCATAGTAGAATTTCTAGATGACACAATTATGATGGTTACCCCAACTATGTAGTAGAAGCTCTATTTCAATGGCTCTTTCAGACATAAAGGATTGGGGGTAGGTATCTTATTTGTTACACTACAAGGATACCTTATTCCTAAGTCTTACAAAATTTCATTCTCTTACACAAATAATATAGATGAATATGAAGGACTAATAACAAAGATACATCAAGCTATTTGATCGAATATCAAGAGCCTACTAGTCTTTGGAGACTCCCAGTTGGTTATTAGACAAGTTATAGATGAATATCAAACAAAGGATGAAATTTTCTTACCATATCACCAAATAGTAGAACTTAAACAATATTTCACTATGACAGTCTTCCAATAGATACGAAGGACAAATAATAAAGCACCAAATGCCATGAATACCATAGCCTCCATGATCGCTATGCCTAAATACAGTCCCAAGTGTGAATTTCTTGTTGAGAATATTTTTATTCCTACTTACAAGAAATATAAATCAGAGCTAGTGTGTGAGATTGGTTAGTCTTGAGTCTCCATGGTACTCTCACATTTGTGCCTACCTTCATCATAAAACAATCCCCATATCCCTTTCTAGAAACCAAAGTAAAACCTTCATCCATTGCACTACCCACTACACTATCATAGGTGACACACTTTTATGAAAACACTTTGATGCAACCCTCCTCTGATGTCTCAATTTAGATGAAACCAGAATGATGTTAGAAGAGATTCACCAAGGAATATATGGGGTCCATTCCAGTGGACTTACATTAGAAAAATACTCCTTAGAATGGGTTGTTATTGGCCTACTATAGAAGTTGATGCCTATCATTTTATGAAGTGATGTGTTCGTTGTTAGTAACATGAAGATTTGATACATGCTCCCATCCAAGACCTTTAGCCTACCATCACACCATGGCCCTTTTCCTAGTAGGGTTTCAATCTTATTAGTCAAATATATCCAAATTCTACAAATGGCCACAACTATATTATTGCCACCACCAAGTACTTCACAAAGTGGGTCAAGGCTATCAAGTTCATCTTGAACTACATCATCTCTCATTTCAAAATCCCCCAAGACATCATGACTGATAATGGGTCTCCTTTCAAAAATTAGAAGGTCATCACATTGTGTAGGAAATTTGGAGTCACCCAACATTTCTCAACCAAATACTTCCTTTAATTCAATGGTAAAGATGAAGCCACCATTAAAACCATTTTGAAAATCCTTAAGGAAATAATTAATTCCATTGGCCATGACTAAGACCTCCAAATTTCTCCCACTCTTTGGGCCTATCACACCTCCATCCATAATCCCACAAGATCCACTCCATTTTTTATTGTTTATGGCTTTGAGGCTCTATTACTCATTGAAATTGAGCTCTCTTCCCTTAGAATCTCTCTCAAGAATTTGATGTTTGAAGAAGAATATCAAGTTGCTTGTTTGCAAGAGCTCTAACTCCTCGATGAGAGATGCCTCACTTGTAACACCTTGCCAAGGAACCTAAAAGAAATTAACCTAAATTTTTACTAAATTTTCTAAACATTTTTTTAAAGATAATAACATAAACAGATAACATAGTCGAAGCATTAATTCACATATCTACAACCATCCAAAATAGATTACATCTCTTAAGTGTTCCATGACATTAAATCACATGTAAAAGTTTATTAATATTAAATCTAATACATAAAAAAAATCTACATCATTGAATAATCACAAGTAAAAACCCAATAAATAATATTCAATTACAAAGGATGCCACTTGGCATAACTAGAATGAATAATCATCCACTATACAAGTCATAAGGTATGAAAAGATCAAAGAATATACATCATCAATACAATACATCATTTTATAAGATCTCTAATAAATCAAATAAAATAAAATAGAATAATACTATCCAATAGAAATACAACATCAAAAAGAAATGGACAACTGCATAAGTACATCTAGTAACAACATCCAATTGTTGGATCTTAATGGTATAAGAAAAATGCACTACCAACCAACCTTATAGAACCTAAATGGCCCACTCCCACCATGTCAAGGAGATAATCTCAAGTCCTAAAGAAATATCAATACACAAATCATAACCAACATCTAGGTCAAGGAAATCCTAATAGAAATATATCTCAAAGGTACCAAGACACAAGTATCATCAAATCCTAGAGGAAACAAGAACCATAGGAAATCTACTATGTAAGTGGGCAAGTGTCATTGCATGAGCCAACTCTAAGGTTACCTTGGCAGCCTCTCTAGACTCTAGCCTCTAGTTTCTCTATGCAACACTAGTATCCTTTTATATAGACAAGGTATACTAATGAAGCAAGGTCACAACCAAGAATCCTCTCTACTCCCATCCTAGCCTGTACTAGCACTCGAGGCATGGGCGAGAAAAAATACTAACTCTTATTAGTTTATTTTAAACCCATTTAATGAAATGTTATGACTTATTCAAACAACTTACAATGGGTTACCTAGGCAACCACTTAGGGCTTTGGCCTCCATTGCAATCCACTTCCCAAAATACACACATATTACATACCCTAGGCTCATAAAAAGTACAACTCTTAAAATCATAGTTTTTACCTCAATCCTTTACAAGTGGTTGGAAAGCACCTATAGCTGAAACACACTAATCAGGTTAGTCCTTTACAAGCAATTGGAAAGCACCTAAAGACAAATTGCAAAAATCACTTTAGTCCTATGCAAGCAACTAGAAAGCACCAAGAGATAAAACACAATAGTCACCTAAGTCCTATACAAGCAAGTGGAAATCATTAGAAGATAATTGATCAAAGACTTAAAGGTTATACCAAAAAAGTCCCACCATTTACCTCAATTCTACACAAGAAACTAGAAAGCACTACAAACATCTAATCAAACTAATCATAGAAATTATGTGACACATCACCATGATCAAGTATAAATGATTGTATACATAACATCATTATAGAACAAAACCCCCAAGCCTCTGGTAGACATCTTGACTAGTCAAAATGCTATGTCAAACTCAAAACCCAACACACAAAAAAAACCTACAACATAGCAGTGTAGTTTCATAATTTTGTTTGGCTTTGAAAACACATGATTTTGATTTACAAACAGGGTTCGCATTTTCATTTTGTTTTTAGTCTTATAGTTTGATAGGGTTTTTCGATTATAACCAGGGTTCACATTCTCACTAATTCAAGTCTTCGATTTGCTAGGGTCTTTGAGACCAAAAGAACCTCAAATACTTAACAAATTTCAAATAGGAAATATTTTTTCTAAAAATATAATTATGAAAATACACTATTTTTTAATATTTTTTTTTATTGGTAAACGGCTAAGGCCATGATAAATTTTATTAATATAATAAAAGATTACATCAGGTTATACTCTGTTCAAATGGGCACTGGTAGGAAAGAACTGAGAATGAAAATACATTATTAATTCAATTTTAATTTTATAAAATATATTTACAACAACCTTATAATTAATTATTATTATTAAAAAAATTATTAACTATTATCAAATGAATAGTAATAATTAAATTACTAATAAAATAATATATAAATATATTATTTAATAATAAAAATAATCATTAAATTTAACAATATAAAAATTATTAATAACAACAACAACAACAATAATAATATTAATATTAATAACATTCAATACTATTAATATTATTAATAATATAATAAAAAAATCAAAATATAAAAATATAAACTGCAAGTAAAACATGTGTTTCAAATGCATTCCCCAAAAGGGGAGGCCGCTAATTAGTCGGCTGCCTAGGGCAACCGCTGCTTTGGCAACTTCCATTGCCTCATCGACATCAATAGCTTTGGTAGTGCTCATTGTTATCACAACTGAGCTACCTTGGCAGTTATGAGGGGGGGAGGTCATGGCCCTTCCTCACTATATTTTTAAAAAAATATTTTTTATAAAAACATTAAAAATGACACCCTTCCATGTAAAATCACAAATTTCAATATTCATTTATTTTATTTAAATTTTTTTTTTTGCCTAATATTAAAACAAACAAAAACAATGCCCTCTCAATAAATTTTGCAATTTCAATTATATATAGATTTGATGCAAAAATAAGCACAACCCATCAAATTTGTCAATTTAACTTGTGGTAATCTTTTCCAAACCCTCATCCTAATTTTAACATTTACAAATATGAATCTCCAAATTCATCAAACAAGGTTTCCAATCTCAAATTTGTGTACAAATGTTTTCAAAAAGAAAAAAAACAAATTCACAAATAAGGGTATCAACCCAATTAAATTTTGAAAACAATCCACTACAAATAAGGAGAAGACATAGAGTTCAAAAGAATGAAACTATGGCACAAAACCCACAAGATCCTACCTAGATATGATGCTAAACAATTGAATGCACAAAACTCACAAGAAATTTCCTTTTCTTTCAAAAACCTCTTCTTGTAAATTGGCTCGTCCAAACTTGTCTGTGGAGAAATGAGCTCTAATTCTTTAATAAAGAGCTTTTTCCAATTAGTGCTTCTATTTTTCAATCACACAAAACTTTTTTCTTAATTATTTTGTTATATTTTAATTTTCATGTGCAACCTTTTTGCAATTTAATTAAAATAACTTTATTAAGTCATTTCCTTTCTCTCTCTTATTTAATCACAAGATTTTTTTAATAAAATATTATTAATTTAACTAATAATAATATTTAGAGTTTATTATAAAAATGAAACTCTAAATATATTATTATTAAATTAAATAAATATGATTATGCCAAAATTAGAACTTTAATTAAATCTTTAAATTTAATTTTTTTATTTAATTAATTTCTCAATTAAGTACATCATTTTAAATATTGATTTTTCTTTATAAAATTTTGATCAAATTAAATCATTAAATTATCTTTTAATTTGATTTAATTATAATTGAAAATCACAACTGACCCACAAGATTAAATATAAAAACTCAACTGAAAGACAAGGAAAATATTTAAACTCCAAGGTCAAAATCATGAATACACATCACTTGACAAATTTGGAAAGGTAAATAACTCAGATACTTGTCCTACTTTCTAGGACAAATGGCTTAGGGTTAGAATTTGGACTCAAGAATTATCTCCCCTCTTTTATCATTGAGATACTATGATAGGGCATGCTTATCCTAGCAATTCAAGGAAATCTATGCTTGGTATTTATAATTAGCATAAAATTCAAGCATGTATATACACATATAATCTAAATTAAATAGGAAATGGTAGGAAGTGGTGCATCATGTAGATCTCGATTAGTAGGTGATTACAACTCCCTCCCTCAACCACATCATAATCCTAATCATAAAGTAAAACATACAAGTACACCATACACATGCAAGTATGGATTCTATCTAACTATCATCATGAAATAAATGAAATCACTATATAAACATTCATGTATCATCATTGAATAATCATGAACACATGAAATAACTAAGTATCAAATAGTTCATCAAATATGCCAACTGAATATGAAATAACATCTAATCAAATCTGGTAACCAAGTACCACAATCATAAAACATAACCATAAAACTAGCCTAAAAGAGTTTGGCAAAACAAGATGAAAAGAAAACTAGGGGTAGGCATTACATCCACCCCCTAGACTTAGACTTACTCTTAGAAACCTACAAGAAAGATAAAACTCTAGAACTCACTATGCAGGTCCCATTGGACCATTTCCCTTGTGTAGGGGGATAAGACTCCACTGCAAACACTTAAGCAAGAAAAAAATGCTCATAAAGTAAACAAAGGCACACCACCATAAATCACAATCACAAGAAAATTTGTTTGAAATCCAACTCATGAGTCATTCAAGTTTTTCCTTTTCTATGTTTCAAGAAAATGAGTTTGAAGTTCAAAGTGTTCATATTATAATAGATACATAAAGTTGTTTAAGTTTCATTTCAATTTAACTAGTTGACAACTAGAAAGCTCCCAATGTAGAAACTTGAGCTCTAATACCAAATGTACTACCCCACTTGGGAATCCAAAAGAAATAAATCTAATATATTACAAAGTTTATTGATCTATTTTTTTAATAAATAATTTAAACAACATCAAAATAACAATGCACAAGCAATATACACATACATATCAAGTACACATAAGTAATTACAAATAAAATTTTCCATTATTCAAGGGTTCCTTCATGTTGAGTCACATTTAAGAAGTTTATATAATAATCAGTTTAAGTTTCAAGTACATGTTCATGATCATTGAGAAATAAAATATACATCATCTCATAAGAAAAATTATAAATACATCTAACATAACACATCTACTAAATAACATCCACTACACATGTTTCATGGTATGCGTGAATAGATACAATTACATCCAAATACAAGATACATGTAGACATATATAGATCATTTGAATAGAAGTCTCCAATGTATGAATAATATTGATAAATAGTACAACTACACCAATGAGCATCCAACATCCACAAATTTGAGGCTAATCATGCTTCCACTCCCACTATGTAGGAGAGATAATGTATAATCCAAACAAAGATAATCATAAAACAATCATAGGCAAGGAAACTATGATAGAAATCTATCTCAAAGGTACCAAGTACACAAGTAACATCTAATCCTAGAGGAAATAAAGACACATAGGGAACCTAATATGCATGTGGGAAAGTATCATCACATGAGCCAACTCTAAGGTTACTGTTACATATTGTGCCCCCCACCAAATATTTGAATATTAAATATTTGCCTGCCCAACGGTCACTTCTCGGTTTAATGTTATTTTAAACATCCCAAGAATATCAAAAAAATTAAACGATGGAACCTTATGATATTCCTTATTTCCTAGGTTCATTTCTGTAGGCTCGCAGCTTCTCCATCATCATATCAAAAGATATCTACAGTTGGCATTATCTCACTATGAAAAGTTGCATGGTCCTTTGCCATAGCGACATAGCACCTTCTCGCCACGTGGTAGGTGGGTTCAAAATTTGCAAGACCAAGGTTATCATGAGGGCAGCAAAGTGATGGCACCGGAGGGCGCCATGGTGCTATCAAGAAATTTGTTCTTCTCGCCTTTAGCGACATAGTGCCCAACTGGTAAAAGAACATGGTGGGACCTCAAGCAATGTGGGAAAGTGACTGCGATCGAAGGAGGATTTTGATTCATCGCCAATTGTGAAAATCTTTTAACGTCAGCAGTTACCTGGACCCACGCCCCTTTCAAATGCATGAAGGTTTCCTCACCCTTGGATCAATCTGGATCAATAGTGGCTGCTATCTTGCTATGGAAAGCTACGAGGATATTATCCATAAAGACATAGCACCTCAGTGATGCATGACACAGATGATGTTATGGGCCTGCCCTTCTCCAAAGTAATATTATGGCTCACTTAGGTAGAAGTTGTCACGTGGGTCATAATACAGTGGTGATATTTCATTGGTCCACTCAGCCAACTCGATGTGCAGTTGTACAATTTTGTTTCTTGCCACCAGATCTTAGAAAATCAATGGTGGGCACTATCTCACAATGGAAAGTTGCAAGGATATTACCCATCATGACATAGCACCTCAACGATGCATGGAAGTGTGGGACCAAGTGTTATGAAACTATAGGGATCATACCAGATTGGGCCGAGTCAGATGCCAAGTGTGCTGATGTTGGTTCGTGGGCCCAAAAGTTTTAAGGGTAGAGCGCAGTAATACAACAAGTCTTCATGATCATCAGATTAGTCTGGATCCATGGTAGGTGCTATCTTGCTATGGAAAATTGCTCAGAGGATATGCATAGTGACATAGCACCTCGGTGACACGTGTCCCAGTGGGTCCGATGGAGGCAGTAAAGGTTAGTGACCAACAGTTAATGTGACTATCGTAGTCAGGGTTGCAAGGTGGCATAGTTAGTAAAGAAAGATTGGTCAACCTCAGGAAGACCTTGTGGGTGGAAAAGAGAAATGAACTGATTGGTCCACATTGCTTGTTTCACTTACAGTGTTTGGCTGACTCGTTGACTCTGCTAATTCATGCACCAAAAATGATAAGAAATTGAGGTTTTACACGAATCTGATCTTCATGATCAATTCCAACCACCCTGGAGTAAATATGAAACAAAGAGGAACACTCTACCCCCCCCCAATCCAACCTATCTACCTGGTCAGAGCATAGTTATGGTGTCATTTCTATCTTTTTGAGGCCCTATCTTAGTTAAAAAATTAGATTTCATGGTACCAAAAAGCTATATTCAGATTAGGTTTTCTTCTGAATCCCCATGATTGTTCTCTATAGGACTTCAATGTAGTGGTTGGGGAGTAACTCCAGTTGGAGAAAATCTTAGTTATGCCTGAGCTATAAAGGAAACTTCTAAAAAATTTGAAGGGGTTGACTTTTCTCTATTTTCTATGTTACTTCTCTGCAGATTCTTAGTATAAATTCCCCTGTGCCTCTAAACTACATGATTTTCTGTCTTATCTCTTTCAACCATTGGTATGAAAGTGCAAGAACTCTTTGCCTCTTACTGGTGTTTTGTAGAGATCTATGATCTGCATGACTGTATCTCCTTGGCCTATGAATGATAATATAAGTGAATCTCTCCTTCCTTGTGTCATTCATCTTGGTCTTCTAATTTGCATATGATTATTAGATTAAAGCAAGTCTGAATGTGTATATCCTTAGTTTCATTCTAGTTCAAAAGTGCATATATGGGTAGAGATTGGTATGAACACTCTATTTTGGTGCATCACCTCTTTAGATTAGATTAGGTAGATTTTCTTTCATGCTCTCTTTCTCCCTTTTCCTCTCCAAGAGTAGTTAGGTGCAGCCTGATTGTAAGAGGAAGTTGTCCTTCTTCGGAGACTCAACCTCATAGTTCAAGTCCCATAGCTTGAAGGTTGTTTCCATGTTTCACTAGGTTGTCCTCATGCATAGGCTTTGGACAAGGGTGCAAACCTAAGTGTCAACAGTTTTTGGCACACCCAGTGGGACACTTTTCAAAAAATTTCAAGCCTACTGGTGTCAAAAGGGAAGATTTCAAGATCAATACCGAGGAGATAGTACTGGCTTCAATGTTTAAGCCTTTAAGAGGCTCATCCTTCAAGTTCTTGGTGACTCTGAGCTTCAAATACATATTTGGTTCTAGACTAAAGTTGCAGTGATTCGTGCCCAAAGCTGAAACAAGGGAATCTTCTAGAGGTAAGTTTCAGTATCAAGAGATTTCATTTTCAAACCCTAGAAGAAGGAAGACTAGAATATATTTATCACCAGTTAGGAGTGCAATAGTAACAAATACACCTACAAGATCTATCTCTACTCCTCTTGCTATTAGATCTTAGCCTAGACTACCATGAATACATATGAATAGATCACTTGTCTATATGGTGTTGCCTAGAGCTCATAGTTTTGCCACCTTTAATGGTGGGAGCCCTCTCTTATTAGCCCAAATACATGAAATACCAATAGCTACCCTCAAAAGTATACAAGAGTTTACTGGTGAAACTTATATCTCTCCCTCAAAACACATTCAAGAGGTTGCAAATGTCTGCAATACCCATGGTATTACAAAGGATGATGTTGCAGTTAGGCTCCTAGCCTTTTCCTTGAAAGGAAAATCACTACAATGCTATAGAGGTTTAGCTCATGGTTCTATAATAGATTGGGATGGATTAGGAGCAGGACTATGCAAACATTTTGATAAAAGTGATTATTTGTCACTTATAGAGTAGTTGACTACTATAAAAAGAGCCCCCCATGAATGTATGACTGATTTTAATTATAGATTTCAAAAGACATGGGATAGAATACCTACTTCAGTGAAGCCTACCCCTGGTAATGCCTTCTTGCATTACCTTAGAGCTTTTAACAGTGATATTTCCACTACAATCCAAACTATGGGAGGAGATACCTTGCCTAATGCTTATGACATAGCAATAAAATCAGAGAACATCCTAGTACAAGGAGGTAAGCTAGCTCCAAGGCCTCCTATTCCTTTCTTCCCAGATGTTCCAAATCATCAACCAACAATGGCTCCTCTTCTCACAACTTCTACATCACAACCCCTTGTCCTAGTCCCTCAAGCTTGCACATCTTCAAATGGGATAGGTGAAATCAAAGAGATGATGCAATCTCTGATGTAGAACATGGATAAAAGAGAAAAGAACCTAGAGAAAAGATTGCAAGATTATGGGAAGAAGCTGGAGGATAACTCCTCTATGATGCAGAAAGTAAGTAATAAGATGGTGACTTTAGAAAGACAATGAGCTCAAGGTAGTAAGCCTCATCAATTGCAATATCAAACTCCAAGCAGTGGTAGGCCTCCAAATCCTAATCATTGGAGCAATTCTTTTGATCAGAGTAGGTAGGGTGGCCATGCTTGAACCTCAAATGTAAACCAAAGTAAGTCCAGAGTCCCTCAAAACAATATGGCTCAAGATCAAGTTTTTTGTCCCTCCTATAACTACTCCTATGCCTATTGTATGTGTCAAAAGGATGAATGTTATTTAGCTTTGACCATCCAAGAGCCTACAATACAACCATCATATAGGGAGGACCAATTTAAGGATGCCTTAGATATGCAAAGACAAGGCAATTTCTCTTTTATGAATCATTAGATGGAGGAGCATTGCAATGTAAACCAGGATTGCATTGCTCATAACACTAGAAGCAAAAGAAGAGCTATGGAAGATGTTTTCCCTCCTCCTCCCAATTAGGCCTCAACTTCAAATGCGATATCTCATGAGCAAGCAACAAATAATCAATCAAATACCTTTCAATAGTAAAGGCAAAATCATGGCAAAAAAGATACAAGCGATCCTCAGGTTATTCCATCTCAACCTCATACAATTGCAGCTCCCAAAGCTTCTACCAAAACACCTGCTATGTCATTTAGTGTGGTAGAGAAAATGAAGAAGTCAAATGTGAATATCTCCATGTGGGATGCTATTGCTGGTATACCCATGCAAAAGAGGCTACTGCAGCAAGAATTGGAAAGAATTGAACCAAAGGATTAGACACTTAGTATGGAAAATGCCACAAGCCTAGTACAACCATCAAGGGAGGTAGAAATAAGTAAAAATGTTAGACATCCTCCATTTTATGCTTGCTCTAATTATAGGGGGCAAACTAGTCCATAATTGCATGATTGATTTAGGGGCTAGCAATTCAGTGATGCCTAGGTGTGTTGCTGATGCTTTAGGAATGAAATATGAGCCCATTGTTAGGGATTTATTATAGTTGGATGGTAGTACTATCAAGACTGTAGGGATTCTTAGGAATGTGGAGATGGCCTTACATGCATACCCTAGTTGTACTATAACCCAAGATATCTCTATTGCTGAGGTTAAGCCATATTTTGCCATCTATTTGTCAAGGGACTTCATGGCCCAAATAGGTGGTTTCATATCTTCTGATTGGTCATATATGTCTTTTAAAATGAGATATGGAGCCAATGCTTCAATTAGAGTAGAGCCTCAAGCCCTCCATCATACTGAATCTTACACCCCCAACCCAATCAACATGAATTTCCCTATTCTAGAGATGGATGAGAATGACATAGTGAATGAGCCCACCACTTCCCTAGCAAAGATACCTAATTTTTTCTTGGATGAGTCGGCTAACGTATATCAATTTGATCTTATGCCAGAAACCCTTGAGATAGGTCTCAGTACATATTGTATATTGGAGAAAGATGCTCTAGTTCCCAATCTTGTGGAGACTAAAGAAGATATGAGTGGGATATGGAGTATGTACTTTGATGGATCAAGGAATAAGATTGGATCAGGGGCTAGTGTGATGTTGATTTCTCTTGCACAAGTAAGGTACTACTTCTCCTTTAGGCTCCAATTTAGTTGCACTAATAATGTAGCCGAGTATGAATCCTTTATTCAAGGTCTCCTACTTGCTCAAAAAAGATGAATCCAAGCCTTAAGGGTGTATGGAGATAGTGAGTTGGTGGTTAATTAAGTGAGAAATCAAAATACCACCAAGAATGGTTTTCTCAAGTCTTATAAAAATAGGGTTGGGATTTTCTTGAAGGTTTCAATGCATTTAATATTCAAAGCATCCCTAGAAAAGAAAACAGACATGTTGATAGACTTGTAGCAATAGGTGCATCTTATGATGTGCCAGAGAATCTTGAAGAGGTGAAGAAGCAACAAATCAGAGTGGTAGTAAGGCCTACTATCCTTGATAACAACATCCATTGGCAAGTGTTTGAATCTGATGAGCAAATCATCAGCTTCTTACAGAATGAAGTAGAGTTTTCAGGTAGGAACTAGTTGAGACTATAGGATCAGTATGGTGATCAGATCATTCATCTCAGTTCTAAAAAATTGCCTAAGGGTCTCATTACATTAGAGAATTTTTTTAATCTTGATGACCAAGCAAGAGGTAGGGCCATGAACCTAGCTACTAATGAAGATGACTACACTCCAGTCATGGTTGTTGATGGAAAATCCTTGAACATGGGTAAGGTATGTTCTAAAATTGAAAAAGAAAATTTTATTCATCTATGTCAAGAATTTAATGATGTATTTTCTTGGACATATGATGACTTAAAGGGCTTTGACCCAAGGTTTTTTCAACATACCATAGATTTAATTAATGATGTAAAACCAGTAAGACAAAAAAAGAGACTAGTGAATCCTAAGATTGAACCCCTAATGAGAAAAGAGCTATCCAAGTTGATTGAGGCCAATATATTTTTTCCCATCAAGCACTCATCATGGGTAGCAAACCTTGTCCCTGTTAGGAAGAAGAATAGAGAAATTAGATTGTGTGTGGACTTTAGGGACCTTAAGCAAGCTTCCCTTAAAGATCACCATCCTCTCCCTTCTATGGAGCAGATTTTTTCCAAGGTCAGTGGTTCAGAGAGATTTTCATTTCTTGATGGATTTTATGGCTACAATTAAGTGCTGGTTTAAGAGTCTGATAGGTACAAGACTACATTTACCACTAAATGTGGTACCTATGCTTATTGTAAGATGCCATTTGGGCTAACCAATGTAGGTGCTACATTTTAGAAGGTGATGGATTGATTGACAAGTTTGTCTTAGTTTACCTTGATGATATCACTTTGTATTCAAAGGATGTAAAAGATCATTTTGATCATCTAAGACAGGTATTCTTAAGATGCAGGGAGTTTGGGGTTTCCCTTAATCCAACCAAGTGTGTCTTTGCCACTAACCAAGGAAAATTATTAGGACATATTGTATCTAAGGATGGCTTAACCATTGATCTAGAGAGGAAAAAAGTAATACTTGCCCTCTCTCTTGCTAAACACAAGAAAGGGCTGCAAAGTTTCCTAGGCAAGATAAATTTTGTGAGAAGATTTATTCCAAATCTTGCTACCATGGTGAAACCTCTTACAACTATGCTCAAGAAAGCTATGGTCTTTGCATGGACCAAGGAAGGGAAGGAAAGTTTTGAAGAAATCAAGATAGCCATAGCCTCGGCCCCTACTCTTATTAATCCAAACTTTGAGAAGGATTTCATTCTTTATACTTTAGGTGGTGAGTCAAGTATCTCTGTTGTCTTGACTCAAACAAATGACAAGAATGAAGAGAAGCCCATAGCTTTCTTTAGTGAAGGGCTTAAAGAGTATGAAGATAAATATAGCTATGTAGAGAAGCAAGCCCTTGCAGTCATCGGAGCTTTAAAGAAATTTAGACACCTCCTGTCTCATAACAAGATTCATTTGTTAGTACCCCATGCCAGTGTGAAGTATTTCCTTTGGAGCAAAGATATTAGTGAGAAAAGAGCTAGCTAGATTACTAAAGTGATGGAATATGATATTGACATTTAGATTACCAAGCTCGTAGGAGGGAGGGGGTTGTGTAAACAGATGTTATCATCTTAAGAACTTGATGAAGAAGCTACTATGATACTGACAGAGAGAAAAGAGGTAAGAAATAGCGACCCAAGGAGTTGGATGGATGATATGATGAATTTCTAATTAGGCAATGGATACCCTCAAGGATTAGATAGAACTAAAAGGAGATAGTATAGATTACAATCAATTCCATTTGTCATAGTTGATGCTGTCCTCTTTAGAAAAGATTTTAATGGAGCCCTATTAAGATGCCTTGATATAGACCAGGCTGAAAGAATGATCAAAGAACTTCATGATGGTCCTGATGGTGGTCATTTCTCAGCAAGGACAACTACAATGAAGATCATGAGGGCTGGTTATTATTGGCCATCTCTGTTTCATGATTGTCATAAGTATGTGAGGAAGTGTGAAAAATGTGTTTTCTTCTTTGGTAAATAGAAGCTTGCAACTCTTCCCCTTTATCCTATTCAGGTGGACCAGCCTTTTGCTCAATGGGGAGTGGATTTCATAGGCCCTATCAATCCTCCTTCAAGTTCTGGTCACAAGTGGATTCTAGCTGCTATAGATTACTTCACTAGATGGATAGAGGTAGTTGCATTGAAGGATGCCACAGAATCTTCAGTTGTGGAATTCCTTGATGGAATTGTGACTAGGTTTGGTGCCCCTTCAACCATTATTTTAGATAATGCAAAGTCATTTGTAGGAGCTCAAATTTGTGCATGGGCAGTGGATCATAATATCTATTTGAGCACATCCTCAAATTACTATCCTCAGGGTAATGGTTTGGTTGAGTCCTCCAACAAGAACCTAACCAGGATCATGAAAAGGACAATAGAAGATAACCAGAGGTGTTGGCATAAAAAAATGAAGACTGCACTATGGGCTGACAGAATAATGCCTAAAAGGTGAATAGGGAATTCACCATTTGTGTTAGTCTATGGCAGAGAAGCAAGGCTTCCAATTTCATTGGAGTTCCCATCCCTAGAGCTAGCTCATTAGCTGGAGTTGATTGAAGATGATGCCATGATAGTAAGAATGGTAGAGCTGATGGAGCTAGAAGAAAAGAGAAATAAAGCCATGCAGACCCTAGAGACACACTAGCAGTAGGTAAAAAAGAGTTTTCATAGGAAGGCTAGGGTCAAAATCTTCAGGGAGGGAGATTTGGTTTTGAAATGGGATGTAGATAGGGAAAAACCAGGAAGACACTCAAAGTTTGATGCATTATGGAGTGGCCCCTATCTGATTGTTAGTTGCAAGCAGGTCAATGCTTTTTAGTTAAGCAAGCCTAGTGGTGAAATTTTGCCCATCCTAGTCAATGAGATTTATCTCAAACCATGCTTCTGATAAAGGTTGAAGGTTTCATGTATATAAGTAGAATAGTTTCTTTTTTTCAGCTCTCCTATTTTCCAAGAACTACACAAGCACAACTATCTCTCTATGAGATAGCCAATTTTCTCAAAGTTTTATGGTTGCAGAAGGAGGTTTTGGTCTCTAGTTCTAGTTGTACAGACAAGGGTTTCAAGGTTTTCCTCTCAGAGCTAGGGTTAGGGTTTCATAGTGTACACAAGATATACATATTTTTGACTTTGTAGCCCAATGGATGCATGAGGTCACTAGTCTACACATAGAAGGCTAGGATCCTCTATAAATTGCTAGAAATGTTACATATTGTGCCCCTCGTCAAATATTTGAATTTTAAATACTTGCTCGCCCAACGGTTACTTCTAGGTTTAATGTTATTTTAAACATCCCAGGAATAAAAAAAAAATTAAATGATGAAAGATTATGATATTCCTTATTTCCTAGGTTCATTTGTGCAGGCTCGCAACTTCCCCGTCATCAGATAAAAACATATCTACGATTGGCATTATCTCGCTATGGGAAGTTGCATGGTCCTTTTCCATAGCAACATAGCACCTTCTCACCACATGGCAGGTGGGTCCATAATTTGCAAGACTAAGGTTATCATGAGGATGGAAAAGTGACTGCACCAAAGGGTGCCATGGTGCTATCAAGAAATTTGTTCTTCTTGCCGTTAGCGACATAGCGCTCGGTCGGTAAAAGAACATGGTGGGACCTCAGGCAATGTGGGAAAGTGACTACGATCAAAGGATGATTTTGATTCATTGCCAACCATGTAGATATTTTGATGTCAATAGTTACCTAGAGCCACACCCCTTTCAAATGCATGAAGGTTTCCTCACCCTTGGATCAATCTAAATCAACGATGGGTGCTATCTCACTCTGGAAAGCTACAAGGATATTATCCATAGCAACATAGCACCTCAATGATGTGTGGCATAGACGATGTCATGGGCCTGCCCTTCTCCAAAGTAATATTATGGCTCATCCTCAGTGGCAGTTGTCAGGTGGGTCATAGTATAGTGATGATATTTCATTGGTCCACTTAGCCAACTCAGTGTATAGTTGTACAATTTTGTTTCTCGCTGCCAGAGCTCAGAAAATTAATGGTGGGTGTTATCTCACTATGGAAAATTGTGAGGATATTACCCATAGTGACATAGTGCCTCAGTGATGTGTGGAAGGGTGGGACTGAGTGTTATGAAATTGCATGGATGGTACCAGATTGGGCCGAGTCAGATGCCAAGTGTGTTGATGTTGGTTCGTGGACCCAAAAGTTTTAAGGGCAGAGTGCAGTATTACAGTGAGTCTTCACGATCATCAAATTAGTTTGGATCCATGGTAGGTGCTATCTCACTATGGGAAATTTCTTGGAGGATACGCATAGTGACATAGCACCTTGGTGACAAGTGTCCCATTGGGTCCAGTGCAGGTAGTAATGGTTAGCAGCCAGCAGTTAATGTGACTATCATGGTCAGGGTTGCAAGGTGGCATAGTTAGTAAAGAAATATTGGTCAACCTCGAGAAGACCTTTTTGGTGGCAAAGAGAAATGAACTGATTGGTCCATGTGGCTTGTTTCACTTACATTGTTCGGCTGACTCGCTAACTCTGCTGATTCATGCACCAAAAATGATAAGAAATCAAGGCTTTACAAAAATTTGATCTTCATGATCAATTCCAACCACCCTGGAGTAAATAGAAAACAAAGAGGAACATTCTACACCCCCCCGATCCAACCTATCTACCTACTTAGAGCACAATTATGGCACCATTTCTATCTTTTTGAGACCCTTTCTTAGTTAAAAAATCATATTTCATGGTACCAAAAAGCTATATTCAGATCAAGTTTTCTTCTGAATCCCCATGATTGTTCTCTATAGGACTTCAATGTAGTGGTTGGGGAGTAACTCCAGTTGGAGAACATCTCAGTTATG
Source organism: Cupressus sempervirens (assembly GCA_028749045.1). NCBI lineage: Eukaryota > Viridiplantae > Streptophyta > Pinopsida > Cupressales > Cupressaceae > Cupressus > Cupressus sempervirens. The sequence goes on along the minus strand of CM053789.1, from coordinate 853,594,264 downwards.
CCTGAGCTATAAAGGAAACTTCTAAAAAATTTGAAGGGGTCGACTTTTCTCTATTTTCTGTGTTACTTCTCTGCAGATTCTTAGTATAAATTCCCCTGTGCCTCTAAACTACATGATTTTCTATCTTATCTCTTTCAGCCATTGGTATGAAAGTGCAAGAACTCTTTGCCTCTTACTGGTGTTTTGTAGAGATCTATGATCTGCATGACTGTATCTCCTTGGCCTATGAATGATAATATAAGTGAATCTCTCCTTCCTTGTGTCATTCATCTTGGTCTTCTGATCTACATGTGATTATTAGATTAAAGCAAGTCTGAATGTGTATATCCTTAGTTTTATTCTAGTTCAAAAGTGCATATATGGGCAGAGATTAGTCTGAACACTCTATTTTGGTGCATCACCTCTTTAGATTAGATTAGGTAGATTTTCTTTCATGCTCTCTTTCTCCCTTTTCCTCTCCAAGAGTAGTTAGGTGCATCCTGATAGTAAGAGGAATCTGACCTTCTCTAGAGACTCAACCTCACAGTTCAAGTCCCATAGCTTGGAGGTTGTTTCCATGTTTCACTAAGTTGTTGTCATGCATAGGGTTTGGACAAGGGTGCAAACCTAAGTGACAACAATTACCTTGGTAGCCTCTCAAGATTCTAGCCCCTAGTGACTATATGTGGCATTACTATGCCTTGTTTACAAGGCTCACTTCCACTTTCATTTTTTACAAGACCTCTAGTCTGTGGAGCACTTTCTCATCAAGTTGTCTCCCTACTCCTATTATCCTAAGATTTTTCCCACAAAACTACCATTGAGACTAAATGATTTGAGAAATTTGTTCTTTCCACAGATATTGCCAACAAACCCTCATGACAAAAACCTTTGACAAAAAAAACCTCACAAGATGACTCCTTCCTACAAAAACATCACAACCTTCACTCTTAGAATAACTTTAATGGAAAGAATTGTGGACTGAATGACTACTTGGTTATGTAGTCTATTTTTGTTGATTTCATCTTTGTGTGTTAGTAGTAGCTTTCTTAGTTGTTCCTTGATCTTCCATATCTTGGTATCACATGAGTAGCTCTAACTGACTACAAATGTTATTTTTAATATGATCTATTTTTTATGCTTTAGCACATCTATGTTAGTTTTTGAGTTCTGACTATGCACTACTCATTAGCGGCACTGGGTTAGTACACTTTCCACCAAGATCCCTAAAAAGAATTTGGGTGTGCCTAGAACTCTCAAGTGCATATATGTCATTTGTTCCACCATGACTATGAAAACTACATCCATTATCCTAAAGTCTCTATTGTGGTTAGAGTCTAGTCCATGCAAAGGAACTTCTTCATCTATGCTACTATAGAATTTGATGCATAAATCCTTTTGAAAAATTAAACTAGGGAATGCTCTCTCATATAAAGACAATAGAATCCCTTGATATAATGTAGTTAGGCTTCATGTAGTATAGGATTATGCTCTATTTTGAGACAAGGGTTATACTTATCCCACACCCCTCCTATGCTTGGCTACTTTATTCCTACGAGCTAAAATATGACATAGGTCTATCCATTAGGTCTCATTTATGTTGCATTTTTTTATGTATGACATTTGCATACTATGTTGGTATCATTTTATTTTTCTTCTTATTCATGATTAGTGTGACTCAATATATTACTAGCATTTCCATTTAGGCTACATTCATTTTATATATTGCATTCATTAGACCAATATTATGCATTTCATTTATTATTAGCATTAGGTTACCTTATTCATTCATTACATTAATCCATTAGGTATCATCATTGCATTCACTATATTACTAACATACATATCACGATACATCCATTTCATTAACAAAAATCATATAGTGATCCCATACATAAAACCGAAAAATTGCATACATCTCATACATCACCATCCTATAGGACCTACATCATACACACATTAGACATCACATATGTATAATAGAAAGTACTACATCACATCACATGCATCACAATGTTAGTAACAATACCATAAAATCCTACATCACATATAGTACTCATAAGCCTCATATGCATAAGCATCAATAAATTACCATCATACATACACATTTATGATCATTGAATCATGCCATATCAAAAAATGAGTGTCCATGCACACTCCATATACAAAAAAATCATATAAGTACACCATGCAAGATACATCATCAAAAAATCATTACATCTGTACATACATGTCTATCACTGTGTGAAACTGATCACTTTAGGGATCATCATCCTAACTATGAGGCCCCTACTCCTCCTATAACCCCTCCTTGTGGAGGTCTCACCTATCCAACTGACTTCTTTGGATTTTGATGACAACTTGTGGCTCAAGAGCTAGATGAATCTTGAAATTTAGGATGTTGTTGGTCTATTGGCACGATATCATATTACAATGCTAGATAGTAGCTGATCCCTTACAGAACTTGTGTCTCATGGCAGCATGCAAACATGGCTTCCTATATCATTGTCACCATACCCCTATCCTATGTCATCTACATGGTGATATCTCATTATCTGTGATAGTCATCTACTTGCAGCTGCAATGTCTCTCTATGAGACTAGAGGGTAGCCACATTTTGTTGAAGGGAATCTAGCTCTACAATCTCCTCTACATTAGTATGCATAGTAAGATCACTAAATTTTCTAGCATCTATACTCATTTATAATCCCTCCAAGGACTCCTAATTACTATCTTCTCTCACTGGCTAACTCTACCTATAGATTCATGATCTCTATCTACACACTAGTAGCCCTAGACCTCTCTGTTCCTATCTCCCCCTATAGTTAGGAAACCTTTGTCTAGAGGAAATCCAACTCTGCACTAACTATATAAATATCATCTTGCTATGGTAGTAGTGGCCCCTATGGTACCTATGGCATGGGTGTTACCTATGGCCCCTATCCCTATACATGTGGACCCTCCTATGGTCCTTACATCAATGATAATACTACTAGTACCTATGTACTCTGATAATAAACTCATCATCCCTATGGCCCCTATAATTGTAGTTCCTACCCCTCCTCTCCCCCATCTCCCCCTCTAGCACCATCTCCCCTACCTCATGCCTACTTTTCTAGTGGTGGTGCCCCTCATACCATTAATCTCACTAGCTAATGAGCTTTACACCACTATGTATATGTGGGTGTCATCTCTACATCTCCTTGATCCTATCCATAGACTCATGGCATTGGAAACATGCCCTACCATGAAGCTCTTTCCAATTTGATGGTGGTTCCTAATCCCCACAATTTGCCAACCTCCTAGGAAACCACTAGATACATGAATCAATCTAGTACAACATCCTAGATCTATCTAAATTGCCTTCATACCATATAGGACATGTACAATTGTTGGATCTATCTAAAATCCTATGTAGAGCCTAGCTAAGTGGTGTGAAGGGTGGTGCTGGAGTGGTGTACTGGTCGAGGTCAGGCCATGGTGCTACCAAAACAATGCAACTGGCTGCAGTCACTATGGGAGGTACAGTGGTAGCTTTGCAGTGGTGCGGTGGTGGCCACCCGATGGTGCTACTTTTTTTAAAAAAAAATTGCAATAAATGCCCCAAAATCATCCGTACAGTTTGTATGACAGCCCTGCAAGCTAAATTTTTTTGCCTCTCAGAGCCCAATCTCCAAAAATGAAAAATATTATATGGATCCTAGCTTTAAAATGCCTTCTGAATCTAATGGCAATGTCTGTTTGGGCCCAATGTGCTTCAAAAAATTTCTTTACCCCTGATTTGAAGAAAAATTGAACAAACAAACTAGGGTTTGTGACTCCAAATCATGGCTTCAAAAATTCTTCAGTGAAGCAACAGTAGGGAGGCTCTAATACCATGTTAGAGTTGATAAAATCCAACTCCAAAGATGCCCAAGATCACCTACATGCAAAAAATTGTCAAAGGGAAGCCAAAGAAGGAAGAGCATGGAGCTAGGAAAAAACCCTAAATGGACATGAGAGAGAAAATATGCAAACACAAGAAATTATGTATTTATAATATGCAAAAATGAGATGTGAAAATAAAATGATGGAGAGACCGCTTATAAAGGCCTCAAGAAATCTCCTAGAACAAGCTAGAAGATGCTAGGAGATAAGTGTGACAACTAAGCATACATCCACATGAGGTGGAAGGTCCTCGAACAAGGTGAGAGGATAAGTATGACTTAGGAGAGAACAAACTCCCGTATTGTCAACAACTTATAACAAACTCCTAGACTACAACTAATAAATAAAATACATTTACTTAAGTAAGCTTAAGTAATAGAATAAATAATTAGTAAATTAATTATTTACTCTAACAACAACATCACAATGTTCACCATCTAATTGATCAACGAGCAATTTGACTATACATACTATAGGTAGAGCTAATCCTCTAAATCATCCTCTCCACTTGCAGGAAGTATATCACCCCAACACTCATAGCCTATGTATTGTGTCTAGTCAAACATAGTGATCTCATCTAAATAATGTTTTCCAAAATCCTATGGACTCAATGGAGGTGTACTAGATGGGTAACTTGTATTGACATATGTAATACTCCCCAAGTTATCGTGTCTCACATTGAGTAATACACTATGTCATGCCTATGTGTTCGCATGACCATACTATTAGTAGTGTTAATCCAGGGCCTATGGTCCTCTATATCCTATAGGCACAACATATGTAGTTCATAATACATATGGACTAAGACAATATACCCCTAGCAAAAAAACTACTCTTTCATCCTATAGTAGAGTGTTAAGCACTTGCACCCATCCAATCAGAAATCCATGCCCAACATGGTTTGGTACCATCCTCCATATCAATAAAGCCAAATAAAGGGATAGCCATTGTAGTCCTTGGTCTAATGCCTCCTTCATTGCAAGCTAAGACCATTGAATGGGTAGTCATGTCTCCATTGCTTGAAGCACTCTCACAAATAAGGATCTGCACCCTCCAAAACATACTCTGGCTATCTCCTATAGATCGAGACCCATAGTATCTACCACACATCTAGTAGTGTCACTGTATCCTCTCCTATTGCAAAATAGAAGATCAAATTTGACATGTTCCATGCTCCACCATTGTAGATAGTTGTGGATATGCTCAAACCTAGAAAGCTACACATGTCCTCACTTTGCCTCTGTAAATCTATCACCTAAGGCCATCATCACTGGATAATGCTCTTGTGACCAAAATGTCACTGTCAGATCCTATAGCACAAACATGCAATAGTCAGCCCATCATTGTATCAATCATAGTATTCTTTTATCTAAGCATTGGGCATCTTTCCCTATCAACCTTGACCATCACTATTTCTTGGGTTGATTGATGAGACCACATTGGTGAAGATGCTAATCCATACAGATGACAAAAATTAGAGATTCCCATCAAGCATCTTTAATGGCTTCACAAAAATTAGCATTTTCACCACTGACTACCATTTTGGTATCTTAGGAGCTCATCATCTATAGGTAGGATTTTCTCCTCAATCCATGACAACATGAGACATGTCATATGTGAAGATGACAAGATGAGTCTTGCCATATCTATAAAGATAAATTCTTTGATTTTTCATCCTTAGAGATGACAAAAGGGAAAACCATTGTCTCCACATTTACCCCCTATTTTCCTAGTTTCTTGCTAAAAAAAGACTAATTTTACTGCAAAAAAAAAAAATCAACAAGTTAGGATAGTCGACGTATCATTGGCCCCATGTCACCTAGTTTCTAGTGCACTCAAATGCACTCTTCAAGTTTTCTCTTTAGGTGTGCAAATGACCCTTCCAAGAGCCCCTTGAAGGCTTATATAGGCCCCTTAGGGTCCCTTTTTTCCATCATCCCTACCTAACCTTGCCTATTTGCAAGTCATGCAAAATGTCCATTTGTGCCTTTTCCTCTTTTTCTTTTCTTCTCAGGACTTATTTTGTGAAAATTGAACAAAATTTGTCTTTTTTCTCTATTTTTGTGAGGGGGCATCATCCTCTAATGATTTCATTATGATACAACTCCTAGGACTCCTTTCCTTTCTAGGGAAATCTATGTTTTCTTTTCTTTGATGCAATATTGTCTTGACATTACATCAAAGAGGGAAAAAATGTAGACACTTAAAATCATTCCAAACACTATATTAATTTATTTAATATTTCCCTTGGCATTGTAATTAATTACATTATAATTAATTATGTTTTTCATGTTACTCTACCTATATAATTTAATTTATTTAATGAAATAGGTTCATTCTCCTAATGTATTTAAATCTAATTTAAATACTTCCCCCTAGGGTATTAAATTTATCTAACACAAAGTGCTCCATAAATCCCCTTTTAAATAAACTCATTTTACTTAATTCTCTCCACTTTATTAAGTTCTCTAATATTATGATTAAATTTAATCCTACTTGATTTAATCTTAACCCCACCTAAAACATAGCTTACCACTAGTCACTCTCATCCTTCTAAGCCTACCCACTTGTTAAACCCAATTTATTAATCCTAAGCTCCCTTTTAAACACCCTTTTTAGCCCTAAGTGGTTGCTCACATGTGTGAACAACTCAATCCCTAGAAGCCTTTCTTTCATTAAATTCTCCAAATAGGACTCTTACATCCTTGTCCCCAACTCCTTTCCCCAAAGTTTCTCACACATATGTGAGCAAATCTTGAGCCACCCAAATCATGAAGGCTCTATTTCACTTTTGCATGGCTTGTCCTTTAGCCCATGTGTCTCCCTTGTGGAACTTATGTGGATACCACATAGATGCCACATCCTCAAGGTCTCCCTCAAACCTATAAATAGATCCATTATCTCAAGCATTTTCTCATCTGCTCCATTGCATTGTTATCATGTTAGTTTAAGCTTAGAGATTTTAAGAGATTATTTCTAACCCTTTGGTAGTTGTTTGATTTCTTGCATTTTCATGTAGCATTACATCATTAGATTTACTTTTTTTCACCCACCTTCTCATCCTTGAATGCTTTCAAGCATGGTTTCTTCCATAGCCATTGCTTGAATTGTTCTCCACTCCTTTAGCATAGTTTCATGGCATTGGTCATTTATCAAATCTTGGGATTCAATAGTTATGTTTGGAAGAGCATGTCCAAAACTCTCAATCTTGAGCATACCAATAGGGTCTCATTTGGGTGCCCTTGTTGATCTGCTCTAAGGTTGCATGGGACTATTTTCTATTGGTTGTATTAGTGTAGTGAAACATAATGATAGTTAGTAGTCTTTTGTTTGATTTCAATCTTGATATACACACATACTACTAATGTTTACTTTTTTACGCGTGCTCTCAACATATTAGATTTTTCATATAGCATGGGGGAGGGGGGAGGAGTGGGATTTTTCTTATTAGGAGGGGGGGTTGGACTCATAGGTCTTGCTAGAGGAGTAGGCTGATGACTCATAAGTGGCTTTAATAACAAAATTATCAAACTTTGTGTACTCAATTTATTTCAGGGTTTTCTTGCATTTTTCCTTAGCAATTTTACTAGACCTATAGGCACCAAGGGTCTTAATGTGATCAATAGAATCAACCATGTATACCTATTTTTTATATTTTTGGGTGACCTTATGTGTTTAGTATTTATTTTTTTCACTAAATTTATGGGGGAAAAGACTTTGTTTTAGTCCTCTTCCTATTGGTTTTGACTCAAGAGGGACCAACATCATGGGTAGATCCAAGAGAGGTATCATGATTCATAGGATTAACATGGACATTAACAAGGGAATAAAGGACACGATAGAATTTGTACACCCTAAACATAAGTCCCTAATGCAAAATGCCATTTCCCTTTCCCTTATGATAGGATTCAATATTGTTAGCCATAATGTGTAATAGAAAGAACATAATGGAAATGTGGTCTTTATTGTGTAGATGATTGAGGAAAGGGAATGATAAAAGTAGAAGACAATAAACCTACCTTCCAAGGAAAATTATTTCATGATAATATGGAAAATTTGTAATTAGATGCTTGGAAGGTTCTCCCTACTATACCCACCTTTTTTCTTCACTAGTTCTTCCTTAGGGTGCCCAAAGAACTAGTTGAGAGTATTATAGTTAGATGTTTTACTCATTTTTTTCTATTTCTGCTCTTCAATGGGAAGGCTTGTCATATTATCAATAACCTCCTTATTTTTCTCAAAGCTAATATCCTACATCATAACCCTTTTCTTATTTAATGAAGAAAAAAATTATTTGGAGATAATTTCATTGTGTCCTCTAGTCATACACTCCTTGAAGAGAAGGATTCCTCCTTCATCACATAGAAATATTCACCTTCAATTTTATTTTTTGAAGGTGTTACCATTTTTTTTGGTTCAATATGCAACTTGGAAATGCTCATGGTAATAAAATTAAAAAAATGTTGAATGAGGTTGTAGATGAAAAAGGTAGGTTCAAAGTTATTATAACCCAAATACACATTTTCATGGTTTCTATAATCTTCACTTTTGTTGTAAAAATAGCAGCTGAGATAGTAATAGCTCATAATGTGTTCTAGTGGCATTAATAAGGTAGACTTCTTTAACCCACTTTGTAAAATAATTTGTGGCTGTAATGATTTGCTTACATCCATTAGAAGATGAGGGTGTGATCACCCTGACAAGGTTGAATCCCCAACATGCAAAAGGCCATGGTGGTGTAATGGATTGTAGATCTTGTGTTGGAGCATGTATCAAATTGCCATGTTTTTGACATGGAAAACATCTCTTCACAAATTCACATGCATAATGCTCTAGTGTAGACCAATAATTTTAACTCTTAAGATTTTTTGAGCTAAGACGACACCACTTGTATGGGCACCACAAAGTCCAATGTGTACCTCCCTTATAGCCAAAGCAACCTTGTTTGAGTCTATACAGCTAGAAAGGGTATTTTTATAACCTTAGTGATATAAGGTGTTGGCTACAATAGAGTAGCACAAAGATCAATGAATAAGGTTTTAGCATTGGGTTTATATAAGGTGGGGAGATATGATACCATTTCTAGGTAAGCTTGGATCTCATGGTATCATGAGGATTATGGACCAACCAAGATGAATACCATCATGGAATAATTATTCTCATATGTGGGTGTTCTTCCCATAATGGATGATATGAAAAACTAGTGTGAAAAGAACATAAACCAAAGATAAACATTCAAAAATTAAGATTCAATAAAATACTAATGAAAAGACCAAGAGAAATCCAAATATAGAAATTACAAACCTTGCAAAATCTTTTAGCCTGCTTTTATTCTTTAGATGTGGTCCAATGATAGTATACATGTTCTCAATAGGATTCTCAAGTTTCAATAATGGATGAAATGATGGATGATCAATTAAAATTTGAGTATAACAATGGTGCTTTGATAGTTCTTGGCGTCTCAGAAAAACATAATAAATCTACTCAAAAGGTGGATCATTTATGAAGCATACATGGTTCAATTCACAAGATGCATCATTTGGTGTCTATTATTATTACCACTTCCCCCTGTTAGACTACTTTAGGCACCATGAAATTATCTCTATCACATTTTTTCTATTGCATGACTCAAAGGTTACTATTATAGATGTCAAGGAGGGAAAATAAGTTGTTTTTTATTTATTTATATTAGGGGCTTATTCTTTGCCTATATTAGTTTCAATTACCTTTGTACCCTCCCTATTATGTTGCTATGCATGATGCTTGTACCTAGCCTAACTCACCTAGAGCTGTGATAGGGAACTATTCTGTTGCCCCACCCTTGACTTGTCACTATCATTTTCCCCCTTTAGTACCACTAAAAAGATGAAAACAATACTAGGAGGGATCAGGTGAATGCCAAGAAAAAAATACATATGTTATCTGATACTACTTGTTTGAATATCAAGATCAATAAGAGGTTGAGGGGAATCAACAATGTAAAAAAAGTACCATTTAACTTTAAAAAAATGATGCATATACAATGATTAATTTAACACCATTAATTATGTGTTTTTTATGTTGTGACTCTAGGTATTCCAATTGTTGTTTCTAGCGTGGTTACTTTTAAGGAGCTCAAAAAAGCTTGTAAGTATTATGTTAATGCTTGAATTAAATGATAATTAATATAAAAAAGAGAAGATGAACCAAATTAAAATAATATGAACAAAAAAAATAAAAATAACAATAAAAGAATTCCAAATTAAGAAAAAAAATAGGGATGAGGGATAAAAAATATGACCAAAGGAGAAAATATAGGCAAAGAAAAATGAAGGCATCAATGACATAAAAAAATGAAGGCTAAGAGAAAATGTTGAGAAATAAATTTGAAGCAAAAGATAAAACCATATACATCTTGTAGTCTTGTGACCAAAACCAATCATAATCTTATTGATTCAAAAAATAAGTTCCTTTTGAATAATCATACCATTTTTGCTCAATGTTTCTACAAGTTAAAGTTTAATGACCATGTGCATTACAAACATAACAATAACCTTGAAGAGAATAATAATACCTGCTTGTCTGATTGCACCAAGGATATCATGATTTGAAAACATTCCTTTATTTATGAATGCTTTTGAATGACCTTTTAGAGGCAACATTACCATCATATCCTTTCATTTTTTATATTTAGTAGCATGATGATCCAATTCAATCTTTTTCCTTGGTGTTTCCTTTAACATGAATCCATTCCCATTTGTAATAATACACACTATCTTGTGTTTAGAACCATCTAGATAAATTTTTCCAACACTATATCCCAAAATTGTAGGTTCCTTAGAATGTCTCTGCTTTCCCAATATCTCATTCAACATGTTAGTTCTATTACAAAATTTGTTATTTTTCTTTGATTGATTTTTTAACAATTTCAAATTCTTTATTCAAAGAAGCCACTTCTCCTTCCAAGTTTAAATATATAATTATTTTGACTTCTAAATCTGATTTAGTTACATATCTTATCCTCTAATATCCATCAACATCAATTTTTGAACTTACAATCTGGACGAGTCATCATCTAAAATTTTCTTCAAATAAGTTATTCCATGCACTAGTTTGTTTGATATTTCCTTCTTGTAGTTCAAGTTCATTTATAATCTTTGATTTATCAACAATTTGAACATTTAAAAATTCAATAATCCTTTTAGACTTATCACAACTTTTAAATGAGAACCTTATGAACCTCAATAGTTTTATGTAATCGTACATTGAGATCATGATTTTCCTTTCTTGAGTCCTTGATCATATATAGGGATAAAAGTAATCCCTCTTCAAGATAAACCACTCCTTCATCTTATGCTTCTTAATTGGTAGGGATATAAAGGATACCTGTAACACAATCTTTATCATCAAGATCACTAGTCAAATTATCTATATTATTTAAATTTGATTTCTTTTTAGGAAAATCATTCACCTTCTTGTTACTACACTTCTTACCTATAATATCCCTCTTTTGAAGACCTTTCCAAGGTTGTTAAACTTAATACAAGGAACCTTTATCTGATACTACTTGTTTGAATATCTAGATCACTAAGAGGGTGGAGGGGGAGGAATCAACAATGTAAAAAGAAGCACCATTTAACTTTAAACCAATGGTGCATATACAATGATTAATTTAACACCATTAATTATGTGTTTTTTGAGTTGTGACTCTTGGTCTTCTTTTGGTTGTACTTGTCTCATTGTCAAAAGTGGATTCTAAGTTGTGACTCTTGGTATTCCAATTGTTGTTTCTAGTGTAGTTACTTTTAAGGAGCTAAAAAAAAAAATCTTGTAAGTATTATGATAATGCTTGGATTAAATGATCATTAATATAAAAAAGAGAAGATGAACCAAATTAAAACATTACAAAAAAGAGAAGATGAACCAAATTGAAATAATATGAATAAATAGAATAAAAATAACAATAAAAGAATTCAAAATTAAGAGAAAAAATAAGGAAAGGGGATAAAAAAATATGACCGAAGGAGAAAATATAGGCAAAGAAAAACAAAGACATCAATGACAAAAAAATATGAAGGCTAAGAGAAAATGTCAACAAATAAATTTGAAGCAAAAGATAATACCATCTACATGTTGTAGTCTTGTGATCAAAATCAATCATAATCTTATTGATTCAAAAAATAAGTTCCTTGTGAATAATCAAACCATTTTTGCTCAATGTTTCTACAAGTTAAAGTTTAATGACCATGTGCATTACAAATATAATAATAACCTTGAAGAGAATAATTATACTTGTTTGTCTAATTGTGTCAAGGATATGACAATTTGAAAACACTCCTCCTTTATTTGTGAATGCTTTTGACTGATCTTTTAGAGGCAACATTACCATCTAATTTCCTTCATTTTTAATATTTAGCAGTGCATGATGATCCGATTCAATATTTTTCCTTGGTGTTTTCTTCATTGTGAATCCATTCCTATTTGTAATAACACAAACTATCTTGTGTTTAGAACCATCTAGAGAAAATTTTCCAACAATAAATTCCAAAATTGTAGTTTCTTTAGAATGTCTTTTCTTTCCCAATATCTCATTCAACATGTTAGTTCTATTATTGAATTTGTTATTTTTCTTTGATTGATTTTTATTAATTTCAAATTCTTTATTCAAAGAAACCACTTCTCCTATATAATTCTTTTGACTTCTAAATCTGATTTAGTTAATATGTTATCCTCTAATATCCCTCAACATCTATTTTTGAACTTTCAATCTAGAAGAGTCATCATCTAAAAATTTCTTCAAATAAGTTACCCATGTACTAGTTTTTTTCAAATTTCCTACTTGTAGTTCGAGTTCATATATAATCTATGATTTATCAATCATTTGAACATTTCAAAATTCAATACCCGTTTAGACTTATCACAACTTTTAAATGAGAACTTTATGAACCTCAACAGTTTTATATAATCGTAGCTTGAGATCATGGTTTTCCTATCTTGGGTCCTTGATCATATCTAGGGATAAAAGTAATCCCTCTTCAAGATAAACCACTACTTCATCTTATGCTTCTTAATCGGTAGAGATATCAATGATACCTATAACACAATCTTTATGATCAAGATCACTAGTCAAATTATCTACATTATTTAAATTTTATTTCTTTTTAGGAAAATCTTTAATCTTCTTGTTCCTACACTTCTTACCATTAATATTCATTTTTTGAAGACCTTTCCAGGGTTGTTAAATTTAATACAATGAACCTTTATTTGATACTACTTGTTTGAATTCCAAGATCACTAAGAGGGGGAGGGGGGGAATCAAAAATATATAAAAAAAGCACCTTTTAACTTTAAACCAATGATTCATATACAATGATTAATTTAACACCATTAATTATGTGTTATTTAGATTAAAAAAAAAAAAAATTAATAAGGCAAATATGCACAGTTAGATCATGGACACCTTGTTTATGGTGGAAAACTCCTTATGATCAAAAACCATTTTCTCAAATCCTTTTATTATGCTTCTCTTAGAAAATGTGCCTCACATAGTATACATTAGGCCTCACGTATCCACTATCATAGAATACATCATATTATAGCCTCACTTAAGCAATATAATGTCACATATAGCAATCACTTTCTCACATAGAATCCATAGCCTTATATAGCCAAAATGCCTCACATAGAATCTCATAGAAGTGCCCACTTCCAGCCATATACATGCATAATAAATGATTTGATTTAAAGGGTTACTTTGTTTCCATGCATTCAACTTAATCAAATAGATCTTATATCTATGATAAAACTCTCCCCTTCACAATGTTTTCTCATTAAAGAAAATATATTCCATTTACTTAACAATTTTTATTAATCATGAAAAACATGCCAAGGATTAGACATACAACATAAATAATATATTTAAATTTGTATTACAACCCTATCAAATACTTGCTCATAACATGATTTTTCAAACATGTATTTGTTGGAATTCTCTCGAATAACTAAGAGGGGTGGGGTGAATCAGTTATGCAAGGTCTAGATGTATAAATAAAAAATTTCATAGCTTAATGAACTCATAAAACATTTATCATCATGCATGCATCCATAAGATTATGCAATCACTTAAAACTCATAGGTTACTATCAAATCAATTTGCAAAAATGTAAATATGAAACATAATAGATTCAACAACACACTTGACACAATGATTTATGTGGAAATCCAATTTGAAAAAAATGAGCATCAACATGCTACTATTTTTCACTCTTCTAAAGTGATGCCCTATGAAAGACAAACCCTATTAAAGGTTACTATACACACTATTAAATTTGACCCTATTAAAGGATTTCAATCACCCTGTTAGGAGTGAGCCTTGTTAGAGGACTTTAGAGCATTCAGTTGGAATGTCACCCAATTAAAGGATTTACAAATGACTATTAAGTCAACCTTAATCCAAAGGATTTAGCCTAGATGATACAATTATTAGAGAGTAACAATAAGGCTTGATCTAATAATTACTTGCAACTTCATTTCACTCCTCCATTCTACTTGGATTTCACACATTTTAGCTCTCATAGCTTGTTCACCCTTCAAGCATCCCTATCCTTAAGTCTTCTTTCTTAACATGCTAATGCAGACTCTCAATTAGGTCATTGAATGAAGCAATAACCTTGAATCCTTTCCTTCCTTAGGTTCTCGCACATGACAACCCTTACTTTTGACTACCCATCCCTATAAATAGAGACTTAAGATCTTTTGTCATTCATTCTCTATTATCCAATTTAGGGTTATGATAGATTAGGTAGGATTCAATGAATCTAGCCCTCATTTTATATCATTTCTAAAAACTTCCCCTTCAATCCTCTTTGAATTCTGCTCAAAATAGTTTACCATGAATTTTGTACCACCAACTCATCAATCTTATCTTCCACCTAGTTCACACAATCCAAAAAAACAAATTTGTCATCTCAGATCCATCAAATTCATGACCATTCTAATAATGCTGGAACTTAGAATTAACTTGCTTCTAATGTTGTTGCTCATAATCCTCTAAAAAATCACTCAACACAAACTAAAGGTTACTAGTACTCAATATCAACTAAACTTTACTTGGCATCCACTATTTTTCTTGGCATACACTAAAATAGTCTTTTACTCAGCTCCAACTAGTTTTTTTCTTGGCTTGCACTAGCTTTGCTTAAAACCTACTATCCTTTCGATCAAGCATGGTAGATAAACTTTGTTTAACTTTTTCTTTTGAACTTTCTTAGTGTAACCAACCTTTACAACCTTAAGTATATTATCAATGCACTATGATATCACTATCTTAGCTAATTCATGTACTCCTTTTATTTATATCATAACTCAACCTTTCCTCTAGGTTCTATTGTTACATCTTTTGATCAAATCCTCTTCATCAATAAAATAAGTGATAACACTTAAATCATATAAGTAGTTGTCTTATTAGCAAAATAACAAGTTTGACATCAGTGACAAAACAATTATTGAAACACATTTATCATACTTGTATCAACCATTTTTCAACAATCTCCTTAAAAATCTCCCTCTTTGGCATTGATGAAAAACCAAACCAACTTAGTTAAAATAGTAAGATCAATAAAATACCAAAAAGAAAATAATTCCTTGTATTGAAATCTCTCCCTCTATCAACAACTTTCATCTTCTGAATAGGTTACAAAATTATGTTTTGTTTTGATTAACAAAAAATCAACAATTAATTCATCCTTATGATTCCCTCTAAACTATTTCTTATTTCTCCCTTATCCCCCTCTTACTAGGTAGATGTTATCAGTAGATACACTTTCTTTCTCATAAATCAACATTTTTCCCTCATACCATGTGTTAGGATCTTTCTCTCTCTCTTTGTTCAATCTCTTGTATTTCTCCCTTTAGGAATAGTTCAATCTCTTGTATTTCTCTCTCTTTAACAACAATGCCAAAGACTTGTCATTTTAATATGTAGATATGAACTTTTTCAGTTTCCCTTTAGTCATCTTTCTTGTGACTAATTTGTAGTTTCAGCTCTTTGATTACTTTAGGCAATTCCTAAAGTAAGATCCACTACGTCAATGTGTAACATATGTCAATCAACTTTATTTGATGCAAGGAACTCCTCTTGTTTCTTAGATAGCCTTTCGTAGGGGTATCACTTGTAGTTTACCTCTTAGATACTCATGACTATCCTTAGGTAATAATTTTGTGATGATATCAATAATTTTTTCTTTTGTGTTAACATATTCCATCTTCATCTCTTTATCTTGAACTAATTCTCTCACATAATGATACTTGATTGCAATGTGCTTAGTATTTGTGTGCATCACAAGATTCTTTGATATATTTATAGCACTTTTATTATCATAATAAAGTATCATTGGTTCTCTTCATTCATACCTCTAAGTAGCTATTTGATCCATACAATGTTTGTACAATTTACAATAGTAGCAACATATTCAGCTTCAATAGTAGATTGTGAAGTGTAGTTTTGTTTCTTGCTAGTCTATGTAACTAGTTTCTTGCCTAAGAAAAATGATCTTCCATTGGTGCTCTTTTTGTTATCAATATTTCTAGCCCAATCAACATTATTATAGGCTCTTAATTCAAAATTTTCATTTCTCTTATAATTTAGACAATATTCCTCTATTCCTTTTAGATATCTTATTATTCCTTTTATAGACATCAAATGATTCTCCCTAGAATTAGGAGAGAATCTTGCAAGTATCCCTATAGATAATACACTATCAAATCTACTATGTACTTTATATTGTAATTTACCAATCATAGACCTATATAATGTGTAAGGAAACTTGCAACAAATAATACAATTGTTTCCACATAACCCATAATAGATCTAAAACAAATATGTAATTGAAATCCACATGCAAGAGAATAGGAAATATACCCACAAAATGTGACACAAGATATACCATGGAAAACATTCATTGAGGAAAAAAAACGTAGCCTCCAAAAGCATCCATCACCATGTATTATTCAGGAAAAACACCATTGCAATACAACCATGGAAGCCTTTAAAGTCATAGCCACAACCACAACCATGCAATCCATGTGGACAAGAATGAATCCACACATCTAATGCCATGCTACTAACCTTCACAAATTCTCCCTTGGCTAACCAATCAAGCCTTGTCCTGCTTGACTCTTGTCTTTTTTCCTTCTTGCCTTCTCACACCAACAACTACCCTTGTGGCTACTTATATAGCAGCAAGTCCCACAAAACCACCAAGTGGTATTACATAAACCATGTGCTACCTAACCTCTTGACCCCACATTTAATATTGAAAATTTAGTTCTTTTCACCAATATTAAATAATTACATGAAATATTATCACAATGTTACAATACAACTCATTAAGTATATCCCATGAGAATAAATACATGTTGCATGTCCATCTAGGTGTAACATTACATAGTAAAATAATATAATATAATATAATATAAAAATATTATGCAATGTGTACAACACCCATTATCTCAACAATCTCCAACTTGTTGTATACATTACAGAGGGTCAATCTATAGTCATATAAATGAACAAGGGAACAATCCCTCCTAGCACATCCACCACCATGGATCAAAGTACACCATGTGCTCCATCCTAATACCTACAACAAAATCAAAGTATCCAACATCTCAAGCATGGATGAAGCCACCTCCTATTATGCCACTACCACTAGACATACGTAGAAGTCATCCAAAGAGAAAGCCACCCAACCTGTCACATTAGAAGACCATAAAATCCTATACCAATTGAAATGCGAAGCACAAAAACCTAATCCAAAGGTAATCACATGTATCCATAGTTGTCAAAATATCCATAGCTGAAATAATACCTACAATAAGTGTCAAACCCATCAAACTATCCATACCTCCAAAGGTATACCAAGTGAATCTCACATCATCAACATATTCAATCTGCAACCTATAATCACAAGCCTTAAGGGAAATACCTACCAGATATATATCAAGAAGCTCCTACTGCAAAAGATAATTTCAAATCTATAACTAATCCACTTGTAAATCTCAAGGAAGTAAATACATATAGTGTCAAGGACATCCACAACACATAAACCAATAACTTGTAAGAACAATTCTCATAACAAGTCTCCAAGACTCTCCCAAGTTCTCCATAACCAATAGAGGAAAGACATAAAAGAATAACCATGTCATCTCTCACTTGACATACATGAGCACAAACTAGTGATCACAATCTCTAACCAATCTCAAATCCAATGTAAGTGGAATTGAACATCTAGGAAGATAACCTAGAGCAAAGACAAATGATGCAAATCATAACCTATATCATGTCCTTCTACACATACCTCTAGATGTAAACTGTGAAAGTAAGACATCCTCCATAAAACCCCAATAAGAAGCCACAAAAACACAAAAATCATACCATATAACTATTCATGGATGTAAGCCTCTCACAAGAAGATCAAACTCATAAACTATTCCTAATCCAAGGAATATGCCCAATATAAAACCATCTCCCAAACTCAACCAATGTAACAATGTATGCAAATGGAGATAACCAATGCTAAAAAATCTCACAAATGAACCCTCCAGATCTAACTAATGTAACATAGGTCAAGATCCATATCCATGAAAAACAAGCATAAATAAAATGCATTTCAGAGAAATAATGGGCAATACCTCTCAAGTAGAAAACTATCGAGTAGACTAAGAGTGGGGAATGATAATGCTCATCAAGATATCCAAGTCTCCAACCAAGACTTGTCTAAGAACAATCTCCTCTAAAGTCATATCAAGTGAATGCCCCTTAGAATTCTTGTTGAAACCAAACAACTATCCCAACAAATACTTCTCTAATCCGAGAGAAATCAACATCAACACCATCTCTATGTATCCATGGCCACCTGTAACCAATCAATCCATGCTAACTCTAAATGCAACATAGCAATATCATGAAGTATCTAGCTTTTAATCAATGTAATCAATACCAAGAAACTAAACCAAGATCTTGGTCAAAATTCCAACCATGGCCTTAAGAATATAAACATGGCAACATGATCTAACCATCTCAACCAAAGAGATAGCATGCTTTATATGAACATATCATAACATGTCACAACTATAAACATGTATCAAGGGTATACCATGACATAATAATGAAACCATCCTCACACCAAGCTACTATTCTAAAGGGACTTACTATTCTATGGGATGGTGGGCATATCATTTATGAAATCCATGGAGGTAGGGAGGCAAACCATAGAGGGTTTGGGGTTCAACCAATTACATGTCAAATGAAAGCATAAACCACACCTTTACCAAGAACCCTATGAGTCCTCAATATAACCATCTCTGCATACCATGAAGAACCATCTCCACACACCATGAAGATAACCAAGTGCACCATGCAAATTTCAAAGATGCTTCTATACAAACAGGATCTAAGATAATCCTGTAACATTTGTAAACACTCAATAAATATATCAATGCCAAGAACTCCCACTCAACCGTGGCAACAAATCACCCATGAAATCATAAAATCCATCTCCTACATGAAGATCCTCCAAGTCTACACTCACACAACCAAAGTGTTAATAC
This sequence comes from Cupressus sempervirens, assembly GCA_028749045.1. NCBI lineage: Eukaryota > Viridiplantae > Streptophyta > Pinopsida > Cupressales > Cupressaceae > Cupressus > Cupressus sempervirens. The sequence continues at coordinate 853,574,770 of CM053789.1, read as the reverse complement.
TAAGTGAAACTAAGATCTCCAAACCAACAAGATACAAACCAAACTAGGAACTAATCATGTACTGTCACCTCATCACTATCACAAGCTCTTACTAAACTATGTATCCAAGTTATCCATGACATCATGATGAAAAAACCATCCTCTAACCATGAGAATCAACCAAAACATTAAACCATCAAAGAACTCAAAGTTCACATCATGAGCTCCTCAAAAGAAACCAAATAACCATGATCCTCAAATAAGAAGATTTACCACCATATCCAAATTTGGAATCCAAACCAATGAACACCAAGGATGTAACTGTAAATCCAATCATGTCATACCAAAATCCATGGCACTATGATCACATACATGAACTAAGGCTTTGACTCTCAATATGTCCAACATGTCACCATAAAATAGTCAACCATAATCCTTTACCATGACTATACCTAGTAACAACATTTTATCTCTTTTACATGAAGAAAAAAAATCAGAAAATCATGTGACCTAGGTCATAGACAACCCAAATCTAAGCCATCAATCTAAATATGCATCAATAATAAATAATCAATGGGAAAAGACAACCCATAATTGAGCCATAAATGCAACTTATAAGTATAGTCTACTTACAACACTACACAACTTATAGACCCAACAAATCATCATACATATCCAAATCAAACATTGATAACCATATCATCGCGAGACCAATCTAAAATATGAACTAAGTATACAATGACATCAAATCTTAAATCTCCAAACATACATTGTCATAAACTCACAATTCTACCATGGTCAATATATACCATAAACTATTTAGATTAATATATCATCAAATAAATCATAATAAACTTACACCAAATCTTAACCAATGTATAGATCTCTCCAAGAGCTTTCCATTAACTACTCAAAGTCCAAAATCTGACTTTGTATGCCCAAGTTATGCCCTAATCTATGTTCAAAATAAATAACATCTAACTTTTAGGCTCTTAATACCTAAAAATATGTCAAAATAACAAAACTAAACCTACACCAAGTTTTAATGCTCTAAATTAGCTTTCTAATGCTTGTAAGAAGTCTAAATGGGAATTTTACTAAGACAATCTTTTTACCATTTTCACTGCGATTTGTTTTTTTGTGACAAAAGTTTTAACGAGATTAAATTAGACAGCCATCATAGGCTAAAACTAAAAATCTCTTTCATTTCCTCTGAAAATGGCCAAATTAAGGCATATTATATATCAAAATTTATGGAAATGTCGACCTAGATCCAATGGTGATGTCTATTTTTGCCAAAAGGTCATCTCTGCAAGCTCCCCAAAAAAAATCTCATTTAAATGAAACATCCAAAATATCCATTTGACCAACAATTTCACATGCTCAAAAATCTACCAAAATTCCATCATAATACCAAATCCAAAACTCTTAGATCTACAATAAGCAACTCATATATCTTGCCCTCTCTTTCATCCTCTCATGCATTCCCATGGATTCAATCTAGGGCTTCAAAAATAAAACAATAGCTCTGATACCACTTGTAAGAAATTTTTAAATAAATAATATAATTATTTCCACATAACTCATAATAGATTTGAAACAAATATGCTATTGAAATCCACATGCAAGAGAATAGACAACATAACCAAAAAATGTGACATAAGATAAACCCTAGGAAATCCTCATTGAAGAAAAAAATCCAGCCTCCAAAAGCATCCATCACTATGTATTATTCAATAAAAATACCATTACAATACAACCATGGAAGCCTTCAAATCCATAGCCATGATCAAGAAATCTATGTGAACAAGGATGAATGCATACATCCCATGCCATGCTTCCAACTGAAATGTCCCTTTTCTGATTTTGTATGATATTTCCAACCTCTAATCAGATTTTCAAGATCAAACAACTAATATCACAAAGATCCACCAAATTTCTCAAAAAACCCCAAATCGGGTATGCTGAAAATAGTGCCAAAGCTTCACAACTTCACAAATTATTAATAAATCTGAAAATGGACATTTTTACAAAAATTTTAGTAGCATAACAGCCTACAAAATGAAATTTCTAGATCCGTATAGCCTTTACACAAAAGTTCACAAATGTAGGACAAAAACTATGCTCATCGGGCTCCCGAAATTAACACAAAAATGCCTGGAAACACCACAAAAAAATTAATAATCTATCTCAGAAGTTTAATCACATCCCAATACATATATTCAGCTCTATTTTAACATTTTAAAGTCTGAAATATAGAAGCAACCCAAACTGATATGAAATACTCAACTGAAAACACCGAACTCATACAAAAAACACACCCGAAAACCCACAAATCTGCACTGTTCAGCACAAAGGCAAACTCTGTATGAGCATGCACATGGAATGGCTTCAAACTCCCATCCTTAGCCTTCTTGAAAACTTGAAAACTCCCATTCTTGGGTCTCCCTGGAAACCTGCAAACTCCCATTCTTGGGTCTCGTTCTCCACAGGTTTGGCAGCCTCTGAAGAATAACAAAGAATGAGCAAAAATCAAGTTATGGAATCAGCCCAAAATGCCTCCAAACCCCTTAAAAGAGGGCATAATTGTAACTCAAATCCAAGAGAGGTTAATGAAAAATATTTTAATAATAATTTTCATTTATTAGTCCAACGGTTTCCAAAGATTAACCCCCTTTTTTCGAAACTTCACTTTCTTGAGCCTGCCTACCTTAGCAAAGATTATTAATTTTTAATTATTTGAAAAGGGGACATGACAAGTCCTCCCCTCCCAAACATTGCTTGTCCTCAAGCAATGGCTAAACAATAAACTAATCAATCCACCTGGATCCCAAATGTAGTCATGAACTATACTACTACCAATTAACACAGGCTCCTGCAATATCCTCTGCAATATGACCAAGAGGAATCCATAATCAAACTAACAATTATAGCTCAACAAAACTCCAAAATCACCACTACCACAGTCAAAAACCCATGAGACACAAACTCTTAGAACATCAGAACCCAAGTAAAGTGGACAAATCAAACTACCAACACAGTAAATACCATCAACGCATCCCACTGGCCTATACGGAATGTACAATCCAACTCTGCAACAATGGTGAATGCTCTCGAATGAAACTATACCAAGTATGGAGAATCCACACACTGTACAACTCCTGCAGTCAACACAACTCTGCAAATCACCGGCCACTATCTCATAACCATAACTCCCATGCACTGTTGATGGTGAAAAGACATTACAAGATAAAGAGTAAGAAATGGAATCCAAACCAAATTCACCTGCCATCAAATCCTCAAAACAAGGATTAAATGCTAACTGATGTACATACCCTATAATATAATATTGATTAAAAAAACCAACCTCAGTCAACAGCTCACCATGAACAAGTGATACAACCCATTGTGACTAATCACTAGCTAAGTCAGGAGATGTCATAGCCAAAGGAGTAGAATCAATAACAACAACCACTGAAGTATCACTCCCAAACTCCTGCTCTAAGTCACATATTATCAAGCTGTCAACTGCATAACCTATCACCATGTCATGCCCATCACAACTCTCATCTTGAGGCATCAAACTATCCCATAACTGATGATAAGCACTAGGAACCAAAGTACATCTCTGTATCATCATCTCATCAACATGGTCATCAAAGGTAAATTGATGAGCGTACCTCACAGTGTAATGCCGATAGAATTTGCCAATCTCAGTCAATGACTCAGACTGTAATCTAGATGAAACTAACTGCAATTGATCATTAACCAAGTTGGAACTGACTACTACCTCCGAAGATATCACCAAGGGAGTAGTATTACTAGCAGGAACCATGCCAACTGCCGACTCACCAAAATCACACATGATCTTTGATACATCTCTAGTCTTCATGCCATCAGTACTAGAGGCCACCACCATGTCAGGCATACAACAATCTGCTACAACACCCAACTCAACTAAACTTGACTCTAGTGGGAATGAACCTGATATGCCAATGTTAGTATCAAGGATGGATGCATCCCCATCTCCACTATCTCTGACAATCTCAGCCATGGACATCCTCGGATCACCAAACACCACAGCTTGTGACTGTATAGAATCAGGTAAAGACTGTAGTCACTCTAACTCCATGGTCACCTTAGCCAAATGAAACTGTGACTCCTTGAAAGCCAACTGTGTACTCTCAAGAATCTCAGAAGTCACCTCAAGCTGCTTAGTAAGCTCACTCACCTCATCTTCCTTGGCCAACAATGCATCATATGTTGTACTGCCCCACTCCATAAGATAATCTTTGTCGGCTACCAACTGCATATAATTCTATCTCAAAATCTGAATAGCCTCCCATAAAGAGTGGAACTTTGTCAAGGAAAGATAACTGCCTCCTTGCTCATCACTAGTAGGAGAACCCCATCTATAAATTGCTAACAACTGACGAGCAGCATCGAAATGCTGGCAAGTGATAGCAATGTCTCAGTCACTAACTCTCAACTGATTGGACACATGATGGCACTGGCTTGACTGTCTCCTACAAACCTCCTTTGATGCACTGTCTAGAGGGGTATCCTCAAATTTACTAGTCTCTAGAGTATTACCATCTATATCCTGTGAATCAAATCTAAAGCTCATATCAACATACGGAGTATCAAAAACATTAGCATTTCTATCCAACTCCTCTATACCCAAGGAAACTAAGTCTTCAAAATTGCCCACTGCATCCTCCTGGATGTCATCAATGCCAATATGATCCTGGGACTCATCTATACACACTGCCAAATATGAAATATCATCAACACATTCCAGCAAGTATGGTCGACTGGATATATGAACAAAGCCCAACATCAGTGTTTAAAAACTAATACCAACATCAGACAAGATACTGGCACAAGAAAAGACAACACCGTGTAATCTGCTAATCAAATCCATGATAGCACCCAAACAAACACTGCTACCAAAAAGTGTTAAAGATCTCCAGTCAACTGAATCCCAAATGCCAATATAACAATCTCGAGTCCATATCCGTAAACTAGAATCAACTAGTAACTCAAGAAAACTCCTCACCTAAGTAATATGACCAATACCAACTAACCCCACATACCTTTCATGATGAGATAATGAAGTCACAATACTATCTTTATTCACCTTCAGCTGGCTGGACAAATCATGTGAAGTACTACCAGCCTCAACCTCATGTGATGAAGCATCTAACTGTGCCTGGTACTCTTTCTTAGCAAAATCATGAATGCTCAATGTTTTCTCATCTTTACCAAGTATCTCACCATCCTGTACAACAACATCCTCATAATCATCATCTGAACCCACTACACTGTAGTCACTGCCTATTGTAACTATACCATCTTGAATACCTGTGGCATCACCCTTTGATGACCTATAAACAATTATCTCAATTTGAGCATCAAGTTGACCGTTACTATCAATCTGTGTAATATCCTTTCCCACCACCTCCTGTGGCAGAGTAGAATCTGAGACCTCTACTTGGCTATTAGCTAGTTTCTCAAACTCCTCATGCAAATTCTTGGGAATTATGTCATTTGTCTTGTGAGAAAATTTTCCAAAAAGAAATTCAGTCAACTTATCCACCTTAGCTGGGTCGGACAACATGTCATTCATTATACAGTGGTGCTCAATCAACTATTCAGACATGTCATGGCTTATTTTCATAAGTTTATCTCGAATGTCTAAATAACCATCCTTTCTACTATTTTGACTCTGGATATCAATTGTCCAAGATCGTGTCCTCTGAGACTCTGTACTATACCTATCCATTCTGGATAGAGTGTAACCCCAATAGGATATAACTTCTTCAAACACCAAGAACTAACATGCAAATGATTAGAAGTAGCATGCAACCATAGATTTTGACATGAAACTGATTAGAAGCAACATGCAATCATAAATTATGACATGCAAGATTTGGGTAGTTGTCAAAACTGACATGAAAACTTCTACAACCACCAAATTCACTAAGAAATAGCATGAAAATGATTAGAAGTAGCATGCAACCATAAATTTTGACATGCAGCTGATTAGAAGCAACATGCAATCATAAATTATGACATGCAAGATCTGGGTAGTTGTCAAAACTGACATGCAAGCTTCTACAAACCCTCGGGCTGGCAAGATCATGGCTCTGATACCACTGAAATATCCCTTTTCTGATTTTGTATGATATTTCCAACCTTTAGTCAGATTTTCAAGATCAAACAACTAATATCACAAAGATCCACCAAATTTCTCAAGAAACCCCAAATCGGGTATGCTGAAAATAGTGCCAAAGCTTCACAACTTCACAAATTATTAATAAATCTGAAAATGAAAATTTTTACAGAAATTTCAATAGCATAACAACCTAAAAAATGACATTTATAGATCCGTATAGCCTTTACACAAGAGTTCACAAATGTAGGACAAAAATTATGCTCATCGGGCTCTCGAAATTAACACAAAAATGCCCGAAAACACCACAAAAACATTAATAATCTATCTTAGAAGTTTAATCACATCCCAATACATATATTTAGCTCTATTTTAACATCTTAAAGTCTGAAATACAGCAGCAACCCAAACTGATATGAAATACTCAACTGAAAACACCAAACTCATACAAAAAACACACCCGAAAACTCACAAATCTGCACTGTTTAGCACAAAGGCAAACTTTGTATGAGCATGCACATGGAATGGCTTCAAACTCCCATCCTTAGCCTTCTTGGAAACCTACAAACTCCCATTCTTGGGTCTCCCTGGAAACCTACAAACTCCCATTCTTGGGTCTCCTTCTCCATAGGTTTGGCAGCCTCTGAAGAATAACAAAGAATGAGCAAAAATCAAGTTCTGGAATCAGCCCAAAATGCCTCCAAACCCCTTAAAAGAGGGAATAACTATAACTCACGTCTAAGAGAGGTTAATGAAACATATTTTAATAATAATTTTCATTTATTAGTCCAACGGTTTCCAAAGATTAACCCCCTTTTTTCGAAACTTCACTTTCTTGGGCCTGCCTGCCTTAGCAAAGATTATTAATTTTTAATTATTTGAAAAGGGTACATGACACCAACCTTCACAAATTCTCCCTTGGCTATACTATCAAGCCTTTTCCCACTTGAATCTTATTTTTTTTCCTTCTTGTCTTCTCACACAAATAACTACCCTTGTGGCTACTTGTTTAGTAGTAAGTCCTACAAAACCACGAAGTGGTATTACATAAATCATGTGCTAAAACCATGTGCTACCTAACCCCTTGACCCCACATTTTATATTAGAAATTTAAGTTTTTTCCCTCATATTAAATAATTACATGAAATATTATCACAATGTTACAATACAACTTATCAAGTATATCCCATGGGAATCTTTACATGTTTTACATTCATCTAGGTGCAACATTACATAATAAAAAACCATGTTGAGATCAAGTAGAGGGAGAGGAGAGAATGATGGTTTTAAAAATTTGAATTCTCAAATGGGAGGGCACCTCTGGATTGTCAGGATCGGGCCCATGGACTGGAACATGGGTCATAGACAGGGGATGGTCAGGCAGTTTCTTGTATAGGAGACCAGTCGGAGATCGTGGATGGGGACCTAGATGTCCCCCCTAAGGAAGTGCTCAAGATTCCTTTGGATCCCAAATCAGATCAGCTAGGCTCTTCAAAATGGTCCGCCCTTTTTGTGATCAAACCCTCAGGTAAGTCTTCTTTCTCACCTGTCAAAACTCTTTCTATTTCAGAGAAAGGCTCCTATGCCATAGCCATCCTTGATGAAATTGTGGATCATAGCATTCAATCCATGGCTTCAACTCTGATCAAAAAGTTTCTAGGGCCTAGACCAAACATAGATGATGTCAGATCTTTTATCAAGAAGAAATGGGCTCTCAAAGGCCAAGTTTTGGTCACGGCAATGGCGAAGGGATTTATGTCTTTCAATTTTTCATGCTTGAAAGATCTTTCTAGCATTTTGTCTGAAGGATAATGGGCTATTGGACATTCCACTTTAGTGTTTCAAAAGTGTTCTTCCAATCTGAACTTAAACGACTCTTTTTTTGTTCAGGCCCCTGTCTGGGTTAGATTACCCAAGCTACCTTTAGAATTTTGGAACAAGGATGTTTTTATGGGGCTTGCAAGGACCTTTGGTGAACTCCTCTCTATGGACCCTATCACTGCCTCCAAACACTGTCTCAACTTTGCTCGTATTTGCATCAACATTAGAGAAGGCACAAATATGCTTGAGACTGTGGCCTTTCATTCCAAGCTCGGAGTGCACATCTAGAAACTGATCTACAAAACTATTCCTTTTGCCTATTTTCTCTACCTAAAGGTTGGTCACAAGGCTCATCAGTGTCCTAGGGTAGAAAAGCAGAAGCCCAAGGCTCCTGATACCTTAGAAAAAGCTAAGAAGATATCCTTCTCCTCTCATCCTTCAACCAAAGGGAAGAAGAAACTGATCTGGAGGCATAAACCAACCAAGTCTTCAGACCCAAGGGAGAGCAAGGAAGACAAGTAGAGTTCCCCTAGGTAGAATAATACCAAGAAGGGTGATCCTACTTTGGATTCTACAATTGTTGCATCCCCAGTGGAAGCCCTAGATGTAGAGGATGTAGTTGTGCCAAAAGGGCCTAAGCAGATTGCCTCAAGGTAGGTTTCTCCCCATAATATAGAAAGAGAATCTTAGACAAAGGAGTCCTCCACCCAGAGGCCTTTCCCTAGGCCCAAGGATTCCTCACTTTTCCCTTCAGGCTTGGTCCTGAGCTAGGGGAAGGCTCAATCTACTCCCATGGGTTTGGAGGCCAAACTCTTGCAACTCATCATCAATTCCTCTCCTAACTAGGTCTCTCATTGGGAAGAATGGATTGACAGTTTCTCTCTTGATAGCCTAAACAATTGGTGCATGACAAAAAAGAGAAAGAAGAACCAACTTTGAGATCACCCCCCCTTGTCCACAGTGACTACTCAAAGAAAGGTTAAGGTTGATGTTGGTATTACTCCCAAGCAACCAGGTAGGAAGAAAGCCAACCAACTCTTGCAAGAAGAAACCAAAAGGAACTTGGCAGATAGGAGCTAGATAACCATTAAGGAATTCTTAGGAAGTAAGAAATCAAGGTCATTTCTTGGAATATAAGGGGCCTTATTGGGGCCCATAAACAAGAATTAGTAAGAAATATGATCAGAGATCAAAGACCCAATTTTTTGTTAATCTAGGAGACCAAGATGAAAAGGAAATTGGTTAATAAGTTATCTTTTAGTAAACTCATGAATAGGGTAGCCACTAATTTAGATGGAGCCTTTAGAGGGGTGTTGATTCTTTACAACAATAGGAAGTACCAGTTATCCATCATTTTCTATTCGAATAATGCTCTCCTCTACAAAGTCTCCCTTCACCATAGTAATGATTCTTGGTTCATCCTAAACTTGTATGCACCTAACTCTAAAAGGGAAAGGAAAGCCTTCTATGATAGTTCCATTGTAGTCATAAACAACATCAACACCAAAAAAGAAATCATCATGGGGCATTTCAAATCCCCTCTCATTAATGAAAAATGTGGAGGGCTAGCCCTGGATTAGGAAACTAAGCTTGACCTCACCAACTTCATCCACAATCTTTCTTTTATGGACATGGATCTCCTAGGGGGTAGTTTTACTTGGTCTAAAAAAATATTTGGAGGGGAATGTAGCCAAGTTCATCTCAACAGAGCCCTCATCTCTCTCGGGTGGCTTCAGACTCAATCCTACAGACTATCCCTCCTCCCTAGAGTTGGCTCAGATCACTCCCCTATTTCTCTTTCTATTAGCCCCCTTGTTGTCAAAAGGAATTTTCCTTTTCACTTTGAGAAAATGTGGATAACCCAACTAGCTTTGGAACCTAAGATTTCTTCATGGTGGAACATTGAGATTGAAGGCACTGCCATGTACAGGGTTTCCCAGAAATTGAAAAATATTATAAGAAACATTAAAAATTGGAATAAAACCAACTTTGGCCATATTTTCCAGGATAAAGATGAGAATACTACTGAACTTAGCACTATCCAGGAAGAAATTTAGCATATCAGTTACAATGATCAAAACAAGCTAGAAGAGAGGGCCATCCTCTTAGATCTCTATAACATCATTTCAAAGGAAGAACATTATTGGAAACAAATATCTAGAGTTAATTGATTAAAAGAAGGTGACTAGAACTCAAGGTTCTTTCATCTGACCACCCTAAAACATCAAGAAAACAACAGGATCTCTTCCATTAAGAAAGGCCAGGCTCATTTAGCCAAGGATGATGAGATTGCAGATGAAGCTATTCAGTTCTTCTCCTCCCTCCTTTCCAAGGATCCTTCTCTCTCAGATCCTGACCAAGTTGACATTTTGTCTACTATTCCATCCTTGTTGCAAGCACACAACAATTCAATGCTAAAAGATATCCCCTCTCCAGAGGAAATCTTCCTGGCTCTTAATTCTCTCTTGAGAGACAAAACCCTGGCCCAAATAGCTTTTGGACTTTCTTTTTCCAAGTCTTTTAGGAAGTGATCAAAAAGGATGTTATTAAAGTAGTGCAAGAATTCTTTGGCACTAGAAATCTTCTAAAAGAACTAAATGTCACCTTCCTGGTTCTCATCCCTAAGACACTAGGAGCTAACTTGATGGATAAGTTCAGGCCCATAAGCCTTTGCAACTCTTTAAAAAAAATCATTTCTAAGGTTCTTACCTCAAGACTCTACAACATCCTCCCTTTGATTATTTTCCCTCAACAGACTAGCTTTGTTCCTGGGAGACAGATTCTTGACTCCATTATCATGGTCCATGAGGTCATCCACTCTCTTGAGGCTAGTAAGAAGGAAGATTTCTTGCTCAAACTGGATATGTCTAAAGCCTATGATAGGGTGGACTAGAATTTCCTTCTGGCGGTCCTACAAGCTTTTGGTTTTGATGCCCAGGTTTGCAAGCTCTTCTCTCAGCTTGTTACTTCTCCTTCTTTATCTATTTTGGTTAATGGTTCCCCATGTATTTTCTTCTTTCCTTTGAGAGGACTAAGACAAAGTGACCCCATTTCCCCTATTCTTTTCATCATTATGGTTGAATTCTTGGGAAGACTCATCCAGAGGAAATGTTAGGACATGAGTTTGCTTGGTCTAAAGCCCTCTTCAGGTCCCTCTACCTTCACTCACCAAAATTTTTTGGATGATACCATTTTGGGGGGTGAAGCAACTATTAGTGAGGATAGATTTTTCAAGGGCCTCCTAAATACCTACACCAGGGGCTCAGGCTAGGTGATCAATTTCAAAAATAGCTCAATCTTCTTCATCAACACCTCCTTGGAGAGATAGAGGAAGATTGCCTACATCTTGGGAAGTAGTATTGGATCTCTTCCTGCTAACTATCTCAGCCTGCCCTTGGGCACTAGACCCCCAGATTCTTTCTGGAATAGCATCCTAGATAGATTCAATAGGAAACTTGCAAGCAAGAAAGGTGCCACCCTAAGCCAAGCTGGCAAGTGCACTTTGGTTAAATCCATCTTTCAGAACCTCCCAATTTATGCCTTAAGCCTTTTTGGTATCCTAGTCAAGCATGCTAATAGGATGGAGAAGATTCAAAGGGACTTTCTTTGGTCAGAGTCTGATGACCATAAGAGATACCACCTCATTGCCTGGGATCTTGTTTGTCTCCCCAAATGCTATGGTGGTCTTGGCATCAAAAAAATTAGACATCTCAATAGCACTCTCCTAGCTAAGAAGATATGGAATATTTTTCAAATTTTAGGTGTCTGGAGGGATATCCTAACTAAGAAATATCTGAGAAGCCAGTCCCTCAACTCCCTAATAGATGCATCTAAGATTCCCCAAGGGTCTTACATTTGGAATGGGATTTTGAAGGCAAAGCCTCTAGCCAAATCTAAGGCCAGGTGGAAAGTTGGCAATGGAGACAATATCCTTTTTTAGCATGACAAATGGACATGTCAGGGACCTCTAATCAATCACCCTTGCTTTAGTAGATGGGCTAAAAAAAGCATAGAGAGATATGGTCTATATGTTAGAGATTATAGATTAGGAAATGATTGGCATGAGCTATTTGAGCCATCCCTAGACCTTAACTCTTTAATGATTTATCTAAAAGCCACCTTCCTAAACAATAGCAGGGATACCCTCATTTGGGGGGATTCTTTGAGTGGGTAGTACTCCATTGCCTTATGATATTTCTCCATATGGGATAGGATGGAGAAGCCAATTTGGGCTAAAGCCTAGATTTCTGGTCTCACTCCTAAAATAAACATTTTCTTCTAGCTTCTCTTGCAAGACAAAATCCTTACCCTAGATAATCTAGCCAAGAGAGGCTAAATTATGCCCAATAGATGTAGCCTCTACAAACATGAACTGAAAATAGTTAATCATTTGTTCATTCATTGCCCTTTCTCATCTAAGGTATGGAACCTCCCAACCAGGGACCTCAGTTTCAGTTGGTGTCCCTCTGTTAGTTTCTAGGACTTCTTTGGCCAATGGAGAAGCCACCACTCTAGCATGAATTCACATTATTTAGCTTATGGATTCTCCCACACTTTTGCTGGGGAATCTAGAAAGAACACAACAATAGAATATTCAAAGAAAGGGATTCTCCAAAATTCATAATTGCTGAGAAAATTGAAGGTCTCAACTTGGAGAACTATGCTATAACCAAGGGTAGAAAAATCAAGGAAGGAGGGAACTATAAAGCTAGAAAGCAAGACAGGGGCAAGAGGAGATAGGAAGCCAGATGATCCTTTCCCCCTGAGGACTGGCACAAAGCCAACTTTGATGGGGCAACAAAGGGGAATCCCGGTCTTGCCTAAAGTGGAGGCATTATTAGAAATAATTCGGGTGGAGGAATTGCTGATATATCTTTCCCTCTTGGTCACCAGGCCAACCACTTCACTGAAGCCAATGCAGCCAACCATATTGTTAAACTGGCTTTGGCTTTTGGAATTGAACATCTTTGGCTTGAGGGCGATTCCTTAAACATCATCAACTGTATCAAAGGTATCACCACACCATCCTGGACTATTGCCAACATAATTGAGGATATTAAATCTAACCTGGGCAAGTTCAAAAAGACTTACATCAGCCATATTTTTAAGGAGGCCAACCCAATTGTTGATTGGTTTGCCAATGATGTAGTCACAACAAATTTGATGATGATGTGGTGGAATGGTGACAAATTTTTGGTTTTGGTGACTGAGTTACTCTAGCTAGATCGAATCCATGGCACAAATATTATTCCTTTTTAATTATGATAGGATTTTCCAAATCACACGTTAGAAGTAGAGTAATAAGAAGTAATGGAGAGCCCTTTTCAAGATATAATTATGCATATGGAAGGCACACTTTGAAGGTAGGCTTGAAGAAAACCACTAAAAATCATAAAAATATTTTAATTTTTTGTGTCCCAACCAATTATATGCTTTGTAATACTGCTAGTGGTTTTGAGTTTGCTGAGCTGAAGACTACCATGGTGGGTGAAAGGATCATAAGGGAGTCTTTGGGGGAGTCGGAGAGTTGGAAGGAGAAGAAGAAGGTTTGGCATAAGCTCAAAAAAGGTGGAATGACCAGGTTCATGGAGAAGTTGCATGGTTTTGACGTTGGGGTTATGAAGGTCATGGTGGATTCTTGGAGCAATGGGAGACTCAAAATTGATGGTGTCACCCACCAAATCTCTGAGGGCTTAATCACGAAGGTGACAAAAATCCCACTAGATGGCATAAAATTTTATAGGGACAAAAAGATGTCGGCCAATGCTGTAAATGAATTTGTCAAGGATGACAAGGAGAGAGACAAGCTCATCAAGATTGACACCTACTACGATATTGAATCCATCAAGAAATTATGGAGGTATGTTCTCAAAATCCTCATTGAGTACATCACTCTTGATCCTAGGTTCAACAGGATAAGAACACACCATTTTGTTTTGCTAAACCACTTTAGGTGTGGTGTTAAAATTTCTTTTCCCTTCTATCTTTACACTTCCATGTCTAAGGGTATTGAGGGTTTCAAGAAAAAAATTGTTACTAATCCCACTCTCCATGAAGACCTTCTTCTCCTAGTTTATGAGTTTTTGAAAACCCAAACTAGAGGAAAATCCCTTGGTGACCTGGGTAGTGAATCGAATGATACTACCAGTTTAGACTTGGAGGATGTTCTAGTCATTAAAATGGAGGATGAGGAAAACTCCACCAAAGCCACCTCTATTGCTCACAACCCTAGTATGCCTAGTAGAAATGGTCCTAGAAGCTGCCCCCCCCCAGCCTTCCCCCCAAGCCTAAGCCTTAGGAGGAGAAAATTGATAGTGGAGAAGAGGAGGAGAGGGATACTGATTCAGTAGAAGAGGACAAGGAGCTGGGGAAGGATAATGTAAGTGAGGTGGAGAAGGGGAGGAATAGAAACAAGGAGGAGGCTACCCCTATTTCCCCTCCATGTAACCCCAACAAAAGAAAGGCTGACTAGGCCCTAATTTAGGAAGAAGCCCAGATTCTCAAAACACATGGCCCTAACCCACCCATATCCTTGCCTAAGGAGATAAATGAAATTATGGTGGAAAGAAGTGGGGAGGTGGTAAGGAAGAATAGGAGGGCTTGGAGAAATTTTAACATGGACACAACTAGGCTAGGTATTATCAAATAACTGATGAACATCCAGGTGTTGGAGGACCTTGACAGAAGAACCCACTATGACAAGTTAATTGACCCTGCTATGTTGGTCATCTTTGAAAATACATGGGAAACTAGCTTCGATTTTCTAAATAATGTGAAGAATAGCTTGGTAGACAATTTTTGTTCTATCAAATGGCTATTTCAGGAAATTGAGGCCCTTAAGGAATAGAACAACTAGGACACCAGTCAGAATACTTGTAGGGTTCAAGAGACCACAAGAAAGAATACTACCTAGGTTGGTAACCAAAACATCCATGGCAGCCAAGACACTAGGGACAAACAAGAGGATAGACTCTCCTTGGTTGAAAAAAAAGTCCAAAAGTTCAAATCCATCCACCAAGTGCTGATTAAACAAATTGTGGACACCATGCACACTCTAAATGAGAACATTTTCAACTTGGGTGACTCTCTAATGAGAGCTAGCTTAGGTAGGGATACTATACATAAGACTGGGATGGATTTAGGCAGCCGGAGTTTGCTCAGATTGAAGCTAGGGACCAAGTGAACAAGGCAGACTAGATGTAGACCTAGAACAAGAACTAGGAAGGAGTAGATAGTCAGAAGGAAAATGAAGCTGCAAAAACTCTACAAGACCTAGAGAAGGACAACCAATAGTCTACTTCACTTTTAGTTTTGTTCTTTGTTTTGGTTTCTGGCCTTTGCCTCCTGGCCTCGGGCCTTTTGTCAATTTTTGGCTTTTAGTAGTAGTCTCTTGTTAGCTGGACTTTTTAATTTTGTTTCTGTTGTGCTATAAAATTTTGGGTTTCAGGATCCCTATAAAACATCTTTTACTTAATAAAAAATATTACATAATAAAATAAAATAATACAATATAACAATATTATGCAATGTGTGCAACACCCATTATCTCAACATAATGTTTGATTCACCTTAGTTGAATTATCATTCTTTGACAATTTATGTCCTATCACCATAGGTGTACTTACTGGTTTGGAATCCTTCAATCTAAAAGTTTTTAGTATCTCCTTGACATACTTTGACTCATAGATGTATATACCATATTTCATCTGATGTACTTGCAAACACACAAAGAACTTAATCTCTCCAATCATAGACATCTCAAATTCTTGCTTCATTTCATTTGAAAAAGCCTTACATAAAACATCTTGACCTCCAAATATGATATCATCAACAAAAATTTTAGATAAAAAAATACCTTTACCTTTCTCTATTTTCAAGTACAAATTGTTGTTATCACTAGTCCTCTCAAATCCATTCTTCACAAGATAATTATGAAGTCTCTCATACCATGCTCTTAGTACTTGTTTCAAACCATATAAATCTTTGTGTAATCTACATACTACATTCTTATTGTAACACCAAAAAATCCTTCTAGTTGGTCTATGCAAACTTCTTTCTCTAATATTCCATTTAGAAATGCAAATTTAACATCCATTTGATAAACTTTAAAACCTTTATATGCAGAATAAGCAAGTAGAGTTCTTACTCCTTCCAGTCTAGCAATAGGAACAAATATTTCTCCATAGTCAATTCCTTCTTCTTGTGCATATCCTTGCAGACTAATCTTTCCTTGTTCCTTGTGACATCACTATTTTCATCTAGCTTATTTTTTGTATACTCACTTGGTGTCAATCACATTTTTGTCTTTTGCTCTAAGAACTAGAGTCCATGTCTTGTTTTTCTTAATTTATTCAATCTCTTCTTTCATGGATTTACTCTAGTCCACATCTTCTAAGGCATCTTTCATTATTTTGGGTTCTTTCATGCCCAAAAAACATGTATCATTTCTCAATTTGTTCCTTGCCATTGGTCTAGCATCTTTATCTCTATGGATTTGTGCAGTAGTATGATGCCCCTTGACATATTTAGACAATCTTGGTTCAGCTCTAGTTTCTTTATTTGGTCTATCTACTTTAGAGTCTCTATGTACATCTTTGTCAGGTAGTTTAACATCTCTCTCATATACACTAATCTTAGAATTAGAATGTGCCTCAACTTCATTCCATAACCCATCATCTAAATGTAGCTCAATTCTTGAATGCAACTTGGCATTCATAGTATGTGACTCAACAGTCACTAAAACTTGTTGTCAATTTGTAACTTGATTTGTAACATCTTCTTTAGTAGACATACCTTTATAAAAAAGTATACAAATGATTTGTATTCTTCTAGTTCTTTCATAGGTTGAGCCTCATGTACTTTTGTATATTCATCTTCACATTTGCACTTTCCACAATTTTGTTAGTGTTAGTATTTAAACACTTATAAGCTTTACTTCTTGTGGAATAATCTAGGAATATACCTTCTTCACTTTTTGCATCTAGTTTATAATTCTTGAAATCTTTGAGGATAAAATATTTTCTTCCAAATACCTTAAATTATTTTACATTGGGTGAATATCCATACCATGGTTCAAAAGGTGTTGATTGAGTACCTTTCTTGACTTGTACACAGTTCAAGATATAGATAGTTGTACTTACAACTTCTCTCCAGTATTTCAAAGTAACATTTTTCTCCATCATTAGTGTCCTAGCATAGTCCATTATAAACCTATTCCTCCTTTTAGCAATTCTATTTTGTGGAGGGTTTCTAGGAGCAGATGTTTGTCTTTTGATTCCTTTGTCATCGCATAGCATCTCAAACTCATTTGATGTAAATTCTCCTCCTCTGTTAGATTTTAAACATTTCAAACTTTTACCTATTTCCTTCTCAACTCTTGCTAAGTACCACTTAAACATTTGGAAAGCATTAGAATTATGTTTAAAAAAATAACTATCATCATTCTAAAATAATCATCAACAAGTAGCATTATGTACCAATCTCCTTTGTAGCATTGTACTTCAATTGGTCCACACAAGTTAGAATAAACAATCTCTAGTATTCCTTTAGAGGTATAAGTTTTACTCTTAAAACTTGACTTTGTCATTTTTCCTAACTGACATTGTTTGCACATTATAATATTAAGCTTCTTTAACTTAGACAAACCTATAACTTTTCTCATGTTACTAACACTAACAAAGTTATCAAAATTAACATGACATAACCTCTTGTGCCATAGCCATACATCATCAAATTTTAAAATTAAAAAGTAGCATCCTCTATATCAAGGTAGAATAGATTACTCATAGTTTGATCACCCTTTCCAATCAGTTTTCCATTAGTATCCTTTATCTTAGCAATCTTGTTTTCAAACTCAACCTTACATCCTAAATTATTCAATTATCAAACACTCAATAGATTATAGTTAAGTCCTTCAACATAGTATGCATTTCCACATAAAAAAAATTATGTGAGTTTGTTAGGACCTTTTCCTTTTATCAAACATGGTGCATCATTACCAAATCTTACACTATTTCCATCATAACAATTCAAGGTAATGAACTTACTTTTATCTCTAGTCATGTGGTGTGAACACCCACTATCAATGACCCATTTTTCATTCTTTTTCACACAAGACACAAGTGCAGTTGCCTCATCTTCATCAGATTCGTCCTTTATTGCAACATACACCACTTCATTATCATGTCCATCAGATACATCTTTTGTTTCCTCTTCAGTAATGTCGTAAGACTTCTTGGCTTTGTCTTTGTAATATTTTTTGTCTTCATATTTTCTACTTTTGTACTTGTCACCACCTCTATAGTTCTTTTTCTTTAGACATCTGCCGGCAATATGACCAACCTCATTGCAATTGAAACAAATGATAGGTAATTTAACTCTAAACTTGCCTTTATCTTTATGAAATCTCCTTTCTAGTAGTGTTTCAAGTTGATCTACATCTTCCTCATCTATATCACTATCACTAGACACATATTTTATCCTTTTATTCTTAAAATTAGGTTCTCTCAATGAAAACTTAGCTTTGATAGGAGATTCAATAGTTTTAGGTTTGTAATTATCAAAAAGTTAGATAGCTCAATGCAGTGAGTCTACCTACCAGACCTTCAAGAGATAGAGTATTACCTGGTATACATCTTAGTTCTTGTATTGTAGAAACTCTAATAGCATATATAGGCAGTAGTGTTCATTAAACTTTTCTTAGTACAATATCATCATCTGTTGTACCAGTAGCTCCTCTTATTGTATTAACAATATCTTTTATTCTTGAGAAATATTGAGCAATAGTTTCACCTTCTTACATTCTCATATTATCAAGCTTACCTCTAAGACTCTCAGATTTGGCTCTTGGAACATTCTTGTCTCCTCCATAGATGGTGTGTAAAGCATCCCACATTTTCTTTGCACTATCAAGACTTTTGATATCATCAAATTCAGCATAGCTTAGGGTAGAGGCAATCTCCAACATTTCTTGGTTGTGTTCTTTCTTCTTTTTTAGATCCTCAGCAGTTAGGGCTCCAAGAGGATCAACATGCTCAATAGTAATGATAGATTGTGCATGATCTCTAAGTCTTCTAAGGTGTAGCTTTATCAAACTTTTTTATGCAGGAAATTTATCTCTATTAAGCTTGGGTACATCCCTTTTTGACATCTTGATCTTTGTGCTTTTAGTACCTTCAAATTGATCTTCTTCTTAAGTAGATGAAACTAATACCAATTGTTGGAATTCTTTATAATAACTGAGAGGGGGGGTGGGGAGTGAATTAGTTATCCAAAGTCTAGATGTATAAATAAAACTTTTCACATCTTAGTGAACCCATAAAACATTTATCATCATGCATGCTTCCATAATATTATGCAATCACTTAAAACTTGTAGGTTACTATCAAATCAATTTGCAAAAATATAAATAGAAACATAATAAATTCAATAATACACATGACACAATGATTTACACGGAAACCCAATTTGGAAAAACCACCAGTAACATGCTACTCTTTTTTTGCTCTTATGAAGTGATACCCTCTAAAAGGCCAACCCCATTAAAGGTTATAATACACACTATTAAATGTGACTCTATTAAATTATTTCAATCACCCTATTAGGAGTGAGCCTTGTTAGAGGACTTTAGACCATTCACTTAGAATGTCACCTAGTTAAAGGATTTACAAATGACTATTAGGTCAACCTTAATCCAAAGGATTTACTCTAGACTAGTAGAATTATTAGAGAGTAATAGTAAGGCTTAATTTGATAACAACTCACAACTTCATTTGTAGATTAAAAATTTCTATTTTAGTCCTTCACTCTACTTGGATTTCACACATTTCATCTTTGTTAGCTTGTTCACCCTTCAAGCATCCCTACCCTTAAGCTTTCTTGCTTAACATTCCAATGCAAACTCTCAATTAGGTCACTGAATAAAGCAATGCTCTTGAATCCTTGTCTTCCTTAGGTTCTCATGCATGACAACCCTTGCTTTTGACTAGCCATCCCTATAAATAGATAATTAAGATCTTTTCTCATTCATTCTCTTTCATCTAATTTAGGGTTAGGATAGATTAGGTAAGATTCAATGAATCTACCCCTCATTCCATATCATTTCTAGAAACTTATCCTTCAATCCTATTTGAATTCACCTCAAAATAGTTTACCATGAATTTTATGCCACTAGCTCATCAATTTTATCTCTACCTAGTTTACACAATCCAAAAAAAAAAACTTGTTGGTTAGATCCATCAAATTCATGATCTTTCTAATAATGTTGGCACTCGACATTAACTTTCTTCTAATGCTTGACATCCTCTAAAAAATTACTTCGTACAAACTAAAGTTTACTAATGCTTGGCATCAACTAAAGTTTACTTAGCATACACTAAAACAAACTTTTACTCAGCTCCAACTAATTTTCTGCTTGGCTTACACTAACTTTTCTCAACATCTACTATCCTTTTGGTCAAGCTTGGTAGACAACTTTGTTTAACTTGTTCTTTTGAACTTGCTTAGTGTAACCAACCTTTGCAACCTTAAGTAGATTATCAATGCACTATGATATCATTGTCTTAGCTAATTTTTGTACTCCTTTTATTTATATCATAACTCAACCTTTCCTCTAGGTGCTATTGTTACATCTTTTGAACAAATCATCTTCATCAATCAAATAAGTGATAGTACTCAAATCATATAAGTAGTTGTCTTATCAAAAAAATATCATGTTTGACATCAGTGACAAAACAATGGTTGAAACACATTTATCATACTTCTATCAATCTATTTTCAACAATCTCCTTCTTAACAATATTTTCATTCTTAAGACAATGACACAATAACCTTGTGTGTATATTGTCTTCAAGTTTACTATAGCAACCAAAGCTCCCCTAGAAAAACTTATCACTAACAATATCACCAAATTTGCACATGTACTAAAAATTGATAAATAATTAATCCTATCAATGCCTGACCACAATTTCAATATAAAACATTAAATCATAGAATCATAAGCATTATTCATAAAAGACTAATCCTTGTTGTCAATATTACTTCACCAGTCTATAAAAGAAGTCTAATTAATAAATATCAAAGACACAAAAATATTGTTTCATTCAAATTATTGTTTTAATCTCTTTAATAAAAATCATTAGTGTTCATCAATCCATACATACAATACACAATTCTAATTTTGCATTTAAATCTAATCAATAAACCTTTTTTCATACATACCTTATTACTTCAACTGATCATTATCCCAATTTGATTATTGTTTCAATCTATATTAGTATGTAAAAAAACATGTTTTATCTCCTTTTTTTGTTAAATTACTACATGATATCATTAGATTTCCATGACATATTCAATCATTCTCAACGATCTTTGTAGTCAACTTTCATACAATCAATAATAAGTAATATATGGTAATAGAAATATTCAATAGCCAAAAAATGAAAATGAAGCAATTAATATCTACTAATGCATTCATAGGACCACATTTAACCTATTTGTCAACTTCTCTTTATAAAGTGTCATCTTTAAAAATAAATTCATCTTCCCACATATAGTTTCTTTTATGACTAGATCAAATAAAATTTTGAACAAGAATCCATTTCATCAATTTTACTATTTATTTGTCATTCTTTTGTGTTCTTCATATCATTCACACATTATTTTTGCTTCACACTATCACATTAGTCTTATTATCTTTCATAGAACCATTTCCCCTTCATACCTTTTATTTGTCTTCACACCCACTTTTAATTGACATTATTAATACAAGTCATTACACAACTCAATAACAACTAAAATGGAACTAATTGATCAATAGTAAAATTGATCTAAAATTAGTTGTACATCGATGCAAGAAACCAAATCTCTTTATTTTTATTGTCTTCATTATGCAACCAATATCTTTTTTTGATCCTAGTGTTAATTTATAAAGGATCTAGGTTTGAAAGAGATTTCACCTTTGACAAATGTAATCATGATTATTCCAAAATAGTTTAAATAAATTAAGCATTTCCTATTTTCTATTTATAAACAGTTCTTGTCTGTGATAGGAAGTACCTAAACCTCTTGTAGAAGATAAATAAAGTGTGACAACAAACTAACCATATAAAGATCAATTTGAATAAATCATTATGAATATTAGAACTGGTTAAATCATAGAATAAAATTTTCTAAAACATCATCAAAAATATCATATTGACCTTTTTGACATCAATGATAAACATGCCAAAGCTCAACATAAGAACTCATCTTCCTCATCTCTTAGTCATCATTTAGAGGATGATTATTCTCCTCCATATTATCTACATTCTCCACCTATTAGGACTTTTTGGGCTCATATGACATTTCATTCAATTGGTGATTGGATTAGTGGTCCTTTAAATGAGAGAAGAAAAATGTCATAATTTGAAAAAGCTCCACATCTCTTCATTACTATAAACTTTGTTCCACAGTCCTTTTGGGAAGCTTTTGGTATTCCTTTCTAAAATTTTATCCTTACCACTTAAGTTAATCCATTTATTAATATTAAGTCTACTTAATATTTGATACATTATCCATCCTAATATCCATTTACAAATTAGGAACTAATGTCCTAGTCCTTATAATCAAATGTATCTACTTAACATACAATAAAGATAAATGATATAGATTTGAATCATCAACCATACATGTAAACCAAATCATCTTATATTCACTAATTACATTATAAAGAGAACATGGTTCTTTATTTCATCATACATTCATCTAACTACAATGTCATGACATCATCATAACTTCATTTATCCCTTAGATTAATACAATATGTTCGCATAACTCTTTACTTCTCCTAGAGATACCCTTTACCCTTTTACATTGCATTTCATTTCATGATATGTAAATGAATTGTACTATCTTAAAGATTTTACATTACAATATTACATAAATTTCTTTCAATTAGATGCCATAAATGAACTTCAATAATCAATCTTCAACATCTGCTACGCAAGTATTTGTAAAAAGTTATCGATGAAAACTTGAATAGTACCTAAAAAATATTTTACTAACCAACCATGTGGAACCATAAATGGTCTACTTCCCCAAGCTAGGACATAAGACCATGATCCACATAGGTTCTAAGGTAATCTAAGGCTTATACTGCTAAAATAAAAGTACAAACTGTAGACACTTAAAATCATCTCAAAATGCTAAATTAATTTATTAATATTCCCTTAACACTATAATTGATAACTTATTTATTAATTATATATTTCATATTCTTCTACTTATTTAATTAAATAGGTTCACTTCCCTAAAGTATTTAAATTTAATTTCAATGCATCCCCTCTAATGTGTTAAATTTATTTAATTCATTGTGCTCCATAAATCCAATTTTAAAAAAATTTCAATTTATTTAATTCCCTCCAATTTATTTATTTATCTAATCCTATGATTAAATTAAATATTATTTAATTTAATCATAATCCCACCTAAAACCTAGCATACCACTCATTGCTTTCATCCTTTTAAATCTAGCCACTAGTTAATCCCACTTAATTATCCTAAATACACTCCTAAACACCTTTTAGTCCCTAAGTGGTTGCTGACATGTGTAAGAAAGTAAAGGCCCAAGAAAGCCCCCCTTTCATTAATTCCTCCAAAATCCTCTTACACTATACACTTGTCCCCCTTTCCTTTATCCAAGCTTGCTCACACATGTGTGAGCACTCCTTGAGCCATTTTAATCACAAAAAAGCTTATGTTGACCTTTGCATGACTTGTCTCCTTAATCCAAGTGTCTCCCTTGTAGCACCTATGTGGGTGCCACATAGATGCCACCACCCCAAGGCCTCTCTCAAGCCTATAAATAGAGTCCTTGTCTCAAGCATTCTTCATCTCCTCATTTGCATTGTTATCATGCTAGTATAATTTTTGATCTCTTAGTAGTATTATACATTTTTGCTAACCTTTGGTAGTTGTTAGCTTCATTTCATTTGCATGGTTAACTTAGTTTACTTTCTTGCATTCATCTCCATTTCCTAGAATGTTTTAAGAATGACTTCTTCCATAGCCTCCTCTTGAAGCATTCCTCACTAATCTAGCTTAGGTTCATATCTCATTTTCATACTTCATCATTGAAGGGATTCATTCAATAGTTGTGTTTGGGAGAGCACATCCACATCCCTTATTATTGAGTACACCAATAAGGCTTCTCGTGGGTGCTCTTGTTGAGCTGCTCCAAGGTTGTGTGGGAACCATATCTATTGGTTGTTTAGCTTAGTAAAATGCAAGTAGTTTTAGTTGTTTTATCATTTGAATCTTGATATATGGACATGTGCAACTAATGTTTGCCTTATTTAAGAATGCTACCAATAGGTAGGTTTTTCAAATGTACATTTTTGAATACTTGGTAGCACCCTATCCCTTTTTCACACTTAAATTTGATCAAAAACTTGGAGTTTTCTATCTTCGTCTATGCAGATCCTCATCTTTGTGGTTTAGCATCTCCACTAGTGAAAAACTCAATAACCCACTAAAAATTGCAAAAAATATATATTATATTTGTTTTTTCTTTCATCTCTAATATTTTTACATCTTTGCATACTTAACTATCATCTTTGTAGTTTAATGTTTTGTCATATGCATTGCAGGTGACTGAAAATATTGCTATCAAGATTTAAATGTGTGATTTTACAATTTGAATTACTATGGAAATTATATCCTACTTATCAATTGATGAGCTTAAGGGAATTTCTAATGAATGGTTCATAAGACACAAAACTTGGTGGAGGTTTTGCAAATGGGGTTGCAAGCTTTGGATTTAACCATGGAGGAAACTTTATAGTTAAGCATGCTTAGGCTGGAGTAGTATTGGGATGGGTGACCTCTTGGGAAGTCTCGATGCTTCACCCCTATGAGCATCACCTAAATCCAATGAGTGCTAAGTGTTCCATTTATTCTCATCAGAGATGGATTCATGTTGAATCACTGCTCATGAAACATGGATCTATGAGTTTGACTCAAAATCACAAAGTTAAATCCTGATAGTAATATCACAATTTGACTTGCTGTGGAAATTATCTCCTACTTATCAGTTGATGAGCTTAAGGGAATTTCTAATGAATGGCTCATAAGGCACAACACTTGGTGAAGGTTTTTCAAATGGGGTTGTAAGCTTTATGTTTAACCATGGAGGAAATTTCATAGTTAAGCATGCTCAAGCTAGAGTAGTACTAGGATGGGTGACCTCTTGGGAAGTCCCAATGCTTCACCCCTATGATCATCAGCTAGATCTAATGAGTGCTAAGTGTTTCATTATGGATTCATGTTCAATAACTACCCATGAAATATGGATCAATGAGTTTGACTCAAAATCACAAAGTTAAATCATAATAGCAATATCACAATTTGACTTGGTGTGGAAATTATCTCCTACTTATCGATTGATGAGCTTAAGGGGATTTATAATGAATGGTTCATAAGGTAGAAAACTTGGTGAAGGCTTTACAAATGGTGTTGCAAGATTTGGGTTTAACCATGGAGGAAAATCCATAGTTAAGCATGATCAGGTTGGAGTAGTACTAGGATGGGTGACCTCCTGAGAAGTCATGATGCTTCACCCCTGTGAGCATCACCTAGATCCAATGAGTGCTAAGTGTTCCATTTATTATCATGAGAGATGAATTCATATTGAATCACTACTCATGAAACATGGGTCAATGATTTTGAATCAAAATCATGCTTTAGAAATTATGTCCTACTTAATGCTCCTAAATGTTTAAAGGTCAAAGAACAATGTTATGATACACATTTCAATTTGGGTTTAAAATGAATCTCATAAAATATTGAATGCTTAAGGTTTAAAGATCATTTCAATGAAATTTTTTATTTTTTTCTTAAAATAAACACTCACTCAATATTGAATGCAATAAAGGAATCCTCTATTTATTTTGTTGATGATGATGTAAAGTTGAAAAGAACAATGCATGCTATAAAAATGAGTGTCTTCAAGAATAGATTACAAAACCTAAAGCTTCATTGGAAAAGAAAAAGTGCCTTTTAAACCTAAGACCACTTATGTATTAACTCCTCTTGTGCCTTTGAGTGATCTTGAGTACATCAGAAATAAGTAGCCTTGTTTTATAGTTTTAGGAGGCTTACTTGGGGATTTTATCACCCCTTGGGATGATTTCAACTCTAGCATTCTAGTGGAGTATTAATATTAGGAGGTGAATTGAAAGACACTTCTCTTGGAAGTAAAATCTTGCCACTCTTAGCTAAGCCCCAAATAACATTATGCCTTTGGGAAGTGAAGGTGGAGATTTGGGTTACCATCTACTCCCAGCTATTTGGCATTATTTTATTTCATCTACAGATTTAAGCCCCACATACCTTGTGTATATCGTGGACACCCCTATTTGAGCTTTTATATGCTAGTCAAAACCTTATAAGATTGTTCATGTGTTTGACATTCTTGAGTGTTCAAAACCCTCCCCATTTGAAGGGGACAAACCATCTAAACTTTTCCTGTATATATTTTATTGTATGCTTTTGTATGTTATGTTTCAAAAAAATCCAAAAACATAAAAAATTCAAAATCCAAAAACATTTCAAAAAATATATATAAAAAAATCCATCACTTCTTCTATTCATCTATTTCATCACAATCTTCAAAATCTCAACCATCGTAATCATTAGTTCATCTTCTTAATCATTCAATCAAATTCCTAATCTTCATCCTAGTCATGGTTCATAATCCACATCAAGATCTAATTACCTCATTCAATGATTCATCTTAATGATTCTTAATCCAATCCCTTCTCATATTCATTCCTTTCTAATCAATTCCTAATTCAATCAATTTACATCTTCATCCAAAATCTATCTTCCTAATTTCATCTATTCAAATCTTCTTCTAATTCAATCTTCCACTTTGGGCATAGAGGCACCATCATAAACCTTGGAATTTCATCATAAATATCTTGATTGACTCAAATAAATATCATTAATCATGTTTCTCCTTCATTAAGATTCAATCCAATCTTTAGGAAGAAAGATTTATGCAATGTGTGATACTAGACCTTCATCTTCAGCGAACATTATCATAGTTACACTCTCTCACTTAGGACCATTTTTCCATCACCAAGTATTGAGTCATCTATCTTTTATCCTATTCCAACTTGGGATCATTTATCCATCTCCAAGTGAAAAAATATATCATAATCCAAATCCAACATCCAATTGTTTACAATAACATAAGGTCTTTATCTAGATCAAGGTTATCTCAAACCTTCATCCAATATCATATCAAATCAAAACAAATTCCAAAACTATTCCTAGTCCTCATTCATATTTCACCCATTATCAAAATTTTTATCACTTCTCATTTAAGTTCATGGATACGAATTTTCTTAACCAAATGGTTGAAGATCTTCAAAGGCAATATGGAGTTATACCCCCCATTCAACCCATGTACCAACTTAGTCCTCAAAATTACATGTCCAATCCTAATCCATCTCACACTTATTATTCTCCTACCTTTGCCAAGGGAGATCCACCTCATTGTCATTCATCCACTTATAATTCTAGTCATATCCCAAATAATTCCTGAAATAGAAATACCATTGCCAAAGAAATTGAGGAACTCAAGAATTCTATCTTGAGCCTAACAAGTCAAAAGAAAAAATCTACTTGCTAAAACATATGCCCTCCTCCCCCATGTTTCCAAATCCATAATCCTCATGTCCTATTCAATCCAACTCCTCCATTTAATTCCCCATACTTTGAGCTTAATATCAAAAACCATCATCGCAATCCACTACCTAATGCCCAATTGCCACACAATCCTAATCCTCCAATATCAACATCACCCCCACCTTGTAATAAGTATGTCTTTGTCCCAAATTAAAAGAAATGTTGTCTAAGTACCAAACTAAAAATGAAGTGATCCAATCACCCAAAGTCATACATCTAATTCCATGTCATGAACTTATTCCAAAACATGACATTATGGATTCCTCCCCTCCTTTAGATCCAAGCACTTCCCCATCCCATAATTCCCTTATCCCTCAAAATCCATTTATCCCTCTTAATCCTTCTCATGATCCCCTCCCTAATCAAGATGAAGACATTGCCTCTATTTCACCCATTATTGATTCCCCTCCATCTCTAGAGCTAATATGCATCAATCCTCCACTTCATGAAATCATTCCTTCCACTGCATCCATTATGATTCATCCATGTCAAGATCAAATCACTCCACCTAATGGTTCTATTCCCTCCACTCCATTATATGATTCTAATCCATCTCATGATCCAATCATTGCACCACATAATCCTCTTATAAGCCAAGATCAAAGTACCACTTCATTTCTATTTCATGATCCCAATCCATCTCAAGATCCTATTATCCCTCATAATACCCCTTACAATGCTAATCCTCCACATGATCCTATTACACCTATCCAATCCACTCATGAACCCCTATACATGGAATCACATCTTGTATTGAAAATGAGAAGTATCCCATTAAAGAAATAATGTCTCAATATGTTGGTATAACTTCCACTCCTTCCAAATCCAAAATTCCTCTATATTCTAAGTCCATTTTGGGACCTTATATCCATATTTTTCTTCCTTCTTCCTTTCTATCCATTTTGGGTTTTATGTTCCAAAGCCAAACACTTGATTCCTTCTATCCATGTTAGGTCTTTACATACATCCATTCACCATAACCAATTCTTCCACTTCATTCCCTCATGCTCCTAATCAAGATCAACAAAGGCACACATCCATGAATTCCTTTTAATGTTCACCATCCATAATTTCATCCATAAGCTCTCTATAGTGCCTCTCATGTTTTTATTCTGTACGTTGTTTATTTTCATCTAAGAGATACTTTTTACACATGTTATGTTTTCATTTGAGATGAGCTAAGGGTCTGATGTTATACCTTGATTTTGGTATCATAGATGTTAGGCTACTATGTTGTTTAGTTTATCATATTTGCATCATGATGTCATTTTGATATGATAGTATGTGTTATGATGATATCTGGTTATTCAATATAAGACGTATCTCTGATTATGTTATATGATGGATTTGATTTTATAGTTATTTATTTCATTCTTGCATTGATTATGCTTTATGCAAACATGAGTGATGTAGATGGATTATTTTGGTGTAATTAAATAAATGGTTAAATTAGGTGATTTAATGCATTTATTACTTTGTCTAAGTTATTAAATAAAATTTCACTTGATCATGTGTTTTAGTGTGCAGGAGTTATATCCCTAGTAGTGGCACATGGAGTTAGTGATTCAGTTGCTCATATTTTACTAATGTCGTCCCTCTATGGTCAACATGTCTTATTTAAATGTTAAATTAAACCTACTAATGATTTGATAAATCTAGACTCATTTGCATTATGTGACTAGACTTATGAACATGTCTATGCATTTAGAGTTTCACATGGTCACAAAGTTGTTAAGGCCATTTTTTATTTTGGTTCTAAGGTTTTTGGGCTTTATTTAATTGATTTTTAATTTCTGGCATCTTTTCCATAGATGAATTTCAATTACTTGGAATAGCATTTTTTTGTTTGGTTGATTCTATTAGAAGATTGGGGAGATTGTTAGAAGATTGGTTGCAAGCATGAATGCTAATGATATTCCTATGTAGGATTATTGTAGTTATGTTATTGTGATGATATGTTACATTCATGATTGAATTTGTCATTGATGTCAAAACAATAGTTTTCTATGGTATCTAATAAAAGAATAGTCAAAATATCAAGTTGGTACAGATGGCTAGTTGAGTGTTTACACTACCTAAGGTTATGGGACATACTTTTGAGCATTTGGTATATGCATTTAATTTTGGAAGAAGAAAGGATAAGTCTATAAGAAGTTACATAATTTTTGTTGATGACTATTCTGAGATAGAGTTTATAGAGGCATGTTTTGGTAAACTTGTTATATCTTTTAGAAGAGTTGATATCTAGAGGATCGAGGTTGAGGACATGGGGAAGACATGTTGGGGATGATGTGGCTAAGCTCACTAGTCATAATATTTTATGTACAAAAATTCAAGTTGCAAGGTGGAAGATTAATGTTATCACTAAGTGTAACATGTTCTTAATGATGTCCCATAATAATTAATTAAGAAAGTCTAATAGCCAACTTAGGGAACTGTTTTAAGGACCTAGTATAAAGGAATGAAATTTTCCTTTATTATAAATATGTAATGATGTGGATTTAAGTTGATGATAAAAAATAGAGAGTACATAATGCAAAGTTAAGAAAAACAATGCAAAAGTGAAGGAAACTTCATTGCCAAGGTTTTGCTAAGTGATATTGGTATTTGGATTTGAGGTGTGTGACCTAGTCTACAAGGTCTAATAGTGATTGTTCTAGTTGATAGGATAGAGGAAAGAGGAAAGGAAGGAGAAGATAATAGTAAGTTACTTGTTTGAGTAGTGAGCTCTTCTTGTCATTGAAATTGCATGTTTGGGAAATGGGCTAATCTTGTATATATTGTACTACAACTCATAATAGGGTTAGACTCTCCTAATAGGGATTCAAGGTCTCCTAATAGGGACTCATTGTACTAAATGTTGTAATAGACTCCTAACAGAGTCCATCCTCTAACAAAGAATATTTATATTAGTATATCATCTTGTGGGCATCATTCCCACTAAAGTTTTCCCTCTAATCAAGGGTTTCTCTAGTCAACATATCTAGTGTAATTATCTATGTGCATTTTATTAAGGTTTCTATTTACTTTGGTTGAATAGTTAAGCTTGTTTGAAAAAGATAAATATTTTAATTAGTAGATAACTGATTCACCCCCCTCCCCCCCTCTTAGTTACCTTGGTGGACTATTATTTCTATCAATTGGTATCAAAGCATTAGGTCCTTGAAGATAAAGTTTAACGACTTTGGGAGATCCATGGCACATATGTTGAGGAAAGATAGTCTGAATTTCAATGGAACAAACTATGAAAGTTGGAAGGAAAAGATGAAGACACATTTTTTGTGTATGGGTTTGGAATATTGGATCTTGACAAAATCAAAGAAGACAATCATTGCTGAAGAGGACTTGGAAACTTGTACCAAGGTAGAAAGAGATCTTTTTATGTGTGACATGAGAGCTAGAGAAGCTATTGAATACACTTCCTAAAATTGAGTACAATTAGGTAAAATTACTTGCTACTTCACATTTGATTTGAAAAGCTTTGGAAAATAGTTTTCAAGGTGATGCACAATTCTAGAAAGTTGAGGCTACAAAGTTGGATTTGTGCATTTTAAGATGCTAAAATGATGGAAGATGAATCTATAAGAACATATATAGGTAGGATATCAAAAATTACTATAGGTATCAAAGCTCAAGGAGGAACCAAAGAAGATGATGAGGTTATATGGAAGATATTTAAGACTCTAACACCATCATTTAAATTAGTATTTTAGATCATATAGTTGTTGATCTCTTGTACCAAATATTTCATAAAGGAGACATTTCTTGGAAGACTTAAATTAGTTGAGAATGAACTTAGATATTCTAAAGAATTGACCAAAACACAAACAACTTTCAGTGCCTTAAATATTTGACCTAATTTATCAAGGAGCACAAGTTCTAGAGGAGATTTTTCTAGCAGCAACAAACTTGAGGAGGATAGAAAGATTGAAGAAGTAGAAACCCTTTTGGTAAGAAGAGAAAAAGGAGGTAAGAATTTTTTTTAAATGTTTAACTTGTGATGAATATGGTCGTTATACATCTAAGTCTCCTAAAGAGAGAAAAAGTATAAGGGAAATCATTAACCTAGAAAAGATAGAGAGTGTTTGAATGAAAATGAAGATAATGATTTTGATGAACAAACATTAAGTGCTAGTGATGATGAAATTGGATTTGTGGAAATTAAAGAAGAAAGTCTAGAGAAGGTAGCTTTGGTGTCACAAGTTGAGAAGAAATATAATTGAATAATTGACAATGATTGTTCACATCATATGAATAGTGATATGAACAAGTTTGTTGACTTCAAAAGTCAGGATGGAGGAATTGTCAAAGTTGGAAATAATGAAGCTTGCCAAGTTAAAGGTATTGGATCTATAACTCTTGATGGTAAAACCAACACCAAGGATGTATAGTTTGTTGATGGTCTAAAGCATAATGTTTTGAGTGTTGGACAACTAGTAGACCAAGGTTGTCAATTTCAGTCCACAAAAAAGACATGCATGATTAAAGATAAAGATGGAAAGGTAATTGGAACAAGAACTAGATCTAGACATAATGTATTTTAGTTGAATACTGCTGAAATGACATGTTTGGTTACAAAGGTAGATGATAGTTGGTTACTACAAGGACTAGTAGAGTGTTTACAGTTAGAGATTTTCCAAAGATTATAAAGCCTACTAACACAATTTACAAGGAGTGTGTTTTGGCTAAGCATAATAGAACTTCTTTTCCCAACAAAAAAGTTTACCACTACAATGAAGTTGGAGAATGTACACACAGATCTCAATGGTCCTATAAAGACTAAAGGATTCTATGGTGAAAGGTATTTTATGATTCTAGTTGATAATCTTTTTAGAATGATGTGGTTTGCATTTCTTAAAAAGAAATTTGAGGCATTTGATAAGTTCAAGATATTCAAGAATAGGGTTGAGAATGAATCTAGTATGAAGATTAAATGTTTGAGATTAGATAGAGGAGGAGAATTTACTTCAAATGAGTTTAACATTTTTTTGAAGAAAATGGAAATAAAAGACAACTATAAACTTTGAGAACCCCTAAATAGAATGGTGTTGTAGAGAGAAGGAACAAGTTAGTTACAGAAGCTGCAAGAGCTATGTTACTAGAGAATGATGTATCCAAGAACTTTTAGAGAGAAGCTATGAATATAACAATCTACACTATAAGCAAAGTGCAAGTTAGGAAAGACACAAACAAGACACCATATGAACTATTTTTTGGCCACTCACCTAAAGTTAAGTATTTCAAAATTTTTGGGAGTAAGTGTTATATCAAAAGAGATGATGATATTGGTAAGTTTGATCCTAGAAGTGGTGAATGTATGGTTCTTGGTTATTAATTGAAAAGTAAGGCTTATAGATGTTATAATTAGAGAACTAAGAATATTATGGAAAGTGGAAATGTGAGAATTGATGAGAAATTTAAAATACAAGAAATATTAGTTGATTACAATTCAAAAGATGATGTTGTTACAAAGCCAAGGAATGATGAGGTATTTCTGAAGACTAACAATGATTTCAAAATGAAGGAGATCCAAGGAAGGAACAAAGCTCATAACCTTTAGTAGAGCCAAGAGTTGAGATAGCAACTCCTACTTCAGGAAAGAATATGATAAAGAATCACCCATCCAAATAGATCTTCAAAAGCAAAGACAAAGGTGTGATGACAAGAAGTAGAGTAAATGAAGAACTATGCTTGATATCTCAAGTTGAGCCTAAGAATGCAAATGAAGCATGTAAAGATGATTATTGGAAACAAACTATGAAAGAGGAATTGGATTAGATAGTATAGAATGAGACATGGGATTTGGTCCCTAGACCAACAGGCAAGAATGTGATAGGAACTAAATGGGTATTCAGGAACAAGATGAATGAGCAAGGAAAAATTGTAAGAAACAAAACAAGATTGGTATGTAAAGGTTACTCATAGAAAGAAGGAATATATTATGAGGAGATGTATGCTCTAGGGGCTAGAATAGAAGCAATAAGATTATTGTTAGCCTATGCGACACAAAAGAAATTCAAAGTATATAAGATGGATGTCCGGTCAACATTACTAAATGGAGAACTTGAAAAAGAGGTATACATTGAGCTGTCTAAATGATGTCCTTTGACAGATGACAAAGATATAGTATGTAGACTAAGGAAAGCATTGTATGGATTGAAGCAAGCACCCAAAACCTAGTATGCAAGGTTAGATAAATATTTGACAAAACTTAGATATCGAAAAGGTATGGAAGATAGTAATTTGTATTGGAAAGAAGTTGATGATGGTTTGATGATTTTGGTAATATTTTTTGATGATATGATATTTGGAGGAAATGAAAAAGAAAGTGAGAAATTTGTACAAGAGATGAAGAAAGAATTTGGAATGAGTATGATAGGAGAGATGAAATATTTCCTAGGATTGTAGATTGTACAGAATAAAGAAGGAACCTTTATTTCTTAGACTAAGTACTTGAAGGATTTACTAAAAAGGTTTGGTTTGGAAATATGGAAACTTTTTGGAACACCTATGGTAATTGGACACAAGTTATCTACAAAGGATGAGACACCTATTATTGAGTAGAAAAAGTATAGATCTATGATCAAAGGTTTGTAATATCTGACTTACACAAGGCTAGATATAGCAAATGCAATTGGAATTATTGTAAGGTTCTAGTTTGATCCTATAGAAGCACATTATGTAGTAGTAAA
Source organism: Cupressus sempervirens (assembly GCA_028749045.1). Classification (NCBI taxonomy): domain Eukaryota; kingdom Viridiplantae; phylum Streptophyta; class Pinopsida; order Cupressales; family Cupressaceae; genus Cupressus; species Cupressus sempervirens. The sequence continues at coordinate 853,540,375 of CM053789.1, read as the reverse complement.
TAGGATATTTAGATATCTAAAATGAACATCAAAGTTTGGATTATGGTATGATAGATCTAATGATTTCACTCTAAGTGTTTATACTAATGCAGATTGGGTAGGTAGTATGGATGATAGAAAGAACACCAGTGGAGGAGATTTCTTTCTTGAAAGAAGATTGTTTTCTTGGTTGAGAAAGAAGTAGGATTGTACATCTCAAAGTACAACAGAAGTAGAGTATGTTGCAGTAACAAATAATTGTAATTAAGATATTTGGATGAAGTAGATGTTGAAGGATATAAGGATAAACATTAGTGAACCTATTGTTATAAATTGTGACAACACAAGCATGATAAATATGTCTAAGAATCCAATGTTGCATTTGAGGACTATGAACATTTCTATTAGGTATCATATGCTGAGAGAAAAAGTTGCAGAAAAAGAAACCAGATTGGAGTATGTGAGCACTAAAGAGAAAATTGCAGATATATTCACTAAGCCTCTTCCCAAAGAGACTTTTGAGTATTTTCAAGGTATGCTTGGGGTTATGCCCCTTTCTACATTAGAATAGAAGATGTAAGAGTGCATCAATATAGGGTAATAGAGCACCATTGTTTGTCTAGACTGAATGTTGATGCTTCTTGTATGGGGAAGTATCTATGATGAATAGAGTCATCTAGGACTCTTGTTGGATGTTCTTTTGAATAATGTCTTTTGACAGTCGAGCTAGTAAGTATCATTTGTTGTAGAGTTTGATGTAGTAGAGTTGGTTACCTTTGACATTGATGTCAATGGGGAAGAAGTTTGGCATGAAAAAAATTATGTTGATGAAGATGTTTGACATAAGCATAGCATGGAATGATAGTTTGGTATAAAGCACATTGAGGTATATCAATGGGGGAGAATGATTGATGAAGAATATTTGAAGATGACTAGTCTTTTTATGGTATTCTTGGAACTAGATTTTTTTCATCTATGTTGTCATCAATTCCAAAGGGCAAGATTGTTGGAAGATTGGGGAGATTGTTTGAAGATTGGCTGCAAGCATGAATGTTCATGATATTCCTATGAGGAAGTATTGTAGTTATGTTACTATGATGATATGTTGCATTCATGACTAATTTTGTCATTGATGTCAACATAGCAACTTTCTATGGTATCTAATAGAAGAACAATGAAAAGATCAAGTTGATATGGATGGCTACTAGAGTGTTTACACTACCTGAGGTTATGGGAGATACTTTTGAGTGTCTAGTGTATGTAGTTAACATTGGAAGAGGGTAAAAGCATAGATCTATGTCACTATTTATGATACCAAAACCTATTTTGGTTAAATCTCATTTCTCTATCAAAACTCAATTTTTTTTCAAAAACTAAAAATATCCTTTTATAGATATCAGATTCAATATCATCATTATATAATTTTTTGATTGTTTTGATTAGTTATAATTATGTTATAATCTCAAAATATTATAAGTCAATATTTTAAGATTTTAGAAGATTATTCCTCAAAAAAGGAAAGAAAATAGTAGACCATATCAAAAAAATTTTAAAATTATGTTTATCTCTAGAGGAGAGAATCCTCTTCATGAATATGTAATTTTTTTCAAGATGGTATACTTTTGATAGAGAAGTTTTCATAGGAGGAAAAAACTATTTGATTCTAATAAGGTCAAACTTGAGTACTTATAAAAAAGAAAAAATATATAAAATATATATATATATATTTTTTTTGTTCACTAGCTATACATGTCATCTATAAGATATTTTCAAATTAGAACAAAAAAAGATGATTTACATATACTTGTTTGACAGGAACTACACCCTATATTTTTTACAGTTAAAAAGGGACTTTAAAATAAAATAAAATGAATAAATTCTTATTAAAAAAAATTATAAAAATTATAGGCATAAAATTCATCCAATTCTACACATTTTATTAGTTTACATCATCTTCATATTTTAAACACAAATACCATTTTTTTGTCATTAATGTTGAACTATCACATTCTAATATCTCATTTCTTTATAAAAAGTGACATAGGTTTGTGCTTTTACCCAAGAAGAAAGGATAAGTCTATAAGAATTTATGTAAGTTTTGGTGATGTTTGTTTTGAGATAGAGTTTATAGAGGCATGTTTTGGTAAACTTTTTTATATCTTTTAGTAGAGTTGATATCTTGAGGATGAAGGTTGAGGACATGGAGAAGACATGTTTGGGATGGCATGGATAAGATCAATCATCATAATATTGTGTCTATGAAAAGTTAGTTAAGTTGTAAGGAAGAATATTAATGTTATCACTAAGTGTAATGTGTTCTTAATGAGGTCCTATAATAATTAATTGAGAAAGTCTAACAGTCAACTCAAGGAGTTTTTTTATGGACTTGGCATAAAGAAAGGACATTTTCCTTTATCATTATTAAGTGATGATGTAGATTTAAAATGATGATAATTAGCAGAGAGTGCAAAATGTGAAGTTGAGTAGCACAGTGTAGAAGTGAAGGAAACTTCATTAATGAGGTTTTTTTGAGTGATTCGAGGTTTGGTATTTAGATCTAATATTTGTGACTTATTCTACAAGGTTTGATAGTAATTGGTTTGGTTGAAAGGATAGAGGAAAGAGGAAAGGAAAGGAGAAGATAATACTAAATTACTTGTTTGAGCAGTGAGCTCTTCCTGTAGTTGAAATTATATGTTTAGATAGTGGGCTCATCTTGTATACATTGTACTACAACTCCTAATAGGGTTGGAATCTCCTAATAGGGACTCAAAGTCTCCTAACAGGGACTCATTATACTAAATTTTGTATTAGACTCCTAATAGGGTCCATCCTCTAACAATGAATATATATATTAGTACATCATCTTGTGGGCATCATTCCCACTAGGGTTTTCTCTCTGATCAAGGGTTTCCCTAGTCAACATATTTGATGTAATTATCTATGTGCATTTTATTATGGTTTCTATTTACTTTGGTTGAATGCTTAAGTTTGTTTAAAGAAGATAAATGTCTTAATTATTGGATAACTGATTCACCCTCCCCCCCCTTTAGTTATCTTGGTGGACTATTATTTCTAACAAATTTAGGGTCTAACTAGTTTAACTGGTTATTTACTCTATAATTATTCACTTGAAAAGTGAATAAGTATGTAAAGAGAGAATTAATTCCTCACTTCTCACTTTTGAATTAGAAAGTTTAAGAGTAAAACCCAAAATCCTCTTCATCAGGAATTACTATTTTGTTTGTTGCAGTAGCTATGGGCATAGGATCTTCATGAGCTTAGTATCATTGGATCTAGCTCAAGGAGACCTTGGATTGTCATGATTTTTGGCTACTTTTGCAAGATTTTTATTTTATAGTTTAGATTCTCATTTTTTCCCTTTTGGTTGTGAGGTAGGGCTCTCTCATTTTATTGTTTCATCTCTATTTTTTGCCTCTATTTTTGGTATTCATTTGTTAGGAGGTTTAGAACTAGTGTTCCCCTCTACTTTTTTATGCTACCTCTACTTGATTGAGCAAGTATGAGCATTTCCTTATTTTCTAGGATGAGGGTTTGGGGTTTTGTACTGTTATGCTAGTTTTTTTGTATATAGAATGCAAACCCAGATTTTATTCTATTTTTGTGGTTTTTGTGCCTTAAGACCAAATGGGTTTTATTTTTGAAGTTTTCAAATTTTGGATTTTTTACCTTGATCTACATGCCACCTAGGTTTCTCAAGTTTTCTTGGCATGATGTTGGTCATGGACCTAGATCATTTGTAGGATGTTAGTTAGACCATTGTTACATCTTTATGTTTACATTAGGATGTGTGTCACATTTGTACTCCCAACATTGTGTTGCGTTGAGTGATTTTATACTTGGTGTTATTGTTTCTTTTGGATCCTTGTTATTATTTTGTGGACACTAAGATTCATATAGAATCCATACTCCTAGATTAAGGTTGTTTGAGTGAGTTCATGATGTTTGATCTTGTTGCATCATTGATATTTGTATAGAATCCATACTACCAGATTGAGGTTGGTCAAGTGAGTCCATAATGTATGGTTTTATTTTTCTTTGAGATTCATGTAGAATCCATTCTCCCAAGCCTATTTTTGGTTGAGTGATATTTTTCTTGTGTTCTCATCCAATCCTTGTGTTATGATCTTTGTAATGGTGGTGCACTAAACATGAGCACGTGCATGTATATTTTTGGGTGACTTTTGAGACTCAATCTTCTAGTGGTAATGTGCTTGAGTTATGATCATTTGGGGTTGGGTTTGGAATGTGCATGCCTATAGGCACTCATCATTGGATGAGCATGGTTAGGGTAGGGAATCTTCCATGGAGGGGGCATCTATTTCTATAGGCTACTGTCCATGTTGAGAGTGTTTGTGTGAAGAAGTTTTAATCAAGTGATTTCTAAATAAATATTGGGTGCTAATAAAAATTAAGACAATAAAATATGTGAGCACCTAATTAAGTTTGAGGACACAGTGTGAGAGCCTTCCATTGGGAAGTTGAGCCATACCATCTAAGCTTGGGATTTTTGATACAAAGTGACTCTTCATGTTGTCAGTCCCTACATAGTTAGCCATTAAGTGTCTGAATAGGACTTGTTGTACTTTCATTGTCTCATGATCTTGGTTTTAGTCATCACTACTATCTGGTGTGAGTGTTAGCCATGGACATTTTCTTTATGAGTGTTTACAATTAGATCATTATGTCCATCAACATGGGAGGAGTGGACCTACGAGTTTCACATGGTTGGGAGGCATAGCTACCTATATGCTTGCTAGAGACCAGTGTATTTTAGTTGATGCACAAGAGTTCCTTCACGTGAAAGGCAAATCCTCACACAAATTGTTGCACTTTCTTCATGTGGAAGGGTACTTCCTCATTTGAAACTATTGGTTGGTATTCTCTTGTGCATAAAACAAGGGGTATCTTTGATATTTTCTAGAGAACACATTTTGGTGAATTAAGTACCCTTTGGGATTGTTGGTATTTCCTTGCTTTGATAGATCCAAGATTTTGTGTTTTATGGTCATCTTGTTTTTTTGTTTTCTATTTGAGTGTGTAATTTTGGTTGTGGCATTTGGATATTTTTTGGATGTCGAGCTTGTTGGTTAAATCTTCCATTGAAATCATAGTGATCCTCATATGTTGATTGTCATGTGCATCCATATTTGTTTTAAAAATATATATCTTGGCTTTTATTGAATCCTTGTTCCAAAGATCTCTAGGTGGGCCATTACACTCTCCATACCATTTATCCTCATACACCCATATCATGGCCAATGGAAGCAAATTGGATGTCAAAGATAACATGAATCAGGCCAAAAATCTGCAAAAATCTAAGGATCAATATGCCCCCTCTAAAAATATGTTCAACAAAAGAAAAATGTGATCCAAAGGAAAGAGAAAATCAAGAGGCCACAAAGGCTGAAAATAAAAAGTATAAAAATAATGTGGATTCCAAAGCTACTTAATGAGCAATGAGTTTGAAAGAAAAATTCAAAATGGCATCAAATTTCACTAATCCAAAGGCTTCCTTCATCCATAAATCCTCAAAAATTCCATTTAAAAACTCTATTTTGGGTCCTTGTGTCCTAAAATCCATCATCTCCTTCATCCATTTTGCATCTCTATATCGCAAAATTCAAACTTTCTCCTACATATCCTTCAAAATTTCCTTTTTTCCATCACCCTTCAAAGTGTGTGACAATTATGATCTTTCCACCTACTCAAGGCCTCTTTCAAGCCTATAAATAGAGCCCTTTTCTCAAGCATTTTTCATCTCCTCCATTGCATTTGTATCATGCTAGTATAATGCTAGAGTTTCTAGATATTTTCATGCTTAGAGCTAACCCTTGGTAGTTGTTTGCATTCTTTTGATCTCTATATTTTTCATAGTTTCATGGTAGTATACTATTTTTATTTTATTTCATTGCATATCATTTCCATACTCACATCCATCTAATCCTTTTGAGGTTGGCTTACTCATAGCCATTTCTTGAAGGCATTCCACATACATTTTAGAATAGTTTCATATTTACATTCTTACATTCATTCAATTGGTTTGAAGGGATTCATCCATAGTTATGTTTGAGGAGAGTACATCCACATCCATCATCATTGAGAACACCAACAAGGCCTCTTGTGGACACCCTTGTTGAGTTGCTCCAATGTTAAAATTGTCCCAAACACTATATTAATTATTAATATTTCCCTTAACACTATAATTGATTATTTATTAATTAATTATATTTTTCATATTCTTCTACTTATTTAATTAAATAGGTTCACTTCCCTAATGTATTTAAATTTAATTTGAATGCTTCCCCCTAATGTGTTAAATTTATTTAATGCATAGTGCTCCATAAATCCCCTTTTAAATAAATTCTAATTTATTTAATTTCCCTTCACTTTATTAAATTATATAATCCTATTATTAAATTAAATCCTATTTAATTTAATCTTAATCCCACCTAAAACCTAACCTACCACCAATCACTCTCATCCTTCTAAGTCTACCCACTAGTTAATTCCACTTAATTATCCTAAATACACTCCTAAGCACCTTTTAGTCTTGAAGTGTTTGCATCCATCAACCATTTCTTCCTCCCAACCATTCCACCCCCTTAATCCAAACTTTTTCACAAGTCATTTTCCTCCAGTTCCCAACCTATTTCATCCTTCATTTTCCTATCCTACCAACATCTATGAGAAAATATTAAATTTTTTTTGAAAATAACAAAGAAAGAGAAATACATATTAAGGAATACCATCCATGTATCTAGATGCTTGAGTCTTCCCTTTGCATCTAGTGTCTTCCAATTCCACTTATTTATCCATTCACTTGTCCTCTTCCACTTGCACTCTACACTGGGGGCAATCACCATCCATACTGCACTACCTTATATATCTTCCATATTCCTCTCTACCATTCATCATCCTTGTCCATCTTTTATCTTGACTATCCTATCCCTTCCATCCATTCATACTCACTTGCCATATCCATTTCTCATTATCCACACATTATCCTACATACTTCCACCATCCTTTCACATATTTGATCTTGACATCATATCAATATCTTACATCCCATAGTCCTTGGGAATTTTCCTTTCATCCATCTATATGCTCATTTTCCATATCCCTTTCTCATTATCCATTCATTTTCCTACATACTTCTATCATTCTTTCATCTATCCTTGGTCTTGGTTATCCATCCATTTCATCCATTTCATGTCCTGCATTTCATCCATACTCTTCATATCATTATCCCTATTTCATACCCTCCCTCCTATATCCCTTATTCATCTCACTTTTAGGCCGATGCCTGTGATCAATAATAGAGGTGAAACAAAAAAATGTGCATACATGCTTTGGAAATACACATGCCTTCCTTTCCTCCATACAATAGCCATTACACCATCTATCCATTTTTTTGCATCCTTTCCCACCATATTTCCTTTTATTTTCCTATCCTTGGTATGGGGAATTTTTACTCCTTTGAAACATGGTCCTTGGCTCCCCATTGTTTGATACCATATGCTTTGGTCCCCCATATTCTTTCACCTTTCATTTCATCCATTACCATTCCTTGGTTCCCCCTTGTTACTAGTTCTAATCTATTCCACTTTCAATCAATTTTTACTTCTTCCAATTCATGCAATCAATTCATTTGTTCTCTAATCTAATCACATTTCCTTCTTCCAATCATTTCATACAAATCATTTTCTATCCTATCTAAGTATCTTTTTATTCTAACCTAATCTTATAAAAATCAATTTAGCTCATTCAATAATATTCTTCCTTCATCCACCATCTTGTCCAAATTCTTTTATTCATCATCTAATCTCATGATACTAAGCTTCAACCCATTAAACTGAGCTTATCAAAATAGTGATTGCAAACAAAACTTAGACAAATTTACACTAGGACTACATGATTTGAGAACCTTATTCCTTTCACTCAATTTCCAAAGAACAATCACAAACATTTTGATACAATTCAATCAAACAATCATTTTTCACCTTACATGATGCATCCTTCCTACACAAGCTAAAAAAATTCATCATTTGAATAAAATTCATGGCAAGAATTATGGACTAAATGACTAGTTGGTCATAAGGTCTTTTGTTGATTTTATCTTTGTGTGCTAGCTCCCCAAAGTGTGCCTTGATCTTCAATATCTTGGTATCATTTGAATGAGTTAACCTGATTACACAAGTCATTCTATGATTTGATCTATTTTCATGATTTTTTGGGACATCTATGTTGGTTTCAAGTTATGGTTATGCATTTCTCACTAGGGGCAATGGGTTAGCACACTTTCCAACAAGAAACCTGAAAAGATTTTGGGTGTGCCCAAACCTCTCTAGTGTGTATCTATCATTTGTTCCATAATAGCTACAAAATCTACATTTTACTTTAAGAGTCTAGTCCATGCAAAGGAACCTTGCCATCTATGCTACTATAGCATCTTATGCACCACTCCTCTTGCAATATCAAACTAGGGTGTGCTCTCCCATATGAACACAATTGAATCCCATGCATTGATGTAGTTAGGATGCATTTAGATTAATCATTATCGAATTCACCCCACTTCATTATGATCTTATCAACAAGTCATACAAGGTCATCTTTTAAGCCTTTTCATTTTTCATTTTCCTTCCCCTATCAATTTTTGAGAAAATGGGGAAAAATGTTTTCCTCTTTCACCCCATTTCCTTGAAGGGGCACCCTCCTCCCTTGTCATCACTATGACACAACTCTTGCAATTCCTCTCCTCTTTGGGGCAACCTATATTTTCTATTCTCTGATATAATGTCACCCCATCATCACATCAAAGAGGGGCAAAATATAGATGCTTAAAATTGTCCCAAAATACTATATTAATTTATTAATATTTCGCTTAACACTATAATTGATTATTTATTAATTAGTTATATTTTCCATATTATTCTACCTATTTAATTAAATAGATTCACTTTCCTAATTTATTTAAACTTAATTTAAATGCATCCCATTTAATGTGTTAAATTTATTTAATGCATAGTGCTCCATAAATCCACTTTTAAATAGATTTCAATTTATTTAATTCCCTCCATTTTATTAATTTACCTAATCCTATGATTAAATTTAATCCTATCTAATTTAATCATAATCCCACCTAAAACCTAGCCTACCACTCATCACTCTCATCCTTCTAAGTCTACCCACTTAATCATCCTAAATACACTCCTAAACACCTTTTTGTCCCTATGTGGTTCCTCACACATGTGTGAGAAACTCAAAGCCCAAGAAATCCCCCCTTTCATTAATTCCTCCAAAAGTCTCTTACATTCTTACACACTTGTCCCCTCTTCCTTTCTCCAAGCTTGCTCACACATGTGTGAGCACACCTTGAGCCATATTAAGCACAAAAGGGCTTATGTTGACCTTTGCATGACTTGTCTCCTTAGCCTAGATGTCTCCCTTATGGCACCTATGTGGATGCCACATAGATGCCACCTCCTTGAGGCCTCTCTTAAACCTATAAATAGAGCCCTTGTCTCAAGCATACTTCATCTCCCTCATTCACATTGTTATCATTATAATATAATTCTAGAGCTCTTAGTAGTTTTATGCATTTTTGCTAACCTTTGGTAGTCGTTAGCTTCATTTCATTTGCATGGTTAACTTAATTTACTTTCTTGCATTCATCTTGTTTTAAGAATGGCTTCTTCTATAACCTCCTCTTGAAGCATTCCTCACTCATCTAGCCTAGTTTCATATCTCATTTTCATACTTTCATCATTAAAGGGATTCATTCAATAGTTGTGTTTAGGAGAGCACATCCACATCCCTCATTATTGAGCACACAAACAAGGCCTCGTGTGGGTGCCCCTTTTGAGCTTCTCCAAGGTTGTGTGGGAACCATATCTATTGGTTGTTTAGCTTAGTAAAATGAAAGTAGTTTTAGTTGTTTTATCATTTGAATCTTGATATATGTGTTGGAATACAAACACCACTGAGAAGGGGGGTGAATCAGTGGTTTAAAATACTTTTAAAACCTTGAAACAATTACAAGTTATAACACTTTAACACATGAGCAAGATAGTTAATGAATAAAAAAGTGACACAATATTTAAATTTGGAAAACCCCTTAGGGTAAAAAATCACTTTGAATTTGAAACTTTATTGGCCTCTTGGGAAAATCTTTTAGAGCTACAACTCTGGGAAGCACCAACACCTTGTTTTAGAAATGCCAATTTTAAGGAACACTAATCCCTTACACCTAAAGCACCAACTTCAAAAATGAACATGTGAGATATAAAATTAGAGGATCATCTATGTTACAACACAAATTATGAATCGCTAGTTTCAACTTCTTGTTGAAAATACAATGCAAGATATACTTCTATTCTCCTTAAAACATCCAATATCCAAATATATTTTCTTTTTCCATTAAAATATCTGATTAAATACTGATATGAATGAATGAAGAAGAAATATATAACCCTTCTTCTACTTCTAAAAAAATTCTACAATGAAAATCAAATCACAAATACAAAACACGAAACATAAAGCATTACCCTCTTCTTTGTTGTTAAAAACTTACCTGCAAATTGTTTGGTCTACAAGGAATTCCACACAAATTCTGCAACTTCTATTAAAACCACCTATTGGATGATTTATAGGAATGTATCCTCTACTTATAAAATAATAAAGTAAAAAATTTTGAGGTAGTTACATACCCCAAACTTCCATTAGATGAAAACTGCTCAAAACTACCAAAACTATAATAACAATTTGGTACCTATTTCTGATAAATAGACTTTTTCTCTTTTCATACAAGTGTTACCAAAAAACTAAAAAAGATCCATTTTATATAACTCTAAGAAATTTCCAAAAAGGTACGATAGTTTTGGTCTATCTAATAAGAAAGCTTGTCGACTTTCTAATAGACCAAAACTATTTTTTTATATCCATTTTAAAAAACAATGAGAACATAAAGTGTTAATTGTATAACACTTAAGTATTTGTCTTGAATATGTTTTGAATAATATTGAAGGACATCAAATAATATAATTAAATGATGTTATCCATGATACCATATGCTCTTTATTGACATCAATGACAACAATCAATGACCAAATACCAAGGGTTCAAGAATATAAACATGTACAACTAATGTTTTCCTTGTTTAAGCATGCTCTTGACAAGTAGGTTTTTTACATATACACAAAGGTAACATAGATCCACATAAATCATAATTACCAAAAATTAAAACACAAAGAAAATGGACAACCACATGAAAAATAATAGTAAGGGGTTCAACCACATCTAGGTGAGTGCCATCGTACCTTCCTAAAGTATTGGGATCAATCACCTGGGCTTAAGATCATCCTTCCATACAAGACATCTTTTCAATGAGTATTCCAAGAGGGCTAGGCATGACTACATAATTTTTGGATCAAACACTTGGGCTAAGGACCTATAAGCTACATAGGATGTCCCTTCCTTGAGTACTCCAACATTACATCCACAATTATCTTATTTTGTGTGAAAACCAAAACCCATCCCATGAGTTCATTTATCATTATGTCACTTCTTATTTACAAACTCATAACTAGAGCCAACATGTGCAAGGCACTGGTCTCTAAGCATAGGATCCCTTGGAAGCCACTTCTAGGCTCCAACACCTATGGTGAGCCATTCACCTAGGATCTCTACCCTAATAATAAAAAGCACAAAGAGATGTAGGAAACAATAACCTAGGGTTCCATACCCCTAGTCCAAAAACCCAACTCATACATCAAAGTATATTTACATAAAGAGACATCATAGAATCACAATAAAAATTCAAAAGTCTATAGGGACCAAAAAAATATGATTCAAAAATCCAACTCAATTAGGAGGAGGGAGAGAGAGAGAGAGAGAGAGAGAGAGAGAGAGAGAGAGAGAGAGAGAGAGAGAGAGAGAGAGAGAGAGAGAGAGAGAGAGAGAGAGAGAGAGAGAGAGAGGAAATAAGGTGCAAAAACACTTATCAAACACTTTATAGGAATAATTAATATATTTCTAGATAGTAATTGTCATAGGAGTAAATATAGGGTCACAAAACACAAAAATGACAAGCTAAATTGTTGATTCTTGAAATTTGGTTAAGTTTAAAATTTCTTTAAAACCTCAAAATCTACAATATTTATTTTAACTCCTATTAGGTTGAAACCTATCTCAAAAGTGTAGGATGTATAACATAAAATCTAACTTAAAGTATAAGAAAGGAAAATTTTCCTTTCTTATAATTTAATGTTTATTTTATGTTATACCCTAGCATTGAAAACAAACTCTAGAGGTCAAACTAGCAAGTTTTCTTATTATTGCACACCCATTTCTTATTTCTCCACATTTGTTTAGCAGAGATGCACTATTATGCCTTATTCTTGTGTATTCATCTCATATTCTTGTGCATTTTTTATGAAGAATTGCATGTTTGCTAATTTTACCAGATCTATGCATTTGATCATTATAGTTGTGCATTTGTTATTTACAATTACACTTTTGCTTCTTATATATATGCTTTTGTCCTAAGGTTGCATTTTTTTTCTAATGTTATGCTATTGTTCAAGCTGAAAAACAAATTTTAAATGTGCAAAAATGCACATGTAGTATTCCCACACATCTATTCTAGGAGACTAAAAAAAGGAATGTGAGGAATTGAATTTCCATATTGGATCTAGCAAGTTGGCTATGCCCTTGAGAATTTAATTCATCACATTCAACTTCACACCCATATTTCAATATCTCCTACAACCTTCTAACTTAGAGATTAAAATTTACAATGAAAAGGCTTCAAAATCCAATACTTCAATTAAAAATAGGCACATAAGAATTTAATTCTTTCCACACACATTTAGATAGTGAACATGATAACTCAACTCACATCATTAAATTTCTTTTTATCTATTTTCATTTTAATAGAATTATTAAAGTGTAGAAAGGTAAATGATCAAGGCCTACTTGGAATGAGTCTTATGAATCCATAGAAGCCTGATTGTCCCCTATGGTCTGTGATCTCTTCTCACTGGATCTCCCATTTCTTTAAGCTATGGTTTCCTTCCTTTATCCTATGAATTTCCTATGAATGTTCCTTATTTATAGGGAGTAGAGAGCTATTGTGAATGGTTGGAACCATTTGAAATGGGAAACTCCCAAGGTTTGATTAATTAAATCAACTATTTATTAATTAATATATTTTTCTATTTAAATGGCCAACTAGTTTATGGATGATCTATGTTGTTATGATCCTCCTATTCAAATAATTCCCATGGTTCAATGGTCAAGACACTCTTCCTTCAATCATGATGTCAGCAGTTTAATTCCCATGATCTTTGATTATTGTTCCTTTCTCCTCTATCTCCATCAATTTCACTTATAACTTATCCCTTAAATGTTGGTCCTTAAAAAGCACAATAGATGAGATGGCAGATAGTAGGTTTGGTAGTTGAAGGGTCAAATTTTCAAGTCTCCAAAAAAGGATAATGTGTGTTCCTCTTTCTATTTTATTGTATTTATTTTATTCAATTACTTTTGGTTTATCTATCTTGTTTTCTCTATTCACAAGGATATGTGTATGTATAGATAATGTAACAAATTAAACTAGGACTCATAGTGTATATCTAAATTAATGCAACACATGCAACTAGAGTAAATCTATATTTATTCAAGCATATATGTGTGCACCTATATATACTGGAATAGATACAACTTATTAACTATACAAACATCATGAGATCTAGATCACCCAAAAATTAGAGAAAAAATATTGAAGTATCTAAGCACTATATCAATATTGAAATCAAATATAAAACTACCAATGTAAAATTCAATTATCATAATACCAAATTACATGCACCAATACCAAAAGATTCCCAAATAGTAGAAAACTCCCTAATAAGGAATACTAGGTTTAGGATTCCTACATGGATCATGGTTCCATCTCCCTTTTAGCAATAATTGGTTTGAGGATTTTAAGGTACACCCAGATCTATGTGGCCACATGGAGTCAATGCCTAGTATTTGTACACATCTACATCACCAACCAATAAGATGCTATATATATAAACAATGACATGAAAGGAAGGAGGAGTGCAACATCATGTAGATCTCCCAAAGAAGTGACTACAACTGCCTCCCCTCATCTTGAAGATACACCAAGTAGAGTAAACAAACACACACACACACACACACACAAGATATAATGGGTTAGTAGGGTTAGATCAAATTCTAATCAAATAAATGTAATAGTTCTTTAAAATAATTTTATCAACAAGAATGTAACGCTTCTAAACAATAAAGAGGTATGAACTAGAAACATGTAAATATGAATTAAAAATATATTATCTTGATTTAAAACTAACTAAAGTGCATTAAACATCATCTAGAGAAATCTTGCATCAACCAAAACTATGTAATTTTAGTTGTTTGAATAAGGGTTGTCTTAGTGTAGATTTTTTGTCTGTGCAATATTGCTACTCAGTAAGTCAGTCATTCGAGCTTAGAATGTCCTAATCTTAGAGGTGAAGGTTCATCTTAGTCATATTAGCCTACCAATTGAGGCTCAATGCCATATCATAAGTATCAGTGAAGTTATTGTGGATTTTTAATATAATTTTTTGTATAAAAACTTTATACTTAGTTTTGAAGGCTTAGACATGCTCAGATGAGGCCCAAAAACTTGATGGATGGGTGCTTATTGTAATACCCCAAAATTGGCTCATTGCCATTATACCAATTCTAGTCTATTTCTAATCAATCCTAAGACCTATTCTAATAGGCAATTCTCATTTTGCTACTCGCTACTTGACTTAATTGTCAAATGCAGAAAACCTAAATCTGCATTCATCATGCTTATTATTTAATTCTTATAGTATTTACTCATATTAGTCGCATTAAACCTACTTGATTTAATTATAATTTAATTATTAAGTATTTATACTTTTAAATTAAATTATATCCTAAGGTTAATGTACTATGGAATTAAATTTATTTAATTTAATAAATACGCCTATATTGATTAATTAAGTGCAATTATTTAATTAAATGGAAAAGATATTTCTAATTAATTAAACAAAATTATTTAATTAAATCGAGTATTTACTTCTAATTAATTAAACAAAGTTATTTTATTAAATGGGAAGCCATTCCTAATTAATTAAATGAAGTTATTTAATTAAAGAAGAAAAGTGTCTCTAATTAATAAAGATTATTTAATTAAATAGAAAAAGTAATTATGAGAGAATATCTCATTTTATTAAATTAAATATCTCAACAAAATCTCTCTTCAGTTCAAAAAGGGAAATTTCCAGTTCACTATTGATCAAAAATGAGTTAAATCAATTAACTCTTTTTTCTACTCAAATTGAATTAGTTAACTCCTTATTTTGCTCAAATTAAATCTGTTAACTCCTTTTAATTTGGGAATCTCCCTTTATGACTGAACTTCACCTTTAATCCTGATCATTGATTGAAATCGATCTCAACCGTTGATGGATTCCAGGAAAGTCTATTTAAGAGACCCTCATCTCTTCATTTTAGAGGATGAATTTGGAGAATTTGCATCGAATTGCTGCTGGAATTCATACTCACATTTGCTCATATTTTTTACATACATCTTGCATTCTTAGATTAAATTCATCTAGCTTAATAATGCATACATTTTTAGCTTAATGTCTTTTATTTCTTAGATTAATTGTGTGTACTTCATCTAGATTACTTGCACATTCATATAGCTTAAATTGGATTCAAATCCTTCGTTCTTATAGGGTCTGGTTGCTTAAACACCTCGAATCTAAGGATATCTGACAAGCAATTCCCTCTAGATAGAAGGCAACAGGTCGCTTTGCAGGCTGATTTTTGAATGAACAATCCAATGTTCATTTCAGGATGAATCCGCATACAATGACCATGTTGAAGTGTGTGTGTTAGCAAAGGCCACATATTCACGTATACATTTATGGCGCCCATTGTGGGGCTCGAAAATCAGTTTTTCTGGCCTCTTTCTGTATTTTTTTAAATCATTTTTTTTGTTCTCTATCCGTACTGCTCCGTATAGATTCGGAAATCTTCACGCGAGACTGTTCATTTTTGCGCGAAGATTCTTTCTGCATCACACGAGAAAATTCTTTGAAACTTCATGCGAAACTTGTTTCTTCATGCGGACTGTTAGGAATTTTGCTCGAAACTCTGCTATTTTTCCATTGATTTTTGTGTTTTCTGGTTTTTCTGCTAACTGATCACTGTTTCTGGTTTTTTCATGTTTTCTATTTTTTTTGGAACAACAATACAAAAGATAACTTTTTTCCAATTTTCCAAATAAATAATGTGAAAGAAAGAAAGATTATAAAATGAATTTTGACTTTTGACGTTTTCATAGGTTTTAGCATTTTCTAAGCTTTTTTATGGGTATAAAAATGAACAAAAAAAGTTAAATTTTATTTTCCCATAGTTAAGCTTCAGTTTTCACTAACATGTTTTCTCCTAAGCATCTTTATTTCCATTTTTTTGATTTTTTTTGCAGCATAACAGTGGTTTGTAGGACAATTGGAAAAGTATGATAAAGTTGCTAAAACAGGTAAAACATCTACCAAGCGCGTTGCAAGGATTACTAGGTAATTCTCTTTGACTGATAACACTTCATTTGGATCTAAAATGAACATCTCTCATGTCAAGCTTGTGTGTGTTTCCTTCCATGTTCTCATTTTACAACACATACATAATTTGATACTAGGTTGTGATCTCCATTAGTTTTCATCTAGTAGGCTTAGTTACTAGTGATAGATCTAATTAGCTATCTTGGGTTATTGGACTCGCTAATCCGCTGTTCCACCCTATGGTTGCAAGATCAACACCACATTAAAGGGGAGGGTTCTATAGGAAAGAAGCGTTAAATGCTCCACTAGGCAACCCTTTTGTGCTTTCTAGAACTCACTAGTTTTTGATTTGTGGACTCGTTTTGGCTTATGTGAGGGTTTAAATGTTCCACATCTTTGGACTCACCTCACATTAGTTAAAGTGTTAAGTGTACCACCTTGTGCTTTTTGATTGCTTTTGGATAGATTTTCTTTTGGAAATTAACATCTGTACACACATAGTAATTAGGCCCCCATGAACACTATGTGTGGATCTTGAGAGAGTGGGTTCCTAGTGAAACTCCTCTCTAAGATGGATTCCTTGTAGGTGGGGAGGATACTTTGAGCATCTCGTAGATAGATGAATCTTCAACTTGTTGATTGAGGCATTCTTTCTTTGGAGAGGTTGATAGATCACTGGGAGATGATATCATAGATCTTTAAGAGATAATCTTAGTTTAGCGTGTTGGATTAATCTGTCTACTTTGATTGGGCTAAAGGTGAAAAGGTGTCAAAACCTTGAATCTGGAAGCTAAGTCCCCTTGTTGTATACTATTGTGAGTTGGTCACCTTTAGAGAGGGTTAACCATAGCAGACAATCCCTCTACAGTGAAAACTATGATGACGAAACCTCAAGCGGTAATAACCATTTTCGCCATGGTAGTGACAACCGCTATATAAATGTCCTTGTGGAAGAAATCTCCATGGGTATGGTTCATTATGGGTTGTCAGATCTCCCTAGCAGCTGTTGAAGATTAAGTTCTCAAACTTTTTCAAAACCTCGGTGTGCCAGGATTGGAGGTCACCCCTATGAGTCATAAAAGATGTAGAGTCAAACCATTACTAAAAACCTTAGAGAGTCCAACTTTTATTTTCTAGGGATGTATGCGTGATTGCAAAACTCTTTGATAACATACACAATTAGCTCTCTTAAGAATCAGCGCGTACTAAGTCACTTGATTGTTCATGCGCAAGGTTGCTTTTGCCCTTGCTCATTGTTTTCAGATATGCTTGATATCACCTGCATGTTGTTCTACATGCTTGTTTATCTACTTGCTTACTAAAATGATCTAGAAAGTCCAAAAATCTTGCCAAAATCAGTCGCTATTCTGAAACTAATCTTCTTTCTCGTGTGAAAACTTTTTTAGTCTCGCGTGAAATCATTTGGTCCTTGCATGAAATCATTTTTTCATCACATGAAATTAAAATTCTATCATGAGTCTTTGCGTGACTTGAGATCTTTCTCATGTGAAATTAAAAATTGTCATTGAACTTCATGTGAGACAAAAACTTCTTCATCCGGCTTGTAAAACTTCTTCGTGCAACTTGTAAAGGTTTCTCGTGTGAGATCTTGTGTTAGCATTTCCACTTTTGGTCTGATCTAGCTATTTGTAATCTGCACACTATCTTTTTTTGCATCCTTTTATCGCTCTCTATCTACAAATAGTCCCAAATAGTGGCATCCTACTTAGCTAATGACTTGTGATCCATACTTTAACTAGTCTTGTCTCTCAGTTATCTTGCTCTTGTCCTTTAGTGCTTGTTGTACTCTGTGTCATGATAGTCATAATCTCTGGTTGTTCTAGCCATAAAATTAGACTATTCATACCTTAGTATATTGCACTCTTATCTTGCTTTTCTGAGACTATGTTCTAGTGTGGTCCTTGTCTAAGCTGCTGCTTTTTTTCATTGTCTATGAGTGTGGCAACTTGACTTATGTTCTAAAACTTGGCTATCACTACTTGAAACATAGTACATCAAAATGGCTAACAAAAACTGCGCTAAATCCAATATTCCTACTAAGGAAGAAAAGCTACTTATTGCAAACATGAAGCAACAAATCCAATCAATAAGCACTCAACTTCAAAGACTGAAGGAGGAAGATGACACATCATCGAACAAATTCTCCTTGAGAGAAATTTTCCCTTCCTTCTATGACAACCAAAAATCATATTCTTGTGATCTTGAATCCAAGACATCTGAGAACACCTCACATACACCCAAGAAATCTAGAAATATCTTTGAAGAAAAACCTTGGGAACCTAAACCAAAGAGTGATTTCACACCTTTGGGAAAATCTTATGAATTAACCTTGGAAGAACTTCTTGAAGAGAAACTCATTGTATTACCTAAGGTCACTTTGGCCAGAGTTTCCTTTATTAGTAACTATTGTGCCTATCATAGACATAATTTACATAAAACTTCCCATTGTAAGGAGCTGAAAAATGAGATCCAAGATCTCTTTGACAATGGCATAATTCAAAATCCTAAGCTCTCAACTACTAAAGATTCTACTCTCAAGAAGGATCAACATCATGAAACCATGTCTAGCAATGGTTCAAACACAACTTCTACTTCCTCCAATATACATCCACCTTCTAAATTGTCCAATCTTTCCAACACATATTCACCAAAAGAACTCACTACTCCCCTAGTTGACTATGTGTACCCTCAAGGACTACCTTTAAAGGAAACTCAAGCTATTCTTGACTTAGTTGAAAATCTCTCCCATACTACATGAAGAAAAGATCCAAAACCTCCATGTGTTGCTCCTCCTATTATCCCCAATCCAACTATTCCTCCATTGTCCCTTCAAGAGCCTATTATAGAGACTCTAGAAATATATTTGAATATAGATTCAGATACTTCCTCATCCTTGGATTTGGTTTCATGTCAAGAGGACCACTTAAATTATGAAGAAACAAGTGTTGATCAAGACCAAGATTCATTCATCCCCTTTCAAATCTTCCAAGATCTCGTGCCTCCATCTCCCATGTCATGCACCTCTACCAAGAAAGATCAAGATATTCCTTCCACCATCCTTAAGGAGATTATAAAAGACCAAGAGAAGGATACTTTTCCTATGTTACCCAAAATTCCTTTTGAAGAGAAAAGTGTTCCCTCGCTCTCTTATTCTACCTCGCTACATTCACTTCCAGACTATGCTCAAGCTTTAAATAATCCTGTCAAAGGTATTGCTCCTATAACAGTTCCTCATAAATCTATTGATGGCTTTGGTCATTTTGCTCACTCTAAAGATGTTGATATCCATACTCATGGTTCATTCACATCTTCTAAATCTATCCTTGGTCCATACCCATCTAAGCTAAAACCTTCAAGTCTTTCATTCGTATTGGGACCTTATGTTCCTCTATCTCCTATTGCCACTACTAGCTCATTACACATTCCTCCTACCCTACCCCAAGATCAACAAATATACACATACTTGAACTCTTCACATTCACCTTTCCATTTCAACCAGTCACATTGGCCTCATTCATCCACAAGTCCCAAGTCCTTTGGAAGCAATTTGGATGATCAACTCAAACACAAGTGCATGAATCCATCCTCAAAAGTTCACTATGTCTCCTCTAATCGACATGTGAATATCAAGAAAGAAAATATACAAAAGAGACTGCAAAGGTCCACTATTCAAAGAGCTCAACCAAAGAAAGTATGGGTTCTTAAATCTGTTATTGAAGAAATGCGTTCCAAAGCATCTAATGAAAAATCAAAAGCTATATGGATTCCCAAGTCTCTTTTGAAGGACTTGAATATCGAAAACAAATCAAAGTTGACATTCAAGCTTCCAAAGGCTTCCACTCTATCTTCTTTCCAACATCCTCCTAAAAAGGTTTCAAAACCTTCTACTCCACCCCTCTCCAAAATGACTTTTCTACCTCATATATCTAAGCCTCAATCTATTTCATCCATATTTCCTCCATCATTCCACTACCCTTCAAGGTGTGTATCAATGTTGATCTTGCCTAATATCTCATCCACCCTCATGAGATCCTCTAAATCTTATGCCTGCTTGCCATCCTTGCTTGTTTCAGTCTTCCAAAACCAACAACCTTATCCTCCATCTACATCTCATTTTTCTATCATTTCCCTTCCATTACCTTATCAGCATCTTTGAGTGTACCTTGCTATGGCCTTGGCTTATCATAACTTATCTTTCTTATAGGAGCACTATTCAAATTGAAGAAGGCTTGAATTATTTCCAAAAACTCTAAAAATCCAAAAAAAGAAAAAAGAAAAAAGAAAAAAGAAAAAAATGTGCCTTGGTGAAAACCTAGAAATAGCCGCCTTGGTAGCAAAAGTAAAGAAAAATAAATCCATCCTATGGTGAAAACCACTTCTTGTGGCACCTTGGATAAGTACCATGATGAAAACCTAGTAAATAGGCATCATGCATAATTCTTCCATCCATGACATCCTATCATGATCTTACTTATCCTTCAGATGTCCTCATTCCTAAAGTCATTTGCTCATAATCTCCATAACAAACTTTTCTATCCTATTCAGTTAACCCTTTGGTCTTGATCAATGAAAGAAAGAAGAAAGCTTAGTTCTTAGCAATCTCTTGACATGGTCATTTTCTTGGATTACTTACATGATACCCTTCATTACACCATGAGCTTATATTGTTATATCCTTTTCCCTAGCTTGGGTAATCTTGTGAAGGCTTTCCTTGAGGGTAACATTCATTATTTCATACTCCTTGCCTTTCCATCTCTGCTTATCCACTAGCTTGCTCTTACATATTGTCTTGCACCTTGCTAGACACTGGAACAAAATCAAGGTAATCCTTCTTGAGAGCTAGTAATCTTTAAAAAATCTAAAAATCAGAAAAAGTCCTGAAAAAATTGTTACCCTGGTGAATACCTAGCAATAGGCACCTTGGTAACACCAAAAAAAATTGAAAATTTCAAAAAATGCAAAAAAATCAAAAAGAGAAAAATACAAAAAAATTGAAAAATAGAAAAGTGCCATTGGTGAAAACCTGGAAATAGGCATCATGGTAGCAAAAAAAGAGAAACTTGCCAAGAAGGTGAAAACCTGGTAAACAGGCACCTCTTGTTCCCAATGCTCCATCTTGCAACATATCTTCTGGCTATTCTGTATAGTCATTTTCATGCTTTTGCTTTCCTACTTCCTGCTCATGTATCCATGGATTGAGTCTTGTCACAGCTAGGGGGCATTCCCCCTTAGTGTCACTTTTTTTTCAAGATTCTCCTCATAGAATCTCCTACGCAACAGTCACCAGTCATTCTGATTGCGTCTGCCTATTGTCACTAGTGTCACTCTTTTTGAGATTTTTCTCATAAAATCTCCTACGCGATAGTCACCAGTTGTTTTGACTACATCTACCTACTGTCACTAGTGTCACTCTTTTTGAGATTCTCCTCATAGAATCTCTTTCACAATAGTCACCAGTTCTTTCAACTGTGTCTGCCTACCGTTGCTTGGGTCATGTCTCAAGATTCCTTTATGGAAAATCTCTTGCGTCAGTCACTAGTCATGCTGGCTGTTTTTGTCTACTATCGCTTAGTCCTTCTTAGGTTCTCCATTGTGAAGATTCCTCTTTGACTTTAGTCACCAGTCGTTCTGACTATGTCTACCTACTATTGTCACCCTACTGAAGAGATTTCTTTCTTACATGTTTTGGACATTAGCACTTGACATCAATCCCAAAACATTAAACTCAAAAAAAAAATGATATACTTGTTTGGATATGCTGAGCATTTTATTTGTTTGCTTTGTTTTTCTTTATCATATCTCCTCGAGCAACTCAATGATGTCATCTTCGACAAGAGAAGTAATGACTGGGGGCATGATCTTTTTCTTTTCTTTCTGTTTGCGATTTAGTTCCAATAAGTTGATCTATTCCTATAAGAAGGGTGTCCACTATAAGAGCCTCCATCTTGTATTAGATGGTCGTGTGTACCTCGACTCCTTTTATACAGATACGTCAATGACATTAGTTCTTCTCCTTGTTTGTTGGAGTGAACTCGTCATGCTATAGTACATACTGATACTCATCCTATTAAGTGAATGTATGGGTCACTACGAGTATATTTAGCACACTTCTATCTCAGGTTACGAATGCAAGGGTCATTGCAGATAGAATGAATACTGAATACTTAGCATAAGAGGAATCTCCTGTGTGTTTGGTGTGCCTGTCATGCAAGCAACATTCAGGTCATCCTAGCATTTATGCTCTGATGCTTATGTTAACTTGCTACATTAAAAAGGACAAATGTTCTGGTCATTCTAGCTTCTTGTGCCTCGAATGCTTACATTTAATCCCGACAAACCAATAACATATGTTATATTCATATTTCCATGATTGCAATGTTAGTGGGAATTGTATAATATACTAGCTTTATTTTATATCCAGTGATGATAAATCATTGAGACTTGGTAACCAGACCTAGGGTTGCATTTAACATAGTCTTACATTGCATACTTCACTTGCATAAGCATGCGATTCAATTGCAAATCTACTTTCACCTTCTCTGATGAGGGATTGCTAATCTCTTCAAAGTATCATGTTCTTTCATGAACTGCACAAATGATTGATTAATCACCCTCTTGGCTACTTTGGTTGCTCTTAACCCATTTTTTGGGATCAAATTCAAAATTTGACACACTTATGTGGCTCAAAATGCATTTTAAAATTTTTTGTGCAATCCAAATCTTTTTGATACTTTGCAATTCTTGGAATCTTTTCAACTCAAACTTGGTCTTTTGGATCTCAAAATCACTTCGGATCAACCTCCAAATTTCTTTTGATCATTCTAATCTCTTCATATTTCTTCAGATCCTCCAAATTTCTTCAGATCATTCTGATCTCTTCATATTTCTTCTGATCATTCTGATCTCTTCTACTATGTCTCAAATTTCTTCTGTATCTCTTTCATCATTCTCATCACATCATATTTTTGGTGTGTCATCTTTCAATTTTGCTCCCAAGGGGGCAGGATGATTAAACATCATTAAATACCTATTGCTTCGGGCATCTAGTTCCCATCTTATGTCCTTATTAGAGCCTTCCTGCTGCAGCTTCGTTGAAGAAATTTTGAAGCCGTGATTTGAAGTCACAAACCCTAGTTTGTTTGTGCAATTTTTCTTCAAATCAGGGGATCAACAAT
Source organism: Cupressus sempervirens (assembly GCA_028749045.1). Lineage (NCBI taxonomy): Eukaryota > Viridiplantae > Streptophyta > Pinopsida > Cupressales > Cupressaceae > Cupressus > Cupressus sempervirens. The sequence goes on along the minus strand of CM053789.1, from coordinate 853,516,572 downwards.
TTTTGGAGCACTTTCAGCCCAAACGGACATCACCATTGGATCTGGAAGGCCGTTTGAAGTCAGGATTCATATAAAACTTGTCATTTTTGGAGACAGGGCAATTTTGGCGAATTTTTGAGGCTTCCAGGAGTCTGTCGTATGGTCATACGGACGCAGCGACGGATTTTTTAAAAAAAATATATATTTTAGGCAGCACCGCCGCTGCGCCACCGCGGGGCCACCACCACGCCACCTGCGTGCAGCCCGCAGCGGCCGCAGCAGGCAGCGCCGCCCGCGAACCACCGCGGCCCGGCCGCCGCCCTCCGCCGGCGGTGCCTCTCCAGCTCTCAGCCTGCGCTCCGCCGCGGCCCGGTATCCTCCCGGTTCTGCCGCCCCTGCGGCTGCCTCCGCCCGCCCGCTCTGCGCCACATCTGCAGGGTACATCAGCCACTGCAGGGGTGACACGTGGCCAGGGCACCACGTGGCACCTTGCCACGTGGACCCGCCACGTCACCCCTGCCACGTCAGCTACCACGTGGCACTCTTTTTTTGCTGCGACGGCCACCAAACCGTCAAATTTAATCGCCTGACTTGCTGACGTCAGCACTACATCATCATCCTTGCTTGCACCTCTCCTGATTCACTTTTGGACCTACTTGTGGTTTTTTGGCCATAACTTTTGCATACGGAGGTATTTTTCTGATCCGAAAGAAGCGCCAGAAAGCTGGTTCCGAGACGGAGATTTTGGTAAAGGTATTTTTTGGTTTTGATGCATTTTTATTGCTCATTTTTTCTGTTGAAGTCCGAAGTCCTATTTTTGACTCCGGCATGCATATCTTTTGCATCCCATGTCAGTTTTTTGAAAACTTTATATTTTTGGAAAGCTAGTTCTGTGTTCTTTTCAGAAAAGTAGTCTTTTTTTTTCGTTTTTGGCCTCTTCTCTTTCTATCATAGTTTTGGCATTTTTGCTCTATGGTGGATATTTTGAGTATTTTAGGCCCGAGGATCATTTTCCTGGCATGGTTTGCTTTCTTTTCGGCTGTACTTTCTTTTGGTTCAGCTCTTTTTTAGTTATGATCATTGTAGCTATCTTTTTGAAGCACTTTTCTATTTCGCACTGAGATAAACTGTCACTTTTGTATTTCGAAAGTCATGAACGTTGTTTTGAGTCAGGTGTACTTGCACTATTTTCATAAAGCACCATGGGGGGGATTATTTGTTTGTTGTTTTAGGAATTCTCCCTTTGTCAAGTGAGTGTCCCTTCCACGACATTAGCCCATGCAGAGTCAGTTAGACCGTGTCTTTATCGGTGTCTATACCTCTTTCCCTCTCTCCTCGTTCTTGGTTCGTTTGCAAGAGATTTGGCTCACCTTCTCAGTTTCCTGTCATCACACCCCATCTACATTAAGGGGGGGTTATGCTATGTTCTAATGCATCCATGGTTCGATGGTTCGATAGTGTGAACTATGTATTTAGTGTTTGATCCTACATACAAGGCGATTGCAGTGGCTGGCTACCTATGCATTTCGGTGAGATGGATCATCTACCATATAGACATGCTCAGTTCATGCCTTCTTCTTCCATGGAGGTTTCTTCAGATCAACAGTTTGATAGATTTGCAGCTCTTCATGCTTCAGTGATGTTGCTTCTTCATGATCACTCTTTGTTCCTGTTTTAGGGGACAATTTCCCTAGTTGGAGACTTCTTCAGCTCTTCACTGGGTTCTTACCTCTTTTTGGGGGAGGGTTTTTCCCATGTGGTTTTATCTCTTTCCTCGCTTACAGAGGTTGCATTCTTCTTGCATTGTACTTGGGTACCTAAATTGGCCTCGTTGTCGGGACCCATTATGCATTTCATCTTAGTTTTGTGAGCTTAAGGCATTTCCCTAAGTTGCACTTAAGGGGGGGTGTTAGAGTAAATAATTAATTATTAATTATTTATTCTATTGCTTAAGCTTACTTAGGTCATGCATTTATTTAATATTTTATATTTAATGCGTGTTGTGGTTAGTTGGTGACAACACGGGAGTTTGTTCCCTTCTTGTTGTCACACTTATCTTCTACCACCTTCCAGCTTGCTCTACAAGCTTCCATGAGCTCTTTATATTCGGGCTCTCTCTCATTGTAAAACACAACATCATCTTCATCATATCACATTATTGTAAATACATTTCTTCTTGTGTTTGCATTCATGGTGTCTCTCATGTCCATTTAGGGTTTTGCCCGTGCTCCATGCTCCTCCCCTTCTATGGCTTCTCTTTGACAGGTTCGCATGCAGGTGATCTTGGCGTCTTTGGAGTTGGCTTTCCTCAACTCCAACATTTTGTTCCCTTCTATCTGGCATCTTTGCCATCTATCTTATCTTTTCATCAATTGATCAATCTTATAACAACTCTTCTCAGATTTCGATAGATAGGTATTGGGACAATCTAAACCCTGACTCCTGAGAATTAAACCTCATTCTGGGGATGATTCTATGACTCATGATTAGACCTTGTTATCTTGTTTCGATCTTAGGTATCTAGGTGTTCTATCTAGATCCTTGAAGGTTAAGCTTTGTTTTGGAGATAGTCTTCTAAATGCTTTCAATCTCGAGTATCTAGATGTTCTATCTAGATCCTTAAAGGTTAAATTTTGTTCTGAAGAAACCTTTTAAATGCTTATCAATTTCAAGTATCTAGATGTTCTATTTGGATCCTTAAAGATTACACTCTGTTTTGGAGATAGTCTTTTAAATGCTACCAATCTTAGGTATCTAGGTGCTCTACTTGGATTCCTTGGGATTAAGCTCTGTTCTAGAGATAGTCCTTAAAAGCTTATCAATTGGTCTCTATGTCATCAACTTCGGAACCAATCTCATCTTCACATCATGCTTTCTGATTTTTTTTGAATTGAATGTGTTGCTCGCACATTCATTCAAATAGGGGCAAAATGTAATACCCCAAAATTGGCTCATTGCCATTATACCAATTCTGGTCTATTTCTGATCAATCCTAAGACCTATTCTAATAGGCAATTCTCATTCTGCTACTCGCTACTTGACTTAATTGTCAAATGCAGAAAACCTAAATCTACATTCATCATGCTTATTATTTAATTCCTATAGTATTTACTCATATTAGTCGCATTAAACCTACTTGATTTAATTATAATTTAATTATTAAGTATTTATACTTTTAAATTAAATTATATCCTAAGGCTAATGTACTATGGAATTAAATTTATTTAATTTAATAAATACGCCTATCTTGATTAATTAAATGTAATTATTTAATTAAATGGGAAAGGTATTTCTAATTAATTAAAAAAAATTATTTAATTAAATCGAGTACTTACTTCTAATTAATTAAACAAAGTTATTTAATTAAATGAGAAGCCATTCCTAATTAATTAAATGAAGTTATTTAATTAAAGAATAAAAGTGACTCTAATTAATTAAAGATTATTTAATTAAATAGAAAAAGTAATTATGAGAGAATATCTCATTTTATTAAATTAAATATCTCAACAAAATCTCTCTTCAGTTCAAAAAGGGAAATTTCCAGTTCACTATTGATAAAAAATGAGTTAAATCAGTTAACTCCTTTTTCTACTCAAATTGAATCAGTTAACTCCTTATTTTACTCAAATTAAATCTGTTAACTCCCTTTAATTTGGGAATCTCCATTTATGACTGAACTTCACCTTTACTCCTGACCGTTGATTGAAATCGATCTCAACTGTTGATGGATTCTAGGAAAGTCTATTTAAGAGACCCTCATCTCTTCATTTTAGAGGATGAATTTGGAGAATTTACATCGAATTGGTGCTGGAATTCATACTCACATTTTCTCATATTTTTTACATACATCTTGCATTCTTAGATTAAATTCATCTAGCTTAATAATGCATACATTTTTAGCTTAATGTCTTTTATTTCTTAGATTAATTTCTTGTACTTCATCTAGATTACTTGCACATTCATATAGCTTAAATTGCATTCAAATCCTTCGTTCTTACAGGGTTTGGTTGCTTAAACACCTTGAATCTGAGGATATCTGACAAGCAATTCCCTCTAGATAGAAGGCAATAGGTCACTTTGCAGGCTGATTTTCGAATGAACAATCCAATGTTCATTTCAGGATGAATCTGCATACAATGACCGTGGTGAAGTGTGTGTGTTAGCAGAGGTTGCATATTCATGCATACACTTACATGGATCCAAGCCTATAGATCAGAAGCCAAGGATTCCCAAAAGAGATTATAATAAAAAATTGGAGCAATGGTTTAAAAGTTATGGCCTTCCAAAGTTGGGCCAAGAAAAAATTCCAAAATAAATGTCAAAGGTATATTTGGCTGACTCTATATCTATTGGTAGGGTCTATTGGCCCTAGATATTAAGTTTGAGTGTCTAGAACCTTCTCGAGGGGCATAAAATTGCCTATTTTAGAAATGCCCATAGATTGTCTAGGACAACTATGGGTGATGGTTCATAGATTTGTCTTACAAATTATTGTAATGAAGGTGCCCATGTGGGTTAGCATATTGTAATCTTGAATTCTATGATTCCACATTTTTAGCAATAATAACAAGCCCATATTTTGTTCTTGCAAATTGCTTTTATTTCTTCTTTTATAAGGTATTAAGGGGAGAACCCTTCATTACATTACATCCTCTCCCTCTAGAATTTGACTTGCTCTTGGAAGTCATAAAATTAAACTTATTCACATTTACTTTATTTTTATACATGATTATATCTACTTAACTTATGACTTCATTGGAGACCTTTAAATGATTATTGCAATGCAAGAACAATTCTAAGGTTTCATTTTTTTTAGAGCATTATAGTATGGCCACACAAGAGATTACAACTTTAATTTTTTTGTCTATATCCTACTTACAAAATTATATTCCTTATGCTAGGTTATTAAGATATCCCCATGTTCCCATGATGATGTGAACATGGCTACATGATATAGTAAAAGACATAACATATATAGATAGGGGGTGCTTATCAGATCATGGTTCTAAGCTTCCTATGTGGCCAATATTACATGGATACAAACTATTGGAAACATAAGAACCCAATTTATTTTGATCCAAGAATCTATTAACATAATAGATACTCAAAATATGTTTTTGTTAGATATTACATTTCTTCTTAGATGTTCTCAAATTGTTACAGATTATCATAAAAGTTGATCATAGGTTACACACATTTTATAAGTAACTCCAACAACCTTAGTTAAGTTACACCCTAAGATATTTTATTATATGGAATAAAGAAACATATTCTTCTTATTTCAAGTTCCAATTTTGAGGGAAAAAAGGAGAGAAACAAAAAGGTTATCATTGATCAAGCATGTAACCTTCAAAATTTGAAATATTCTACATTGATTAAATATCTCATATTATGAGGTATTCTTAGGATAAGCATATCAAACATACACACTAAAGTTAAATATTTACATTTTAATTTTATCCTACAATTAGGTTACTAACCGAAGATTATATTTTAACAAGATCAATTGACCCTTAAAGAAGTTTATTTATTAGACCTCTTTATATGGGCCAACCTAATATTAGTCAATTTCATTTAAGGCATACATTAAAGGGAGGGTCCTAAATCAATTTCCATTTAATCTTTTAATTCATTCCAGGGGAGTGTATATGCCTTAGACTTACAAGTATGCTAGTAGTGATAAAAGTATACTTAATTATTATTCATTGTTATGGTTGGAAACTACAATTGGAATGATTGTTATGCTGTCATTAATGTCAAACCTACTGGGAAGACAATGTCTAACCTAGTGGAGAGACATTTGCCAAATGTTTAGAGTGCCATATCTATTGATTGATGAAGAGGATTTGAAAATAAGAGATAGAGAGGTGAGCTAGTGATACTTTCAAGAAGAGAGAAGTTAAGTATCATGGAATTACAATTGATTGATGAAGAGGATTTCAAAAGAAGAGATGGAGAGGTGAGCTAGTGATGCTTTCAAGAAGAGAGAAGTTAAGTATCATGGAATTACAATGGGAACTTTATAAGTTATTCATTGACAAGATAATGTGTTGTTTAATCATTATATGAAGTCAAGAAGACAAATGAAATTGATTGAAATGACAAGAGTTGAGTTAAACTCTAAGCTTGACTGAGTATTAGTGTTGGTCATTCAATGAAGGAGTTGGAATAGAAGATTAAGGAACTTAAGAAGAAGCCAAAAAAATAATTTAAGCTGAGTGATAGCTATTTTTGAGAAAGTTGATAAAGGAAGGTTAGTAGTGACTAAGCATAGTAATGGTCAAGTGATCCAATAGATGCCAAGAAAAATAGAAAGTGTATGCTGAGCTACATAGTGATGACCAAGCATAAGAATTTAGTGCTTGCCAAGTGACAAAAAAATTTACAATTTATAAAGAATCAAGTTTGAGGCAAACACTATTAATTTTTTGGATTATTCAAAGCATGTGGATGATAAGGATTAATGAGATGGTGTATTTAATGCATGAAGAGAGTTTTCTATGTAATCTAAGGCAAGGATTTGATAACAAGTTTATAGAAGTATCAAGAAAGGAGAAGAACAAAATGATAAAATGATTCAATGAATATGACCTAACCCCAAGATCTATGGTAATGTTTACGAACAAAAATATTAAAATTACCTATTTAAGTAGGCATAGAGATGTTTTATAAGGTTGGTTTGTTGTTGATTTGTGATTTTAAGGAGAAATTGTGAGGAGTAAAGCAATAGAGGAGAAGTGTGAAGAGATTAGTGAATTATGATTACTTGAAGGGATGCCAAGAAGATTAGTGATGGAGATGATAATGGAGGCCAGTTAGTGAACCCACATATGAGAGAATAAAGATCTAAATTTACAAAGTGAGTTTTATTTTATAGATCAAACCCGTTATTACATTTGAACCATTGAGATAGCCAAAATCATTAATCAAGATTGATCTAACATTCATTTGGTAAATCCTTTAATCTAGGTGACATTTTAATGGAATGATCCAAAGTCCTCTCACAAGGCCACTACTAATAGGATGCTTAAATCCTTTAACAAGGTCACATTTAATAGTGTTTTGTATAACTTTTAACGAGGTTGGCTCTTAATCAAACTCACTTCAGAAGAGTGAAAATTTGGTAGCATGTTACTTGGTGGTTTTTCCCAAATTGGGTTTCCATGTTAAATCCTTCTATCAAAATTTTATTTACATGTGTGGATGTTACTTTACACATGCTATTCTAAAAATTCTTTATTTACTATTAGTCGACACTCATATACAAAACAAAAAGACAAAGAATGTTAAGTAGCTGATTTTTTTTTATATGGACTGAGTTATTTAATGAGATTTTTTTGAAGCTATTAAAAGTTAAATTGGTAGATTAATTCACCCCACCTCCACCCACCCACCCCCCCCCCCCCCACCCAAAAATAAATAAATTTCTAAATCATTGTAACAATTGGTATAATATCTTTGGTGCTTGTAAGGAAAGTTTGAAGGGTCTAAAGTTGGAGATCAAGATGTACAAGAGAGAGATACCTGAGCTAAACAAGGAGAAATTCCCAACATGGAAATGCTTGATGAGATTGTGCTTATTTATTATTGCAGATTCTACATCATACTACCTGAATAATGAATACATTGAGGTATTTAGACCCATTACTATTGAACAAATGAAAGAGAAGAAGGAGCAACATCAAATGATGATTGAACTTGCAATATCCTTAAGTTATGTTGAATTGGATGATGTGAAGGAATGCACTACTACAAAGAAAATGTGGGGAAAGTTAGAAAAAATCCATGGAGGAGACAAAAATGTATTGACATCTAAGGCATAAATCTTGAGAGGCAAGTTTGATGATATGAGAATGAAAGAAGGTGAGACCATTGCACAATATTATGGTTGAATCAAAGATGTGGTGAATGCTATTAGATGGTTTGGAGGCTTCATATCTAATGAGAATGTGATAAGTAAGGTATTAAAGAATTACTTCCTATCTATGCAATTAGAGTATCTACAATTCAAGAACTAATATGTACACCTAGTAATGATCTAACCTTGGATAGTCTAGTTGGTAGACTTACTAGATTTGAACTGTCAAATTTTCATAATTATTCCCCTACTAGTGTTGAATCTTATTTTAAGACTAAACTAACTCTTGATGAATCTAAGAGAAATAAGAAAAGAAAGTATGTGGAAAGTGACAGTAAATTTGATGATGGTCTTGATGAACTTGAAGCATTATTGGCCAAAAAGCATTATTGGCCAAAAGTCTACTTAGAGGAAAATGAAAATACAAAGGAGAACTTCCTATTATCTATTTTACATGAAACAAAGTTGGTAATATTGCTACAAGATGTTCTAATAGAAATGAGAGGGTGAAAGGAAATATTTCATGTACAAATGAAGGATAGACAATAGAAACAATCAAGGAAACAAAGACTACAAAGAAAAATATAAGAAATCTTGCTACATTGTTGAAGAAGATGGTTTTGATAGTGATTCTAATGATCATGATGAAGAAGTTGTTTATGTTGTAATGAAAGATGATTTTGATTAAGATGACAAACATTCATTGATTTCACTTGTGATTAAGAATGATAAATGGATAATTAATAGTGGTTGCTCACATCATATGACCGGTGATACAAGTTTAAGAATTTAGAACATTATAATGGAAGTAATGTTAAATTTTGTAATTATGCACCATGTTATGTGAAAGGTAAAGGATCAATTATACTAAATGATAAGATCAAATGTGACAATTGGGTTGATGGTTTAAAGTATAACTTGCTGAGTGTGATACATTTGATCATTTCAGGTTACAAAGTTGAATTTCAAAACAAGAAGGAAAAAATCTATGATTCTATTGGTGAAACTAATTGGAAGTGGATATAAAACTAGAGGTAACTTGTTTTATCTAGATTTATCTGAAGATGATTGTTTATTTGTACAATGTGAAGATGTTTGGTTATGGAATGAGAAGCAATGTCATGTGAACTTTGATAACTTGTTAAGCATTAGTAAGATGAAAATAGTTAGAGGGATACCAAGATTAAGAAAAAATGATAAAGTGATGTGAAAAAAATGTTAAATGGATAAAATGACAAAGTCTAGTTTTAAGAGAAAGATCTATTTTTCTGATCATATTTTAGAACTCATTCATATTGATTAATGTGATCCTATTGGAGTGTAAAGTTTTTATGGTGATAAATATTTTATTCTATTTGTTGATGACTTTTCTAGAATGATAACTATGATGTTTCTTAAAGAAAAAATTGATACATTTCAAATGTTTAAGTGGTATTTGGCTAGAGTTGAAAATGAATCATGAAAGAGTTTGAAGTGCTTGAGATTAGATAGAGGAGGTGAATTCATATAAGGTGAGTTTAAAGTATTTTGCAATGACAAAGGAATTAAGAGACAAATGAGTACACCAAGGATTCCACCAAATAATGGTATAGCTAAAAGAAGAAATATATCAACTATGAACTGTGCAATGCCATTGATGATGGAGAAGAATTTTTTGTAGATGTATTGGAGAGAAGTTGTAAGTATCATGGTTTATACTATAAATTGAGTACAAGTGAAGAAAGGTACAAAAAAAACACCTTTTAAACTTTGGTATGACTATGCACCTAACATAAATTATTTCAAATTTATTGGAAAAAGTGTCATGTATCAAAAGATGCAAGGAAAGGTAAACCTAATGCAAAAAGTGAAAAAATATATTTCTAGGTTATTCTGCTAAAATAAAGGCATACAAGTGTTTGAATTCTAGTACTAGAAAAATTGAGGGAAGTGCAAATGTTAGAATTGATGATTTTTTAGAAAAGAATGAAGATGAATGCTAGAAAGAACCTTATGACTACATAAATTTTGTCTATGTTTATGAAGGTGTACATAGCACCTTACTTGACCAAAGAAGGTGGTTTCCAAGCATCAACAACAAAACACTATTGAGGTTCTATAGAAGAGTTATGTTGAGCATCAACAGACTGTCAAGCATTAGACTATAGGAGTCAAGTCATAGATAGACACTATTGGCCATTAGATAGAGGAAGTCGAGTTGCAACCAAAAAAACCTAAAGAAGAAGAGCAAGCTAAATTTAGTGAGAAAAAACAAGGAGAATCAAGACTTGAGCCTATTTTGTAAAAGTATGTGAGAAGACATCATGCACCAGATAAAATGATTAGAGACAAATATTTAGGAGTCATGAAAGAAACAATACTGAAGAATGATGCATGCTTATTATGTGAGTTTGAACCCAAATATGTTAAAGATGCTATGGAGATCAAATGAAGATTGAAAAGGAGAAATTAATGAAGAGACTAAGTGAATTGAGAAGAACATGATATGGATATTAGTACCCAAACCATAGGACAAGAATGTGATTAGAACTATGGGTTTTTAGAAACGAGCAAAATGAGAAAGGTAAAGTCACAAGGAACAAGGAAATACTAGTTTGTAAGGGATATGCACAAGAGGAAGGAGTTGAGTATGGTGAGATTTCTTTCCCCAATTGCAAGGTTGGAAGGAGTAAGAACTTTTATTGCATATGCTTCTTACAAAGAATTTAAATTATATCAAATTGATGTCAAATTTGCATTTTTGAATGGAATCTTAGAGGAAGAAGTCTACATTGACCAACCTGAAGGTTTTGTTGATCCAAGAAAGAGGAATATGGTATGTAAGTTAAACAAATCTTTATGTGGTTTGAAGCAAGCCCCTAGAGCATGGTATGAAATATTACACAATTATTTGGTGAAAATTGGTTTTTCAAGAACTAATGATAATAACAATCTGTATTTGAAAAGTAAATATGAAAGTAAGATATTACTAGATGAATTTTTTTTTATGATATCATATTTGGAGGAAAATATTAAATGTGTAAGTTGTTATCTGATCAAATGAAGAAGAAATTTGAGATGTCAATGTTTGGAGAGATCAAATTATTTATTGGCCTTCAAGTTTATCAAATGAAAAGTGGCATATACTTTACACAATCTAAGTATGGCAAGGATATATTGAAAACTTTTGGAATGGAAGATTCATGAGCAATTGGAACACCTATGGTTACTGGTCATAATTTGTCAAAGAATGATTCTCCTAAGGTAAATCAAACATTATATAGGTCAATGACTAGAAAAATCCAATATGTTGTACATAGAAGACTTGATATTTCATTAGTAGTTGGTATTGTTGCCATATTATTTTCTAATACTAGAGAAAATTATATTATGGTAGTAAAAATGATACTAAGGCACTTGAATGGAACATAAGACTATGGATTATGGTACAAGAAAAATTATAAGTTTGAGTTAAAGGTTTTTGCTAATGCAGATTGGGATAGAAATGTTGATGATAGTAAGAGTACAAGTGGAGGCACTTTCCTTCTAGGGAAGAGACTGATTTCAATGACATGAAAGAAAAAAAAACTATATTTCTCAATCCATAGTAGAGGCTAAATATGTTATTACAAGAGTGAACTGTTCTAACATTGTAAGGATCAAACAATTGTTGAAAGGTATGAAGGAAGAGATCACTTAACCTATTGTGATATGCTATGATAAAACAAGTGCTATAAACATATCAAATAACCCTGTGATGCGCGCAAATACTAAACATATTGAGATCAAGTATCATTACTTGAGAGAGTTGGTACAAGACAAAGAAGTGAGATTGGAATATGTGAACACAAAAGAACACATAGATGACATATTCACAAAGGCACTACCCATGGATTATTTTGAGTATCTAAGAGGTAAGTTAGGGGTCATTCCCCTACCTAAAGAAACTAAGAAGATATGTTGCATTGCATCAATTGTTATACTTAAAATATCTTACAAATTGATGCAGGAGGTCCCTAAGGGTGTGAAAAGCAAGACAATGAACTCTGAGTAGATAAAGCTACAAGGAGTTATGAAGCAAGGTGATGGAATGAGATTTCTATATTAGTCATATAAGAGTCATGAATATGTTATGTATTCTAGAGAAAAGAGATGAGATTGTGAATGATTGATATCTTTGACATTATTGTAAAAGAGGGAGAAAATATGCATAGTTTCCATTCCTATTAGTAAGAGGGAGAATTTATGTAGTTACTATTCTATATCTGAAATGATATAGGTAGCAATATCATATAGTTGATACTACTATAGTTGATTTTAGAGGGAGCATCTAGAGATTGCATTGGATGAGAATAAGAATGAAACTAAGAAAGAGAGCTGAAGAAAAATATAGAGGGAGCTGATAGTACAAGTTTAGAAGAAGACATAATGAATATTTTGGATTTCATTGTAACTAGAGGTGTTTTCATCAATTCCAAAGAGGGATATTGTTGGAAACTACAATTGGAATAATTGTTATGTTGTCATTGATATCAAACCTATTGGTAAGAAATTTTCTAACCTACTAGAGAGACTTTTACTAATAGTGTAGAGTGTCGTATCTCAAGGTATATTTTAGTGGCTAATATTCAAAAATTAGCTAATTTTAGGTTTTTTGGGCTAGTAATTTGGCTAATAATTTAAGATTTGATACAACCTAAATTGCCATAGTTTTATAAAATTTAGTTCTAGAATATTTAAAATCACTCACTAATTTATTTTATTGAAATTTTTTAACTTGGATATTGGCTACAATATTCATTACATGATTAGATTTGAGTCACCTAAATATAACATATTATTAAAGAAATTAAATTGGACTGATCAATAATTATCATAATTATTAGTTATTTTAGGGATAGATCACCAATATTTAGTTTCCACTGTTGATTTAAAGTATATGTAATGATCCTCAAAATATTTCACAAGGTAAAATAATGTTCAATTTTTATTTTTAATATTCCATGGTGATTAATGAACTTCATATTATTATTAAGATTCATCAATATTTTATACAAAAAAATTATGATTCAAAAATAATGGCCAATATTAATCATATTTAGAATAAAACATTGAGAGATCTGCCAATAGAAATGATTTTGTTTTTTCAAAATAATGAAAGATTCACCTATATATATATATTGGAAGCAACTTTCTTAAAATTTACCTTGTCGTATATGTTGATCGATGAAGTGATTTTGAAAAGAAGAGATAGCAAGGCAATCTAGTGATGTTGTTTAGAATAGAGAAGTTAAGTATCATAGAATTATAATGGGCACTTGATAATCTAGTCATTGATAAGATAATGTATTTTTTAATCATTACATGAAGTGAAAAGGATAAATGAAATTGATGCTTAAGTGAAATGACAAGAGTTAAGTTAAAATATAAGCTTGAATGAGTATCAGTATTGGTCAGGCAATGAAGGAGTTGTAAAAAAATATTAAGGAACTTATGTAGAAGTCAAACAAATCATTTAAGCCAAGTGATATTTATTTCTGAGAAAGTTGATGAAGGAAGGTTAGTAGTGACTGAGTATAGTAATGGTTGAGTGAGCCAAATTATGAAGAGAAAAATAGAATAATGTATATTGAGTTGCACAGTCATGATCAAGGAGAAGAACTTAGTGAATTATAAGTGACAAAAAAAGATATAATGTGTAAAAGAATTGAGTTTGAGGTCGACATAATTAATTTTTGGGATTAGTCAAAGCATGTGGATGATAAGTATTGATGAGCTAGCATATTTAATGGATGAAGAGAGTATTTTTTATGATCTAAGGAAAGGATTTGATGATAAGTTTCTAGAAGTATCAAGAAATGAGAAAGAGAACAAAACGATGGAAGGATTCAATGAATCTGACCTAACCCTAAGATCTACGGTGATGTTTAAGAAGAAAAATATCAAAATTACCTATTTGTTGGTGTAAATAAGTAATTACTATTTACACTTACTTAAGTTTACTTAGGTTAATGCATATTTTATTATTTATTACTCACCTAGGAGTATGTGTGCTCTTGTGAGTTGTCATGTTGACAACATAGGAGTTTGCACTCTAATTATGTATATGTTGTCTACACTTAGGAGTTAGCACATTCTTTGAGCACATAGTTTCTACAACATTCTAGACACCTAATCATGCCTATCCTCTTATTGTGGAGGATATGTGCTTAGTTGTCATGCTTATCTCTTAGTACATTCTAGACATATTCTAGATGCATCTTAGAGGCCTTTATATATAGGCTCTCCTAGTGTGTATGGACATGCTTCTGATAATAGAAAGCATTTTAATATTGATCATACTCTCTGGTCTACTATGTGCTTGTTCTTGTGCTCCTTGATCTTGGGTGAATTTTTCTCTAAGGAAATTTTTTACATGGTATCAAAGATTAGGGAGATTCTCATCACTAATTGTTCGAGACCATTATTGATTTAGCACTGTCAATACAAAGATCTAGATAATTTGCAAAAATTAGGAGCATCTAGAGCCAAAGCAGACCTCACCACTGCATTCAATGCATTGATTTAGTGAATTGACTATAAATTCACCTATGTTGGGCAATAGTCAAAATTGAGGTAAATTTTTTTTTGCAAACTGCCAACTCAAAGGCCTGATTTGCAAAATTCATATGATCATTTCAAATCTATACATTTAATTTTCAAATCTACAAAAAATTTTCTTCCTCTCTACAATTTTTTTTTGGATTTGCATTATTTTTCTAGAAAATTGGCCATTAGGCCTATAGCAGAGATATTTTGTTGGTGAAGATTGAAGCTTGTTGGTGCAAATCAGATATTTTCATCACATTCAAAAGTTCAATAAACTCCCAAATTGGATTTTGTTTCATCGTAATTGGACATCTGAGATCAAATCTAGAGTCTTTTTTTTTTGGAGGTGCGACAACAATGATTCAGGAAAAATAATTATAGCAGCAATTTTCAATCAATGCTATCTCCCTCATACAGACTCCTTTTTGCAAGCAATAATTTTTTTTTGGAGTAGAACATCATGATCTACACATTGGTGTAGGTGGTTTGACATCTTTGTTCCTAAATTTTTCTACAACTCGCAAATTCTAATATTTGCCACTTCAAATGCTTAGTAAGGGCTCATCTAGACTCCAAATCAGGTTCCATTTTTTTTGAAAGTGCATAATTTTTGTTTACTTTCTAGATCTAAAATTAGATATAGGCTTTTGTGTATAGAAATACTACTTTCAAAAATAGGCCCTAAATTGGCAAGTGGCTATATAGTGCCCAAATCATACATTAGGGGGTTTTGATTGATTATTTATATATTTTGGAGGGTGCATACATATATTAATCTCATGGAGTCTTATCACATATGTTAGTCTGGTATAACACCAAAGTTGACACTGATGAACTATTAGAAATGGAGTGCTTTGATGCTTGATCATCTAAGAGAACATGAGGAAGTGATTCTATCTCTCTGCTCAAAGATACCACCTTCATTCAAATATCTTTCTAAACTTCTTGGCCTTATGTATAATAGTATGTGTAAGGAATCCTTTGCTCCTCTTCTTATGGCAAGTTTTCCTCATGATTTTTGGATGGCTCTTTGGGAAGCATATGGAAATCCATGTGTTCCTCCATTTCTAGAGGACATTCTACATCTAGTCACTCTAGATGAGATCTCACCTCTTGATTGTCATGTTGATTCTACTGATCTAGTTCCAGCCATAGATGATTCTAATTTAGTGTAGTAGGAAACATCATGTCTTCCTACTTTAGCTTCATGGGATGACTTCCATATAGACATTGTAAGGTTTTTTTGTATCGTCTCACATTGAAGATGTAGGAGACATCATTGATCACATTTGTCTTCTCTTTGTTGAGGAGACTACTTCATGCATTGTGAAAATTGATAGGGACACTAGCGACAATGCTTCAACAAATTCATACATGTAGGGTTCTATTGACAGTTGTAGTGAGATATCATAGCATCAACACATTTCACATGCACATTTTTCCACGTGTGATAGATCCAACATAATAGGGTACATCCAACCTTCCAGCTCCAACATTAGTGGATGACTTCTTGGTAGACATTGCAATTTTGTTCATGGAGTTACACATAGTAGATTTGGAGGACTTCTTTGATGATATTCAACTTCTCTTTGATGAGGAAAATCCTTCTATAGTTGTTGTGAGGGCCCACTCTGAACCTCATGTCCATTCTCTACATGATCTGTCTTTACAAGCTGATGTGATTGTAGATACTTTTGTACAATAGTTGTAGAAGGGCTCTTTATTAATTGCAGAGACAAATAGTTCTTTGAGATAGGTTCTTTAGCTAGTTGAGCAGGTTTCAAAGACATCAGTTATCCATGAGATTCTTTCCACAGATAGGGGAATCATCTCACTTGTACCTTTGCCATTGTTTCTTCCAAACGGGAGGAACACCATATAGCGGTAATGGATTAGCTTCTACATTGGAACATTTCTCATTGATTGACACACTACCTTTGGGGGGGGGGGGTGGGTGGACTACCTTGTCTCCTTCACCTTTTTTAGGGGGACTTTTTTCTCTTTGGAGTTTTATTCTTCTCCTAATTTTGTATTGTATATCTTTGACGTATGTCATAATGGGGGGTCTTGATTACTCCATCCATCCATACATCTTGTGTGTTTTTCATCTCTCTTTTTGGGGGATGGTTTTTCCCATGAGGTTTCCCTCTTTCTCTACTTTATGAGAGATTGCATATCATTATGTACATGGGTACCTCACATGGCCTAGTACTCAGGACCCATCATGCATTTCATCTTATATCATATAAGCTTAAGGGCATTCCCCTAAGTTTTACTTTAAGGGGAGGGGTGTTGGTGTAAATAAGTAATTACTATTTACACTTACTTAAGTTTACTTAGTTTAATGCATATTTTATTATTTATTTATTACTCAACTAGGAGTATGCGTACTCTTGTGAGTTGTCATGTTGACAACACATGAGTTTGCACTCTAATTATGCACATATTGTCTACACTTAGGAGTTAGCATATTATTAGAGCACATGGTTTCTACAACATTCTAGACACCTCATCATGCTTATCCTCTTATTGTGGAGGATATGTGCTTAGTTGTCATGCTTATCTCCTAGTACATTCTAGACACATTCTAGATGCATCTTAGAGGCCTTTACATATAGGCTCTCCTAGCGTGTATGTACATGCTTCTAATAATATAAAGAATTTTCATATTGATCATACTCTCTTGTCTATTGTGTGCTTGTGCTTGTGCTCCTTGATCTTGTGTGAATTTTTCTCTAAGGAAAATTCTTACACTATTTAATGAGGCATGAGAGATATTTTCTAAGGTTGGTTCATTGTTGATTAACAATCTTAAGGAGAAGATATGAGGAGTAAAGAAACAGAGGAGAAATCTGAAGTGATTAGTGAATTATGATTTCTTGAAGGTATGCCAAGCATATCAGTGATGAAGATGATAATGGAGGCTATTTAGTGAACAAATTGATGAGAGAATGGAGATCTGAATTTGCAAAGTGGGTTGTATCTTATAGATTAAACACGTTATTAAATTCTAACCATTATGATAGTCAAAATAGTTTAATCAAGGTGACATTCTAATGGAATGATCTAAAGTCCTCTAAAAAGGCCACTCCTAATAGGGTGATTAAATCCTTTAACATGGTCACATTTAATAGATGGTTGTATAACTTTAAACAAGGTTGGCTCTTAACTAAGCTCACTTTAGAATAGTGAAAAATTGGTAGCATGTTACTTGGTGGTTTTTTTCCAAATTGGGTTTCCATGTTAAATCCTAGTGTCAAAATCTTATTTACACATGTGGATGTTACTTTATGCATGCTATTTTCAAAGATATTTATTTTACTATTAGTTGGCACTCATGGACATAACACAAATTTAAATAATGTTAAGTAGATGAGTTGTTTAATGAGATTTTTTTGAAGCTATTGAAAGTTGAATTGGTTCATTTGTACCTGAGGATAACTGATTCACCCCCCCCACCTTCTCCCCCACCTTCTTAGTTATTATAAATCATTCTAACAATTATATGTTTCATAATATTTATATTAAGGAGAAGTGCAAGGCTTAATCTTCTATTCTATACTCTCTACAATCATCCTATTTATGAATAACAAACATCCTTACAAACTAATTGATATCATTCATTTTTTACATCTTTTAAGAGAGTTATCATTTGCATATAATGCATCAAAGAAATAAATTACTTACCAAAATGCTCATATGCAATAATTGCTAACAAATGTATATTTACTAGACATGGTATACTTTATTTCATTTATAATTGAGCATACTTTTCCTAAGGCTTACTACACATATAGGCTTATGGTTATTAAGAAAATAGGGCATTTCCTTCCTTAATAATAGTTTGAAGACACAAATCTATATAAGTCCATTTACATTTAAATGCATGGGTTCACCTAAATAACTTAATCAATTTGTTTTGGATCTTAGGATGAAATAAAAAAATCTATTATCAAATCTTTTCTTTGACTTCATATTTTAAGAGGATAAGGGAGAAATTTTTTAATAGGAATTCAATCGTATAATATCATTTTACAAGAAGCTTAAGTTCCTAAACTCTTAGGAAAGAATGAAAGTTTCTAACTTTGTAACACTTATGAAATTGAGTAAGGGATTAATTGGAAATTCATGTTTTCCTCCCAAAAGCATTCCTAACTCATAAAATTATAACAACTAGAAGGAATAACTTTATTTCCTAACTATGAAGTCAAGTCAATTTAGTATTTATAGGAGAGATTGAGTGAAAAGTCTCAAACTTTCTTGGAAAAAATTCAAATAACATAATAGGTTTAAGGTCATATATTAGTATATCTTACCAAGCCATTGTTCTCAATGATACAAAGAAGTTTCTATGAGTACATTTAATTTTTAGCCATATAAAATAGTAAACAAGCTTTGGGACACAACTACACATTTAGTGAAGTAGAAACATTAGTAAATGATGTAAGACAAATTATTTATTAGGAAATAAGTGTATGAAACATGTATTGCTATTAAGGGTTCAAGTGTTCTAACAATGTATTAAGGAAGAACTCAACACATGAATAGGCCACTATGAGTCCCAAAGTTCGTAGTGTGGAAACCTAGGGCTTTGATACCAATTGTAATGACCCTCCAGGGAACTCAAAAGGATAAATCTAATGTTTCTATGTTTGGTGATTTTTTTTTTCTTCATATATTTTTCTTCCTAAGTTCACTTAATCATAGATGTAAAGTCCTATCAGGTTCCCTTAAACAATATTAATTAATTTCCTTTCTAACATTTCATCCTTACCACTTAAGTTAATCCATCTATTAGTCTTACATCTACTTAATATTTAATACATTATCAATCCTAATATCAATTTACAAATTAGGAACTAATTTCCTTTTCCTTACAATCAAATGTATCTACTTAACATACAATAAAGATAAAGGATATAGATTTAAACCATCAACCATACATGTAAAAAATATCATCTTATATTCACTAATTTCATTATAAAGAGTCCATCCAGTTCTTTATTTCATCATACACTCATCTGAATACAAGGAAATATACAATGTCATGGCATCATCATAACTTTGTTTATCTCTTGAATTAATATAATACGTTCACACAACCTTTTATTCCTCCTAGAGATACCCTTTACCCTTTTACATAACTTTTCATTTCATGATACATAAATGACTTGTAGTATCTTCAAGATTATACATTACAATATTACATAGATTTCTTTCAATGAGATGCGGCAAATGGACTTCAACAATCAATCTTCAACAACCGCTCAACCAGGATCCAAATAAAGACATCCATGAAAACTCAAAAAATACCTTAAACATATTTTACCACCCAACCACATGGAACCATAAATGGTCCACTCCCTTGAGCTAGGAGATAAGACCATGATCCACATAGGTTCTAAGGTTATCTAAGGTTGTTACCCCAAAATAATAGTTCAAAGGTAAAATAAAGTATCATGTCCAAAATGAAAACACAAAGAAAATGAACAACCAGAGGCAAAAACATAGTGAGGAGTTCAACTAGATCTAGGTAAGTATCATCATACCTTCCTAAAAGTATTAGGACCAACCACCTGGGCTAGGGACCTATAAATTATGTAGAATGTACCTTCCTTGAGTACTCTAACATTTCATGCATAACTATCTTGTTTAGTGTGAACCCTATAACCCATGTCATAAGTTCATATATTATTATGTTATCTCTTATTAACCAACTCACAATTAAAGCTAGCATGTGCAAGGTATTGGCTCTAAGAATAGGATCCCTTGGTAGTAACTTCTAGGCTCCAACACCTATGGTGAGCCACTCTCATGGGATCTCTACCCCACTCATCAAAAGAATCCAAAAGTACAAAGTGTTATAAGGAACAATAACATAGGGTCCCATACCCCTAGTTGAAAATCCTAACTCATAAATCAAAGTAAATTCACATAAAGAGACATCATATAATCACAATAAAAATTCAAAATCCTTTGGTGACCAAAACAAATCCAACACAATTAATAGAGAGAAAGTGAGAGAGCTGATTTAGGGCACATTCTAATGTAATCCACAAAACCTTAGTTCATCATATAAGCAATAAGATACAACAACACTTATTAAACACTTTACAAGAATGATTAATATATTTCTAGATAGTAAATTACATAGGAGTAGATACAAGGTCTATTGGAGTTCCTTTTGACAAGAAACACATGAGGTGAATCTGGGCCTAATACCAAGGTGCACAAGATAGAGACCAAGCCTAAGGAATAGCTAAAACCTATACTTAGTTGGGTTTATCTTAGCACTGGACCAACTTCAACATAATCATGAGGACTCCCTTCACTTTAGGCTCTACAAGGCCAAGGTGGGAAAGACTTAGGGATTGATAATGACTACTTCTATGATATTCTTCTCTTCAAAACTATCCCCTATAGTAGAAAGTGGTCAATGTTCTTCTATTATTCACCAATAACTTCCTTATCACAATAGCTAACTATAACTAAAAAGATATTAACAATAGGTCACAACCAGCAAATGTAGTTCTCCATTACATAAAATGGTAAACTAATCATTTAAAATTTGTGTGTTCAACAAATATATGAATCACCAACTTGCAACTAAAAAATTATGACCAATATCTTATCCATTGATATAGAGTCATAATCAGCAACTTAGACCAATTTAATCAACGTGTAATTAATTCGATCAATAGTAAGCTTGGAATTTCATTCTTACTATATCCTTCTTATAAACCCTAAATCCTATCACTTACAAAAAGTAATTACTTAATTCTTTGAATTAATAACAATCAATAAAAGATACACAATTCGCTCAAATTGAATTAAACTGAAATAAACTTGTTCATTTAAATCTCAAGATCATAGATATATAAGGAAGGAGATAAAACTCAAAGACATAGATATGTAAGGATTTCCTTTTTTGTATTGATTTCGCTTTGAAAAATGAATTCAATACTGATATAACTCATAATATAACTTAGAACTTGACAATTGATACTTGGTGCTCACTATATCTCAAGTATACAAAACTAATTACATTCATATAACTACCAAAACTTGGATGGACTATAAAAAGGCATAAAACATGAAAATTCTACAAACTACCAACCACCTCTCCACATCATGGGAATCCTTATATAGAGGATTACAAGAAGCTTTAAATGGGAGGGTAGGTGTCAAAAACTATCTGGTCAAAAACAAAAGGCAAAAACCCTTGAAATATTACATTAATACATTCTTTTGCAGTTGGAAGGTAGATAGGAAAGTGGGTATAAAAAGTAGATGAAACTTATGGGAAGAGTCTTTACTTTAACTATTTTCTCCTCTTACATATTGTCCTATTTTCTTATAGCAACCTCCTTGTTATCTTTGTCTAATCATCCTCCTAGGATGGTCAAACTTTAATTTCTACTGTTAATTCCCATATGACCACATCTAAGTCTATCCCAAGCCAAGTAGTATCCGTAACTACATTCAATTCCTCTATACATTTATTCCATTTAGAATTAGTAATAGCCTTTACATCTCTTAAGACTTTACTCATATCTAATTCTATTATAAAGAGAAAAGAAATTAGATCATAGACAACACCTATATCTATCTCATTATTACAATAAGACAAAAGCCTCATATGTCTCAAAATATCTTCAAATGGAGAAGACCGTTTCTGCCATTCCTTAAAATTTCCATTACTATCTATAATACCAGGAATGAAATGTGGTATCCCTATAACAATTATTTTCATTTTCACTTGGATCAATTGCAACTTTCTTATGAAAAAACCATGCAACTTCCTTAGCTTATTTATCATTTTTCTAGTACTGATTATTACCAACTTGGGTAAATCCATTTTTTGGGGTAGTATAGGGACCAAGTTATCAAAAAATTAAACATAGGTCCCCCAAGTTGAAAATAGAGGGAATAAAAGGTCTAACACCTCTAAGCACTTATATTTAGCTCCTTGTAGGTTAATGTAACTATTGCGTACAATTTGTGAAAGAATCTGTAGGGCACCAATTTTGTGCATAAGGAAATTCTGAATTATCTTTATTTCCACCTCCTTAGCACCATCCCACTGATCAATATCCATATGTTGGCCTTCTCCCACAACTACAATGTCAGGTTTAGTTTGAGCTTCATGGTCCTTTACCTTTGTAACAAGTCTACTAACAACCCTTAGGCTCCTTATTTCTTCCTCTATGTCAACTATCTTCTTCTCTATGACATAAGTCCTCTTCAACTCTTGTTCATATTTTTTGTCTAGCATCAATGGATATGGTATAAGTTGTGTACAATTGTTCTTGTAATATATCCATCTTTCTCTTCCCCATTAATGATGTTGTATTCATCAAATTGTGGATTTGGTCACCAGATACAGTGGAACATTCCAAAAAATTACATTTCCCAGGAGGGACTCCTTTATCTCCATGAGAGTTGGTTAAAAAACTTAATTCTTTATCTTACCTTATGACCATGCAAACAAAATCAATCCTTTTGAAAGTGGTCCATCACCACATGTCATAGTGTCATTATATTATTATGATTAAAACACTTCCATATTCTTATAATGATAAAGTGACAACCCTTGATTATCTTCAATCTGGCAGTCCTAAACATTTCATCTTGCTATCCATGCCAATACCCTTGACCAATTAGAAATTACCTTTATGCCACATCAATTTGACACCAAACTGCCAAATCATTGGTTCATTCCACATGGTGACATGTTGCATTTTTGCAACCTTAACCCATGGTCTCATTCTAACTCTGGAAATCCTATGATCAAAGACCATTCATAAGCTCTTGAGCATCATTCCATAGTCATGGTCAAACATTAATATAATTAACATATTACTAAGGAAATCAAAAGATCAAAGCTATCTCAACTTCTTCACTCGATCGGGGTCAAGGGAAAACTTAATAGGCAATCCACTATGACTCAGTGATCAAAGGGAAAAACTTTCTTTGTTGGGTCATGCCATTTGTTGTTGCAATTTGATAAGGAACCTTGACCTTGTGACTAAACTTAATCACGTGGTCATAGATTTATAACCCATGAGCCCTTATTAGAAATAAAATATTTAATAATAAAATGTCATTATTAGAGGTATTTGAAATTTTAAACTTTGAAAAGCATGGGCCTAAAAAAAAGGGTTTTCTTAGGTCAAGCATTTTCCTGAAAATCTCAAAGAAACCCTAGCTACCTGGTATATATAGTAAATTTAAGAACACATATATACAAAGAATAGGGATGAAAACATACTATAATTAATCCAAATTGTTAAATTGTTTAGAATAATTTTAAGAACACAATTTGGATAAAAGGCGTATTGAAAATGAGGGCTAATAGTGGCTCTTTCTAGGGATGATGGATAACATGTATCCATGCAAGAATGTAGAATTTTCGGTAGAAGTAGATCACACAGACACAGTAGCCTGAGAAAAAACTTTCGAGATTATACAAAAATATACACATATATACAAAGAATATAGATATATGCACAAAACATTTTGCAAATGTACAAGGATATTCAAACCTAACTATTGTTCATAGAAAATAAATACCTTCAAAAAAAGTATTTCTTCAAGAATTGTCCATGAATTGGTAATTCAAGAAAGCTCCTTGATAATTCCTTGATGAAGTATGAGTCATCACCCCACATAGATTCAACTAGATATGGACCAAGCTAAATAGGATTAAATTTTCCATGTTTTCCTTTGTCCTCCATCCATGCATTCCACATCAGGACAAGATCATCTAGCTCAAACTTTCTTTCCACTACCTTCCTATCATATAGATGCTTTATCTATAATTACAATTTTATGTTTCTTGTAGGGGCTTCCTTTTTTTTTTTCATCTAGCCCAAAAAATTCATTCATCCTTCTTGCATATCATCATTGATATCTTCATCATACATTATAATGTAATTATATAGACCTATGAGGTTGTTTTTAGGCATTCTAGCTTGGATTCCATATATGAGATCAAAAGGTGAAACACCTATTATCTTCTTCACTGTCACTCTATCAGCCTAGACTACCAAGTGCAACTTTGAATCCCATGCTTTCTTGTTGTCTTCCAAATTCCTCTTTATGACCTTGAAAAAGCTCTTGTTTGTGGACTCAACTTGTCTATTTCTTTGTGGGTGGTAGGGTGATGAATTTGACCTAGTAATGTCATACGAGTGACATAATTTAATAAATTCTTCAGATCTGAAGCACATGGCATTATTAGTCACAATCCTTTCTAGACACCCAAACCTTGTAATGATATTATTCACTATAAAATTATTTACCACTTTACTAGTGGAATTTCTATTAGGAATGGCCTCTACCCATTTTGTAAAGTAATCAGTGGCCACCAAAATCCAAGAGTAGCTAGTAATAGACTTGGTTGAGATTTCACCTATAAAATCCATCCCTTGTTGCTAAAATGGTGTTTTCACTTCTACCAATTTTAGTAGAGTGTTCCCAAAGAGCTTTAACTTTATTGCATATATCTGGCAAGGGTTACATTCTCTAACTAGGACTTGGGCATCTTTAAACAAGCCAGGCCACCAAAAGCCTACTCTCATAATCTTGTGGGTCATAGTCTTTGCCATATAATGCCCCCTACATACTCTAGAATGCATCTCATTTAGTACTCTTTCAAATTATTTTTGATCAATGAATTTCAAGAGTATCCCTTCAAACTTTCTCCACCATAGACTACAATTGACAATAACATATTTGACTAAAAGAAACTTTATAGTCCTCTTTTGATTATTTGTCAAGTGAGGTGGAGCCTACATGTATTATAAGTAGTATACTACATCTTTATGCTAGTCACATTGATCCATATTACATGTATTAGAATGGAAGTCCTTGTTTATAGTATTTATTTGATTAACATATAGATTTGATTGGGATGATAATTTAGCTAATCCTTGACCTCTTACTAATTTGGTAATATGGATATCTATATTGAATTTTTGGATTTTATTGATCCATCTGCACCATCTACCAGACACCTCTTGCTATGAAAAAATATCCTTTACTAATACATTAGGTAAAAAGAAATAACAATAATACCCACTTTGTAACACTTAAAAGCCTTGGTAGCTTTACCAAGTGCATATGAGTGTTCCTCACTGATTTCATACTTAGGTTTTGTTGGCTAAAGAGACCTGCTAAAAAATGTTATAGGTTGTTCATGTCCATCTTGATTTTTTGTAATAAGATAATAGAAATAGTATGGAAAGATGCAAATGAAAAAATATAAATGGGTCATCCATAGTTTGGGGTTTTAAGTACTGATGCATTCTTGATAATAGTCTTAATTTATTGGAAAGCAATAGTAGGCTCACCTTCCTGATTGATAGTTGCTCCCTTTTTTAGCATTTTGAAAATTGGTTTGTTGATCTCACTAAAATTTGTCAGAAATCTCCTTAAGAAATTTACTTGTCCAAAGAAATATTGTATAACCTTGACATTCTTGGGCTTTGGTACCTTTTCAATTGTTGCTACTCTCTTAGAGTCAATCTTTACCCCATCTTTAGACACTATATGATCCAACAAATTTTCCTTGGTTACCATAAAGGTACAGTTCTTTAGGTTTAAGGAAACACCATATTCTAAGGCCTTGATAAAAATATTTTCTAGATGTTTGAAATGGCCTTCATCTTTCTTTGAATATGTAGTCATATCATCTTTCTATACAACCACAAACTTGTCAATATATTCATTAAAAGCTACATCCATAGCCCTATGAAATGTTGCCTTTACATTGACTAGACCAAAGGGAATTCTTACATGCACATAGGTCCCCCCAAGGAGTAGTAAAGGTTATCTTGAACTATTCCTTCTCTTCAACAAGGACCTAGTTGTATCCTAAGAAACCATTCATCATTGAAATTAATTATGCACTAATGACCTACTGCAACATGGCTTCCATGTTGGGCAGCTCATAATTATCTTTCAATGAGGCAATGTTCAAGTTTCTAAAATCCACGCAAGCCTAATGTCACCATTTTTTTTTTAAAACCAATACCAAGTTAGAGACCCATGAAGAATGCCTAATTGGCTTTATTATCCCTCTCATCCCTAAGCTTCATAAGTTCTTGCATCTTAGGGGCTAAAGTGGGATTAATAGGTCGTTGCCTTTGTCTGAAAGGTTTTACATCTTCCTTGAGAGGCATTATATGATAGAAAAAATCTTTCCTATAAGCTTTAAGGTCATCATAGTACTATGAAAAAATATGTCTAAATCTTCTTAACAGATTTATCAAAGTTTTCTTAATTTTAGGAGATAGGTTTTTTCCATTGTATACCTTTTTCAAAGTTTTAGTAGTGCCTAGATTGACTTCTTCAAGCTCTTGTGGCTTCTAATTTCTAATCTCTAACTCCACTCTATCTTGATTATCAAAGACATTCTCCAAGACAACCAATCCCTTAGGTAACTTATTGGTCTATAACTGTAAGATCTCTTGACCAAAGATTTTCTCCTGTCCATCTGTTGTTTCTATCCAAGCATTACAGTCCATTTCTTGGCCATGATATTTATTCTCATTCAGGAGGAAATTCAAGATATCCCTATCATCTTAAAAAACTTTCCAAATTTCCACATTGTCAAGAATAGATGGCCTATTCTGTACTTTAATTTTAGGCACACTAGCAAATGACATATCATCTAGCTTAATGACTATATTGGCCATTAGATCAACCATCTTCTTATTATTTCTATCCTCCTACGAAATTCCAAATGCATCAAATAATTCTATCTAATCCCAAATATCATTCCTATATTGTTTTATTCTTTTGAACTTTGAGTCATACATCTCCTTGACCTGAGACACAATCAATTCAGAGTCACCAATAACATGTAGCTTTTTTATTTCAAGACTGGCTACCACTTCTAATCTTAGCAACAGTGACTCATATTCTATAATATTATTTCTACATGAGAAGTTTAAAGTAAATGAATAACTAAATGTATTCCTTTCTAGAGATATAAATACAACTCCAACACCTGAGCCTTCTTTAGAATTGGCACCATCAAAAATCATGTTCCAAAGGCCTTGAGGTTCTATAAAATTAGTGACTTCCTATGTTATGAGTAGAGGAAGTTTCTTAATTTCATGACTAACAAGTTCTTCTCTAAAAGCATTTACCCAAGTATCCAAAAAACATGTAACATCCTTATATATATTTTCTTCAAATATATGTGTCACCCTTGGTTCTTTTTAAACTTTGATAGCATTTTTCCCTATATGGAAGGTAGAATATGATAAGTCACAATATAGACTACCTTTAATTGCAACACTCCACTTCCTAGAGAGAAACATTCCATAGTGGAGGGGGGATATCAACCACAAGGACAGTCATAAAAAGTTCTACATTAGGGTAAGCATCAAGTTTAAAAGGTAAGGCATTGATATTACCTATTACCAATACTTCTCTAGCATCCATTTCCCTATTTGATAGCTACCTCAAAACTAGGGGCCTCCATGACTTTAAAAGCCATGATATTGTTAGATGCACCAGAGTCAATCATATATTTCTTGAGAGTTCTACCATTTATAACCAAACTAAGGAAAAAAGGATAAATGTCTTATAGATATACTACATAGGAGTTATCCAAATAAATTTGTGGTATTTAGGACATGACCTCTTTATCCTTCTTACCCTTTACTATAATTTATGTGTCAAATGATGAGACTATTGCTTCTTTTGTGACAACACTATTTTTTCCTATCCCTTCCAACAAAGATAAAGCCTTATTTTTGTGCTCTTCTATCCTAAATTTTTTTGATAAAGGAACCTTGATAGTAATTTATGATAACATTGAAATCATCTCAATAGGATCATAATTTGTAGGCTTTATAGAAATACCTATGGCTATAGGTGTTTTAACAACAAGAACCTCCTTTTTCTTGATAGTATTAGAGTTTGGTTTCTTTTCTTACACACTTGCCTTTATAGTTTCAACTCCTTGAAACTACATCATTTTCTTTGGTTCCCACTTCTTACTTTTTTTATCCTTGAGCTTGGATGTCTCAAGAGTGTCCTTCTTATTTTCATCAATTGTCTTAATAGTAGTGTCTGTAATGAAAATACCAGATGGCTTAGCTGGAGCATTATTAATAGTTTGATTTCTCATATTATAAGTACTATGAATTTGAGCCACCGTCTCTATAGTAATTCTATCAATCTCCTTCTTAGATGGTTTTCTCAAATTTATGTGATCCACCCCCATAAATACACTATAGATAGTGGTATCATCCTAATATTCATCATCTAAAAATACTTGCTAATGATGCATTTGATACACATTTCTTTGGTCGACAATATCAATCTTAGATTCCTCAATGTCATATTCCTCCATACTATCACAAAGGCTTACCATATTATATTTCACATCCTCATGATTTTCTTCTTCCTCTTCCTCTCCATTGTGTGCCTACTAATTTACTACAAATGATTAAGCAACTGCACAATAGTTAGAAGAGTAAGGGAACCGACATATAATACACCATGGCATATCATCAAACATGTTCACAGTGTTTCTCTATAATGGGTTTGGTGTACCTTTGTCCTTGCTACTTTGAGTAGGATTTGGGATGGATTTCTCATCTTTCCATTGTAGTATAAGGGTAGTTCTACATCCTAGGTGTCCTAGTAAAATTATTGTTGAAAGGGGCCTTCTTAGTAGTATTTGTCTTTTTTTCTTGGTAAGTTGGTGGATTCATTTTCTTTAGTAAGCTTAGAAATTTCCCCATTGTATGTTCTTTAGTCTTCTTACCTACTATAGGCCTTTCAACATCCTTCTTGTTTCCTTTTGGACTAAAAAGATTTTGGAAATCTCTTCTTCCCAACTTACCAAAAGCCCTTCTCTTAGTTTCAATATTGATAGCCATTGTATAGGCCTCCCTTAAAGTTCTAGGATCTTTATCCCTTAGGTTATATGCTATCTTATTGTCAAAGGCATTGAATAAGCTGTGAGACATACATCCTCACCAAGCCTCATTACTTGAAACAATTTATACATTCCTTCTGAAATCTCACATTAAAGTCAAATGTGGACTCATTAGGGTTTCTTGATATTGTTAAATTCATTCAACATGAAACTAGCATTGGTCTTATCACTATATTGTTCCTTCAAAAAATTCTCCAAGTCATTCCATGAACTGATATTGTTATCAAACAACCTTCTAAACTAATATCTTGCATCCTCTATCAGTGAATGAACAAATAACTTCATCACTACATATCCATGCTCCACCTCATAGTCATTAAGCATGTTGATGAATTTACTCAAATGTTCCTCACCAGTTATGGCATTTTTTCCTAAGAATTTGACAACCTTATCTCTCAGATCATAGAGATAGGCTAGGGAAAATTTGGAATACCCACAAAGGAAATTTTCTTATATTGTTTTAGATAGTTTTGTCTTCTCTGAGAAATAACAGCACTAGATTATTAGGATAAACTACGGATAGAAATAAAAATTACATGCAAATATAACCAATAACAAAAAATAATAGATCACATAGAAATGAATACAAGGCACCAAGATTTAACGTGGTTCACCCAATCCTTGAGCTACATCCACCAAACTGCAAGTCCAATATTATTACAATCTAGTAGTATGTATAGTACTTTCCTAATTAGTCACCATAATCTAACAATCTCCCACTTGGAGACTGATCTTATAGTAATACAACTACCACATGGGGCTCCCACTAGATCAAACCACCTTGGACTCTGTTGTTCTTTGATTCATGTTTAGTCTAAAAGACTAACTGAAGCTGAAGAGGAGTTCAACTTCTCCCTTGTTACAACCTTTGTCAACATATATGTTGGATTTTCATTTGTATGGATCTTCTCCAACTTTAGTTGTCCATCCACCTAAACTAACCGAATGAAATGGTACCACAACTATATGTGTTTGGTCTTAGAATGTAGAGCTGAATTCTTTGCAAGATGAATGGCACTCTGACTATCTGTGAACAAATAATTATCCTTTTGAGGATGTCCCAATTCTTCCAAGAAGAACTGAAGCCATATCATCTCCTTGGCTGCCTCTGTAGCAGCAACATACTCTGCCTCTATAGTGGATAGAGCATTAATCTTCTATAACCTAGAAACCTAGCTCACAGCTGCCCCACCAATAGTAAAGACATAACCTATAGTACTCCACTTGGTATCAATATCCCCTACCAAATTTGAGTTAACATAGCCTTGTAAATCAGTAGTAGAGCCCCCAAAGTGTAAACACTTATTGGATGTTCCTCTCAAATATCTGAGAATCCACTCGATAGCATTCCCAATGCTCAAATCTTGGATGACTCATATACTTGCTAATGACTCCCACTACATGTGCAATATCTAGCCTAGTACATACCATAGCATACATCAAGCTTCCTATAGCTGAAGCATAGGATACCTTAGACATCTTATCCTCCTCTTCTTGTGTCTTAGGACACATCTCCTTAGTCAATTTCAAATTATTAGGTAAAGGTGTGCTGACAGCTTTAGTATTCTCCATAGAGAAATGTTGCAACACCTTCTCAACATAATCAGCTTGAGATAGCGTTAATGTTCTATTCTTCCTATCTCTACAAATCTTCATAGCAAGAATTTTTTTTTCTACCCCCAAATCCTTCATAGAAAATGCATGTGCTAATTGGCATTTTAGCCCCTTAATATGATCCATGTTAGACCCAGCTACAAGCATATCATCAACATATAAACATAAAATAATGTAGCTATCATCATCCAACCTCTTAAAATAAACACAATAATCTGAATGACACCTATTATATCGATGCTCATGCATAAAACTATCAAATTTCAAATACCATTGCCGAGGTGCTTGCTTCAAGCCATATAAACTTTTCTTCAATTTGCACACTAAGTTCTCCTTACCTTTGATCTCAAAACCCTATGGCTGAGCCATATATATTTCTTCACCCAAATCACCATGAAGAAAGGTTGTTTTAACATCCAACTGCTCTAAATGCAAATCTTCAGTAGCCACAAGACTTAAAATAGTACGAATAGAAGTCATTTTAACAACAGGAGAAAATATCTCATCAAAATCAATTCCCTTTTTCTGTGCAAATCCTTTTACAACTAACCTGGCCTTAAATCTTTTCTGACCTCCTTCCTCTTCTTTCAACCTGTAAACCCACTTATTCTGTAAAGCTTTTTTACTTGCGGGCAACTTGCATAGATCCCATGTCTTATTCTTCAGCAAAGAGTCCATTTCATCTTTTATTGCAGACTCCCACTGAATCTTAGTATTCACCTGCATAGCTTCATCATAACTTTCAAGTTCACCAGCATCAATAAGTAAAATAGAATACAAAGAGGAAGAAAATCTTTGTGGAGATCTAATTTACCTCATTGACCATCTAACATTCAACGGTGTGTGTGGTATTTTTTGTTGGAGTTGTTGCATATCATGAGGAATGGCTAGAACATTAGCTTTTGGAGTATCATCCAGTACTACATAATCATCTTCTTTCTTCTCATGTTGCTGCAACAAATCTTTGTACAACACTTTCTCATTGAATATGACATCTTGACTTCTAACAATTTTAAGATTTTCAAAATCCCAAAGCCTATAACCAAATCCATTAATGCCATATCCAATAAAGACAAATTTCTTTGATTTAGCTTCTAGCTTGGTTCTATTTTCAGAGTCTATATGAGCAAAAGCTTCACAAAAAAAGGTCTTGAGAAAAGAATAACTCACCTTCTTATCAATCCATGCCTCCTCTGGAATACCACAGCCAAAAGGAGTAGAGGGACCTTTATTAATTAAATATACTGCAGTATTGACAGCCTCCACCCACATGTGTAAGGGCAACCCAGCATGCAACCTCATGCTCCTTGTGCACTCCATTATAGTCATGTTCATGTATTCAGCCACTCCATTATCCTATGGATTCCTTGGAATAGTTTTCTATCTACGAATACCATTAGTAGAGAAATAATTTTCCAATTCATGACTGCAATACTCACCATTATTATTAGATCTAAGACATTTTAATTTCTTACCAGTCTCATTTTCAACCAAGCATTTCCATTTCTTAAAAGTTTGAAATACATCAAATTTATTTCTAAGGAAATAAACCCATACTTTTCTAGTTTCATCATCAATAAATGTAACATAATAATGAGAGCCACCAAGGGAAGATACCTGAGCTGGTCCTCATACATCTGTATGCACAAGCTCTAATTTCTCCTCTTTGTTTTCCTTCCCAATCTTTACAAAACTCACTCTCTTTTTTTTTCCATGCACACAACTTTTACAAAAATCCATATTAACACATTTCAAACTTGGTAAAAATTTCTTTGAATGAAGTACATTCATACCTTTCTCACTCATGTGCCCAAGTCTGTTGTGCCACAGTGTTGTATCAGAATCTACAACAACTATTTGTTCTCCCTACTCAACTACAGCAATTGTTTCTAAACATTCATTTTTCTCTGAAACAATCAAAGTAGAAGGAATAATATGACCTATACAAAGATATAAGGTGCCTACTTTCACACCTTTTGCTACTACAAAGGAACCTTTTGAAACCTTCCAATTTTTATCATTAAAAGTAACTACACAACCCTCATCACTGAGTTGCCCCATTGAAATTAAATTCTTACTCAGCCTTGGAACATGTCTTACCTCATGTAGTAACCAATGATTCCCATTCTACAACTTAATCTTAATTTTTCCCTTTCCAACAATTTGACAAGGTTCATTATCCCCCAAATAAACAAGCCCAAAATCCCCTTGGACATAATCAATGAAATAACCTCTATGAGGTGTAGCATGAAATGAAGCACAAAATATAAAACCCATGAATCATCAACACTTTCTAAAGATAGAAGCAAAGTATCCTCTTCGAATTTGTTACTTACCACATTTGCCTCTTTGTCTCCATCTAATTTATCTCCTTCATTTTTCTTATGATTCGAGCAATCTTTCTTTTTGTTCCCTGGTTTCTAGTCATTTGGTCCTCTCGATTGAGACCTCTTCCCCTTTGACTTTCCTCTTGATTTCCCATGATTTCCAGAGTTACTTCCTCTCTCAGTCGTTTTGCCCCTGCTTTGTGCATTCAAAGCACTTCCTGATGTAGATCCACTTGAGGATTTCCTATGAGTTTCCACTGATCACATCATCATATTTTAGAGTACTAGATCCAAGAATAGAATTACTCACTGCCATTACCAAACCATTCTAGCTTTCAGGCAAAGAACACAAAATCAAGAGAGCCCTAATTTCTTCATCAAAATTTATACCCACAGAAGATAATTGACTAGTAATAGTATTAAATTCATTTAAATGATCTGCAACAGATCCACCTTCAACCATTTTCATATTAAATAAACACTTCATGAGAAATACCTTGTTTGAAGTAGAGGGCTTTTCATATAGTGTCGCTATGGTTTTCATCAACTCTTCTATCATCATTTCTTTTGTAATATTAAATTCCACCAATGGTGCCAAGCATAATCAAATTCTTTCGAGTGCCTTTCTATCCAAAAGATCACATTCAACATCTAACATAGATCCCTAATTCTTGGCTTTTCCTTCCAATGATTTCCATAAATCCTTTTGATACATATAGTCTTCCATTTGCATCTTCCATAACTAGAAGTTCTACCCACTAAACCTATCAACCCTTAGTTTACCCTCATCTACCATTTCTCCCACTCAACCGCAAGACTCCCACTCAACTATAAAACTTTCTTGCAGAGGATAACTAAAAAACAACTAGGCTCTGATACCACTTATTAGGATAAACCACAGACAAAAATAAAAACTACATGCAAATATAACCAATAACAGAAAATAATAGATCACATAGAAATGAACACAAGGAACCAAGATTTAAAGTGGTTCACCTAATGCCTGGGCTATGTCCACCAAACTACAAGTCCAATATTATTACAACTAGTGATTACAACCTTATTACAATCTATAATCCCTTACAACTCAATACCGTCGTAAGAAGCAATTTTGCATCACAACATAATGAAAATACCTAACCCTAAACCCTTTTATACAAGTATTTTATGCCATTTTAGGGTTACAACAAGTTGGCCATATGTTGGCCATATGTTGGCTACAATGTCGGCCATGGCCCAAATTTTTTTTTTGATAATTATGAAGTATGTACAGTACTTTCCTGATCAGCGATCATAATCTAACATAGATGTGCTTGCTCTAGTAGCCTAACTTTGGATAGGGATTTGTGATTGTTGAGGTTGTTGGATAACTAGGATTTGGCTAGTGTTGTAGTAGAGTTAGCTTTAATAAATTGTATCATTCTTTAGTTTTAGCTACATGAGCTTCATTTTCTAGTTTCTCAAGTTGCTTTGCTAGATCTCCTCTTTTGTTCCTAACCTTTTCTTGATCTAGGTCAAGTTTAGACATGGTAAGGCTTGTAGAATTACTAGGAAGCACTTGGGGCTCATTGATTTGTACTCCCACAACCTTTTTCTTTCCCTTATCATGGTCTTTCATAGTCAAATCTATAAAACTAGGTTCTATAGGTCTATAAGTTTGAACTTGTGTAATAACAAGCTATTATTTCTTCTTAAGAAGGCATTCCTTCTCTTAGACCTTGGACCTTAGAACTTCTACAACTCCAAAATGTCTAAGTGTAGTTTAGAAAAATTCTCCTGTAGCCTTTTGTTTTTCTCTTCTAAGGAAGCCATTCTCCTAAGAAAGTTATCTCTTTCAATAAGGGTATTCAAGGTAATTTTTTCTTTCTCTTTTTCCAAATGGATGTGTTTGGCCTCTTCTTTTGTAACCCTTTTCCTAAGAAGGATTAGTTAGGGGAACAAATATTCAAGGTCTATAGTAGTGGTGTTAGAATCTACTGGGCCATCCAAATCTATAAGATTAGCCACACATGGTCCTTTTCTAGGACTAAAACTGGTATCCATATTTTCACTAAAGACCCAACTGTGGTTCGTTTCATTTACTAGATTTGGTCTATAAGGGATATCCCCTATAGAAGACACATTTTTATCATGATATACCATGTTTCATCTCTAAATGGAGTGGTGAATGCTTCTTCCAATAGCATAGTCAAACTCAAAACTTTTGGAAGGTGACTCCTTTTCCACCATAAGGTAGTACTGTGAATGGGCTGACACAATACCCCTAGGGATCCAAGTAGGATTAGGGTCCACTTTTTTATTTTTTTGATTCTTTCTACCCCCAAGAGGTAATTTTATGTACATTGGTATTTTTGGGTGGGCCTTTGTAACAACAAGTGTATTTTTCTTCTTACTTGCCATTATTTAGGATTACTTGATATATTTATAGCACTAGCTACAAAACCTTAGACTTGAGTTACCACCCTTTTAAGGGAAAAAGTTTAAATGGCCTAAGATAATGTGAGGAAAACCTTAGAAATAGAGCTTACACAATGGGTTAGATTGATAAGCCTTTAAAATTACACACTGGGTAATAAAATCCTTACTCTATAGGCAAGATACTGATATATGACAATATTCTTCACACAAGTCCATAAAAAAGTTGCCATTTTGTTGGAGTTCCTTTTGACAAGAAACACATTAGGTCAATCTAGGCCTAATACTAGGGTGCACAAGATAGAGACCAAACCTAAGGAATAGCTAAAACCTATACTCAACTAGGTTTGTCTTAGCACCAAACCAACTTCAACAGAATCACTAGGACTCCCTTCACTTTAGGCTCTATATGGCTAAGGTGATAAAACCTTATGGATTGATACAACTACTTCCATGATATTCCTCTCTTCAAAACTATCCCCTATAGAAGAAAGTGATCAACATTCTTCTATGAGTCGCCAATAACTTCCTAATCACAATAGCTAATTATAACTAAGAAGATATTGCAAATAAGTAACAATTAGAAAATTTAGTTCTTTATTACATAAAATCATAAATTGATTATTTAAAATTTGTGTTCAAAAACTATATGAATCACCAACTTGCATCTAAAAATTAATGACCGATGTCATATCCATTGTTATATAGAGTCAAAATCAGAAACTTAGACCTATTTAATCAACTTATAATTAAATATGTCAACAATAAGATTTGAATTTCACTCTTACCATATCCTTCTCATAAACCCTATCACTTACAAAAATTAATTACTTAATTCTTTGAATTAACAACAATCTGTAAAAGATACACAATTCACTCAAATTGAATTAAACTGAAAGAAACTTGTTCATTTCAATCTCAAGATCATAGATATATAAGGAGACAAAACTCAAAGACACAAATATGTAAGGATTTCCTTTTTGTATTGATTTCCCTTTGAAAAATGAATACAATATTGATATAGGTTGTAGTATAACTCAAAACTTGACAACTGATACTTGGTGTTCACTATATTCTCAAGAATACAAAATTGATTACATTCATATAACTACCAAAACTTGGATGGACTATAAAAAGGCATAAAATATGAAAATTATATAGACTACCTACCACCTCTCCACATCTTGGTAATCCTTATATAGAGGATTGCAACAAGCTTCAAATGGGAGGGTATCTGTCAAAAACTATCTACTAAAAAAAAAATGTAGAAACCCTTGAAAGATTACATTAATACATTCTTTTGCATTTGGAAAGAAGACAAGAAAGTGGATGGAAAAAGCAGATGACATTTTTGGCAAGAGCCTTTGCTTTAACTATTTTTTCCTCTTCCATCTCCTCCTATCTTCTCATAGTAGCATCCTTGTTGTCTCTATCTAATCATCCTCCTAGGATGGTGAAGCTTTAATATTTGCTATTAATTCCCATATGACCCCATTTGAGTCTATCTCGGGCCAAGTAGCATCCCTAATGCATTCAATTCCTCTATTCATTTATTCCATTTAGAATAAGTAATAGCCTTTATATCTCTTGAGACTTTACCCATATCTAATTCTATCCTAAATATAAAATTTATTAGATCATAGACAACTTATATTTGTCTCATTATTACAATAAGCCAACAACCTCAGATGTCTCAAAATTTCTTCAAATGAAGAAGACCATTCCTGTCATTCTTTAAAATTTCCATTACTATCTATAATACAAGGAATGGAATTTGGTATCCCTACAACATTTTTTTTCATTTTCACTTGGATCAATTGCAACTTTCATGTGAAAAAACCATGTAACTCCCTTACCTTATTTATCATTTTTCTAGTATTGATGATTACTAGCTTGGGTAAATCCTTTATTGGGGGTAGTAGAGGAACCAAATTATCAAAAAATTAAACATAGGGCTCCCAAGTCACAAATAGTTGGGATAAAAGGTCTAACACCTTGGAGCACTAGTATTTAGTTCCTTGAAGGCTAATGTAACTGTAGTCCACAATTTTTGAAAGAATCTGTAGAGCACCAATTTTATGCAAAAGGAAATTATGAATTATCTTTATTTCCACCTTCTTAGCACCATCCCACTCATCAATATTGATGGAGACCTAACCAAAGACCAAAATGAATACACAGGAAAAGGGAAAATATTATTATCAATGAAAAATGTCCTATGGGCTTACAACAATATGATTCTAGAGAAAAAAATCCTCCACATGGTACCTTCTCTCTAAATCCACTAAGTGATGCCTTTACAATGCCAAAAATGTTCTTTAATAAGCCCCAAATGGTTTAGGGTTAGGAATAAATTCTAGAATATGCCAATTGGCATCCACCACCAAAATAGAAGGTTCCAAAAATCAGGTTAGAAGTCAGTGTAAAATTAGAAGAATCCAAAAATAGTAGTCGAACTTTCGAGAGGCATAACTTTTGAACCGTAGCTCTGATTGATGAATCATTTACATTTCTAGAAATCTCTCAAAGTGATTTACAACCTTATGGACTAGCTTTACTATCCCTCATTTTTTGGCCCTGTACAAGGCCATTTAGTGCCCCATATCTAACTTTGAAGCACTCTTAGGAGGTCTTTAGGAACTGAAAAATTACAATAACTTTCTAACTGTGAAGCCTTTTGACCTAATTATTTTTATAAAGTTTTCTAAATTATAAATATAAAGATCCCTCAAATTTATACCCTCTAACTCACCATAATTATGGCTCAACTACATAGTCCTATTTTCTTGGCATTTACACGTATCCCAAGGTTCTTAAAAACTCTAACCCAGAACAATAATAGTGGAACTGTGAGAGTTGGAACCTCTATTTGACCCAAATGGGTATCCAAAAATGAAAAAACATTAAATAGAAACTATTTCTAAGCATATTTTTGGGTGATACAGGATTGCCCTTACACATTGGATGCTCCTGCATCAAATATCCATATGTTGGACTTCTCCCACAACTACAATGTTAGCTTCAATTTGAGCTTCATGGTTCTTTACCTCCATAACAGGTCTAGTCACAACCCTTAGGCTCCTTATTTCTTCCTCGATGTCAACTATTTTCTTCTCTAAGACATAAGTCCTCTTTAACTCTTCTTCATATTTTTGTCTAGCATCAATGGATATGCTATACATTGTGTACAGTTGTTCTTGCAATGTATCCATCCCGCTCTTCCCCATTAATGATGTTGTGTTCACCAAATTATGGATTTGGTTATTGGATATAGTGGAAACATTCCAAAAAATTACATTTCCTTGAGGGGATTCCTTTATCTTTGTGAGAGTTGGTTTATTATAATATAGAGCCATGCTCCATATTTCCATTATCTTACTATTTATGTTAAAACCAGCCCCTTGTAGCTCACTAGTGATATTAGTCTCTTCAAAAGAGACTAATTTTTCTTGGTTTCTAATCTGGTCTAACATAAAAGAGGAACTAAGTTCCCAACCAAGAAAAAGCAACATGCCACTTCTCATTACTAATGTTCTTGCTTCCTCAATTATGAGATTATCACTATTTGTATCATAATCTTGCAACCTCTAAACTAATTTTGCAATTCTCTCAGGTGAATCTCTAGGTTGCAACTGTAGGGAAAGTTCATTCTATTTCACTTTATAAAGGAATGACTTAACTTCATCACAATTTATAAATTAGTTATCCTTTGTGAACTCCTCTACTTGAATTTTTCTTTCATCCAACATTTGAATTTACAATTTAGTCATGTTGGGGATCTTCTTATGCTCACCTACTTGTCTGATTAGAAAATTATGTCTAATTGTATCAAAGAACTTTGATCCCTGAGGCATAATTTGCAATGCCTTTCCACTGACCTTTTTAGGGATATGATTCATCTTTTTCTTTATTTTTCCTTTAGCCCATGAAGAGATGTCTGGTTGATCATCCTCAATCTTCACCATTTTAACATCCTCCTAATGAGGAGATGGGGCTTCTACTCTATCTCTAATCTCTGTAGGCACTTGTGTCATTGATTTATCAAAATTGTCTAGGCACTTATTGTACCTATCAAGGTATGGTAAATCATGGTAGAAACCCTTGAATGATAGTTCTACTACCCTCATGGCTTCTTGTATCTTCTTTATCTTACTTCAATTTTGAGTCCTCTCCCTACATACCTCTTTTTGCAAGCAATTCATGATGCAATCTTCTTCCCAAATTGGCTTGCTACTAGGAAGAGTGTACTTCCTCATTTTTTAAAGATCATTCCTTACCAAACCATTTTGATCATAGGTTCTAGCTAGGATAGAGGGAAGTTTAAATTCAGCTAAAGATTTATCTATCTCTTCTATGACATTATTCCCTATTAGAAAACCACATATCTTTGTGAATTTGGCTACAAAAGAGCCTTTCTTGATAGTAGGACCTAAATACTCTCTATTCATAATTAGTGATTTCTAGAACAATTCTAACTAGCTTA
Source organism: Cupressus sempervirens (assembly GCA_028749045.1). Classification (NCBI taxonomy): domain Eukaryota; kingdom Viridiplantae; phylum Streptophyta; class Pinopsida; order Cupressales; family Cupressaceae; genus Cupressus; species Cupressus sempervirens. Next base: position 853,476,367 of record CM053789.1, on the reverse strand, counting down.
ATCTTTTAGGGACATGTCCAAGTAAAATGTGGGGAGGCTAAGGACATACAAATACTCTTATAATTGAAAAGTTTTCAAATAAAAACAAATGATCCTAGTCATGGCTAAGTACTTTATCCCCATTTGGGCAAGAAGATGGTCTAATTAACATTCCTACCCCCTTAGGTACTCTTTCATTTATATTCATTAATATATATATATATATATTCATGATTGGAAATACAAAATCATTATAGAAAGCAATAGTACTGGCATAGGGATAAAACATTTGCCAGAAGTGAGTCCACAATTGCATAGGTAGGGTTTATCCATTCTCCTTAGTGGCCTTCATAAAGTCTAGACTGGTGTGCACCATAATGGAAAAGGATAATATTCTTGAAAAGGATAATGTGTTTCAATAGTGAATAATGGAAAAACTTGAAGTTTCCCATATCTCCCTTCTAAGATACCTCAACTTCTTTATGCATCCTATCAATGATGTATTCCACAAAGTCATAACAACCATTATGATTTCAATCCTGGATATCCAATGTCATGATATTTTCTTAACCTAGGGCATTTTTAGTGCCATCAACTCCTAGTACCTTTCCAATACCATAGATGTAATATCTAAAATATTTGTAGAAGAACTCCAATGGCATTAGTTCCCTTACCTTCTTAGGCAATTCCCCCTATTCCTTCTTTGATTTGGGAATGTGCCTCCTCATGACAGTTTCAATGTAGAAACTCTTGGAATTCTTGAAGGTCTCATTCATTTGAATATTTTCCTCAATTTTATTTGTGAGAGGTCCTCCTAGATCAAAGACATCACCAAAGGTCTCCCTATATAGTCTACATAGGACACACATATCCTTTCTGTGGAAGGTCTTGGTTGTCAAATTGTAAGACTTGATTAGTGTCTTCACTAAATCAACATCAATTATCAGCTCTAGCACTATCAATTTTTCCATGTTTATGATCCATGGGTTACAAATTGGTGATTTTTCATACCTACTCTAATAAAAATACTAGAATAACTCATTCCCATTAGTTTTAGGTACAATGGTATCCCTTGCAGAAGGAGTATACATCTCTGAAGACATGGGCATTACAAGTTCAAGCATGAGAAGACCCTAAGCGAAAATATACCCACTCCTCTACATATAAAGTTGCCAATTTTCACTTTGCCTACTCTATGGCCTATGAAGATTCTTTCATATCAACCTGAGCTATCATCTTTCCCTCTTCTCGTGTTGTTTTCACTACAACTGAAGATTTTGGAAAAAAATATATCAATACTAACTCTAAGAAAACTATAATTTTTTGCAAATTCTTGGTGCTCAAACTCTTGTCTCTAAACTTATGCAAAATATTGTAACTCAAAAATCTGTCATACTAGCTTATTAATGGAGGGAATACAATAGAGGGGCATTTATATCTCTTAATGTCATTATGTGTAAGAAATCTTAAAATCTACAAAAGTGCAAAGAAACGACATGTACAACCAACCTTTTTATTCTTTTATGCAATTTTGACAAGACATAACCTTAAATTCATAATGAGGCCTTTAAGAGTCATTTCTCACTTATTATTTCTTCGTCATGACCCAGTGACCACATTATTTTTACTTCTTTCCACTACTTCATGGTCTATCCTATGTTTTTGGTGACAAACCATGTGACAAAGTGATCATGGGTTTTGACCCTTTACTTAATTTCAATTACTTTTTTGCCACCTCATTTTTACATTTATGCTCAACATTAGTGACCTCATGATCACCTTTTCTTTATGAAGCTATAGTCTTGTACACAATTACACATTTTAAACCTTTACTCCTGGGATTGAGCGATCATCACATTCAACTTTGAATTCAACTACATTGCATGGTCATGATCAAATTTCTCTTTATATTTACTAACTATGCAATCAAGAAATCAAGCCTTTCTAACCATCCTTGTTGGGTCACTGACTTAACAACTCTTATCTTATTTGATGGTGTGACTAGAAAAAATAGAATTTTATGTATCTTTATAATAATGATCATTAGGTTGCAACTTAGTTCCCTTATTGATTACCTAACATTTTGATTGCACAATTTAGCATCTATTTAACCCTTTCACCTAGTTGTGGTTAAAAAACTTAATTCTTTAGCTTACCTCATGACCATGCAAACAAAAAAAATCCTTTTGAAAGTGGGCCATCAGCACATGTCATACTGTCATTATATTGCTATGATCAAAACACCTCTAGATTCTTATAATGACAAAGTGACAACCCTTGATTATCTCCAACCTAATGGTCCTAAAATATTTTAGCTTGCTATCAATGCCAATACCCTTGACAAATTACAAATTACCTTTTGCCACATCACATTGACACCAAATTGTCACATCACTAGGTTCATTCCACATGGTAGCATGTCATACCTTCGCAATCTTAACCCATGGTCTCAATCTAACTCTAACAATCATATGATCGAATACTGTTCACAAGCTCTTAAGAATCATCACACAATCATGGCCAAAAATTGACATAAAATATTATTGAGGTGACCATGAGATCACAGCTATCTCAAATGCTATGCTCGGTCATGGTTAGGGAAAAAGTTAACCACCAATCTCCGCTATGACTCAATGATCAAAGGGAAAACTTGCTTTGTCAGGTTGCACTATTTGTTGTTGTAGTTTGACAAGGAATCTTAACCATGCAACTAACCATAGTTGCATGGCCGTAGATTTAAAACCAATGGGCCCTTATCAAAAATAAAAGATTTAATCATAAAACACCATTCTTAGAGGTATTTGAAATTCTAAAATTTGAAAAGCGCGGGCCTAAAAAATAAGGGTTTTCTTAGGGTAAAGCATTTTCATGAAAATCTCAAAGAAACCCTAGGTTCCTAGAATAGATAATAAATTTAGAAATAAGGGTTTCACCAAGGGATAAAAATGTACTATAATTAATCCAAATTGATCAATGATTTAGAGCAATTTTAACAAGCACTCACAAAACACAAAAATGAGAAGTTGAATTGTTGATTCCTAAAATTTGACTAAGTCTAAATTTTTTTTAAAACCTCAAAATCTACAATATTTATTTTAAATCCTATGAGGTTGAAACCTATCTCAAAAGGTGCAAAATGTATAACATAAAATGTAACTTAAAGTATAAGAAAGGAAAATTTTCCTTTCTTATACTTAAATTTCATTTTATGTTATGTTATACCCTAGCACTAAAAAATGACTCTAGAGCTCAAATTGGAAAGTTTTCCTATTGGTGCACATACATTTCTTATTCCTAGACATTTATTTAGAAGAGTGTCACTTTTCCTACACATTCATCTCATATTCTTGCGCATTTATTGTGCAAAATTGCACATTTGTTAATTTCACTAGAGCTACACATATATTAAGTAGATCTACACATTTTTTCATTATAGATGCACTTATTTTATATATTTTCACCCTTTTTTCTTATATCTAAACTTTTTTTTCTAATGTTGCACTTTTTTTCTAATGTTGTACTTTTTTTCAAGGTGATAGACAAATTATGAATGTCTAGAATTGTGCATATGTGTAGTATTCCTTCACATCTATTCCAATAGACTCAAAAGTGTTGGAATTATGTTGTATTTGTCATTAGTGAGAATACTTATTCAATTCTATATGGTTATTGAGCTCATCACTCAATCTACAATTTATACCGAGCATTCAATGGTTGCCAAGTAAGTTCATTAGTTAACCAGTTCACACCAAGCATTCCTAAAGCTACCAAGTGAATATAGATAGTGTGCAGTCCAACAATGTTTACTGAGTAAATAGTGTTCACCGAGTAGATAATGGTCACCGAGCTTCATAGTGTCTATCAAGTCATTAGTTTGTGTGATAAGAAGCTAGTGTCTACTGAGTGGTGGATGTGTAGTGTTTATTGAGTGAAAGTAAGGTAAAAAAAGGATTCAATATCTACCGAGTGACACTATATCTACCGAGTCTCCAATGGTTACCAATTTCAAAGCTATGTTGTGTGATTAGTATGGATTGAGCTTCTACTTCTATCCAGTGCATGACAATGCTGAGTAATCCATGGATGTTGAGTATCAGAAGTTCACCAAGTTAGCTTACAAAACTCGAGTTTCTACTATTTGGTTGACTTAGTAATATTTTGTTTACTTTTGTTTTAGCCAACCTTGTATTTGTAAATATTGGAATGGTATATATGTAATGTATTGTATCATTTGCAATATATGCATGAGTATATCAAGGAATGGATATGTATTTTTTTGAGAAGAGTGAGTGTAAATCAGCAACAAAGAAGAGTATTCAGAAAGGTCTACAAGGATTAGTATAGTTATATCAATCACAAGAGGTGATTTTTACTTCAAGGATCTATTTAGCAATTAGGTTGTAAGCTAGATCCACTATTTCATTTTGATAGGTGAATCAATTTTCTAAATCCTTTAATAGGGTAGACTTAACAGTCTTTGTTTAAATCTCTTAATAGAGTGCATACTTCATTGTATGTTTGTAAAACCTCTAACAAGGTGGATCTAGCAGTTCAAATTTCTCTTACTAGGGAAGATCATTAGAAGTGGTCAATGTAAGTCCTAATAGGCCAACTTTATACTATAGTAGTGAAGTTTTGTGGGTATCATCTCCACCCTAGTTTTACTTTCTATTTGGAAGATTTTTGGGTCACCAAAATTATGTGTTCATGTGTTATGAATGTTTATCTTTTCTCATGCATGTAGTAGATTAGATGAATAAATGATGAATATATTAAGTGTTGAATTAATTTAAAGTATTTGAGGTTACTGATTCACCCCTCCCCTCTCAGTAACCTAGCTAGTATTCATTATTTCCAACAATTGGTGTCAGAGATTTGTGATTCTCAAGATAAAGTTTGACAACTTGAGCAAAGATCAAGAACAATGGAGATATTCAGACTTGATAAAGCTATTGACAATGAGAAGCTAGATTTGGAGATGGTCATAGCTCAACTCAAGGAAGCAAAAGAGCATCTTTCCCAATCCCTAAAAAGAAGGAAGGAACTTGCAAAATAAATGAATGACCACCAGTATGTTGAAGAAAAGATTGAAGACTTTTTTCCTTCAAGAGGTTTAGATGAAGCAAATGAGGCAATCAAAGAACTCCTAGAAAAGAATGGCTCTCTGCAAGAAGAGGTAAGAAAATTGAAAAGAGAATAGGAAATCTAGTCAATAAGAATGTATGAAATCTTGGAACAAAGGAATAAGGTACGTGAAGACTTGGAGACAAGAAATAATGAAACTCAAAGTCAATCCCTTCAGCAAGAAAGTCTTATCAATCAACTCTCCAATGCAAATGAGGAAATCACAAGTCTGAGATCTTAAAATGAAAGTTTAAGGAATGATTTAATCACTAAAAGAAAAATCAATGAAATATTGAAAGCTAATCTAATTTATGAAAACAACTCAATGAAAGGATGATGAAATCTCAAGTAGACATGGATCAATTGAATAAGCAAAGTGAGCAAAATATCTATAGGCAAAAATGTAAAGTAGGACTTGGATACAAAGAAGAAGGTGAATCTTCCAAACAAGGTGCCCAAAGAAATAAAAGAACTACTTGCAATCACTATGGTAAGTTAGGTCATACATCAAACAAATGTTGGAGCAATGATAAGGAAAAATTTAATGGAAAATGCTAGAGTTGCAGTCAGCATGGTCATAAAGCTAATGAATACAAGGAGAAACCAAAATTTGAAGGTAAATGTCACAAATGCAAGAAATAAGGTCACAAGGCATATGAATGTAGATCTAAACCATTCAATCTAGTTGAACAACTTGTAAAGGCAATATTTTGTTGGGACTACAATACTTGGTGTAGATGCCACTATTGTGGAGAATATGGACACATTGGCATAAACTGTGCAAGGCATCAATTGAGAAATAAGGATACAATAGTAAGATGTTATACATGCACTGAACTTGGTCATATAGCTAAGAATTGCATGAACATAGGAAATGTTGAAGATGAAAAGAAAGCTAAAGCTAACAATATCAAGAAATAAATGAGACAACAATGAATTCCCAAATCTATTGAGCAAGATAGTTCAAATGATGGCCATGTCACTCAAGAAGTGGGTGACTCCACCATTTCCAACTAGATTCTTAAAGGAAGAACTAGAACTATATCTTCAAGTTATATCTCAAGCAGTTCCAAATGAAAGAAAGTAGAAGATCCAAATCAGAATGTTAGATACAAAAGGATCACATGGAATCAAGTCATTTTGAGCAAGGTTGGTCATAGACTCAACTGAGCTAGGTTGGGTGTAATACAAATTTTGTTCAGTTGCCCAGTCACAAGCTTCTACTGAGCAAGTGAGTGGATGATAGTCTATCATGCACTACGTCATTATGGTACCAAGAATTAATCAAGAAATTTTCATCAAAAAGGGTAGAATTTGACTTCATTTTTCATCATGACTTCAAAATAGATAGATCAGAGCGATTCTAGGTGCATCCAAGTAATCACAAGTGAATTTGCACAAAAGATTTGTTCAAATATATTTTTTCATTTATCGGGCAACCATGGCATTCAGGAGTAGTAGCAGTAGTAAGGCAAAAAGAGGATCTGAGATGTTGGTAAAAGGTGTGGAATAGAAAGCATCAAACTTCAAGATAGTACCAGCAATTACAAAGTCACTTGACCCTAATGGAGCTCAATCACAAATTCCTCCCAAGGTACTCCTAATTAATGACATCCACACTCATTTTAAGTGTTCTCTTCAAGAGATTGGAACCATAGAGATGGATAGTGCCCTAAGAGAAATGTGTGTTGATGGTTTGTTGAAACCTAATCATAAGCATCTAGAAACCAAAGGATTAACCCATATTCTGCATATGCCAAGGAGCTTTCAGATTAAGTGGATTAGGTGTATTCTCAGTCATGTGCATAATGGTCAATTATGGTTAGAACAACCTGTGTTGATCACCAAGAAAATGATTCATAAGATTATGGGTCTCCCTATGCTAAGCAAAGCCAAACTTACCAAAGCCCTACGTCGGGATGAACTTCAAAATAAAACCCTAGCCGAGTGGGATGGTAGAGTTCTAAAGATCAGCAATGTATGTGAGGCAGTGGATTTGGCATATAATATTGTGAGGAAGAATTTGGAATTTGATTTATCAAATTTATTGTTGAAGTAGTTGAACAAAAATATGGACAGTATTAGGACATCAAAGAACAACCCCTGCAAATTTGGTTCTTTGTTAACATGTCTTTTCTTTTATGTTCAAAAGTTTTTCCCATCAAAAGGTTCAGTAGTATGGAAGAAAGATACTCCAATTCTGTATAAGATTAATGATTTCATTGTTGAAATAGGTGAAAACTTTGATAGCATTATGGATAATTACTTTGAATATTTCAAGAAGAAGATGAACAATAGGTTCAGGATTCCTCCTAAGCTTGTTGAAGATTATAAAGACAATGTACATTTTATGGTTGATTATGATAGAGTGTATATTTAGGCAATCAGGCCTAGAGTTGCATGGGTGAAACCTATTCCATATGAGATTAACATTGATAAAACAAAAGATATCATTGAAGCACTAGTGAATAAGCCAACAGATCCTAAGCAACCTATTTTTGGAACCCATGAAGAAGCCAAAGCTAGAATTGAGCTTGAAATCAAACTACCCCAGGCAATAAGCAAAGGTAAGAGGAAGGTAGCCAAGTTGAAAACTACAAGTGGTCATCTTATGCTTACCAAGGGAAAAGAAGAGGATGAAGAAGGATTAGAAGAAGAAGAAGAGAAGGAATCCAAAAAGGAGGTAGAGCCAGTGAAAAAGAAGGGCAAGGTAATCATTACCAAGCCACCCAAGACCTCCATAGTTGTATTCACAAGGAGATTATACTTGTTAAGCCTCCTCCCACATTTCAAGAAAGACTCAATCAATTGAGAGTAGGTTCTGGAATCAATAATTTCAAAGCACTTAAGTGTGAATCCAAGACTCCAGCAGAACAAAAGGAAGTTGAAGATCTGATCATGGACAAGCTAGGAAGATGGAAATTCTCTCCTGATCAGTTTTCTTCACAAATCCCTGTAGTATTATTAGATAAAGTCAAGGTTAGGTGGCAATTAGCTAAATAGATAGCTAAAGACATATTTGAGTAATCCTTGAGAAAAAGGCTACCAAATATTTCAAATGCAGAGGTTAAGGAAGTAATGAAAAAGAATGAAGAGAAAATGATGATGAGATTTCATACTTGTCTAATTTTGGTAAAGGAAATTGAGCATGTAGTCAAGGATGCCACATCTATGTGGGAAAGCATCTATCATCTAAAAAAGCCCAATGAAGATCTAGTAGAGATCAAGGATGATGATGATGACAGTGATAATGAGGAAGAAGATAACACTCCATGTGTCACTTTTGATGTTGAGGACTATTAGGCATTAAAGAATGATAATGAAGAGAAAGAGGAAGAAGCCAAAGAGGAAGACAAGGAAGGAGATGAAGAAAGTGATCCAATGGGAATAGCAACACAAGTTATAGCCTCCCTTCCTCACTCTCCACCTAAGACTGCTACATCATCAGGGTTGAAGACAGCTTCAGCAAATGTGATAGCAACCACAACAGACACATCATCTATTTAGACACTATTTGCTACCTCTCAGCTCCAGGTATCAATAATGGAAGTGTCTACCACTTCATCTACCAAGCTACAACCCTCTTCATCAACTCTCAAGTCAAAAACATCAGCAATATGTGAAGCATCTAGTTCTACAATTGTGCCAACTTCATTAGTAGCATGTACAGTAAGTTCACCATCATGTTCTATAGTTTTATCTACTATAGTTTTGATAGCACCAACTTTTGTTCCAGTAAGTTCTTCTATTGTAAGTACTCTAGTTTGTGCTCCACCTATTGTTACTTCAATTTTGGATAGCACATCAGTTTTGGATTTAGTTAGCACTTCTTTTAGTTTTCCTTTAGTTGGTCCTATTCAATTTTTTACTGCAAGTCCAGCTATTTCTACAATTGTTTCAATTCCTAAGTCCAAGGTAGTAAGGTTAGAAGTGGAACCAAGGACACCTATAAAATTTCTACTTACTAGTAAGGAAATTGATGATGACATTGATTTGGACAAGGAAATTATCATTCCCAAGTTGGATCTAGATACTACTATAGTTGATGAAATGAGACTAGTTAGTCAACTTTTGGAACATAATGTAAGGTAGAAACAACTTAGAGCTAAAAGAGATAGAGAATTTAGAATAATTGAAAATGCTAAGAACATAATAATAGAAGCTATAAGTGTTGACATGGATTCATCACAACACATTTTGCTACAATTGGAAGAAGTAGTCAATAAGTTGAATGAGGATACTTCTAGTCAAGAGAAATTAATTGAGAAGGTAGAGAAAACGTTTGATAATAAGGTGGTTGAGCACATTGCTCAGCACATTGCAATAAACTAGGTAGAACTATCCTCAATTCTGAGCAATCTTGAACATTCTTTTTCCAATGTGACATCACTTTTTGCTAAGCTTTGTGATGTTACTAAGTATGCCAAGGAGATCAAAGAGAAACTCAATAAGATTGATGTAGATATGAAGGCTAGTGCTCAAAGTCTACAATAGGTAGAATTGCTAAGAGAGTGTTGGTGTTTGAAAACATTACCAATTTTCAATTACCCTGATGATAATAAAACACATCTAGGGGCAGCTAACTCCCATTTTCAACATGCCCATTTTAGACACCAGGCCAACTATAAGGCATAACCCTTCTTCTACTTTAGGCTCTGCAAAACCTAGGTGGATGAACCTCTTTAGATCTGACATATGGAACCAGCATAATAAACATAATTAGGATCTATGATAGCAGATGAAACCCCTAATATCTCCTAATGGCTTATGAAACAACACAAATTCTACAATAGCTAGGTGCAAACCTATATTATTCATAAACTGAGTGAGGGTTTAAACTTTATGTCCACTTCAACATGAAGGGAAAATGATTGATTCATATTGAGAAAAGACATCATGTCCAATATGTAGCAAAAACTTAATGATCCTACAAATGACTAGTGCCTTATCCATTGGGCAATCCTATACTTCAGAATTACGCATCCTTGAATATCAATCAACATATGGCATATGTTGAGACATTCATGTTCAGTCTGTTCACCTTATGAATTAGACAATAATATCCAATATAACTCCATATTTTCACACATCCTTCTTAATGAATCTACAACCTTGTTTGAAACCATAAGCAATTATATGACTCCTTGAGTCAAAGGCAAGAAAACTTCAAACATACAACCGAGCAATTGCAAATAGGTTCAAGCTTTTTGTTCTTGAACATATAAAATTACAAATTCAACAAGAAAGGAGACACAATTATATTGAAATTCAAAACCTTCTACACATTGTATTTATTTCCTTGAAATAAGTACATTAGGAATGCATAAAACAAGATACAAGATCACACTACTGTATCAGAACTATCTATGAAATCCATATGTTGTTCATATAAGATATGCTGGGTTGTGGCTTTCATAACCTGAGCAGAGCTCCAAAAACTAGAAAATAGAAAACCAACCAACAACCTCTCTAGCCCTGGGATCTCACTTAAATACTTTGAGATGCAACAAGCTTCAGGCATAGAGAACTGACAAGTGTCCCTTACAAAAGATATCACAAGCTTATAATAGAAAAAGAAGAAGAATGATTAACAGAACATCACGTAGATCAAATATTCTCTTGTAGGCTCCTTTCTGTTACAACTTTTTGCTGACTTGGCTCTACCACTAATTTTTTGTGTGCTCAACTGTTAAGATTTCCCCATCAATGAAAAAATCAACTCTAAAAAATATGCACCAACCTAGGCCCATGGATTTTATCAAGATGACTACTGAATGAGAATCATCTTTACTTCTCACTCTTTACTGATCATGCTAGGCTTCAAAAATAACAGAATCATTACTTAGCATGTAGTACAAAAGCTGAAAAACAATGTGGCTATTAAAAATAACAAAATAGGGATCCTCTGATCCCCAACCATGTCTGCTTCCTTAACCAACTTCCTACCAAAATTTTCCATCCACTAACACAAAAAGGGGGTACGCGTACTAAAAATGAAAAAGACTATACCCAAGGGTATAAAATATTCTTCACACTCTTCCAAAACTATGCACAGTGTCTCAAATATTTTTGCTACCCTGGCATCAAACTAAGATGTTTTGAAAATTTGTTTAAAAGATGATGTTACTACTGAAAAAGGTTGTTATCTTACCAAGTCTGTTCCTTGTTCTTCTTACCACCTTGGTGACTTGACTATGACACTTGATTACTAGCTTTCCTATATCAAAAAACCATACACAAGCATATGAAGCTAACCATTTTCCTTTTGTGAACCATCCTTTGAAAATAAATAAATCATTTTTCAAACTATCAGTGCCCCAAAACCAATTACTCTTAACAAGAAATCCTTCCGCTATCCACACCCTCAGACTTAGTGAAATCTTTAGAATCATCTTTTGAATAAATTGCCAAGACTGAAAAATGCAAAGACTATGGTATACAAACTTACCTAAAGCCTTTTTTTTTATCTCTGTAACTCTGCACTTTATCCTTGAGCCAACTACTTGACACTCATACCAAATTCGTCTCAATCCTAGCAGTAATTGTTTTTGTTCAGAGGTGACTCATGAATTTCTACTCACACAAGTTGAAATTGGGAAAATCTTACCTGTTACATTATGTTCTTCACTTTCACACGCGAAGGTTTTCAAATCTCATTAATATGAAAAATGACACCACCTTCAATAGTAAAATATGGATCGTTGATCCTGAAGATCTTACAAGTCAAAGCCGTGAACATGATGACTTCAAAATCCACTAGACAAGCTGGTCCAAAATAACCCAATCATAACTAGCCATGTGTGTAATTCCTCTTTTAGTTGGCGCTTCTTGCTTCTAAGAAATACAAACATGCAAGAGCCATAGATCTGAATTGAATCAACGACTTGAGTCTATCCCACATGTCAGACTTGCGCATTCCTGCATTTCTTATCTTGCGAGCATCTTCATAGAGTAGAAATGTGTCGACCATTAATTTGACTAAGATCAACAGTCAAGAAAGATCTGTGTAAGCTTGTAAGGCAGGACTTGATATCACCGGGGACACGTTTCTTTATGATGCATTCTCACTTTCCTTAATCTCCCTGAATGTTGATAAAGCAGGCCAGTGCCCTTTGTTGATCTAAAGAAGATCAATGGTTGATGGAAAACTCTTCAATAACCATCACACTATTCCTTTATCACAAAACACGTGGCATTTCAAAATGGCGTGACTTGGTCAATTGTGATACGTGTCCGCAACCTGTTTACCCGTATTATTAAAAACATATTGATATTAAACAATGTAGGCAAATGCTAGCCCTTGATGCTGGCTGAAATTGACAGTGATTCAGGATTTTAATATTTGGCAGCCCACTAAAATTATCTTGACCAATGAGAAATCACATTTTAATGCACATGCTCTGACAAACCTAACTGCGGCATTCAAAACTTCTACGCCCATGACATCGTCACTTCCATGTTGGTCCCACTGTGCCACACGTCGCAAGGTGGCATTCTCGCAATATTTATTTGTTGCGCATCTTGAAAATGTGGGTATGCTTCATTCATTGATCTCTCACAGATCGATGATGTTCATAACTTGTCCTCTTCACTCGTACGAATACCCCTTGTGTCTTCACAAGGGATAGATGTCACTTATGCACTTGCCCACTTTGTTTGAAACATGCTCATCTTCATCTTGTGGGCAAGCGACATCCGTTGATCTATCCAAGATCAACGATGAATCAACCTTTGAATTATTTTTGACCCATGTAATTAAATTTTTCTACATGCCCTCTTCACACTTCCCCACATTTTGTAATGGCCTTGCATCTTGAAAATTCGGGAATGTAGGGTCCATTGATCTGAACAAGATCAACGATCACCGAGACTTGCATGGTAAGTTTGAAATGAAACTCTTTTAAACTTAAAACCACGTAAACCATGATTACCTTAAACTTAAAATAGATTTAACAAAACATTATTTCATACTTGCCTAAGGTTTAAAAGACACGTCCTAAGCAAGAAATTGAGAAGGGGCTAAAGGATTTCAAAAAATATGGTAAATTTGCATAAAGTAATAGGTTCTTGACTAGATTCTACATATTAATTGGGGTAGAAAGTAGATTTAGGATTAGTTCAAAATAAGACTTTTTCAGATAACTCAGAATGACAATTTATCATCATGGAACGTTTAGGAAAATTGAATGAAAGGTGTCAGAAACATTGAACACCTAAAGGGTTTTAAAGGTATAGTCAATTACACAAGCATTTATGGGGCTTGATTTATCAAATTTTGAAATGGGACTAAAAATGAAGCATGTAATTTTTTGTCCCAATAGAGAGGAAGCCAAGATCAGGTCCACATTGATAGATATCCAAAATATGATCCTTCTAGTTATGGACACAATTCAGAAACATATTGCATATTCAAAGGCATTGGTCTAGGATAACAATTTTTCTATTGCAGATCATATGATTAAACTTTTTGTAGAAGTTTAGGTGGCACCCTCCACCTACAAAATTTTACAAGACAGCTGGGATAAGATATTAGCTCTTATCCTCAAGGTACACTATGAATTTCTCTCACAATTTGGTGTCTCTATTTGTATATATTGCATAACTCTTTGGCATTTTTGTCAAAAAGGGGGAGTAAGAGATCATAAGAGACTTGTGGACATAATAAGGGAAAAATAGATTGATTTATGTACATAATAAAAAGGATGAAAGACTATGTATATATTATGTCATATGTATGGGGGGGATATGTGAAAATGTATATACAACAACTTTACAAAGATCAATTTAAAAAAAAAAAAATTTTAAAATTTAAAAATCAATATATCAGTGTACATAAGGCTTATAAGTGTTTTTGTCACTAATGCCAAAGGGGGGAGATTGTTGGCATTATATTGCATTTGTCATTAGTGACAACAATTATTCAATTCTATATGGTTACCAAGCTCATCACTCAATCTATAGTTTATACTGAGCATTCAGTGATTGCCAAGTAAGTTCATTAGTTAAGTAGTTCACATTGAGCATTCCTGAAGCTATCAAGTCAATATTGATAGTCTATAGTCCAGCAATGTTTACTGAACAGACAGTGTTCACCAAGTAGATAATGGTCACCGAGCTTCATAGTGTCTACCAAGGCATCAGTTTGTGTGATGAAAACCTAGTGTCTACCAAGTGATGGATGTGTAGTGTTTACCGAGTGAAAGTAAGGTAAACAAAGGATTTAGTATCTATCGAGTGACACTATATCTATCAAGTCTCCAATGGCTACCAAGTTCAAAGCTACATTGTGTGATTAGTATGGATTGAGCTTCTACTTCTATGGAGTGCATGATGATGTTGAGTAATGCAGTGGATGTCAAGTATCAAAAGTTCACCAAGTCATCTTACAAAACCAAAGTTTCTACTATTTGGCCAACTTAGTAATATTTTGTTTACTTGTATTTTAGTTGACTTTGTATTTGTAAATATTGGAATGGTATATATGTAATGTTTTGTATCATTTGCAATATATGCATGAGTATATCAAGGAATGGATATGTAATGTTTTGAGAAGAGTGAATGCAAATCAGCAGCAGAGTAGAGTATTCAGCAAGGTCTACAAGGAGCAGTAAAGCTATATCAATCATAAGAGGTGATCTATACTTCAAGGATCTATTCAGCAATTAGGTTGTAAGTCAGATCCATTGTTTCATCTTGATAGGTGAATCAATTTTCTAAATCCTTTAATAAGGTAGACTTAACAATTTTTGTTTAAATCTCTTAACAGAGTGCATACTTCATTGTATGTTTGTAAAACCTCTAACAAGGTGGATCTAGTAGTCCAAATTGCTCTTAACAGGGTAGATCATTAGAAGTGGTCAATGTAAGCCCTAACAAGTCAACTTTATACTACAGTTGTGAAGTTTTTTGGGTATCATCCCCACCCCAGTTTTACTTTCTATTTGGAAGATTTCTAGGTCACCAAAATTATGTGTTCATGTGTTATGAATGTTTATCTTTTCTCATTCATGCAGTAGATTAGATGAATGAATGATGAATGGATTAAGTGCTAAATTAATTTAAAGTTTTTGAGGTTACTAACTCACCCCTCCTCTCTCAGTAACCTAGCTAGTCTTGATTATTTCCAAAAAAAAGATATATAAGGAATGTGAGGAATCAAATTTTCAAGGAAAATAATTTAAAATCCAATTATTCAATTAAAATATTGGCACACAAGAATTTAGTTCTTTCCATACACATTTAGATAGTAAACATGGTAACTCAACTCACATCATTAAATTTCTTTTTATCTTTTTTTCATTTTAATGGAATTATTAAAGTGTAGAGAGGAAAAGAATCAATCCCTACTTGGAATGAGTCTTTTGAATCCATAGAAGCCTTATTATCCTCCTTATCCCTAACCTCTTCCCCCTAGATCTCCCATTTCTTCAAGCTATAGTTTCCCTCCTTTATTCTCTGAGACTTTTCAAAGGCTTTTGTAAGAATTTCCTCTATTGTTTTTGTCAACAAAAAAAAAATCATTCTCGAGAAGGATTTTAATTTTTAGGGAGTAGATATCCATTATGAATGGTTGCATCCATTTGTAATAGGCAACTCCTAAGATTTGATTAATTAAATTAACTATTTATTAATTAATGTATTTTTTCTATTTAAAAGGCCAACTAGTTTATGGGTTATCTATGTTGTCATGATGCTCCTATTGAAATAATCCCCACGGTTCAATGGTCAAGACACTCTTCCTTCATTCATGAGCTCAGGGGTTCAATTCCCATGATATTTTATTGTCACTCTTTTCTCATCCATCTCCATCAATTTCACTTATAAAACTTATTCCTTTAACCTTGGTCCTTAAAGAACACAATAGGTGAGATGATAGATAATGGGTTTGATAAGGGTCAAGTATTCAAGTCTCCAAAAAGGGTTAAGATGTGTTTATCTTTTTATTTTATTGTATTTATTTATTCAATTACTGTAAGGAAACTTGGCAACAAAGAATATAACCATTTCCACATAAGCCATAATAGATCTAAAATAAATATGGAATTAAAATCCACATGCAAGAGAATAGACAACATACCCACAAAACTGTGACACAAGATATACCCTGGGAAACCCTCGTTGAGGAAAAAACCCAGGCTCCAAAAGCATCCATCACCATGTATTATTCAGCAAAAAATACCATTGCCATACAAACATGGAAGCCTTCATGGCCATAGCCACAACCGAGAAAACTATGTGAACAAGCATGAATCCACACATCCCATGCCATGCTTTCAACCTTCACAAATGCTCCCTTGGCTAACCTGTCAAGCCTTGTCCCGCTCGACTCTTGCCTTTTGTCTTCTCCTTGTCACTCTTTCTCACTCTCTTACAACAACTACCCTTGTGGCTACTTATATAGTAGCAAGTCCCAAAAAACCACTAAGTGGTATTACATAAACCATGTGCTACCTAACCCACTGAACCCACATTTAATATTGGGCATTTAATTCTTTTCCCCAATATTAAATAATTACATGAAATATTATCACAATGTTACAAAAAAACTCATCAAGAATATTTCATGGAAATCTTTACATGTTGCACGTCCATCTAGGCACAACATTACATAATAAAATATAACAATATTATGCAATGTATGCAACACCCATTATCTCAACAATCTTCCACTTGTTGTATACATTGCATAGGGTCAATCCGTAGCCACACAAATGAACAAGGGAACAATCCCTCCCAGCACATCCACCATCATGGATCAAAATACACCAAGTGCTCCATCCTGGTACCTGCAACAAAATCAAAGTATCCAGCATCTCGAACATGAATGATCTCACCTCCTATTATGCCACTACCACTGGACATACATAGAAGCCATCCAAAGAGAAAGCCACCCAACCTGTCACATTAGAAGATAATAAAATCCTATACCAACTAAAATTCCAAGCACAAAAAAAACCTAATCCAAAGGTAATCATATGTATCCGTAGTTGTCAAAATATTCATAGCTGAAATAGCACCCACAAAAAAGTGCCAAACCCATCCAACTATCCATACCTCAAAAGGTATAACAAGTGAATCTCATATCACCGACATATCCAATCTATAACCTACAATCACAAGCCTCAAGAGAAATACCTGCCACATATATACCAAGAAGCTCCCACTGCAAAAGATAATGTCAAATCTATAACCAATCCACTCAACACATCTCAAAGAAGTGAATCCATGTAGTATCAATGACATCCATAATACATAAACTAATATCCTGCAAGAACAACTCTCATAACAAGTCTCCAATAGTCTCTCAAATTCTTCACAACCAACAGAGGAAAGAGATAAAGGAATAACCATGTCATCTCTCACATGACATACATGAGCACAAACCAGTGATCACAATCTCCAACCAATCTCAAATCCAATGTAAGCAAAACTGAATATCCAGGAAGATAACCAAGACCAGAGAAACCATGCAAATCATAATCTGTATCATGTCCTTCTACACACACCTCTAGATGTAAACTGTGCAAATATGATCTCCTCCATAAAACCCCAACAAGAAGCCTCAACAACACCCAAACCGTACCATATAACTCATCATGGATTTAAGCCTCTCACAAGAAGATCAAACTCAATAAAACCATTCCTAATCCAAGGAATATGCCTAATATAAAACCATCTCCCAAACTCAACCAGCATAAAAACATATGCACATGGAGATAACCAATGCTAAACCATCTCTCAAATGAACCCACCAGAACTAACTCATGTACCATAGTTCAAGATCCATATCCATGAAAGACAAGCATAAATATAATGCAACTAAGAGAAACAATGGGCTATACCTCTCAAGTAGCAAACTGCTGAGTAGACCAAGAGTGGGGAATGAGAATGCTCATCTAGATACCCAAGTCTCCAACCAAGACTCATCTAAGAACAATCTCCTCTCAAGTCCATATCAGGTGACTGCCCCTCAGACTTCCTGCTAAAACCATCAACCGTCTCAACAAATACTTCTCTAATCCAAGAGAAATCAGTGTCACCACCGTCTCTAAGTATCCATGAGCACCTGTAACCAATCAATTCATGCCAACTCCAGATGTAACATAGCAATATCATGAAGTATCCAGCTTATGATCAGTGTACTCAATACCAAGAAACTAAACCAAGATCAATGTCCAAGCTCCAACCATGGCCTCAGGAACATAAATATGACAACATGATCTTACCATATCAGCTAAAGAGATAACATGATCTATATGAACATACCATAACATGTCACAACTCTAAATGCATATCAAGAGTATACCATGACATAATAATGAAACCATCCTCATACCAAGGATAACATGCCAAATAAAAGCATAAACCACACCTTTGCCAAGAACCCTGTGAGTCCTCAAGATGCAACCATCTCCACACACCATGAAGAAAACCATCTCCACATACTAGGAAGAACCATCTTCATACACCATGAAGATAACCAAGAACTCCATGAGTCCTCAAGATCTAACCATCTTCAAACACCATGAAGATAACAAGTGCACCATGCAAATGTCAAAGACGCTTCTGCAGCAACAGGATCTAAGACAAACTTCCAACATCTGCAAACACTCAATAAATATATCAATACCAACAACTCCCACTCAACCGTGGTACCAAGTCACATATGACATCATAAAATCCATCCTCTCCAAACCAAGAAGATATAAACCAAACCAGGAACTAATCCTGCACTGTCACCCCATCACTGTCACAAGCTCCCACTAAACCGTGTATCCAAGCTATCCATGACATAATGATGAAAAACCATCTTCTAACCATGAGAATCAACCAAGGTATCAAACCATCAAAGAACTCAAAGTGCACATCATGAGCTCCTCAAAAGAAACCAAATAACCATGATCCTCAACCAAGAAGATATACCACCATAACTAAATCAGAAATCCAAGCTAATGAACATCAAGGATGTACTTGTATAACCAATCATGTCATGCCAAAATCCATGACACCATGATCACATCCATGAACCGAGCATCTGGCTCTCAATATGTCCAACTTGTCAGCATAGTCAACCACAATCCTCCACCATGACTGTACCTGGTAACAACATCTCATCCCTTCTACATGAAAAAAATGGTGAATCATGTGACTTAGGGCATAGAAAATCCAAATCCAAGCCACCAATCTGAATATGCATCAATAATGAAAGATCAATGGGCAAAGACAACCCATAACGAAGCTATAAATGCAACCTGTAAGTATAGACTGCTTACAACACTGCACAACTTGTAGACCCAACAAGTCATCATGCATATCCAAACCAAACACTGATAACCATATCATCATGAGACCAATCTGAAATATGTAATGAGTATACAATGACATCAAAACTTAAATCTCCAATGCCATAAACTCACAATATTACCATAGTCAAAATATATCTATAAGCGTTCAAATAAATATATCACCAAATAAATCATGCCATACCTGCACCAAATCTTAACCAATGTGTAGAGCTCTCCTAGAGCTTTCCATTGACTACTCAAAGTCCAAAATCCAACTCCGTATGCCCAAGTTATGCCCTAATCCATGCTCAAAATAAATAACATCTGACTTTAGGGCTCTTAAAACTTGACAAAATTTTAAAATCATAGAACCAAACCTACACCATCTTGTAGTGCTCTGAATTAGCTTTCCAACGCCTATAAGAACTCTGAAATCCAATATTCTGAGAGAAAGTTATGGCCATTTTACTAAGACAGTCTTTTTACCATTTTCAGTACGATTTTTCATTTTTTATTTTTTTTCAGTGACAAAAATTCCGACGGGATTAAATTTGACGGCCATCATGGGCTGAAACCAAAAACTCTTTCATTTCCTCTGAACATGGCCAAACTAGGGCATATTATATATCAAAATTTATGGAAATGTTGACCCGGATCCAATGGTGAGGTCTGTTTTTATTCAAGAGGTCATTTTTGCAAGCTACCCCCCAAAACCCTCATTTAAATGAAAGATCCGAAAAAATATTTTTGTCCAACAATTTCACATGCCCAAATCTTTTAACATCCCATCATAATAGCAAATCCAAAGCCCTTAGATCTGCAATAAATCATTCATATATCTTGCCCTTTCTTTTATCCTCTCATGCATTCCCATGGATTCAATCTAGGGTTACAATAATAAAATCATAGCTCTGATACCACTTGTAAGGAAACTTGGCAACAAAGAATATAACCGTTTCTACATAACTTATAATAGATCTAAAATAAATATGGAATTAAAATCCACATGCAAGAGAATAGACAACATACCCACAAAACTGTGACACAAGATATACCCTAGGAAACCCTCGTTGAGGGAAAAACCCAGCCTCCAAAAGCATCCATCACCATGTATTATTCAGCAAAAAATACCATTTCCATACAACCATGGAAGCCTTCATGGCCATAGCCACAACTGAGCAAACTATGTGAACAAGCATGAATCCACACATCCCATGCCATGCTTTCAACCTTCACAAATGCTCCCTTGGCTAACCTGTCAAGCCTTGTCCCGCTCGACTCTTGCCTTTTGTCTTCTCCTTGTCACTCTTTCTCACTCTCTTACAACAACTACCCTTGTGGCTGCTTATATAGTAGCAAGTCCCACAAAACCACTAAGTGGTATTACATAAACCATGTGCTACCTAACCCATTGACCCCACATTTAATATTGGGCATTTAATTCTTTTCCCCAATATTAAATAATTACATGAAATATTATCACAATGTTACAAAACAACTCATCAAGAATATTTCATGGGAATCTTTACATGTTTCATGTCCATCTAGGCACAACATTACATAATAAAATAAAATAAAATAATAAAATAACAATATTATGCAATGTATGCAACACCCATTATCTCAACAATTACTTTTAAGATATGTATGTATATATAATGTAACAAATTAAACTAAGACTCATAATGTATCTAAATTAATGCCACGCATGCAACTAAAGTAAATGTATATTTATTCAAGCATATATGTATGCACCTATATATACTTGGATAGATATACCTAATTAACCTTACAAACATCATGAGATTGAGATCATCCAAAAATCACAAATAAAATATTAAAGTTTCTAAGCTCTATCTCAAGATCAAAATTGAATATAAAAATACTAGTATAAAATTCAACTATTGCAATGCCAAATTAGAGGCAAGAATACCAAAAGATTCCTAAATGGTAGACAAATCTATAATCAAGAATTTTAGGTTTAGGGTTCCTACATGGATCATGGTTCCACCTCCCTTTTAACAACAACTAGTTTGAGGATTTTGAGGCTGGCTCAAACCTATGTATCCAGGTGGAGTTGATGCTTGGTACCTGCACACACCTACATCACCAACCAATAAGAGATAATACATATGTACACACACATACATACAAACAATGACATGCAAGGAAGGATGACTATAACATATTGTAGATCTCCCAAAGAAGTGACTATGACTACCTCCCTTCATCTTGAAGACATGCCAAGTAGAGTAAACACATACATATGTATAAGGTACAATGGGTTAGTAGGGTTAGCTCAAATTCTAATCAAATAAATGTAATAGTTATTTAAATAATTCTATCAATAAGAATGTAAACATTAATTGATCAAAATATTATCTTTCTAAACAATAAAGAGGTATGAACTGAAAACATGTAAGTGTGAATTAACAATATATTGTCATGATTTAAAACTAACTAGAGTATCAAACATCACCAGACCCTACATTACTTCCTAATTTTCCCTAAGTAATATGTTGTGGTTAGAGGGGTATTAAATTATATCTTTAATAGAAAGCCTAATTATTCTCTTGATATGCTCTCCATATTTCACTTAGTTGACTGTAAGTCTACAACAACTCCATTTCTATCACGAGTTAAAATTGAGGCTTCTTTTTCTTCACCCTTGGTTGATGCTACCTTGAATCGTTATTTCTTTGGTAGCCTCATATATTTCACTCACATAAGGCTTGATATTTCATATGTTATGAGTATTCTATCAATTTATGTAGGAGGCACATGAGTTGCATTAAAAAGTAGATAAGTGGGTTAATTCTACCTTGTATCATCATTTATTTGGAAGCCTCATAAATCTAACTCGTATGAGCCTTGATATTTCATATGCTATGAGAAGTATACCAATTTATTCAAGAACCAAATGAGATGCATTGGAAATAAATATATTCTTCTTTATATGTAGGGCACTCGTAGTTATGGGATTTATTATGCAATCGATATGGATATTGACTTGGTTGGATATGCAAATTCTGTCTGGATAGGAAATTCTTAGCATCACATGTCTACTATGGGGTACTTCTTCTTTCTTGGTTCAAGTCCATTTTCCTATTCAAGCAAGAAGAAATCTAATATTTCTCTTTCATCCACTAGAATTGAGTATCACAGAGAAGTTAATGCAACTTTTGATGTCATTTGACTTTAGAACATCCTCACTAAGTTTGCAATTCTTTTTTGAAATCCAAGAGTCATCTTTTATGACAACTTGAGTTCCATTAAAATTTATTGCAATTTAGTCCATTACTAGAAGACTAAGCATGTTGAGATTCACATGGACAACATTCAAGAGTTGATTCATGAGCATGTCTTTGAACTTAAATATTTTCAAATATTATATCAAACTACATAAATCTTCATCAACCTTAACACTAAATTTTTTTACATTAACTTATTGGTTCACCTCTTAGGGAAACAAATAATGAACAAAAATTATAATTCTCCTAAGAGTTCTTAACTCCCAAATCTAACCCTTCCTAAGGGCCTCTTCTAGTCTACTCCTTGCGAATCAAGATCTTCACTCCAAAAACACCTTTCAAAGATTGTATATGTCCTAAATATTCCTAAAATTCTAAAATAGTCATTTGAAAGCCTTTGATTTGACCCATGATCCCTTAAACTCGATGCTTGTCAAAATGACTTACTAGTAGACCTAGTAGAATTAGCCTCCTATTTACTCCTTTTTGGGTATAAGTGAAAATTTCACAAAATAAAGTTACAATCTTAATTTATATTTGGATACCCTTTAAGAAATACTAAGAAAATTCACACTTTTGTATCTAGGTTTTACAATTGTCTAGGTCAACTTGAAAACCCTCAAATCAAATTTCCTAGTCACAAATAAGGCCCAAATGCTAGAAACCTTCACTAGTTGATTTATCCAATGCAAAAAACACTTGGAACATGACTATATTTTCTTAAGGATCACTCTAATAAATCCTAACGCACCCACCAATCTACCTTCTTATTATACAACATAATTTTCTTCTCAAATTAGCTTGCCACACCCTTCTATCAAGCTTGGGGCATTAAGGTAAAAATATCAAACCTTATTCCTCCTCTAATTTGATACATATTTTAATATATAGTATAACCTAAAATTTACCAAGTAATGGTCTATATTTTCCTATGATGTCAGGGAAATTTCATTTTAATCCAACTTACAAGGGTTTGTGAGGGTTTGCAAGTAGATTTTAGTAATTTGATTAGATCTCACTTAGTTTACCATGTCAAGTTTTCAAACTAATGAATCATAAATATAATACACAACTAATGAATTATAAATATAATACACATGCCTAAACATAATTTATCTTTCATCTATTTCACCAATCAAAATACAATGCAAATTAAGACATTGAAAGAGTAGATTACAATTGAAAACAATACTATACCACAACAAAATCTTCTTATTTCTCCTTCACAATATTCATTACATCCTCCATCCACTACAATAGCCTTATATCCAAATTTTCAAACTTCAACAACTTTTTTTGACCATTTTTCAAATTAAGGATCCATTGGGAGGCCAAAAAACAAGTTTAAGGCTCAATGTTGACAACATTAACACTGTTGTCAACTTTGTAATTTATGATATTTATGCATTCCTTCAAACAAGTGTAGGAATCATCCAAAAAAGTTACAAATGATCCATTAATACCTTAGAAAACACTAATATCTATATCAAATGCCTATGATGATCATTGATCATGTTTGACCATCTAGGTCCTATGACCTCATAAGAGAACAAGTGGCTCTATTGGCATGATTACATCAACCATGTGAAACAAATGGAAACTATGGACCTTATTACATTTATGGAAATCCTTTATCATCTTTAGGTCCCTCCACCAAGTATTTTCTCCCATTCGGTTTAATCCTTCTCTCGGATTATGAGTGGTTGCATTATAGTAGTACATTGGTACCTAACATGGTTCTATTTCTAGGACCTGTAAGCTATGCATTGCATTAATGTATTCCATAAGCTACACTTAAAGGGAGGCATTAGTCTAAATGGTCTCTTTCCATTTTACTCTTGACTTAGGTTTAGTTAGGCGAAATTCTTTGTTAAGAGGATATTATTTAGGATGATAATTTTGATTCCTACTTGTACTCTAACTCCTCTTATGATATGGTTGATTCTAATTTAGACTCTAACTCTCTTCTAGAGGATATTTTTGAGTTCTATCAAGACTCTACTTCCTTTAGGTTAAGAAACATGTCTCAACCTTCTCAATGTTTTTTAATCAAGATCTTTCCTATATAAACATACTCGCTTTCTTGTATTTGATATATTGGAAATATATGGATATTCAATACATTAGAGATTTATGTTGATACTATTATACCTTTGAGAATCAACATTTTATTAATAATTTAATTTTTTTCATAATTTCTAATTGTTTGATCTAGATATTTCATTATATTATGGATTAAACTTGTTTTCTCATGTTCTAATTAGCCTCCAATTATTGAGGCACTAATATTTTAGGATGATATAGATAGAAAATAAAATAGATGAAAGTTTATTTTAGAAAATATTAAATTTGAAAGATAAGAGTAACATAATTTTATTTACCATGGAGGAACACTTAGCTAAAGTCAAAGATATTGGTGAGACTATTAGGACTCTATTTCTCACCAATTCATAGATGTAAGAGAAGATTCATTATATGATATAATTGTTACAAGTACATATATTATAGATTTTAGATAGTTAAACAATATTTATAGGTGACCAGTGAAGATTTGATAAGCTCTTGGATTATGATACAGATAAATTTGATTTTTAGGCAAATGAAGTACACAAATCAAAGACATTTGAGTCATTTCAATTGGTGATAAGAATTGAACTTATGTTTTTTATCATGCTGAAAGTTTGAAACATAATTTGCTAGGTGTCAATAAAATGTGTAATAAAGGCTATGAATTCTTTCTCAAAATTGATGGTTGCGTAATCATAATAAAATAAAATAGTAAAATGGTTGTATAAGGTTTTAGGTTTTTTGGGAATATCTATTATATTGAAGACAAATATGATCATTTAAGTTTTCTAACTTAATGTAATGGAAGTTGGGTAAATTGTTGTGGTCCCACAATGCATGCCCCATTCCTCACTAGGAATGGGGACCCCTTACTTTTTTTTCTGACTCCCGAACTCATAGTTCAAGAGTCGAGAGAAAAGGTGTTAGAGTCATAAAAATTTAAGAAAAACACAGAAAAAATAATTTTTTTGAAAAACCCAAAAAATTGAAAAAAATCAAAAATATAAAAATATAAAAAATATAAAAATTCTAAAAATAAAAAATAAAAAAAAACTACGCAATGTGAGCGCGTGTGCAAGCGAGATGCATGCCTACACTGGGGTGTGCCACACACCCCACCCGATGGGGAGGTTACAAAGCCCCCACTCCCCTCAACACTTAGCATTTTTTCATTTTCATTTTTTTTGGAGGATTTCGTCAAGCACACAGGATAAACATTGCAGTGCTTTGTGCCCATGACACCATAAACTCTGTGCCCATGACGACACCAACATTACTCTCGCAACACTTTGTGCCCACGGTGCCATAAACACTATGCCCATGGTGCCATAAACTTTGTACCCACGGTGGTGCCAACATTGTGCTTGCAGCACTTTGTGCCTATGGCACTACACACCACCACCTGCGATGCTTTGCCTCGCGACCCCAACACTCCGCACTGCATAGCCCTTGGGTCATTGTGCACCTTCCACAACCCCATGCAAGCTACCAAGCTATGTTGTGCATTTTTTAAAGAATTTTAATGAACATTAAATTTTAAAAAATATAAAATATATATATGTAAGAGATAAAAAAATAATAAATAATAAATAAATAAAAATGCCCAAATTGGGCATTTCATTTTTGTTTATTTAAATTCAAAATTTTTTACATTTTATTTCTAAATTTTATCATGGACCTAACAAGCATTTTTTCTTATGACATGTAGGTGATCAAATGGCATCCACATCTAGAGTAGCACTGAACCCCGTTGTATTCAAGTTCCAAGGCGTACCCTTGAAGTTGAGATTCCATGATGATTATGCAAAAATTAAAGATATTAACATAGGTACACATAGATTTAGGATAATTTCTTAGAATTTGTAACAAGTCCACTGAGAGATCAGCTCTAGTCTCCTCATTGATCCATTCCAGGTTGGTGAATGAAGCATCACATCTCATATCAGTGCGGTCAGCAAAATTAATCATGGTCCTGGCACAACATTTTGTTCTTGAAGAAAAGGTCGTCAAGAGTGTAATTGGAGAGTTTGTGTTGGATCTATGACCTGACAACATTAAGAGAGTCTTCCATCTCCCAACAGCAGACCAATTCATTAGGCTCTCATACAAAGTAGCTGAGAGATGGTACAGGGAGCACCCGCAGGAGGAAATTCACATCATACAGTCTTCTTACCTCATTGAGAAGCCTCCTTAGGGAAGAATAATAGGCAAAGTAGACATGACATAGGGGTATATGAAGGAAGACATTGGATACTCTATCATTCTCTTGATCAGAGTCATGGGCTTACCTACAGTAGGCCACCTCAACACTTTTATGGTCAACTTCATTGAGACCATCAGAGTAGCAAAGATACCATTGGAGTGGGCCACCACACAGAGTGAAAACTTGTGTGAGCAATTGAGGATAGTAAAAGACAAGAAGTTTTATATGACTTCTTACATGGTATACTTGTTTATAGCAAGATCCAAAAACTATCCTAGTTTGTATACGAGAGGTAGTATGCAGGATCCTGATGCCTGGCCATACATAGTCTACCCTCAGCTGGTAAAGAAGAAGGTCTTAGCATAGAGAAAAGAGTATAGAATCATGAATGATGCGTTCATCTGAGTCATTGAGGGGGATTATGGAAAGAGGTTATCTGGTGAAGCTAAATCATAGATTATAGTTCTCAACACCTACTTTATCCAGTTTAAAAGTTCACATATCTATGGGTAGTTGGTGCCTCCATCAATCCTAAGAAGCTCCTAAGATATCCAAGTGTCAAACTGGTGCTTTTGGAGATTTCTTGACAAATTGACTAGGCCTATGAGAAGATAAAGAGACAACTGAGACCTTGTTGGGCATGGCCATTAGTCATTGGATTGTATCAAGTGAAGCAGAAGAAAGATATTTTGTCCTTCCAATGGGAGTGGGAGAATTATCCCCTTGAAGAATATAACTCTCCCTAGCCCTATTTTGACAATGTTGGGAGAGTGGAGAGTCCGGCAGGAAAAGACTTTCACCATGAGGATGTTGTTGAAGATCATTGGATGAATGCAACAAATGACTATGATGTCCCACATAAGGGAATATTGTAGGATGACTTTGTATCTAGTAGAGAAGGTACTCCAATTGAACATCCCAGAGGAGATAAGGCAGCAAGATTGGAAGGACTTACTGGACCACCTATTCAATGCAGACAAAATTGGTGAAAGACCCATTATGAACTTTGAGGTTGATAGGGAGAGGCCGATGATATTAATCATTAGGTGAGTCATGTCATTAGAATGACGAAGGATTGGATCAAGAAACCCTTTCCACTTGATCCAATTCCTAATAAAGTGATCTTTCATGCACATGCCTACCCAAAAAGAGGTAGAGGGAAGAAAGTAATGATTCCTACCTGTGCTACCTAGTCTCCTATCAAGCTAGAGATAGTGTACCAGCTTGATCATCTAGTTGGATATTATCACCCTCCTGAAAGGAAGGGGAAGAAAAAAAGAAAGAGGACCTCCCCTCAGAGGATTTAGATAGAATAGGATGAAGAACAAGTGCCTCCCCAGCAAAAAGAACAGAGTGCACAAGGTTCCAAGGGTACTGGAGCTACTCAAGTCCAGGATGAACCTTAATTGCCTGCCATTGTACCTAGCCAACCAGAAGAGGGAGAGATTTCATAAGTCTACATTCCTCCTGCACAAGAGGAGCCAAATTCTCCTTCCACCTCCAAGAAACAAAATAAGAGGATTAAGATTCAGATGAAGAAGAGGCAAAGGATCAATAGAAGATTGGTGTCTTCCCCATCTATTCTTGAAAGCATTCTGGAGGGAGATGAAGAGGAACAAGTGCCCCTACAAGGAAGAACTTAGTTAGCAAGAGCTATAGAGTTACAAAGAAGAAAGAGTGCCATAGGTACCTCGCTATCCACCCAAGCAAAACCCTTAGAAATCTCTTCCTTAGAAGATAAGGGTAGATGAGTAGAGTGAAGAGGGCAATGATGTTTTTTCAATGTTAGATTTTTATTTTATGCCCATGGGTATAGAGTTGATTTGGGATAAGATCAGGGACACCCCTACAGGTGAACCTCAATAGGTAGACTAGTCGCAAATGCTTCCAAATACAAAAGGTCCTGATCTTACTCCTTCATCTACATTGCAAATTATAGTGGTAGATAAGGGCTCGATTACTCCTTCACCTTCAAGTTCAAAAGAAGAGTCTGTTTAGAAGGAACCGTAATAGGAAGAGAGACTAGAACAAATGGCAACCAATGAGGTCTCAAAGGAAGGACAAGTAATGGAATATTTTTAACCACCTTTCCAAGACACTAAGGTTCAGGCTATAAGGTCTACTAAGACTGAGGCTTCCAAAGAAGAGCCCTCCTAATAGGAGATAACTCCAAGTAGGAGTGGCAAAGGGAAGGAAGTTATAGAACATACCCCTTCATCACCAAGAGCTAGGTCCTCAGTAGGATACATTCCTAGATGGATTTGGAAGGAAACAATGAGGAGTACCAGGCCTCAATTATGTGCTTCGAAGGAAGACCTTTGTGATATTGTAGAGATCTTGAATAAACCTAAGTCTCCATTCCATGAGGCAACACTACTAGCATTTTTCACCAGCACATGGAATCAGGACTTGTTTGCACAAGTGGTTGTCCCTCCTAAAGATATAGATGTAGAAAGCCTTGGTCTCGAGGATTATGAATTGAAGGATGTTATGTTAGGGAGGCCTACATGGGATACAACCTAACTAATGATGACCTTAGGAGTCAAAGAAGTCCTCAAGCACATGGAATAGGATGAGGTTAAACTCCAAACACTCTGAAGGTAGGTCGAGATCCTAAAGGGATATCTAGCCAAAGTAGTTGGTCCTCTAGATCCTGAGCACCCCAAGAAAGCTTTGAACACTATACTTAGAGAGGGGGGAGGTGTATAGCTGGATACATTTTTGAAAGCCTATCAATAGCAATAGGAATGTTTTGAGGAGAAAGGTATCCAAATTATTATGGGAAATCTAAAGTTATTGCATGCTACGTTGGAAAAGGTGAATAAAATGGTAGCAATTTTGAAGTAGAATTTCAGTATTATGGATGAAGTACGGGCCTGGAGTAAGGATTTGCAAACTCTACAAGCCATAAAGGGGCAAAGGTATTGGATTTTGATTGATGTATATATCAAAGAAGAATTAGATATGATTGATAACTGGATAAAGAAAATAGTATATAGCAATAAAGTAATGGAGACATTACATGAGGAGATTCATTGGCTTAAGGACCAAGCCCAAGAGTGAATTTTGGAAGTAGAAAAACACTATAGCAATGCCTACTTGGATATTTTTGAAGATGAGGAATAAGAGAAATTGTTGCCTATTGAGGTAGTGGTGGATAATTTTAGGAAATTTTTTGTGGAAGCTACTAATGATGAAGACATTCAACAAGCCTTTAGAATTGAAGAAGCATTGTTAGAGTTCGATACCAAACTCAAGGATTTTGTTGATACCTAGATTAAGGTAGACAATTACTGATAGAAAGTCAAAGACAAATATGAGG
The DNA here is from genome assembly GCA_028749045.1 of Cupressus sempervirens. Taxonomy (NCBI): domain Eukaryota; kingdom Viridiplantae; phylum Streptophyta; class Pinopsida; order Cupressales; family Cupressaceae; genus Cupressus; species Cupressus sempervirens. Next base: position 853,446,136 of record CM053789.1, on the reverse strand, counting down.
CTTTAGATCTATTGGATGTAGCTAAAATTACTGAGATGATAGAGAAATTCAAGGGCAAACATCCAAACATAGCATTGGGATGAAAGAGAACAAAATCTAGATGCCAAGATTTTGATTTTGACACTAAATAAAATTTTGAGATTTTGGGCCATTTTGAGGTGCGCAGCTACGCAGCTTTGCAAGTTTGCAAGTATGTAGGTCTACAAGTCTACAACTCCATAGGTGTGCATTTTCAAGCAAGTTCTACTGATAGTTAACTACTAGTTCTAAGAATAGAGCTTTCCATGCATTAGAAATGCATTTTGACGGCAGTTTAACTCCTACAAACACTTTGTGAAGGATTAGCTTCTAATTTTGGTAGTTCTAGTCACTTCCACTTCAACTTGAAGCTTTCCCTCTCATATTTCTTTGTTTTGGAACATTTAAAAGGCTCATGCATCCAATTAATGAATTAAAATATGGATGGAGTCTTACTTTGCACCAATTAGATTGTATTTTGTATATAATTAGCTTATTTTGTTAATTAAAAGTATTTTATTGCATGAAGATATCTCTCACTCTCAACACAAATGAGGAGATGATTTCTTATAAATACCCCATTGTAATATGTAATGAGGGCCACCATTATTTTGCAATAAAATTATACTTTTGGTGCTCGCATTTAGAGTGTAGTAATTCTTGCCTGAATGTGTCATTATTTTGTGGATTTATTTTCATGAAATTGTGATTGAGCCAAATTTTTATTGCTTTGTTTCTAGTTGTGCATTTCATTACTTTTGGTGTTTATTATGGTATTGGCAAATTCCACTATGTAACTATCTTATGAAGAAATCATAGAATTGTGCTTACATAACTTTTTGTCTGACATGAGCACACTTTCTGTGGCCTTGTGATCTAATGAAGGGTGAAACATCATACACTCATTAAATTTCTCACTGACAATTGCATCAGTGAAATCAGGGAGGTGTTGCTCATTCTTTCATTGGTTATTTACTAATTTATTTGAAAGCTTAACTTGTAGGTGTGTCATTTTCCATAATTTATGTCCATTAGGAGTTTCAATTTCATGTTATTTTTCTTTGCTAACCCATTTGTCAAAGTAGGAATTCATATTAGTTGTATTATTAACTTGCATTCATCAAAAAACATAAAAATACAAAAACATAGTTCTTTTAGTGTTATTTTGAAGCAGCGTGTAGATTCTTCATCTTGTTCTGAAATCAAAAGAAACCAGCAAATGCCTCCTTGTGAAAAATCACATTTATCTTCAACTGAGCAGATTTTGGTACATCACAAGACAACCTAGAACCTTGGAGTTGATTCACAAAATCAGCTTTTCAAGAGAGGAATTCACAAGGATTCCTGTTGTTTAGCATCATGCATAATGACTGCTCAACATAAATGAAGTTGAGAGAGATCAATTAAAGAAAGATTGAATATGGAATACCAATTTTATTTTAGGAAATACATGATGTAGTAGTAGAGCTAGTAGAAGATAAATGGGTAGTTTGAAAGCAAGAGGGGAACAAAAAGGATTGAATAGACTAGAAGCAAGTGAAAAACAAAAAGGTTCTAAAATATTGGATACTTTCATCCATTCATTCCAAGTATTTATATTTTGAGAAGATTGTTTTTATTACAATAAAGTAGGCATAAATCTAATTAATATAGAATCTAAAACAATAGTTATGCTTATAATGGAAGATGTTATCATTGTAATAATTTTGGATATAAGATAATTTAGCATAGAAGTAGAATAAATATGAATAAAAATGTTAATAGTTTTAATATATATTTCTATAGTTGCAATATATATATATATATATATATATATATATATATATATATATATATATATATATATAGATGGAAACATAAGGTTGTTCTAACATCAATTTTGATTCGAAGAAGAAAATATGCTTCTAAAGTTGTTCTAATATCAATTTTGAGTTCTCTAATGCTAAATCACTTAGGCTATAAGATCTAGGGGGAGTCTTCATGTGAATTTATTTTCTCCCTAATTTTTTTGGATGTTGAGTATCTCCTTAGTATGGAAATAAGGCTTGAAGGATTTATAAGAGATGAGATTTGTGTCTTATGGTCTAGAAAAGTGACTATATGGTTCTATAAATGGTGTATTAGCTATTTTTTTGTGTCAAATATTGTCCATACTAAGTTGTGTCCATATATGGATGGAAGAAATTATATATTTTTTGGTTCCCAAATTAAGATATGTTTGGATAGCTTTAATACAAATTTTATAGTGGTGGAAGATTATTTGATGAGTTAAAGGATAGCTTGAATCTAAGTAACCAATTTCCTCTTGATGTTATTAACTGGTATAAGGATAATGTTGTCTTCTATATTGATAAGGATTTCTATTACATAAAATTTTTTGAGTTAAAAAAAAATGGGACCTAAATTCTGTAATGAAAATATTGATAATAAATGTATATGAATTGTTCTAAAGGTTATTATTGTTGTTGTAAGGATTGAAGTTGTGGCAGAACTATTTGGTGTTTCTACTGAAGGGAAAGGGAAAGAATAGGGAAAAAGAATAAGAAATATGTCTATAGAAGAATTTTCATTTGCTAAAAATGAAAAGAATGTCATAATATTAAAAATAAAGACTTTATTTTCTCTAATAATTGTTCCAAGTGATAGTAAATAGAGAAAATAGAAAGGTGTTGGTGAATATAAATAAATTATAGGTAGCGAGGCCTAATTCTTATGAGGAGCATCATTTATTTTACAATGTTATCAAATGAATGTGATTTATTAGTTGAAAATATTCTTAATATGTTGATTCATTTTGTAGGATTGAAGATAGTTAGTGATGCAGGAGCATCCAGAGGTATAAGGGCAATCCTGTGTCATCCAAAAAAATGTACTTAGACTTAGTTTCTATTTCATGTGTTTTCATTTCTAGATACCCATTTGGGTCAAATAAAGGCTCCAACTCTCATAGTTCCACTATCAATGTTCTAAGATAGAGTTTTTAATCACATTAGGATACATGTAAATACTAAAAATATAGGAGTATGTAATTGAGCCATCATTTTTGTGAACTAGAAGGTTTAAATTGGTCAAATGATTGTAATTATAATTTAGAGCATTCCAGAAAAAGAATCAGGTCAAAAGGTCCCACGGTTTGAAAGTTATTGCAATTTTTTGATATCTGGAGACCTCCTAAGAATGCTTCAAAGTCAAGTTATGGGCATTAAATGACATTGAATAGGGCCAAAAAATGGGGGACAAGCAAAGCTGGTCCATAGAGCTATAGAGCACTTTGAGAGCTTTTCGAAAATGTAAACGGTTCATCAATCAGAGCTACAGTTCAAAAGTTATGCCTCCCAGAAGTTCGGTTATTGTTTTTGGATTATTCTAATTTTGTGCCAACTTCTAATGTGACTTCTAGAGCCTTCTATTTGGTTAGTGGATGCCTACTAGCACTTTCTAGAATGTATTCCTAATCCTTAACCCTCTGGGGTCTATTTAAGAACATTTCTAGCGTTGTAAAAGGTAATTCAGAGTGGAGTTTGAGAGAAGGTACTGGGAGAATAAATTATCTCTAGTTTTATGCTATTGTAAGCCCATAGGGCTTGTTTTGGAGTCTGTTTCTCTACATTAAGTGTACTAGCATATTTTCATATTTAATAAAATTCTCCCTTTCTTGTTGTGTCTATTCTGTGCTTGGGTTGTGTCCCCATCAAGTGGTATCAGAGCATACCTTTGTTAGTGGTAGTAGAGCATACCTACATCAGCGGTATCAGAGCATACCTTTGCCAGTGGTAGCAAAGCATGGCACTACATCAGTGGTATCAGAGAATACCTTTGTCAATGGTAGCAAAGCATGGCACTACATCAGTTAGAGATATGCTACATAATGTTCCTTTATATGATTAATGTTAGAGAACAAGGATAATTTAATTTCATTTATAAAATTACCTTTTCTCCCTTCTTAAGATTTCACTTTATGCATTTTTAAGCTTTCTCTATTTAATAATTATTTTATAATTATTAAATAACTTTCCCCTTTAGGTTACCCTTTGTAACTTATTAGGTTACCCTTTTTGGGTTTTGATCTCCTTTTATAAGGATTGATCTCTTTGTAATTATCTGTTGAATAATCTCTTCTTATTTTGAATATATGGTTTGCATTTTTTTCAGATCAAACCCTTGCCTCTTCTTGTCTTTCTCTTCTCTGTGATAGGTTTTCTACATGTAGGTATTCTTAGGCTTCATGGATTTGATTTTCATATTTGCTCAAATCTTACATGATATTAGAGCCATATCTATTGTAGCTTGTTCAGTATTTGGAGAAAATTGGGGAATAAGAGTTTGGTGGATCAGATTTGGTGTTTTTCAAGTATTTCCTAAGAAAATAGGGTGGTCACAAATTTTTGGAGTAGTTTGAGGGCAAACAGACTTCATGGATGGATCTAGAAGGTGTCAAAACCCCTATTTCCATATAAAGTTTGTCTGATTTGGACAACATTGATCCAAGAGGTAAAACAAAATTGCCTAATAGGGCCATACAGCCTCTACACACATTTCAAGGTGATAAATTCATCAAAATTTGTAATTTTCTTTTTTAAAAGTGGGTTTTTACCAACAACGGTTAACTAATTGTAGCAGAACCTCTGTAGTCACCACTAGTGATTACTACTTAGTGTCCTACCCAGGGGCTCTGCAACGGCTCCACCTTGTGGCCACCCAACTGCCACCTACACACTACCTAGTCACTACTCCACCGATGGTGCAGATTTTTTTTTAAAATCATTATTTTTTAATTTAAAAATAATAATTTGTTGTCCTTTTTCAAAGGCCTTGTTGGTTTTTTCTCTGTAACTTCAGCATACAGATGTATTTTTTTATCCAAAAAATATGCTGAAAGGTTGGTTCTGAGATGAAGACATTGGTGTTATTAGCAATATGGAAGAAGTAACTGAGAGGCGGTATGAATCAGTTACCACCAAAATAAATACCAGATCCCTTAGATGTCAACAATAAAATTTAGTTTGAGAAAATTGATTATTGCTAATGCTCAGTAAACAAACAAAAATTGTTGTGACTCGGTAAATGCAGAGTGAATTACTTTTTAGTATATCTTAAAGCATTATCAGTAATTAACTTGCAAGCATAAGATAAATAACATGAACACGTGAGACACCAATATTTAACATGGAAACCCAATTTGGGAAAAACTACCAATGTAACTAGTTACTATTTTTTACTCTTCTTAAGTGAGCCCCGTTAGGAGCCAACCCTGTTAAAGGTTACAAAACACATTGTTAAGTGTGACCTTGTCAAAGGATTTAATCACCCTACTAGGAGTGGCATTGCAAGAGGTCTTAAGACAATTCAATGAAATTGCCACCTTGCTAGAGGATTTACAATTGGCTATTAAACTAACTCTATTAAGAGATTTAAGATTAGTCCTACAATGGTTAGAGAGTAAAAATGAAATAACTTGATAGTGATGCAATTGAATTGCTGAATCCAAATCTCTTTTCTATTTGAACTTGATCCTTCTTGATTGAATATTACTTTTCAGCTCCACAAGGATACCTACTTATCCTTCAAGTTCACTCCCTCTCTTTTCTTTTCAATTCAATCAACACACTTGCACAGACACTAGAAATCTCAACTTGACCTTTTATTTATACCTTCTAGATTGTCAAGTCAGCCCTAATTTAAATTACAATAATCAATATTCATCATCATAGTCAAGTAGAATCAATACATAAAGTAATTAAGCTTCATATGCCAAAATAAGAAAAATCCTTCATAAGCTGACCTTGCTCAGTAGAAACTAACTTTGGAATGATTTCCTACGTTAACCAATCGAAGCTCAATTAACATTGCAAACTTGCAATAATCCTTTGGCAACTGAGTAAACTCAGTGAATAATAATTGTATCCAACTTTTTCTTTGTTAATCGAGTGAGCTCAATTAACACTCTTTTCTGCCTAAATTCCTTTGATGCCCAAGTGAGCTCGATAGACATTGTCATATGTTCAAAGTAAACTAGTGAATGCTTAGTAGACAAAAAAAACTATCTTCACTGACCAAGTGAGCTCAGTAAGCACTATCTACCAATTGATATGACATTTGTGTAATATCAAAAAAAACACACAATTAATCAATTGTATCTAAAAATATCCCTCTTTGGCATTGATGGAAACACAATATGTCATAGCATAATGAAAATTTGAGAATAAGACTCCCTTTGATAGAAAGTTTCTCCTTCTTTGATTTTACACAAGAACTTCTATTTTGTTGTATTCTCCCTTTGTGAAGGAACTGCATAACTTCTTTTCAAACTTCTCCCTCTACAAAATTCTAGAAAGATAAAGATATGACAGTAAACTTCTCCCTCTTTGACAACACATACCAACGACAATACATATTAAATCTATATCGGTATACCTTGCGTACTAATTCATATGCAATATTTTCTTGATTATGTTGCATCAACTAACTGATCTTTAACTTGGTTCTTGTTGATGCATCACTAAACTTTGCTTCAGATAGGGGAATGACCCCTAGCTTACTTCTTAAATAAAAGAATGCATCCTTAGGTAGTGGCTTGGTGAATATATCTATAATTTTTTCTTTTGTATGGGCATATTCCAATCTGATTTCTTTGTCCTACACCAGTTCTCTGATAAAGTGATATTTTATAGCAATGTGCTTTGTTTTGGAATGTATCATTACGTTCTTTGACATGTTAATTGAGCTGATGTTATCACAATACATGACTACTAGCTCTTTGATTTCAGCCTTCATTCCTTTTAGCAATTGTTTGAACCAAACAATGTTAGAACAATTTACTACTACTACCATATACGTTGCTTCTACTATGGATTAGGATGTGTAGTTTTGCTTCTTGCTTGTCTAGGATACCAGCCTTTTACCAAGAAAGAAAGTTCCACCACTAGTGCTTTTTCTATCATCATGATTTCCTACCCAATCAACATCAGTAAATACCTTTAGGTCTAGGTTTCCTCCAAGTTCATACCTTAAACCATGGTCTTTAGTACCTTTCAGATATCTCAAGATTCTTTTGATTGCCATAATGTGATTTTGTCTGGGTTTAGTTGAGAATCTTGCCACTATCCCAAGTGATAAGGCAATAGTAGGCCTTGTGTGAACTACATACTATAATTTTTCAATCATTGATCTGTATAAGGTCTGATCTACTTCTTTGGAGTCATCATCTTTGGTAAGTTTGAGTCTAGTACACATGGGGTTGCTAACTAGTTTTGAATCTTCCATTCCACACTTCTTGAGCATCTCTTTTATATACTTAGATTGAGTGATATAGATAACATTTTTTTTTTCTATATTTGTAATCAAACAAAGAATTTTATTTCACCAAACATGGACATCTCAAACTCTTTGTTCATTTTTTCTAAAAATACTTTGCATAGGTCATCATTTCTTGTAAATAGAATATCATCCACAAATATCTCTACCAACACAATTTGTTTATCTAGTCCTTCCTTGGTGTACAAACTATTGTTATCATTTTTTCTTTGAAAACCAATCTGTATCAAGTAGTTATGTAGTCTTTCATATGAAGCTCTAGGAGCTTGTTTGAGACCATATAGTGTTTTGTGTAATTTACAGACCATGTCCTTTTTTTAAGGATCAACAAAACCTTTTAGTTTTTCAATGTAGACTTCTTCATCAAGAATTCTATTCAAGAATGTAGATTTAACATCCATTTGACATACTTTGAATCCTCTATGAGCTAGATATGCAAGTAGGGTCCTAACACCTAATCTTGCAATAGGGGAAAAAGTCTCACCATAATCAATTCCTTCTTCTTGAGAATAGCCTTTACACAATACTCTAGCTTTGTTTCTTGATACTTGTCCATCTTCATTCAACTTATTTCTAGCTTTATTCCAATCACATTTTTATCTTTAGGCCTAGGAACAAGAGTCCAAGTTTTGTTCTTTTCTATCTGTTCTATTTATTCATTCATTGCCTCAATTCAACTTTCATTTTCTAGAGCATCCTTAATACTTCTAGGTTCAAATTTAGAAAGTTAACATGTACCTTTTAATTTGCTTCTTTTCATAGTACCTTTTGATTTATCCCCAATGATTTTATCAGGTGCATGATGCCTTCTAACATACTTGGCCAATACAAGTTCTTTTCCTTTTCAATGAATTGCATTGTCTTCATTTTGAATTTCAGCTTCAAGCTCAGGTCATTCAAACTCAGTAGGCATTAACTTGGTAGCTTTAGAATGTGACTCAGGTCCTTATGACTCAATTTTTACTTCTTACAACTCAATAAATATGGAAGACTTAAGAGGTGAAGTCTCCTTATTGTTAGATATGACTGGCAAGTAAACAAATCTTGTGTAATCTTCTGGTTCCTTTTTGCTTCTTCTTTAGTCTTTTCTACAAACTCATCAATTCTCACATGTGCACTTTTTATAATTTTATGAGTAGACAAATTCAAAAATTTATATGCCTTACTTCTATAGGAGTATTCTAAGAATATACCTTCATCACCTTTCACATCAACTTGCCTTTTCTAGACTCTTTCAAGATATAACATTTACTACCAAATACTTTTAGGTAACTTACATTAGGTTTGTAGCCATACCATAATTCATAGGGAGTTTTATGTGATTCCTTCAACTATATTAGATTCAAAGTATGAAATGCAGTGCTGATGGCTTCCTTCTAGTATTTGATAGCAACATTCTTTTCAATCATTAGAGTCCTTGTAAAATCCATGATGGATCTGTTTCTTCTTTCAGCTTTTCCATTCTACTCAAGAGTGTTGTGGGATGATACTTTCCTTTTGATTCCTCTTTCAATGCAAAAATTATTGAATTCATTGTAGATGAATTCACCACCTCTATCTGATCTTAAGTATTTCAATCTTTTTCTTGTTTCTTTTTATACTCTTGCTAGATACCATTTGAATTTTTCAAATGCTTTTGACTTTTCTCTAAGATACATAATAGTCATCATTCTAGAGTAGTCATCAAAAAAAAGAATAAAGAATTTTACTCTACTATAACTTTCTACTCCAATAGGTCCACATAAGTCAGTATGCACAATTTTCAAGACATCTTCAGATTGATAGTTTTTGCTCTTAAAACTAGTCTTTCCCATTTTTCCAATCTAACAATTTTTGCATAAACCAACATCTAGTTTCTTCAAACTAGTGATACCTCTTACTTTTCTAAATTTTCTTGTTTCAACCATGATCAAAGTTTACATGAAATAGTCTTCTATTCCATAACCAACTTTCTACCATTTGAGCAATAAAACATGAGCAATTACCAAGATCAAGATAAAATAGGTTAACTCTTGTTTGTTGCCTGATCCAATCTGATTCCCTTTGGCATCTAGTCGTCTTGCCTTACCATGCATAAATTCTACCTTGAATCCAATGTTGATTAGTTGTGCCACACTTAGTAGGTTATGTTTCAGTCCTTCAACCTAATAGGCATTATCACATACAAGTTTATTGGTTAATGAGATTCAACTTTCCCTTTTGTGCAACAAGGTTCATTGTTTCCAAACCTTACACTAACTCCATCATAGTGTTCAAAGTATTCAAATTTTGTTTTATATCTAGTCATATGATGTGAAAATCCACTATCTATGATCCATGTATCATTTTTACTAACATGAGAGATAAGTGTCATCTTATCTTCTTCTTCATCATATTCATCTTTTACAGCAATGTACACTATTTCATCTTCACTATTATCAAAATCTTTAGCCATAAAACAAGTCTTATTGCCTTTGTCTTTGAAGGATTTTTGACTTTTGGATTCCTTCTTGCCTTTGTACTTGTGGCTCTTCTTCTTATCCTTTCTTTCTCTAGTTGGACACCTAGTAGCAATATGATGAATTTCTTCACATGAAAAATGGATTAAAGAAACTTTACCTTTGTACTTTCCTCTACCTCTAGAATATTTCTTTGCAAGTAAAGCATCAACAACTTCAAGATCACTATCAAAACTTTCCTCTATTTCCTCTTCACTTTCTAACTAATTGTCCTTTTTTTTCTTGCATTTTTCTTTGAGTGAAAGTTCAGCTTCAAATGCAAACTCAACATTTTTGGAAGCTGGAACATAATTGTCAAAGTTGTCTAGCTGAAAAGTTGTCAATCTTCCTACTAGGGCATCCAAGCCTAGCTTTCTATTTGAATCACATCTCTTTTCTTAAATAGAAAACACTCTAATTGCATAGATGAGAACAAAATTTCTGAGAACTTTACTTACAATAGTTTCTTCTTTTATTTTTCCTCCAGAAGCTTTGATTGTACTGACACTAGCTTTGATTCTTTCCCCATATTTGGCAACATTTTCATCTTCTCTCATTCTCATCTGATCAAACTATCCTCTAAGGCTTTCTACTTTGGCTCTCCTTACATTTTCATCACCACCATAGATATCCTTTAGCTTTTTCCACATATCAAAAGTAGTTTTATAGTTTTTGATCTCATCAAATTCATCATAGCTGAGAGTAGATGCAATATCAATCATCATGATGTTGTGGTTCTTTTTCTCAACAAGATCTCCAACAAATAATGTACTAGTAGGAGTTTTGTATTTTTTATCAAAGTATTTGTAGCTTGAATCACTAATGGTGGCTAGATGAAGTCTCATGAGTCTTTGCCATGCTGAAAAATTGTCTTTATTTAGCTTTGGAATCACTCTCTTATAAGACATCCTAATCTTTAGCTTAGGTCCTTGAAACCTTTCCTACAAGCACCAAAAGCTATGATACCAATTTTTGGAAATATATAAGGAGTAACTAAGAGGGGGGGTGAATCAGTTACCAATAAAATAAATCCCAGATCCCTTATAAGTTAACAATAAAATTTAGACTAAGAAAATTGATTACTGTTGATGCTCGATAAACAAATAGAAATTGTTGTAACTCAGTAAATGTAGAGTGAATTACTTTTTAGTAGATCTTAAAGAATTATTAGTAATTAACTTGAAAGCATAAGATAAATAACATGAGCACATGAGACACCAGGATTTAACGTGGAAACCCAATTTGAGAAAAACCACCAATGTAACTAGTTACTATTTTTCACTCTTCTGAAGTGAACCCTATTAGGAGCCAACCCTATTAAAGGTTACAAAACACACTAATAGGTGTGACCCTATTAGAAGATTTAATCACCATGCTAGGATTGGCCTTACAAGAGGTCTTAAAAAAATTCAATAGAATTGCCACCTTGTTAGAGGATTTACAATAGGCTATTAAACTAACTCTATTAAGATATTTTAGATCACTGCTACAATGGTTAGAGAGTAACAATAAAATGACCTGATTGTGATGCAACTGAATTATTGAATCTAGATCACTTTTCTACTTAAACTTGATCCTTGTTGATTGAATGTTACTTTTCTTCTCCACAAGGATACCTGCTTATCCTTCAAGTTCACTCCCTCTCTTTTCTTTTCAAGTAAATCAACACACTTGCACACACACTAGAAATCTCAACTTGACCTTTTATTTATACCTTCCAGATTCTCAAGTTGGCCCAAATTTAAATTAAAATAATCAATATTCATCATCATAGCTAGCTAGAATCAATACATAAAGTAATTAAGCTTCATATGTCAAAATAAGAAAAATCCTTCATAAGTTAACCCTACTCGGTAGAAACTAACTTTGGAATGATTTCCTGTGTTAACCAACAGAAGCTCGGTTAACATTAGGAACTTGCAAAAATCCTTTGGCAACTGAGTGAACTTGGTGAATACTAACTCTATCCAACTTTTCCTTTGTTAACCAAGTGAGCTCAGTTAGCACTCTTTTCTACCTAAATTCCTTCAACGCTTGAGTGATCTCGGTAGACACTATCAATTGTTCAAAGTAAACTAGTGAACACTCAGTAGATAAGAAAAACTATCTTCACTGACCAAGTGAGCTTGGTAACATTGTCTACCAATTGATATAACATTTGTATAACATCAAAGACAACACACAATCAATTGGCTATATCCAACATGGTGTAGTTGTTTTTTGGTTTTGATGTAGTTTGGTTGCTTGTTTTGGCAGTCAAAGTCATATGTCAGTTTTTCACTCTGAGGGGCATATCTTGAGCGTCTCCTCTCCATTTTTTGAAAATGTTATATTTTTGAAAATTTGTTCCTATCTACTCTTTAGAAATACTATAATTTCTTCCAAATTCTGCTCCATGCTCTTTCTATCATATTTTTGGCTTTTTCTTTATAATGGATATCTTGGTTATTTTAGGTCTGGGGATCATTTTCTTGGCATGGGATCTCTTCTTTTTTGTTGTACTATCTATTATATCAGCTCTTTTCCCTTTTTAGTCTTTGTTGATATCATTTGTAAGCATTTTTATATAAACACACTAAGATAATGTGCCACTCCTTTCTTTTCGAGATCCTTTTCATCATTGTGATTTACTATACTCGCACTATATTATAAAGTGCCATGAGGGGATAGTTGATTACCATTTAGTGCCCTCTTTCTTTGTCAAGTGAGTGTACCTTCCATGATATTAGCCCCATGATGTATCAATGACACATGCCTTTATAGGTGTCTATACCTCACTCTCAATGTGTCTAGTTCTTTATGTTTTGTAGGAAATTTTTGGTCCACTTTCTTAGTTGTCTATCACCTCACCCTTGTCTATATTAAGGGGGGGTTCTTCTATTGTTTCTAATGATTTATTGGTTCATTGGAGTGAGCTATGTATTCAATATTTGATTCTATGTACTAGATGATTGCAGTGGATAGATACATATGCATTTCGGTGAGATGGATCATCTACTATATAGACACTCTTCTCTTCATTCCTACTGTGAGGTTCTATATATCAGCAATTTCTTTTTGACAGAGTTTGTGGCTTCTTCATGCTTCCATGATTTTCTTCATGATCACTCTTTGTTCATATTTTTTGAAACATTCCTCTAGTTGGAGGCTTCTGCTATCACTTTTTGGAGTAGAATTTTCTCCATTGGGTTTTCTCTATTTGTCCATTCCTTAGAGATTTTGTTGTGATTGGGTACCTCATTAGGCTTTATTGTCGAGACCCAAGTTTGATTTCAGCCTTGTTTGTAGCTGCATTGTTGCTCATCTTAAGGGGGTGATAGAGAAAAAAGATCATTTCATTTCATTTATTAAATTACCTTTTCTCCCTTCTTAAGATTTTTCTTTATGTATCTTTTAGCTTTCTCTATTTAATAATTATTAAATAGTTTTCCCCTTAGGTTATCCTTTGTAACTTATTAGATTACCCTTTTTGGGTTTTGATCTCTTTTTATAAGGATTGATCTCTTTGTAATTATCTATTGAATAATCTCTTCTTATTTTCAATATATAGTTTGCATGTTTTTTAGATTAAACTCTTGCCTCTTCTTATCTTTTTCTTCTCCGTGATAAGTTTTCTACATGTAGGTATTCTTGGGCTTCATGGATTTGATTTGCATATTTTCTCAAATCCTACAATTAGGATATGTACTTTTGAGTTTCTCTAGGAGAAGCTTCACTTTTTTCCCCTTCTTATGGCTAAGTGCATAAGAGTGGCACATATAAATGGGGGGATATTTTAGGCTTATTTATTTTCTATCCAATGTTGGTGGTTATTATAAGTATTTTTTAATCCTTTTTCCTTAATAAAAAAAGGGGGAAAAGATAAGAAAATTGTTCATATTGTAGGAAATAATCCACAAAACATAACACCATTTATCATGGAAACCCAAATAAGTATAAAAATCATGGTGGCACTTGAACCCACAATAAGACTAATAGCTTGTTAGAAGTAAATGATTATTACAAAGAGGGAATGCACATGCAATTAGGCACCCACCTAGAGCTTGCTACTAAATAAGCCCAAGAGTATAACCCTTAAGAAGAATCTATGTCTTAACATTACTAATCAGATGGTAATCTAATAATATTTGAACTAAATAATAATATTTATCTATACCTAGGTCATTTCCACTTAAGTATACTTATATCCCTTGTTGTACATCTCTCTAGCACCGTCAAAAGAGAAAGTCAACCTTTTCTAGATCTCCACAACTATTGTACAAGAAATCCTTAACATCCATGATTTATCATTCACTTGCACAACACACAATATTTGCCCTAATTTATCATCCTCTATCAGGAACTAGGCCAGTTAGACCTAAATTCCAAAATTTCAATATAATACACCAAAATAAATCATCCCTATCAAAGTATGACACCTGAATATAAATCAAATCCTTATTAATCATCTCGATATCATAATCACTAATAGAAAATATTTTATCAATTGCTCATAAAATATTTTATAGATTTCTTAGCATAATAACAAAGAAATTAAAACCACCTATAATAAGAAAATCATTTAGATCTCATCACCTTGATTGATGTAGACTACTAACTCATCAAGCACATAATTCAAGAACATTTTTAGATATCATAAAGATCAAATAAATAATCAAATCTATCTCATCCCTTCAATTTTGTAGTTCTTGCTTATTGGAAATATTCTAGACTATACTAAGTTACTGAGAGGGGAGAGGTGAATCAGTAACTTCTAAAACTTTACAATTTCAACTCTTAATCCAACAATCATATTAGCATTTAATCCATCACATGTAATATGATCTAGTTGCATGCATAAGAAAGTGAAGACATGAAAGCATTCATAACATTGGGACACAAAGATTTGGTGACCCAGAAACTTTCCAAATAGAAAGTAAAATTGGGGTGGGGATGATACCCACAAGCTTTAGTACTGCAATATAAAGTTAGCCTATTAAAGCTTACATTGATCACTTCTGATGCTCTGCCCTATTAGGAGCAATAGGGACTGCTAGGTCTACTTTTACATACAATTAAGTATGCACTTAGTAAACAGATTTACAAAAGAATATTAGGTCTACCTTGTTAAAGGATTTGACTAATCCACCTGTTAGGATGAAGTAGTAGCTAATCTTTGGTCTACAACTTGGTTTGCTAAATGAGATTCCTTTATGTACTAATCACCTTACTATGATAGCTATGTCTTTGTTGCTCCTTATACTATTCTAGCCTTTGTAATTTTCTCTTTTTGCTCTTCTGTAATGATTGCATTAATTTACACACACACATTTTCATACTTACACACTTTGGATATGATACAATACATTACATATATACCAATCCAATATACAAATTACAAAGTCAGCCACATTACAAGTTAACACAAATATTACAAAGTCATCCCAAATGAAGACACTCAGGTTCTAAAGACTGACTCAGTGAAGTTTTGATACTTGACATCAACTATCAATGCTTGGCATCATCATGCACTCGATAGACGTAGAAGCTCAGTCCATACTAATCACTTCCAAGTAGTATTGAACTCAATCTGCATTGGTGACTCGGTAGATATTGTAAAACTCATTATATAAATTGAATCACTTGTTTACCATGGCATGCTCAGTAAAACCTATCACCTTGAGCTTAGTATAAAATGAGTCACTTGGTTAACACTAAGAAGCGCAGTTAACATTGGACTCACATCACATACACTATGAACTTGGTGAACATTGCATAGCTCAGCTTGCACTAGTAAACTCAACATACACTAAGATGCATGGTTTACACTGTTGATCTTCACTTTAACTGTGACTTCTTAGTAACCACTAGGATTTGTCTAAAGGACTTGGTAGAAACTATAGAACTCAGTAAAAACTAAAATGCTTGGCAAACACTGTTAATTGTTGAATGAGTTTGGTGGCTATATACAATCTGAATAAATGTGTGTCATTAATAAAAAATTTGACTGATATGTCAACACTTGCTAACCCTCAAGAAAATGATTTCCTTCAACTAAAATTCTTCTTAATTCATTATGGATCCTCAGAATTAGAAAGCCTTTAAGCTAAAGAGAAATTTTAATTTCCTCAACACATTCCCTAATATGCAAGCAAATATCTCATCCTAAGCACATGTACACAAATTATTTGTGCAATCTCTATTACACTAGTGGGAAGATAATTAGTTAGTCTCCATCAATGATCTCATAATTCAATCAAATCATCATGTCAACACTTGAATCTTGACATGAATAATGTGGAAACCTACAAATCATCATATGAAGTGCACAAATTCTCATCCTTAATAACTATTCCTCATCTTGCATTTGAACTTGTTTGAATACTAAACAAAATTCTTATTAGATATGTGGACATCAATGAAAACGTATCCAACTTTCCCAAATATTTGATAATATGTTTAGGACTTATTTGTTTATTATAGTAAGGAGGAGTTTATGTTTGTCTAAAAGGCACTTGGGGGAGTGGGGGGGGGGAGGTGAGTCAATGCAATAATAAATATGATAACTAGTCTTAATATCTTCTAAAATAATCAATATGAAAAACTCAAAATACTATAGCATCCAACATTTAAAACATTTAGCACAAGACACCAAGATTTTTGGTATCATGGAAACCCTTTCTTAAAGGAAAATCCTTGGTGGAGATAGAACCCACAATATTTCACTGAGCTCTATGAAATATGGCCTTTTAGGATTGATTACAATCAACTTATTAAAGGCATACCATGTTAAGAGTATCTTACTTCTATTAGGAGAGAGAAATTAATGTTACAGACTACTCTACTAAGAGATTTAAAATACAAGATAATATATCACCTCGTTAAAAGTATTTATCCTTCATATCCTTCCCACACCATTGAGCATGTCCATGTTAAGCGATTTAGCCTATTCCAAATGCTAGAGAACAAAAAGTAGAATGATCTGATAGATAGTCCCAATGATTTTCTTGAACATATCCAATTAAGCTCAAACTTCTTCCTTGCATGCATATTAACTCATCTCCTAATTATACTCCTTAATTCACACTCAATTACCATTGCACACACGATATCTACTAACTTCTCTTTCACTTCTCTCTTTTCCATCATGCATAAATTGTTATAAATGCATTCCCTTAATTGGGATTTTCCACTTTCTTAACACTTTGTAGGAAGTTCAAATCTCCCTTTTTAGAAGTCTTGAAGTTCAAATATCCCTTTTTAGAAGTCTTCCAAGGAAATTGGAAATGATCTCTATCTCACATTCACAGTAGTATCTAATTGTGCATCAATTTAACAAGAAATTTAAAATGTGTTACATTTCCCTAGGTTCATGAACCTCTTCATGAATCTTTGATCAAATTGATCAATAAAATTCTACCTAACTTTTCACACAAGCATGGACACATAATTAGATATCCTACAATTACTAATAGATTTCACAAAACAACTTGTCTTTACTAGTCAACAATCTAATCAATTCTTCTTCTTTAGTCTTTAGTTTTCTCTCTCTCTAAAATAAAAATCATGTAACTTAATTTATCGGTCACCAATAAATGTGTGGTTGCAACTAGAAAATTAATATAATCACCAATATCTAATATCTCAAACTACATAACTTGATTATATTCTTATTAAGTACATCAGTCAAATTATTTTATTTTTTCCTTCTCCAATTCCTGCACTATGAATTAGCTCCCTATGTTCACCAAATTGAATATAACTCACACCATAATTATGTTTTTGCCAAAATTGGTACAATTGGGTGGGGCGGGGGGTTGAGTTACTACAAACTTTCTTACTCGTTAACCTTGTTCCTAGTTGAATAAAATTTACTGCAAGCATTCTAAACAACAATAAAACAATGAATGCAACATTATAAAAAGAAAATAAAATCACACAAAAAATGTATACATCAATGACACCTAGATTTTTTACATGAAAAACCTTGGTGAGAGGATTAAAACCATGGTGAGACAAATGTACTCACTAACCCTTATAATGCATGTAAAGGGTTGCCTAGTGGAAGGCTACAACTATTCCTTTTGAGAACACATTCTATTAGGAATGTTCATAACCTATAAGGATTATGAAATCTTTTTAAAGCTACCCATTTGGAGGATTTAGAAATTCTCCTTCTAGGAGATAAGTTATGAGAGGATCTATAAATATTGCTACTAAAGCTTTCCCAGTTTAGAGCTTACAAGTAGGTGCAATGGTAAGAAAGAGATCTAAGAGCATGATCTAATATAAACATTGTCTTTCCTTATGGATCTCTTTGATTACTCCTTGAAGATTCACTGATCTTCTTCCTTTCTCTAGATTGTCATGTGAACTATATTGGTTTACCTCTTTGTCTTTGTCTTTGACAACTAGTCTAATGTTTGACTCTTTCCTCTACAAGTATTGTATCTTTCATCATATTGCACTATTAATTTGATCAACAATAACAATAGCTACTTCAAAATGAAGTTTTGGAATCTTTATACACTCTTTGATATCTAGGTGCTATTACTAAAAACAAAATCCTACTCACATTCAAATTTGAATTGCAAACTCGAGTTGCTCAGAGAATACATATGACACCTCCTAGTAGGGGTCTGGATAGGTAGGCTTGTCAATCCCTCTATGAGTCTATATGTACCTTCTACCATTGCATCCTTTTTCCACCTCAACTTGTATGCCTATCACATCACTCTTTATGATTATCATTTCTCTCTGTCACATCTTTGGTGACTCTTTGTCCTTGATCTTGAAATTACTTTTTTGTTTTTTGTTTTTTCCTATCTTCCTACTTACATGTCATGACTTTGAATGAGACACTAAATAGATGTTAATTGGTACACCTTTCTTTCAGTTATTGCATGCTCTCTCTAGCAACTTCTTGATCATCCTCAATTGGTTTCCAGTCAATGAAATAGCTTTAGTATGCTAAGTATTAGCATTACATTTCTACAATATTCATGCCAATGAGACTTATAACTCTAATAAAATGGTTATATGTAATTGTACAAGTAGTATAAAAACATGCCTAGAAATAATGTGCATGATTGTGCACCATAATGAATAACATAAAATTTACTTCTCTTATTCTATCATGACTCATTGAATTGAGAAATCAATCAACTAATAACACATAAGTTGACCTCATCAATATCCTTCCATTCATCCTTATTTTAGTACCACACACTTATTGCACAATATTTATTGCTAGCAATGATAACACCATGCTATTACGAACCTTCCCATCATATTCATCAAATGCCAATAGTTTATTATTTTCTTTATTTAAAAAAATTGGCATTTTTTTCCATCAATGCAAAACTAGGAGATTTTTGGTAATATATGTTTAGTTTTGGTTGGTAGTGATTTCAAATAATACAGTCCATAAGTATGTGTGGTCATAGGGTGTTTCTAGTTTCTCAAAGACTTTAATCTAAAAGTGTGTGTTTTTTGGAGGTGTTTGTGATATAATAATGGAAGATAGGTATGTATTTTGGAGATCATGGTATGTTGTTTTGCACTTCTTTATGTTATATCCTTTTTTTTGAAATTCACTGATTCAAAAAAATGGATATATAGTTGAATATGATATTTTTATAGTTATATTTTCTAGAAGGTTTTCAATCTAAAAATAATAGTTGGAGATGGGTAGATATGATATATATTTTATTCATATTTGAGTCTTGATTATGGTGATTCCTAGTGATTTGAAAGTGGTTCTTGGTGATCCAAAAATAATATTTCCAAGTGTTGTAGTTATGATACTTAATGTTATAATCTAAGAATATGTTGTGAGGGATTCTTAGATGGATATGATGACATGTGATATAGAATCTAACATGGAAATTAGATCTCACCATAGTGTGTAGAGGTCCAAATACAAGTTCTAGTACATTTGGAAAGTTGTGTCAGTCTTTAGACATTATGATGCTAAATGTTTGACATAATTGTGAAAGTTATTTTGGTTATTACAGATCTAGTATTGGGCTATGTGAAAAAATTTCAAGATCCCTCCTTTTCCTAGAGTAGATCATACTTCATAATTTTGGTTTGGTTATTTCAATTAATTTTCATGTTATGCCTGGCCTATATATTTAATATTTATCTATTTTCTATGTGGGTCCTTGTTATGAATATCTAATGCTTTAGTCTAGATTATTATGGCATTCAACCTTAATGTAGTAACTTTTAGTTGATATGGCCAACTCCTATTTTGTACTTTTCATGGATAATTATTTTATAAAATGTAATTATCTATATTGTATTTAAGTACAATGCCTAGTTTGGAAAATGTCAGTCTGATGAGAGCAAGAAAGTGAAGATCTATTAATAGAGTTTTAGAAGAGAAGAATTTTGTATGTGATTGTCACAACCAACTTCTTCTTGCCAAATAATCGGCATCACATTTCCATGTGGATGACAAAATCAAACAATTTTATAATTATAATTAATGATTAGAATTGGTTATCATTAATTTTGAAGATGGTGGATTGGATCAGTTACCATTTAGTTTTGGAGAGGTCATCTCGAGTGGGCATGCAAATACAGTTGCGCTAACAAAGAATGGGAAGGATGATTATTGGAACGGGATGCCTCGATCCTCCTTTTTACGTGTCTTTCTCTATGCCCTCTGGTTTGATTATTCTTTGCTCTTTATTTTCACTCTCTATAGACTCTTTGTATATTCTCACTCTCAGATCTCTCATTTCTCATTTTTTTACTTTGTACTTCTTTAATAGCTTGAAAATGATGAATTCCTTGAGGAAGTTCTACCACCATTTGCATCTGCATCTACATGGTTTACTTCAAACCCAAGCAAGAAGAGGCACAAATCAGCTAGCCAAGCTATGAAATCCATTGCCCTGACTGCAAAGGAATGGATTTTACTTCGCTGGTGACATCTGCGAGGACTTTGTTTCTGATATTTGTGGTGCTGCTATTGCTCTACGTATGGCATGGTGAGCCTCTGAGGATGAGATCATTTTTGTAGCTAGTATCAAAGCGGTTGTTTACCTCTTATGGGAATACCACATGGATACAAGAAAGGATGGGAGGCTGATGGGAGCACGTCAAGGCAAATAAGCCAGTATCAATCTGCAAGTTCCCTTCTAATTAACAAAAATCATTAAGTACTCGTTTGACCTTTTAATTTGTAGGTGTAAATATGCAAGTGATGTGGTTGCTTGTTGATTTGTTATTGTTCTTGTGTGTGAACTATTTTTCCATAGCCATTGTATGTGAAATGCTTACTACGGTCGATGTTGTCAAATGATATACAAGAGGGGATTAGATTATGATCTTTGATAGGAGTGCCTTTGTTGGAAATGATAGTTTCTTTGAAGCTGTGTCAATTAATTTTCTAAATCTTTATTAGTTTGGTTAGGAAAGATGTCCTTGTCTTTAAGGGGTCTTGGCACCATTTTGTATCAAGGTCCTTTTTCATTTCTTGCATCGATTGTCTATGTTGATTTATGCCTTCCACGACCAATATGGGAGTAGCATGTCAAATGTCTTGAAACCATTGGATAGATGAGATACCATGTAGTCATATGGGATTATTTATAACAAGATTAATTTGACCTTTTATTATATTTCTCAACAGTGTGGAACAGTTATGAATTAGATAGTAAATTTGTACTTAGATGACCACAATACAATATTTGAAATAGAGTACCAGAGTCCTTTGTATAGGTTCATAGGGAATGATAGACAAGCAAGTGATACATAATTGAACAACCTATTTTGAATTGTTCTAATCATATTAAGTTGTTAAAGTTAGGACAAATACATGAGAATGTTCATAGTTAGTCAAATTACCTACATTGTGAGGAATTAGGGTTGAGTATGGACACCCATACCCACCTTAATTTGTTGTTCGATGTTTTCACAGAAATATTCTCACTATATTTATAAGAGAACCACTATTAGATGGTTGTTTATGCTCAGTTATAAAGGAAATACTATTAGAGGATATTTTAATACATTTCATGGTTGCTATGTTAAGTCGGTTCGATATAAATTTTGAATGGAAAATTAATAGATAATATGGTTAGTAATGCAAATCCTTTCGATAATTTAGCATTACCAACTCGATAAAACTAATTAGGACATTACAAGAAGAGTTCTATTTAACATTTTATATTGTATTCAAGAGTTATGGAATAAATCAAAACTATGTGCAAGCAAACTCTAATTACGGATTACTATTCTATTGAGTCAATTAGTTATGTGAATTCCATTGTTCTTTGTTTGTGAGAGAGAGATGTTTGTATGATTAACAATAGGAAGTGATGTCCTTAAAAATTACTTGAAGTTGAAGTATCTATTCATCTTAAACATTGAATACCTATAATTTCATCATGTACATTAGATGATGTATGATGTGTAGGTTTAAGTCATTGGATAAATGTCATAGTCTCACATTTATTTATAAGTTAACTACTAGAGCAATGAGATTTCCACAAAATTAACAATTGTTAACCTTTGAGTATGGTGTTAAATTCCATGATGGTTGATAAAAATGTAAAGTGTTTATATGATGTTCTAAATGGCATGTTGAGGATGTCACATTATAAATTAATTAAGATTCTTATCCTACATGTTTCACATGCATTTATGATGGTTATGATGTGAATTGGAATTTAGGATAAATTCATTACTAAGGTAGATGGATACTAGCCTAAGATGTGATTTTGTGGCAGTATTTAGATATAATAGCTAGAATAAAACTCGTGTTACTACACAATTCCATTACCTTTCTCTTAGTTTTACTTGTTTAGACTATCTCATTGTCAGGCTAGGTATCTTTCATGTCAAGAAAGATTCTGAGGAAGCTTAACAACTTCGTGGTAGGGTGGTAAAGCACTCCTACAATATTCTTGCCCTTGTGTTCTTAGACAGGTTCTGGAGCTCTTTTCAACTTGGTCATCATGGTTATACCACCTGGTATCTAGTATTTGGTATTAGTAATCTAGTAATGAATTTACAATTTCTTTTAAATTTGAGCATATATGTATATGTATCAATTTAATTAAAGTTAATGATAGTTAATTAACTAATGTTGACTGGTCAATATTCAAAAGACTTTGACTCTCATTGATTTTTTCACATATTACAGAGATTGTTGATGTGGCATTTGTTTTGCAGGGGCAGTCCTTCCATATGGTATCAAAGCTCTTGGTTCCACACTTCAGCCTTGAGTTCACTATGCTATACATACAATTGTAAGTCAACTTTTTTACTTTATATAGTATGAGTTGATGACATCGGTTACATAATGTGTCTCTTAGCTATGATTACATTAGACATAGAAGGATTTGATGTTCCTTATGCATATCATGATTGTGAGTTTAAAATTTCATTCCTTAAAAGATTGTCAAAATGGAAAGTTTATGGAATGACTGGTAAATTCCATACCTCATATCTTTATGGTTATATGTTTATTAAACCATGTGATGATATAATGAGCTTATTGGAATTGAACTATTGAGATAGTCAAAGGATGGTTGACTTTTGCACTAGGCTATGAGAGCCTACCAAATGAAGATTCAACTTGTGATAGCAATGCAAAATATCTTTTTATTATGAAAATGACATGTGATGCACATGCAATGCAAGAATTTATTTCTATTTTATGCTAGGTTCATGAGGTTCATTGAGTAACTTAAAATACTAAGTAGGAAGAAGATGCATTTCATTAGCAAAAGTATTGTATGTTCCATTATGCATTTAGAAATGTGTGGTTATCAAGATAAATTGCATGTGATGCATGAGAAGTCTGGTTATGTTCTTAGCAATCCTTGGATGCAAGGTTTCGTTAAACATCTACTCCCTCTTGGTGACTAGTGAGAGTCATTATGCTTTAAGTGAATTGTGTTTCATTTATTTATGTTTGGTTTCATTAACTTGGATGTGATGAAGGACTAGCTTGAGATTTTATGTTCTTTGTGACCACCAAGCCACCAATTTCTTATGTGAGCTATTTACTTGACTCTTGTTCACTTTTATTTTGGTTTGTATCTCCTTTTTGGACTTTTACTTATGAATTATGAATCTTTCTTTTAAGATTTCTTTGATCTTGAGGTGGCTAGGGTGTGTGCGCATATTTTTGATGTTGCTAGTCCTGTGATTTGGAAGTGATTTCATCTATGATGTTCATTGTGGAGCTTTGATAGGATGTACAAGGGAGTAGATTGTGAAGAACATGTCATTCTTCCTTTTGCATTTATCTTATCTTATTTTTATTATTTTGGAAAGCTTGCCTTCCACTATGGGTGCCGAATGTGGACAATCAAGGAAGGTTAGATGATGTGTACTTTCCTTCATGGAAGGGTGTAATGTAGCATTATGGGATAGATAGGTGGATATCTTCATGTTTAGTTTTCCTATCTGCCAATTCTGTAGAATGGATACATGTCTTTTCTTGTTTCTTCTACAGGTAATTCTGGATTTTGAAAGTTCTTGGCCAAGCCATTTTGTTATCCAAATATTGCATATGTGTACATGGTTATGCTTATTTGGTTTTACTACTGCATTTTTTGTTTAGACTACTAGGCACATGGTTGCAATGTAGAAATGTTACACAGTTTATTTTATTTCCTAGCTACATTTTGTGTTTAGATTACTAGGTACATGGTTGCAATGTAGAAATGTTTCATAGTCACACTAGATCCATCTGATCCATCTTGTTCTAGGAAGCTAGGCTTCTCATGCCAGGGTCAAGGAATTCTTCGTGTTAGGAATAATTTTGAGGAAAGTGTCACTCTGTGGTTGGTGAGGTTAAAGACTTGGGCCAGACTTCCATCTCAGGAAGTAGGTGGGAGACGTCCTATAGCTTTGGAGACTAGATTCACTAAAGAACACAATGAAAATGTCATCTCAATTTGATTATTTTTCTCATCATTTGAGATGTACTTAATTACGTCATTATGTGATGATTTAATGGTGTAACAGCCATACATCACAACATAGGCTTATATGTTGGATAAGAACACTATGGTGACAAAATTGGCTTGAGGGCCTAAGGTCACTCAACTAATAAAAATTGGATTATTGATCCTTGCAGGTGATTGGTGAGCATACCTAGATGATTTACTTAATGGTATTGATCATATGATAGATGACACTGTGCTTGTATGATGTGTTTATTATTCCATGTCTGATGTGTAGGTCGACATTTTCTATGATGCCCATTGAGGTATGATGCTTTACATTATACTTTGTATAGTCATTAAATCGTGTATTTGATGGATGGATTCCTTGGATAATGTCATGTGTTACATTTGTAAATGGATAATTATTGTTAATCATTGATTATGGTAGTGAAACAAATGTTAACTCATCAAGCTATAGTTTTCTTATTCTCACAAATGATAATGTGGCAATTTCTTAGCAAGACATGGTTCTACATAGGATAGAATAAAGCTGGATATGTAGGTCAACTTCTTTTGATATTTTCATTTATGGCATAGTCATGTGATGATATGTTGTGTTCAAAAATTTGGTCAATAATGGGTTATGAAATGTAATTTTATTTACACCTATCATTTCAACATGTATGTTGGAAAGTAGAATAAAGTTGCAAACTTAATTGGAAGATATTGTATCTACTTTGACTCAACTAATTTGTAGACAACTTTTGACTAACCTTATTTGACTTTTTGGCCTATGTGGCAAGCGTATGAAATATGATCTTCCTATGGAAATGAAAATGGGTATGTATAGACCCCTCTTTTATCTACTTTGATGATATTTTTTTTTTTGCATTGGAGTTATGTATATGTGATCCACCATGCATGTGATTTCTACTCTATAGGAAGTTGTTGACTCCTTTTATTTAGTCAATTTGGTCAATGAATAATGATCAACAAAGCAGTCATCTTGAGTTATTTGTTTGATTCCTAGTCAATATGATGTTCAACATAGACTTAGACCCTTTGGTTGACTTTTTTGTTTGGGATTTTGTTGAGATTATATATTGGTATAGAACTTGGATTAATGTTACTTGACACATTTGATTGTATGACTTTCTATACTTGATCTATTTATGATATTGGTTAAATGTATGTTGTTAATTGGAGCTATATGACACATTAAGATGTAAGTACATATGGATGTCAACTATGCAAGCATTTAGATGCATAATGATGATTAAATGTTAATGATTACATTAATGATTTTATAGATGCATGTCATTATTTTTCCTGATGATCTAATAAGGATGACTTAGATGTAATCAGATTGCATTACTTGATTATGTTTCATGGACACTGGTCTATTGATGTGGACAATTACTCACTTCGTGAGCACATGTTAGATGGTATGTATGGTACATATGGCTTGTGATTATAAGATGAGTTAAGAAGTCATAAAGTTGAACAAAATTTATGACTGCTAATATTTGAGTTGATCTCCTTGAGATACTAATTAGTATGGTAGGATGTGGATAAGAAGTACCTACTAGCAAGGAAAAATCCACAAGTGATGCTAGGGTATGGCAAGTGCACAGGTATGTGTGTCATATCATGTGATTTTAAGTCAATATGTTACAAATTTTGAGACTTCTTGAGATAAGGAAGTATATGATTTTATATTTCATCAAAAATTCAATTTGATTTATAATATATGATGGACTGACATTAGGTGTTGTTTCTGTAATGCAACAGAGGGAATGACACATTATCAGAAAGAGGGAATATTGTTAGAGAGAGGTAGCCTAACCTTGTAAAACTATAGGATGGTAATGGAATTCACACACTCACACAGAGAAATTTTTCTTGAAATGATTACTTATGCATGTGCTTACATAATATTTGTGTTATCTTCTTTTAATTTACTACTTCAATTGTATGATAATAGATCTTTCAAAAGATAGCTCCAGGAGAGTTAATGTGTTAATATGTTAATGAAATGTAGCTTTCATTTAAGGAAACAAAATTTTGACTTTATAATGGAAGTTAGATCTTGATATTATAGATTCATTTCCTTGTATATATAATTGGGTATGATTTGAATTCTTATATCTATTTGCATCGTGACGATGCATTCTCTAAGTGGGGAACGATGTCACAACCAACTTCTTCTTGCCAAATAATCAACATCACATTTCCATGTGGATGAAAAAATGAAACAATTTTATAATTATAATTAATGATTAGAATTGGTTATCATTAATTTTGAAGATGGTGGATTGGATCAGTTACCATTTAGTTTTGGAGATGTCATCTCGGGTGGGCATGCAAATATAGTTGCGCTAACAAAGAATGGGAAGGATGGTTATTGGAATGGGATCCCTCTATCCTCCTTTTTATGTGTCTTTCTCTATGCCCTCTGGTTTGATTATTCTCTGCTCTTTCTCTCCACTCTCTATAGACTCTTTGTATATTCTCACTCTCAGATCTCTCATTTCTCTTTTTTTTTTACTTTGTCCTTCTTCAATCACTTGACAATGACGAATGCCTTGAGGAAGTTATTCCACCATTTGCATCTACATCTACATCATTTACTTCAAACCCAAGCAAGAAGAGGCACAAATTAGCTAGCCAAGCTGTGAAATCCATTGCCCTGACTGCAAAGGAATGGATTTTACTTTGTTGGTAATGTCTGCGAGGACTTTGTTTCTGATATTTGTGGTGCTATTGTTTCTCTATGTATGGAATGGTGAGCCTCTGAAGATGAGATCATTTCTGTAGCTAGTCTTGAAGTGGTTGTTTACCTCTGATGGGAATACCACATGGATACAAGAAAGGATGGGAGGCTGATGGGAGCACGTCAAGGCAAATAAGCTAGTATCAATATGCAAGTTCCCTTCTCATTAACAAAAATCATTAAGTACTCATTTGACCTTTTAATTTGTAGGTGTAAATATGCAAGTGATGTGGTTACTTGTTGATTTGTTACTGTTCTTGTATGTGAACTATTTTTCCATAGCTGTTGTATGTGAAATGCTCACTATGGTCGATGTTGTCAAATGATATACAAGAGGGGATTAGATTATGATCTTTGATAGGAGTGCCTTTGTTGGAAACGATAGTTTCTTTGAAGCTATGTCAATTAATTTTCTAAATCTTTATTAGATTGGTTAGGAAGGATGCCCTTGTCTTTAAGGGGTCTTGGCACCATTTTGTATCAAGGTCCTTTTTCATTACTTGCATTGATTGTCTATGTTGATTTATGCCATCCATGACCAATATGGGAGTAGCATGTCAAATGTCTTGAAACCGTCAGATAGATGAGATACCATGTAGTCATATGGGATTATTTATAACAAGATTAATTTGACCTTTTATTATAGTCAATACAATACAATATTTGAAATAGAGTACCAAAGTCCTTTTTATAGGTTCATAGGGAATGATACACAAGCAAGTTATACATAATTGAACAACCTATTTTGAACTGTTCTAATCATATTAAGTTGTTAAAGTTAGGACAAATACATAAGAATGTTCATAGTTAGTAAAATTACCTACATCATGAGGAATTAGGGTTGAGTATGGACACCCATACCCACCTTAATTTGTTGTTTGATGTTTTCACAGAAATATTCTCACTACATTTATAAGAGAACCACTGTTAGACAGTCATTTGTGCTCAGTTATAAAGAAATGCTATTAGAGGATATTGTAATACATTTCATGGTTGCTATGTTAAGTTGTTTCGATATAAATTTTGAATTGAAAGTTAATAGGTAATTTGGTTAGTAATGCAAATCCTTTCGATAATTAAGCATTGCCAACTCGATAAAACTAATTAGGAAATTGCAAGAAGAGTTCTATTTAACATTTTTATATTGTATTCAAGAGTTATGAATAAATCAAAACTATGTGCAAGAAAACTCTAATTACGGATTACTATTCTATTGGGTCAATTAGTTATAAGAATTCCATTGTTCTTTGTTTATGAGAGAGAGATGTTTGTATGATTGACAATAGGAAGTGATGCCCTTAAAAATTACTTGAAGTTGAAGTATCTATTCATCTTAAACATTGAATACCTATAATTGCATCATGTACATTAGATGATGTATGATGTGTAGGTTTAAGTCATTGGATAAATGTCATGATCTCACATTTATTTATAAGTTAACTACTAGAGCTATGAGATTTCCACAAAATTAACTATTGTTAACATTTGAGTATGGTGTTAAATTCCATGATGGTTGATAAAAATGTAAAGTGTTTATATGATGGTCTAAATGGCATGTTGAGGATGTCACATTATAAATTGATTAAGGTGCTTATCCTACATGTTTCACATGCAGTTATGATGGTTATGATGTGAATTGGAATTAAGGATAAATTCATTACTAAGGTAGATGGATACCAGCCTAAGATGTGATTTTGTGGTAGTATTTACATATAATAGCTAGAATAAAACTCTTGTTACTACACAATTCCATTAGCTTTCTGTTAGTTTTACTTGTTTAGACTATCTCGTTGTTGAGCTGGTTATCTTTCATGTCAGGAAAGATTTTGGAGAAGCTTAACAACTTTGTGGTAGGGTGGTAAAGCACTCCTACAATACTCTTGCACTTGTGTTCTTAGATAGGTTCTTGAGCTCTTTTCAACTTGGTCGTCATGGTTATACCACCTGGTATCTAGTATCTGGTATTAGTAATATGGTAATGAATTTAAAGTTTCTTTTAAATTTGAGCATATATGTATATGTATCAATTTAATTAAAGTTAATGATAGTTAATTGACTAATGTTGACTGGTCAATATTCAAAAGACTTTGACTCTTGTTGATTTTTCTGCATATTATAGAGATTGTTGATGTGGCATTTGTTTTGCAGGGGCAGTCCTTACAGTGATAGAGAAATAAATATAGAGACAACGTGACAAAGGTGTACATATTACTTTCATTATTTGGAGATTTTCTTCTTATCACTCAAGAATAATTATATTTATCTTTTTCTTGGGACAATAAGTCTTGGGTATCCATTTTCTCATGTTATTTTGATAGTGAATGTCTATCGTAAGTTTCGAATAGATAACCTTGATCTATATTTAGTGTTTTTGTATGATATAAAAAATGGAAAAAATAGGATATGTGGATAACTAATTACATTCTCATTTTATGAATTACACATTAGGAAGGAAGAATGTCCTTTATAGGTAAAAGAGGTGACTTAGGCTATGAATGGGGACAAGGGATTTCCTTCACTAAATAATGTAATTGAAATGAAAAGGGAATGATTATTTAATGCAATTGATCTATTATATAAGTAACTAAAAAGTTGATAAAAATATATTGATACAAATAGCTATATATGTGTTGAAATTGATTAAATGGAAATCATGAGACAAAAATAATATATGACAAAAACTTGGGTTGTAGTGCCTCCTTTGTTTATGTTTTTCCCATGGTGATTTGGATCCAAGATATAATCTTATTTTGATGTTGTATTTATTTGTATGGTGAGATGCATCGATGACAACTTATTCTTTTGGTTACCAACATCTTGGTTATGATAGATAGTTATATTGTGTTATTGTTTTCAATTTGGTCATATATGCATGATGATGCTAGTAATGTGGTTGTATGCTATATGATGATATTTGGTGTATTTTTCATTCAAGATTATAGAATATGTTATCTGGATGATTTTATGATATTTTACATGATTTATTATGCCTTAAATGTTGGGTATTTTAGTTTCTTAGTTTCACCAATTCATACTATATTGTCATAAATTGATTTAGTTAAATGTTTTATTTTTAAATGAAATATTTAGACTAAAATACAATATCAATTCAAATGGGATAATTTTATCAACTACATTTGCACAATTGTTATGCATTACATCCCTTGTCCTTGTACAAATTAAGACAAAGTCACAGCCACTCATTTGTGAGATCAACACAATGTATTTCTGTGAGGCCTCGCCCCGACCCATCGTAGCATAGTGATACATTACCCTTATTTTGTTATTCACGACTCGAGATGTCGAGACAGTAACTGATGCTTAGAACATATTTTATTATTTCATGTTGTGTGATGTCATTTGCAGATATATTTGATGATTGTCATTTAATGTTCATGTATATGTATGTTGACGAAATCAGTAAAATGTAGGATTAACACATTGAGTTGGAATCTTTATGATTAAGGATATAAGTAGGATGCAAGAAACCCTGATTTATGTATGTTTCAATTTATGTAAATCTCTGATACGTATATATGTACATGTGATTTTTGAGACTACTAATGTGTGCAATGAGTGTGCAGATATTTTAGTCGAGGAAATCGACGGAGGAATAGAACTGATCTCCATGTGCTAAATTTTGAAAACCTTGTTGTTCGTAATTCATGTATTGTGCTGTGAGATGTATGTATGTATCTCTCTGTGTTTAGTAAATGTTGATGTTCATAACTTTGTTTTGGTTAGTGTTGCTTGACACTCGTAAATTGTTTATGTGCTTTAGTGTGTTGTTTAGGGTTAGTCATCCCTAATTCGGATTTGTGCTTAATTTGCAAGTTAGAGTGGTTAGATGGACCTATTTTATTCCTAGAGTTTATTTGACTCTAACCTCTTTCCTAAGGCTTTTAACATGTTTTTTATTCTAACCAAAGGGTATGGGTATGGGTTAGGGGTCTTTTCCAACCCCTAAGCCCCTTTTTTTGACTTTAGAGATCACTCAAAAATCCCCTTTTTGCCTTTGTGCGAAAATTGCAAGTGGTTGTCATGAGTTGTCTTACCCGACCTCATTTTAGGGTTTAACCATGGTGTAGGTTGAGTTAGGAGTTTCTAGAGTGGCTAGTGGGTGGAAATAGTTATTGCTCCTTTTGGGTGGTTGAGTTGGAGGCTTATTTAGAGGCCTTCCTTGGACTAGTTGTTTTTTTACCCAATCTCTACATTTAGAGAGGAATGCTTGAAGGTTGAAGGAAGGAAAGGGATACTCTACTCAAACTTGTTCATTGCCATTACCTCTTTGTGAAGGTAGGAAATTTCTCATCTCCCCTATTCAGTTTTTATGTTTTGTTTCATGTTCATGTTACCTTGTTGTTGTTTCACTGTTGTATGGTTGTGGGTATGTTGGGAAGGTTTGTAAACCATGTCTTTTTGGTTGTTTTCCTTTCTTTTTTATGTTTGAAAATTTTGAGTTTTCCTTGCATGGGTGTTTTGGTATTACTCACCCTAGGAGAGGGCAGAAGTGACCAATTTTGGGAGAGGTCTGTTTAGTTGGACTCCAACCTGTGTAGAGTCTCTTCTCAGGATGAGAAGAGGGATAAAGGGTAGGGTGTTATGGGCCCCTACCTGTCAACACAAACTTGGTATGAGTATGGCATGTTTAAATGGAAGAACGGAAGTTCTTGGTTATCAGCCCCGATTGGGCATCTGAATTTGGTGTTGTGCTTGACTTCTCCTATTGGAAGAATCCACCTTTCCCTAGTCTTGATTCATTGTGAATCCTATTGTGTAAACCATGTATGATTATGCATGTTTGATTTTTTTTTGGTTCTGCTTGGTTGTCACCCGATCAGTTATTGGTTTCCTCCATGGTTCTTGAAAAGAGATTCGGAAAACATTACAAATTCCTTGATTTTGATCATGAGGAAAAATTTGATGTAATTGTTGAAATTTGGGATTGAGATCCTATTTTAAATTGTATTTTAAACCTTATTGTAAGTGGAAACGAAGCCGAGTTTTCTTCCTGGTTCTTTCTCGGCTGAGCCCTTGAATCAGGTTGATAATAAAATAAGTGATTGAGTAAATTTTGCTTCTCTTAAAATTTTTGTATTCTATGTTGTCATATGAATGTGTATCAAAGATAAGATAGAACAATGATATCCAATTATGCAAGATTCAAATTATAAATGTATGGTATTTCCTTGAGTTTGGTATGATTTAGTTTATGTAAGATTGTGTTGAAAGTGAATTTTCAAGAACATGAAGGAAAGAATTATGTCAAGATATCCAACTTAAATCTGAAAACACAATAGAGGAAAGAACGTGGTGTGTTTTGATACTCCCATCATAAATGAATAGAGCATTATCATTTTGATCTCTTTATTGTTTCAATTGCCTTAAGACTAGTTTCGTCACTATGTTATTTCAATTTTGCTCCATTAGTTATAATAGATAGTTAAACGAATATGTAGATGATTATTTCATGTAATGTAGGTATCATTGAAATACATAGCATCTGAGGTTCATGAAAGTTATTAAGCAGGAATTCATAAGAAATTTACGTAGATTTTGATGATCTTGCACTAGTTGATTTGTTGAGCATAATGCATAAAAAGGTGGTAGATTAATATCATTATGAATTAAAACACCAATTCTATAAGACTTTATAGTAAGACCTTAACCATCAAATAATTTTTCAAAAAGACATATAAAAGATGCCTGTAGAAGCACATTTTCATTCTGGAAATTGTATGAAAGACTCAAAATTTGGTTGATGCTATTACAGACTATTAAAATATTCACATCACAATAAAATAAAATAAAATCTAAAACCAAATTCTATTCATTATGACAAAAATAATATAGTTTTAGTAGACATCCTTAATATCCTAACTCTCACCTATAAAACTTTATCAATGAATATTTGGGGCAAGTCAAATGGTCATCCCACATGATGATGTCACCATGTCCCATCACTATCTTCCTCCAAATTGGGCGCTCAGATTGGAGGGAAGGCATTAAAGTTATGTGTTTAAAATAACAAAATTTTACAAGTGATTTGACCTTGTTCCTTCCACTTGCTACCCTCTTGGATCACATGTTTATTGGGGGAAGGGGGGGGGGGGGTCTGGCACGCCTCCCTTGGGTAGAGCGATGTCCCAAGGACAGCGCTCCTTGGGAAGCACTTGCCCAAGTGGGGCATGGGGTTAGGATGGGGTTAGTGTAGGGTTAGTGTAGGGTGTTAGATATGTTTGGTAGTATAGGTTAGTTTTATGTTAAGATTGTTTATTTTGGTTAATTTTTGTTTTAATTATTTTCGTTAGTATTAGTAATTTTTGTTAATGAAGTTGTTAGTGTTAGAGGTTAATGTAGGTGTTAGGAGTTGTGTTTAGTCACAATTATGTTTGTATAAACTTTAATATCAATTTAGATTTGTGTTAGATGTTTGTTTTGTTTTAGTTTGAGTAGTATTAAGTTAAGTATCTAGTTTAGTAATGAGTTATAATGTAATTTAATTTAGTTGTTTTTACTATTTATTAAAGTTTTAAATTAATGATTGGTGAATTAATAGACTTTAATAAAATGATAATCAGAATGATTGTTTTAAAATTATAGCTAATAATGTTTCAGTTTTGTTAAAATATTGTAAAAAAAATTGTAGATAACGTTTCATGAAATACTTTTATTATCTTAATTTAAATTCATATGGCCATTATATTAGAAAGGTTGTATTTGATTTTATAAAATTTCGATCGGAATTAGATTAAGTATAGTTTATATAGGTGTATGGGTGGATGCGATATGTCTTTTAATGAGTTCTTGATTAGATATTGCAATTTAATTTAACCATACTCATTTAGATTGCTATTTAAATAATTTTCGTATTTTGTTGTGAAGTTAATATAATAGCGTGACTATGATCGATATCAATCTTATAACAGAAGTTTCAAAATCTTAAGGATGTAACCATCCTCTTGTTTATAATCTTAAGACGTAATATAGAGAAACTGACTTAAACTGTAATCACAATCATTTTCAAACTTAGAGTAATTTTATCGTTATCAAAAAAAAAAATTTATTGTGTTCTTGCCCTCATAGTTTGGGCATGACAATTTCTCCCCTCCATTGTTTATTATCGTGCATGTTGTGTAATTTAGCCATGTATATCATGATAAGCTACACTCAACATTTTTCTTGTTTCAATGAACAAGTATGATATACATTTTTCTTGAGATGGAAGATGTAAATGTGTATATATGTTTGGTAGTGACATAAGAGATAGAAAGTTTTTTCATTCATACCAAGCCAATGTTATGCTATATGGATGACATATCCATGATTATTATGTTATTCCCTTTCATACAATTTGGTAAATTTGGATTCATATTACATGTACTATATTAGACCCATGAGTGTGTCTATACATTTAGAGTTTTATAGTTTTCATGGAGGAATTTGATTAAAATATTGATTTTAATGTATTTGGGGAGTTTTATTGTTATTTTTGTCTGCAAAATAATTTTTTGTACTCAGATTCTAACTATTTAGAATTGATTTATTTGGGAAATTTTCAAATATTTTATTTAACTATTGAATAATCAAATTTGAAAGTGACTTTTAAAAAAATGCATTATATTATTTAAATAGTTTATTCTTACTCACTTTTGGCTTTGTGATGAATTGTGATTTACTCTAAATTTTCATTGGAGAAATCAACCTTTTTTATTGGAAAAAATCTAGTTTTCAAATTCTTGCATGGAGCATCTCATTAGATTCATGCTAGGAATGCTCTGCTTTGTTGAAGATTTAACTCAATTCAATGGAGCCTTTATTTTCTTCTCCATCTTTTGGTTTGTCTCCATTTGTGTGGGGTAGGGCATCTCACAATTCATCATTTACTTAGTATTTTCACATGAAGACGATTGAATTAGATGAGTGGGATAGTAATTAGTATACCCTCACATTCTTGTTTAATTCAACCTAATTAGGTGACTGTGAATATTTTATTATTTTCCCATTTGGTATTTGAAATTTTAGTGTAGCTATGCTACCAAATTTATGTGAAGTTCCTAAAAATATAATTTTATTTGATAAGTGTGATGGTGGGTTCCTAAAAGAAAATTGGATTTTATTTTATTAATTTCCATGATGCTTTATTTTGGACATTTTGAAGTTTTCCTTGCTTTGTGAGGCATCTAGATTTTTTATTTGGCTTGTTCAACGTAATTCAAACATTGGAGTGGATTGGCCTCCATCTTTTCAACCACTCCATGGTTTACTTTTTAAATTTTGTTTTCATGGATAAATCCATACTCTTGGAAAAGTACCTAATTGGGTTTTTTATATGTGTTGTATTGTATTTGCATTCTTTTAGATTTTGAATTAATGTAAATTTAAGATCATTTTTTGAGTAAATGATGGAGGTATTTGAGACCACATTACAAGCACATTGAGTGTGCCATGTTCATATCTTGTGATATCCACATTCTTAGTTTGAGACCAATTGAGTCCCATGTGTATTTTGGGTTTATGGCTTTTACATTGTTGTAGTTTGCATTACTCATTGGTGTACAATGAGAGGGTTTCACTTCTTGGACAAAGTTGTGGAGTGCCTTCTCGTGTGTACCCAGAACCATAAGTATCTCAATATATTAATGCGTAGAAGTACTTAATAAGTGAAAAAGAAATTAACTAAGTTTAGGATTAAAACTTAATAGTAAGAATAAATGACTACCTAGCCATCTAAGGGTGTTGATTGAAGGTAATTCAATGTGTTGCTATTTAGAGACATTGCTAAATGACATAGTATCTAGTCATTTAAGGGTATTAATTGAAGATACATTCCAAGCCTATCAATTTATGAATGTTCATCAAATACCTCGGGCTACTAAAAGCCAAGTAATGATACTCCATTAAATTCCATGAATGTTATCCTTTATAGCTTTGAGCATTGACCCTAAGATATTTGTATTATTCTTACACTCAAACTATTTTATTATCCTTGAGTCATACATTTTGTTTGGCACGAGTGTAATCCTTTTTGGTTTGTGTGGTTGCCATGTGATTATGTTCATGTTAATATCTCCATGAGTGTCATGAGGTGGGCCTAAGGGTTCCACATGGTAGCTGGCATTACACCTTACCACCACCAGGGACTTGTAGTGCCTCTCGTGTTTGCAATCTATACCTTGTCTATTTTTTATTTGAGAGATACTTGTTACTCTTTTTATGTTCTTGGAGACGACCTCAAGGTCAGATGTTATACTTTATTTTAGTACCATAGATGCTTTACTACTATGTTGTTTAGTTTATCATATTTGTGTAAGGAAACTCAAGTGCGAAAATAGCTTCCTACACTAATCTCATAAGGAAAGTATGATGCAAATCCTATTAAAATTTTCTTCACTTATAGATTCAATATCATGTAAACAACAATATTGCAGCCAACCATGCATACAAAAAATAGATAGAGAAAGGAACACATAACACAAGGATTTTCTGGTGGGGAAAAACCTTTTGGTAAAACAACCCCACCCCTTCAGAACCTGCACAATGTATTATCTTCAACACGAGGTTACAATACACTTGCAATGCAAGTTCAACATCAACAATAGAAGACTCCAGTAGCTACTTGCAGTACCAACAATACACCTTTTTCACATCACATCTCTTTGCAACCCTAAAAATGCTTATAACATACACTTCACTTTAGGGCTACTCCCAAAGGTAAATTGTATTAGGGTTTTACCATTCTCTGAGAAAATAGGAACCCCAAAAAAAAATTCAAGGCGATGCCCCAAACCCCACTATTGGGGTAGAGTGTACAGTACTCAAATATCTTAGTTGCCACATGTCTTCACCTGTCATTGAATCTTCCTAACATAGCTCTTACGTGTCATAGGAATCCATCATAACCGTTTTAGTCATGATCTCCTTACACACAATTTAAGATGTTGACACATCAATATTATTTGCAAGAAATACATTTTACAAAATAAATAATAAGAATAGGAATTATATAAGGTTGAGACACCTTATTCCTAACAATTTGCATGTTGATGCTATTTTGAGATGGTAGTAGATCTATGAGGATATCTACTTATATGGTTTATTGGACATATTCATTGATCATGTTATGAGATGAATTTTATGCTATGGTTATTTTCCTTCATTCTTGTATCTTTACACTTTTTGTGAACATGAGTGATGTAAATGAATTAAAAAGGTATTTTAATACACATTTCTTAAGCTATGATATTATATGCAATTGCACTTGATCATGTATTTTTGTGTGTAGGAATTATATCCCTGGTAGTGGCACATGGATTTAGTGATTTAGCTGTTTATGTTTACCAATGTTGTCCTTGTATGGTTGACGTATCCTTATTTTAGTTATGTTAATTAAAATCTTTTGATGATTGGTAAATCTGAACTCATCTGCATTATGTGATTAGACCAATGAGTGTGTCTGTGCATTTAGAGGTTCACTCTGTCGTGAAAGTGTTATGTGTTTTTTTGTGATTTTGGGTTTTAATGTTTTAAATCTTTTCTAATTTAATTTTTGGTAGCTTTGCCTTAGGTGAATTTCCATTATGGATAATAACCTATTTTTGTTTAGGTCAATTTGGAGTTTAGCTACTCCAGCTAGCTAATTTCCAGAATCAACTATTCACATGAAAAGTGAATAAGTATTGGAAAAGTGGAATTATTATTCACTTTTCACTTTTCAAAAATAGAATTTGGGGAGAAAAATTGGAAATCCTCTTCTCAAGGATTCTTGTTTTGTTCATTATGGGAGCTATGAGTGTGGGATTTGTGTGACATTGGTCTTGTTGGATTCAGCTCGCAGAGTTTATGCTTTACCATCAGTTTCAGCAGTTTCAACAAATTATTTATTTTATTTTATGGGTTTCAGTTTCAGCCCCTTTTGCTGCCAGGTAGGGCCTTCCCATTTTAATGATTTTGCTTCATTTCTACTTCTGTTTCTTATAGTAGTATGTTGGGAGGTTGAGAACTAGTGTTTCCCTTCATTTTTGTTTGTTAGTTCTACCCGATTGGCTAGGTATGAACATTTTCCTTGTTTTTGAAATGGGGGTTTGGGTTTTTGAGCTATTATGCTGGCCATTTTTCCATATGGTATTTGATTTTGGTTATTTTTGGATTTTCAAGGTTTTTGCACCCAAAGGAAAAATGGGTTTTAATTTTGGAATTTTTTCAAAATTTGGGGTTTTTATCTCATTTTGCATGCCGCCATATTTTCTCGAGTTTTCTTGGCACAATGTGGGTTGTGGAACTAGATGATCCATTTGGATATCTGTTAGACCACTTTTGCATCTTTTGTTGCATCCGTCCTCTCGATTCTACTTTTTGTTGAGGGACTTTTTGCTTTGTGTTCTCATCTAGTCCTTTGTTATGATATTCGTGATGGTGGTGCACCACACACAAGTACGTGCACATACATTATCAAATGACTTGCGAGTCTCGATCTTCCATGGTATTTTTTGAAGTGTGATCATTGGGGTTGGGTTGGGAATTCGCATGCCTACAGGCACTCATTGCTTCATGAGCATGGGTAGGGTAGGGTAGCATATGGAGGGGGCTTCTATCTTACAGCCCAGCAATCATGATGTCGTGGGTTGGCAAAGGAAGTTTTATATAAGTGATAACTAAAGAAAATACTGGATGGTAATAAAACTTAAGATAATAAAATGGTGAGCACCCAATTAAGTTTGAGGTCATAATGTGTGAGCACCTATTTAAGTTTGAGGACACACGATTCGAGCTTGGGCTTTTCGATGCCAAGTGACTCTCCATGATGTCAACCCCTACATAGTAGCCCTTTGAGATGTCTGACCAGGATCCATAGTTATGCATTGTCTTTGTCTTGGATTTAGTCATCATACTTCTTGGTGTGAGTGTTATTCATGGTTTTTTTCTTTGTGTGTGGTTGTGGTTGGTTCATTTCTCCATCAGCACGGTGGGTGTGGACCTACGGGTGCCATGTGGTTGGGAGACGTAGCTACCTACACCACTGCTAGGGACTAGTGTACAGAGATCATCTTGTATCCTAGTGCGACCATTGCTGGATGTGGTCACTTGGTACTTCAATTTACAGAGTATGCTTTCTTGTAATTTATGGTTTCATTGGGATGTTGTTTATCATGTTTAGATGATGTTGGTTTTAACGCATTCCTTATTATGATGATTAGTATGTGGTAGGTGATATTATCTACTTATAAGATTATCTTATGCTTTACTTCTAGCATGTTAGATTTCCTTTGCTTATATTATAGCATGTTTAGTAGTGATGTCCCTATCACAACAGCACCGATGATCTAATCGGTGGCTTGGGATGTTACATGTGGGGGATGGCTAGGGCCCATGATGGTGCTATGACATCATTGATGGTTGGGAGGAATCGTGTACTTAGTGGTTATTTTTGCTCATTGTGATGTTAATTATGTTTAATTGCGATGCTGCTTTCAATTCATTGTGATGTTTTCCTTTCTATATATTTCCCTTCACTATTTGATAGATGGTTAGATTTCAGCTTTCTATCTTTTAATTATTTAGTTATAGTTTGAGTGTTCATGCCTCGAGATGTGGGTCTAGTACTCCCTGATGTGGAGGTTTTATACTCTATTTTTTCCCTTTTTTGTTCTCTTTAGGTGTTCTTGTGTTTCTTTGGGTGACATTTTATCAGCATGGTGCAACATAAAAATGTATCGCACACCCATAGAAACTATGTCATCTGTTACTAAAAAGTATCACATACCTCTTGGAGAAATTTTGCATGACACTAGAAAGTATCGCACCTCCTTTGGATAAATGTTGTATGATACCCTGAAAGTATCGCTTGCATTTGATAAAAGTATTGCTCAAACTCTGAAAGTGTCGCCCTCCTTTGTAAGAAATGTTGCGCGATACTTTTTAGTTTCATATTAAAGTATCACACAAGTTTTGTTAAAACCTACGTGGGCTGGCAGTGGGCACTTTTCAATTTGATCCAAACTTTTTGAGAGTTGATTTGGATACCCTTTTCGGTGTTCTTCAACCGTATGGTGTCACATTTTGGATCTAGGTTGTTTCTATTCTTTTCCAAAAAAAATTCTTCCATTGTTGTCCTTCGGGGTTTAAAATATATCATTTAATTTCTTATACTTAAGATATATTTTAATATATGCGATGAATCATTTGAGATGGGTTTCAGACCTCTACTTGCTAAGGTAAAGTTTTTAAGAAATTTTTAGGGCTTCAGAATTCAAACTTAGCCAATTTTTAGGAGTTTGCTTTGGTCTTTTAGTTTGGTCGATCTCTTATGATTTTGTGTTCATGGTTTTGGTAGTAGTGGCGTTTGGAGATCTATTGGTGTTGGATGGGGTGACAGTCTTCCATTGTTATCTTTATGATTTGTGTAGGTTGTTATCATGTACACTTACACTTGGTTATATATATATATATATATATATATATATATATATATATATATATATATATATATATATATATATTCTAGCTTGTTTTTCATCCTTATTTCCAAGGATCTTTGGGCAGGGCATTACATCTGGTATCAGAGCCCATGTTGCAACATTGGGATCTTTTTGTTATGCTTCCACTATGGTTTTGTTTTTTGTTGTGTATTGTTATATTATGTTTTATTATTTGATATCTTGTTGGTTCATGTTTTAACTCTTATGCTTGTGATCTGATTGTTCTGACCTTATCTTGTTGTTCCTATAGTGATGCCTCCTACATGTAGACCTAGTGGTCATGGTGGTACTCATAGTGGTAACCATGAAAATGAACACCAGGAAGAGGAACATTAGGTAGGAGGGGGAGAATAGGATAACAATGCTAATCAAAATCTCTTGGGGGCATTGATGCCAGTGCTTAAAAAAATTCTTACTCAAATGGGCCCTCGTGTTGAGGAGTGCCAGCATGATCAAGAGCAAGAAGAGGGATCCCACCATGGAGAGTCCCATCATTCAGAGCATAGAGAGGAGGAACATGAGCATGAACATGAATGTTCTTGTACACCACCTGGTGGTAGAAGGCACCGATGGAGGAGCCATGACTAGGATGATGTTGATCTCACGTAGATTGAGATGATGTGAGAACTTCAAAGGTCCAAACCACCAAAGTTTGATGGCCAAGGAACAAGACTCAAGGCTGAGACCTAGTTACTTGACATGGGGCATTGTTTCTCATTACTACCTTATGGAAGCAACATAAAGGCCCATTATGCGATCATGCAACTAAGGGAACATAGTTCCATTTGGTGGGGTGAAGAGAGTGAAAGACTTAGTATCAATGTCATAGATCTCACCTAGGAGATCTTCGAGGAAAGGTTTAGAGAGAAGTTTCTATCACCATAATATTGTGAAGCTCATATTGATGAATTCCATGAGCTTAAATAGGGCTTTATGATAGTTGATCAGTATGAGATGAAGTTCCTTGGTTTGAAATAGTATTTGAGCTATAGGCATGATGATGCACTCATCACCCAACATTTTTTTAGGGGTCTTAGAGACTCCATCATTGGAGATGTCTGTGCTCATCAACTGAGGACACTTGCTCTTGCCATGGAGAAGGCAAGGATCATCAAGAGTAATGTGGTTAGGGGGTGCAGTGGTAAATTTGGTTCTTAGAACCAAAGTGCTTGGAATTCAGGACAAGATGCTTAGTTCACTCAATCCTCAGGCAAGGGTCAATCCTAATATGAATCCTCTCAAGGTGGTTATCATGGTAAGAGTAAGAAGAAGTTTTGGGGAAAGAAGGGACAATCCTTTGGTACATCAAGAAAGAAAGGAGATAACCAGAATTGAGGACAAAAATCTCAACAGGATCCCCCTCCTTAGAGTAGTTAGCAAAATTCTAGTAGGGGTAGTGCACCTTACCCTAGTGCTACTCAAGGTGGTCATGGAATAGGTGCTAGCTTTGGAGAAAATTATTTTTCTTATGGCCAACCTAGCCATAAATCTTATGATTGTTCAATTAAACCATCGACAAGACCTAGTAAGGGTGCAACGAGATCTAAACCTACTGTAGGAGATGTGGGTCAAAATCACAGTCTTTGCGATGGTTGACAACCATCAAGCTGAGCATCAAGGTATAGTAGTTGAGGCTATAGGTATGTTGCATGGCATTTTATTTTCAATTTTGTTTGACTCTAGTGCTTCAGATTCTTTTCTATCACCATCTCTTGTTCAGCGATGTGGGATAGTGGCAATGCGTTAGGTTGATAGGTGGCAAGTGGAGTTAGCCATGGGTTCTAAGGTGGCTATTGACTCATTGATTAGGAGTTATTGTTTGAATTTTGGAAGCTTCACCACCACAGTGCATCTAAAAATTCTACATCTGGGATCATATGACATTGTGTTTGGCATGGATTGGTTAGCTGCCCATCAAAAAAATATCGATTGCCATCATAAGGTGGTACAGTGTGTTGATGACACAGGTGGGAAGGTGGAACTTTTGGGAGTTTAGAGACCAGTCTCTCTTCGTATGATCTTAGCTAATCAGCTAAAGCAAAGTGTGCAAAAAGGTTGCCAGTTGTTCCTCGTGTCTCTCAGTGATCTTGAGGAAGCCAAGGGCCGTGTGGTGACACTTGATGATCACCCACTCCTTCATGAGTATGCAAATGTGTTTCCTAATGAGATTCCAAGTATGCCACCATAGCATGACATTGATATTTGGATTGATCTTGTACCAGGAGCAGAGTCAATTTCACAAGCTCCTTACTGCATGACTACTCAAGAGTTGAGTGAGCTAAAATTGCAGTTGGAGGAATTGTTGGCCAAGGTCCATATTCATCCTAGTGTATCCCCATGGGGTGCACCAGTCATCTTCATGAAGAATAAGGATGGTTCATTGTGTTTGTGCATCAATTACTTGTAGTTGAATAAGGTGACGATGAAGAATCATTATCCTTTGTCGAGGATAGATGACTTGTTTGATCAGATGAAGGGAGCTTGAGTGTTCTCAAAGATTGATCTAAATTCAAGATACCATCAGCTTCGTATCTAGGAGGCTAACATTCATCAAATAGATTTTCATACATGGTATGGGCATTATGAGTTCACAGTTGTACCCTTTGGGTTAACCAATGCACCATCAGTATTTATGAGTTTGATGAATGGTGTATTCTGCAC
This sequence comes from Cupressus sempervirens, assembly GCA_028749045.1. NCBI lineage: Eukaryota > Viridiplantae > Streptophyta > Pinopsida > Cupressales > Cupressaceae > Cupressus > Cupressus sempervirens. The sequence continues at coordinate 853,402,521 of CM053789.1, read as the reverse complement.
TTAGCTTGATCAATGTGTCATTGTACTCTTGGATGACATATTGATTTATTCAAAGATTGTGGAGGAGCATAAAGTCCACTTACGTCAAGTATTGCAATGTTTGAGAGATCATCAATTGTATGGTAACCTGAGTAAATGTGGGTTCTTCTAGTCTGAGGTGAAGTATTTGGAACATATCATCACTGGTGATGGGATTGCAGTGGATCTAAAGAAGATTCATGCTATCATGGAATGGCCGGCACCCACTAATATCTCAAAAGTTTGTAGTTCCATGGGATTGGTAGGTTACTACTATTGCTTCATGAAATATTTCTCACGAGTAGCCCATCCCATCACTTCTCTTCAGAGGAAAGGGAAGAAGTTTGTTTGGTCAGACCAGTGCGAGGTATCATTTAATGCTCTTAAGGAGTGTTTGACTACTACACTAGTCCTTGTAGTGCCTAATCCTATAGGTGATTTCATGTTTTGCACAAATGCTTTGTTGGAAGGCATGGCTGTGGTGTTAATGTAGGATGGTCGAGTGATCACTTTTGAGTCTAGAAAACTCATTGAGTCTAGAAAACTCAAGGACCATGAGCTTAACTACCCCACTTATGATTTATAACTCATAGTCATAGTGCATGCCCTTGTTTGTTGTAGGCATTTCCTTTTGGGACATAGGTTTGAGTTGCATAGCGATCATAGGAGCTTGCAGTTTATCTTTACTCAGCCAAACTTGAGTGCACAACAGCATCGCTAGATGGAATTCCTATGTGAGTATGACTTTGATGTTCATTACATCAAAGGGAAGGAAAATTTCATTACAGATGCTTTGAGTAGAAGGCAACATGAGGTATTAGTGATGTCATTGGGAGTGGATTTTTGAAGCCGTATCTTGGAGGCTTTGCCTAGTGACAATTGGTATCAGGAGGTAAGGGCAGAGATTGAGTCTAGATGTACCCTTGAGGGGAGATTTTTGGGTTATGTACATGAGTTTGATGGACTACTATGTCACAAGGGGTGTATCTATGTACCCATGTTGGTTGATCTTCATACCTTGGTTTTGTCAGAAGCACATCATGCACTGTATTCTACACATTTTGGTGTTAAGAAGATGCATGCTTATCTCAAATAGTTGTACTTTTGGGTAGGGATGAGGTGCGATGTTGCTAATTTTGTTGCTAGATGCCTTGAGTGCTGGAGAGTAAAGGTAGAGCATTAGCATCTGGCAGGTCTTTTGCAACCACATACCATTCTAGAATGGAAGTGGGATACGATATCCATTGATTTTATCAAAAGGTTGCCTATGTCATCATAGAGACATGATTGTATCATGGTGACTATGGACAATTTGTCCAAGGTAGCATATTTTTCACCCATGAGAGCATCCTACATAGCTTCTTCTATAGCACATCTTTTCTTGGCAGATATTGTTCATTTGCATGGGATTCCTTGTTAGATCATTTCAGATAGAAACCCAGTGTTTACTTCTACACTGTGGACATCTCTCCAGCATGCTTTGGGTGTGCAGCTCAAATTCAGTTTGGCTTATCACCGAAAGATCGATGGTCAGACTAAGAGAGTAAATCAGGTTCTAGAGGATATGCTTCACATGAATGTTATGGATAGGTAGGTGAAGTGGGAGGACTATTTGTACCTTTTTGAGTTTGCATACAACAACAGTTATCATAGTTCTCTTGGTATGTCACCTTTTCAGACCTTGTATGGTAGACCATGTTGTACCCCTTTGAGTTGGGATCTTTAGGAGGACTAAGTTCTTTTGGAACAAGATATGCTTCAAGATATGGAGCAGTAGGTTGTTCGCATTAGGGAGCAATTGGTTATTGCTCAAGACAAGCAAAAGAAGTATGCAGATGACCATAGGTTGGATCGTCACTTTTCTATTGGTGATAGGTTGTTTTTGAGATTTCCTTCAAGGAAGAGCCCCATCCATTATGCGAAAGGCTCTAATTTGGCACCACGTTTTGTTGGACCTTTTGAGATCCTCGAGAGGATTGGTCCTATCGCTTATTGTCTAGCATTGCCACCTAACCTATTGCACATTCACGATGTTTTCCATGTTTCTATTTTGTGACAGTATATTCTGGATGTGACCCATATTCTTGAATGGGATGCTTTGTAGGTAGTGGATGGGCAGCTTACTTTGGAGCCCATTCATATCATACAGTAGTGGAGGCTGACCTTACAAGGTCAGGACATAAAGTAGGTAAGGGTCCAATGGGACTCGAGTGATGAGACCTCTATGACTTGGGATGATGCTACATGGTTGAGGGGATTGTACCCCTATCTTTTTATTGGCTTCCAGGAGTAAGGCTATGCTAGTGGGGGAGGATGTAGTGCCTCTCATGTTTGCAGTTTGTACCTTGTCTATTTTTTATTCGAGAGATACTTGTTACTCTTTTTATGTTCTTGGAGATGACCTCAGGGTTGGATGTTATACTTTGTTTTAGTACCATAGATGCTTTACTGCTATGTTGTTTAGTTTATCATATTTGCAAGTTGATGCTATTTTGAGATGGTAGTAGATCTATGAGGATATCTACTTATATGGTTTATTGGACATATTCATTGATCATGTTATGAGATGAATTTTATGCTATGGTTACTTTCCTTCATTCTTGTATCTTTACGCTTTTTGTGAACATGAGTGATGTAAATGAATTAAATAGGTATTTTAATACGTGTTGCTTCAGCTATGATATTATATGCAATTTCACTTGATCATGTATTTTCATGTGCAAGAATTATATCCCTAGTAGTGGCACATGGAGTTAGTGACTCGGCTATTCATGTTTACCAATGTCGTCCTTGTATGGTCGACGTATCCTTATTTTAGTTATGTTAATTAAAACCTTTCAGTGATTAGTAAATCCGAACTCATCTGCATTATGTGATTAGACCAGTGAGCTTGTCTGTGCATTTAGAGGTTCACTCTATCACAAAAGTGTTATGTGTTTTTCTGTAATTTTGGGTTTTGAGGTTTTAAATCTTTTCTAATTTAATTTCTGACAGCTTTTCATTAGGCAAATTTTTGTTATGGATAATAACCTATTTTCATTTGGGTTGATTTGTAATTTAGCTACTCTAGGTGGCTAATTTAAATAATCAACTATTTACTTGAAAAGTGAATAAGTATTGGAAAAGTGGAATTATTATTCACTTTTCACTTTTCAGAAATAGAATTTGGGGAGCAAAATTGGAAATCCTCTTCTGAAGGATTCTTGTTTTGCTCATTCTGGGAGCTGTGAGTGTAGAATCTATGTGAGGTTGGTCTTGTTGGATTTAGCTCAGGTAGTTTATGCTTTGCTATCAATTTTAGCAGTTTTGATGAATTATTTATTTTATTCTGCGGGTTTCAATTTCAGCCCGTTTTGCTGCCAGGTAGGGCCTTCCCGTTTTAATGTTTTTGCTCTATTTTTTCTTCTATTTCTTATAGCAGTATGTTGAGAGGATGAGAACTAGTGTTCCCCTCCATTTCTATTTGTTGGTTCTACCCAATTGGTCGAGGATGAACATTTTCCCTATTTTTGAAATGGGGGTTTGGGTTTTTGAGCTATTATGCTAGCCATTTTTTCATACGGTATCCGATTTTGGTTATTTTTGGATTTTTGGGGTTTTTGCACCCTAAGGACAAATGGGTTTTAATTTTGGAATTTTTCCAAAATTTGGGGTTTTTACCTCGTTTTGCATGCTGCCCTATTTTCATGGGTTTTCTTGCCACAACGTGGGTCGTGGAACTAGATGATCCATTTGGATATTTGTCAAACCACTTTTACATCTTTTTTTGCATTGGGATGGGTGTTGCATCCATCCCCTTGATTCTATTTTTGGTTGAGGGACCTTTTGCTTTGTGTTCTCATCTAGTCCTTTGTTATGATCTTTGTGATGCTGGTGCACCACACACGATTACGTGCGCATACATTGTTGGATGACTTGCAAGTCCCAATCTTCCATGGTATTTCTGGAAGTGTGATCATTGGGGTTGGGTTGGCAATTTTCATGCCTACAAGCACTCATCATTGGATGAGCATGGGTAGGGTAGGGTAGCATATGGAGGGGGCTTCTATCTTGCAACCTGACGATAACTAAAGAAAATACTGGATGGTAATAAAACTTATGATAATAAAATGTGTGAGCACCAGATTAAGTTTGAGGACACAATGTGTAAGTACCCATTTAAGTTTGAGGACACACAATCTGAGCTTGGGCCTTTCAATTCCAAGAAAATCTCCATGATGTTAGCCCCTATATAGTAGCCCTTTGAGATGTCTAACCAAGATCTATAATTAGGCATTGTCTTTGTCTTGGATTCAGTCATCATACTTCTTCGAGTGAGTGTTAGCCATGGTTGTTTGCTTTGTGTGTGGTTGTGGTTGGTTCATTATCTCCATTAGCATGATGAGTGTAGACCTATGGGTGCCACATGGTTGGGAGGCATAGCTACCTACACCACTGCTAGGGATCAGTGTATAGAGACTATCTTTTATCCTAGTGTGGCCATTGCTGGATGTGGTCACTTGGTACTTCAGTTTACGAAGTATGCTTTCTTGTGATTTATGGTTTCATTGGGATGTTGTTTATCATGTTTATATGATGTCGATTTTAATGTATTCCTTATTATGATGATTAGTATGTGGTAGGTGATGTTATCTACTAATAGGATTATCTTATGCTTTACTTCTAGCATGTTAGATTTCCTTTGCTTATATTGTAGCATGTTTAGTAGTGACATCCCTATCATGATAGCACCAATGATCTGATCGATGGCTTGGGATGTTATGCATGGGGGATGGCTAGGGCCCATGATGGTCTTATGATGCCATTGACGGTTGGGAGGAACCACATACTTAGTGGTTATTTTTGCTCATTGCGATGTTAATTATGTTTAATTGCAATGTTGCTTTCAGCTCATTGTGATGTTTTCCTTTCTGTATATTTCCCTTCACTATTTGATATATGGTTAGATTTCAGCTATTCATCTTTTAATTATTTAGTTATACTTTGAGTGTTCATGCCTCAAGATGTGGATCCGGTACTCCCCGATGTGGAGGTCTTATACTCTATTTTTCCCTTTTGTGTTCTCTTTAGGTGTTCTTGTGTTTCTTTGGGTGACATTTTATCAGCATGGTGTGACATAAAAATGTATCACACACCCATAGAAATTGAGTCGTACGATACTAGAAAGTATCGCATGCCTCTTGGAGAAGTGTCGCGCGACAGTGGAAAGTATCACACCTCCTTTGGAGAAATGTCATACGATACCCTAAAAGTATTGCACGCCTTTGAGAAAAGTATCGCTCAAACTCTAAAGTGTCACCCTCCTTTGTAAGAAATGTCGTGCGATACTTTTTAGTGTTGTATTAAAGTATCACACAAGTTTCGTAAAAACTTGCATGGACCGACAGTAGGCACTTTTCAGTTTGATCCAAAATTTTTGAGAGTTGTTTTGGATACCCTTTTCAGTGTTCTTTGAATGTATGGTGTCACATTTTGGATCCAATTTTTTTCTGTTCTTTTCCAATTTTGCATCTTCCATTATTGTCCTTCAGGGTTTAAAATATATCATTTAATTCCTTATACTTATGATATATTTTAATATATGCGACGAATCATTTGAGATGGGTTCAGACCTCTACGAGCTAAGGTAAAGTTTTTAGGAAATTTTTAGGGCTTCAAAATTCAAACTTAGCCAAATTTTTAGGAGTTTTCTTTGGTCTTTTAACTTGGTCGATCTCTTATGATTTCATTTTCGTGGTTTTGGTAGTAGTGGCATTTGGAGATCCGTTGGTGTTGGATGGGGTGACAGTCTTCTGTTGCTATCTTTATGATCTTTGTAGGTTGTTATCATATGCACTTACACTTGGTTTTAAATATTCTGACTTGGTTTTCATCCTTGTTTCCAAAGATCTGTAGGCGGGGCATTACAAGACTAATGTACATGTGATGAACTTCCCTTGACTATAAAGACTTAGATCTTGAGATATCACTTCATGTGATGGCGTTTGCATATGTATTTCCATTTTCACATTGATATTTCCTTGCTATAGCCTACATTCTATTAGGCACTCTATTTTTGTAACCAAGTTAATATGGCCTTGATATTATCTATTCTCTACTCCTCTATGTAGAGCTAGATGATTTCCAATAGTATGTTAGACTTGACATAGCTAGTGTCTTTCATTTCTTATGTTTTCAATCAAAATTCATGAAACAAGATTTGTGCCTATTATTCAGCATCTACATAGCTCAACATCTCCACCTCTCTAGAATGAGACTTTTTGTCTCAAAAGATGACAATTTATGGATCACTATCAGAGCCAAAGTTTCTACATTGGGAGCTCTAGGTATATTGGAATGCCACTAGTTGATAACTAGTTAAACTTAAACGGCTATATGTATCTATTACAATCTGAACACTTTGAACTTCAAACTTGAATACTTAAAATATAGAAAAAGGCAAAAACTTGAACAACTATTGAGTTTTATTTCAAGCATGTTTTCTTAGGATTATGCTTTAAAGTGGTATGCCTTTGTTGACCTTGTAAGCATTTTTTTTGTTCGTGCTTGGGTTTTTTAGGAGGATGATGTCTAAGGCTAGATCTGCTATTAGGGGTCATAGTATAGACATAGATAAAGGTCATGGGAGAGGTAGACATGATAATCATCTTCCAACTCCTATAAAGAGTCCTCTTTAGGAGGAGAGACATAGAGAAGAGCATGTTGACTTAGGGGAGACTAATTTAAGATAGATAATGATGATGATCTTAAAGCACCTACCTCCTCCAAGGGATGCTAATCAGGAGGGATCACATCATGCTAGGAATGAGGAAAGGTAGAGATCTAAGAGTCCTTGGAGAGACCTCCATGGTGATAGATAGAGATTGGCTAAGGACACTCCAATGAAGGACCTATAGAGGTCGAAGATCAAACCTTTCAATGCACTTGGTATAGGATATGTGGTAGGACAATAGTTAATTACATTAGATAGATGTTTTGTGATGCAAGAATTTGACTCTAATGTCAAAGTGAGGTATGTCATCACCCACCTAGAGCTCTTTGGGGCTACATGGTGGAATAATAAGGAGAAGAAATTGGGTGTGAACATGAACACCATTACATGGGAGTTATTCCTAGAGATCTTTCATGAACATTTCCTAACAGAGGAATGTCACTAGCAAAGGGCATATGAGTTCCATAGTCTGAGGCAGTGTACTATGAATATGGAAGAGTATGAACAAAAATTCTATGAGCTCATGCCATATGCAAGAACTAGTGATAGTTCACCATAATGGTTCAACACTTAATTTGGGTTTTGAACAACCATCTAATTGGGGGTGTACAGGTTTTCCAACCTAAAACCCTGAAGGATGTGGTACATCAGGCTATCCTTTTAGAGAAAAACATCATTTTTGGACATGTTGTTTTTGTGGGAGCACCTACAACATCAAGCTCCAAGGTTAATCAAGGAGTGGGTAGTAGTAGGAAACCTCCTTCTTCTGGAGGCAATCAGCAATAGTAGTAGGGAGGATCTTATCCTCCAGCATGGAATGGTGGTGGTGGTTCACACTCTTGGGATTTTCAATACTCTCGGTCCAATAAGCACAACTAGTATGACCAACAATCATAGAGTACTCATTCTTTTGCTAGTGGGCATAGTTTTTAGTAGTCCAGCACACCTAGAGTGCAAAGGAGTTTTGATGGAGAACATTTTTCATGTGGACAACAAAAATGCAATTCATTCCATTGTCCTAAATGGAAATCACAGTTCTTGGATTAGAGACTCACAACTTTAGAAACCACGATTGAAGATATGGGTAGACCTATAGGGTGTTTTCAATGGAGTCTTATCCTCCTACAAGGTGAAAGGGTCCAATGGGACCTATACAGTGAGTGCTTTAGTTTTATATTTATTTTAGGCTTCTAGGAGTAAGCCTAAGTCTAAGGGGGTGGATGTAATGCCTACCCCTAGTTTACTTTTCATGTCAGATTACCAAATTCTTTTAGGCCAATTTTATGGTTATGTTTTACAATTAGTAGTACTTGGTTATCAAATTTGTTGCTATTTCATACTTAGTTGATATATTTGATGAGCTACTTAATACTTAGTTATTTCATGTGTTTATGATTATTATTTCAATGATGATACATGTATATTTATATAGTGATTTTAGTTATTTCATGATGATATTTAGATGGATGATTTTATGTAGTTTTTATGGATAGTTACCCCATACCTGCATGTGTATGGTGTACTTGAATGATTTACTTTATGTATGATGTTTCTGATGTGGTTGAGAGAGGGAGTCATAGTCACCTACTAATCAAGATCTACATGATGTACCACTCCCCACCATTTCATGTTTAGTTTATATTTATATGTGTATGTACACACTCAAATTTTATGTAGATTACAAGTACTGGGCATCGACTTCCCTGAATTGTTAGGATGAGCATACCCTATTGCAGTATCTCAATGGAAAAAGAGGGGAGATAATTCTTGAGTCCATATCCTAACCTTAAGCTAATTGTCCTAGAAAGAAGGATAAGTATTTGAGTTTTACCCTTCTGAATTTGTCAAATGACGTGAATTTGCAATTTTGACCCTTGAGTTTGATGTAGTCTTTGTTCTTTATAATGGGTTTCCATAATTAGTTTTGTGGGTCTATTGTGATTTTTAGCTATAATTAAATCAAATTAAGAGAATATTAAAAGATTTTATTTAATGAAAATTTATAAAGAAAAATCAATATTTAATTACTATTAATTAATTGAGAAAATTAATTATATAAAAGAATTAAATTTAAAAGATTTAATTAAAGTTCTAAATTTGAGATAATTATATTTATTTAATTTAATAATAATTCATTCAAGAGTTTCATTTTTATAATAAACTCTAAATATTACTATTAGTTAAATTAATAAATATTTTATTAAATACATCTTGTGGTTTAATAAAAGATAGAAAGAATAAGTTTAATAAAGCTTATTTTAATTAAAATGCAAAAAGTTTGCCCATGAAATTAAAATATAATAAAATAATTAAGAAAAAGTTTTCGCACGATTTCAAAACCAAAACCCTAAGAGGGAGAAAGCTCTTTATTAAGAAATTAGAACTCATTTCTCCACACATAGGTTTGGAGGAGCAAATTTTGAAAAGGGTTTCAAAAACACGAGAATTTCTTGCAAGCTCCAAGCATTCATCTAGTTAGCATTAGAGAAAGGTAAGATCTTGTATAGTTTTGTACAATAGTTTTCCCTTTGAAATCTCTTTGTCTTCTCTGTGTTTGTATGGATATATTTACTAAATTTTATTCGAGTTGAAACCCTTGTGTTGAAATTTACTATTCTTCGTTTCTTGAAAACATGTGTGAATAAATTTGATATTGGGAACCCTTGTTTGATTGTTTGGATTCGGGATGGGATTTGAAAAGGAATATCAAAAATTAAATCTTACAATTGGATAGTTTGTATTCATTTTCCAATTAAATCTATATTGGAAAATTTGTAATATATATATATATATATACCACAATGAATTATTAATGTGATAATTTTTATAATAAAATAGACCTTGAAAATAGATATGGTGGTACAATTTTTGGAAGGGGGCAAGTTTGTTTATATCTATATATATATATATATATATATATATATATATATATAATTAGGAGGCAGGCCACCACTTCCCACCTCCCCTCCTCCTAGCTCCTCTCGGCAACTAGGCATGGCGCATGGCTGCTAAAGTAGACTGCAACTACCTAAGGCAGACTATAGCAACCTAGGTAGTATGTGGCTCCCAAAGGAGCCTGCTTGTGTAGTCTGTGTGAGGCTTAAGGTAAGAATTTATTTTTGTTTTATTTTTATGATTTTTTAATATTATATATATATATATATAATTTATATAAATAATTTTATATATTAAATATTATTATTATTATTAATTAATATTATTTAATTAAATAGATTTTGTACTTATTTTATTAATAACTAATAAGTATTATCTTTAATAATTTAATATTAATGTTGAATTTTTAATAATATCTATTTGAAAATTTTATTAATAACCTTATTATTTAAAATATATTTACAATGTAAATTGATAATTTGTAATTCAACTTAGAGAATGGAATATTTTAATAAACTCATGTTTTGCTTGATAGTTTAGTTTTATATGGAAAATGATTCCTAATACTAGGGGAATTTTATCATTTTGGATAATTCAAAAACCTTAGCAATTATAACACTTTGAAAGGACGAAAGTAGGAACCCTGTTTGAAAATCAAACCTTTGTGTTTTCAAAACTGAATGATCTATGAAATTACTTTTTGATGTGATGTACATTTTACCTTGCATTGGGTTCAAGTTTGACTTAGTGTGTTGACCAATCAAGATGTTTACCAGAGGCTTGGGGGTTTTTGTTCTATGATGATGTTATGGTTATAGTTTCAATCACAATCTTTTATACCCAACCATGGTGATGTACTCACATATTTCTATGATGAGTTTTGATCAAATGTTTGTTAGTGCTTTCTACTGTCTTGTGTAGAACTAAGGTGTATGGTATGATTTTCTTGGTGTGACCATTGATTTTTGATCAATTATCTTTTGATTCTTTCCAATTGCTTGTATAGAACTGAGGTGATTATTGTTACTTTCTTGTTGTAATCTTTGAGTTTTCAATCAATTATCTATTAGTGCTTGCCAATTTCTTGCATAGGACTAAGGTGAAATTTTTTATTTCATGAGTTGTACTATTCATGAGCTTAGGGTAGATAACCTATGTGTACATTGGGAAGTGGCTTGCAATGGAGGATGGAGCGCTAAACAACTAATTGGGTAACCCATTATAGGTGATTTTAATAAGTGATAGAATTCCATTAAATGAAAGTAAAATGAATTAATAAGAGTCAATATTTTTTCTCCCCCATACCTTGAGTTCTAGTATAGGCTAGAATGGGAGTAGAGAGGATGCTTGGTTGTGACCTTACTTTGTTAGTATGTCTTGTCTGTACAAAAGGACACAGATACTGCATAGAGACACTAGGGGGCTAGAGTCCAAATAGGCTAATAGGGTAACCTTAGATATGGTTCATGTGATGACACTTGCCCACTTAAATAGTATATTTCCCATGTGTCTTTTTTTCCTCTAAGATTAGATGATACTGGTGTCTTAGTCCCCTTTGAGATAGTTTTCTATCAGGTATTTCCTTGACCTAGATGTTGGTTATGACTTGTGGATTGATATCCATTTGGGACTTATGATTATGTCCTCAGCATGGTGGGAGTGGGCCATTTATGTTCCATGAGGTTAGGTAGTAGTGTTTCTTATACCATTTCTTGATCCAACATCTAGATGTTGATGTTGGGTGTGCTTGTGTAGTTGTTCCTTTCTTTTTGATCTTGTATTTCTATTAGATAGTACTATTATGTTGTACTATACTTGATTATCAAAGATCTTATGAGATGATGTATTTATTTATGATGTATATTCTTTAAGCTTTTCATACCTTGTGACTTTTACAGTGGATGATTATGCATTCTAGTTATGCCAAGTGACATCTTATGTAATTGTATATTATTTAATTGGATTCGTACTTGTGGTTGTTTGATGATGTGGATTTTGGTTGTGTTAGATTTAATATTAAACTTATATATGAGATTCAATGTCATGGAACCCTTAAGAGATGTAATCTATTTTGTATGGTTGTATGTACGCGAGTTATTGCTTGCACTATATTATCTCTTGTTGTTATTATCTTTATTATAATAATAAAAATGTTTGGCAAACTTAGTGAAACTTTAGGTTAATTTCTTTTGGGTTCCCTTTTGGGGTATTACAATCCACATCTTCGTCTATTGATGTCTATGGAGTGAAAATCAATATCTCTGCCTACTTTTTATAATCTCCACCTAGTGTAAAATTGCAAATAGTTTTGAGAACTAGGTGTGTTGTGTATGCTTTTAGGTTGGAATCTAGAATGTGATTAACTTTCTTTAGATCTTGTTAATAATCATTTAATGGTGTTGGTATTACTTAATTATTTATGACCATGAATAGAAATGAATTAATTTTAATGGTTAATCATGTAGGAACATCTACTTTTGGCTTAAAAAGAACATTAATTTGTGGGATAGAGATTAGATTTAGTCTCCCTTTTGCTAACCATGATTCTTTTTGGATTATCCTTTTCTAATCTATGGGTGTTGTCCATGTCTATAGAAAAATATTCAAAACATGTGTTCTCTATTTGGATTGTTTGTATGGTTATCTATGAACCTTTAGAATTTCTTGTGAATTTATTTTCTAATACATGATCAATAATGACATATTGATTACTGTTGGTGTAAATAAGTATTTACTTATTACACTTAAGTTTACTTAGGTTAATGCATTATTTAATTATTTTGCATTATTTTATTATTTTTATTTGTGAGACACTTAGGAGTGTGTGCACCTTTTTGAGTTGTCATGTAGACAACACAGGAGTACACAATTCTATTTTAGCACATGGTGTCTACAACACTGTTTTGCATGTCACACCCTTGTAGGCTTATCCTCTCATCACCACACTTACTTTTGTGCTTAATGGAGGATAACCCATATCTGGTGGACATGTGCTTGGTTGTATGAATTATCATGATGCTAATTACGAGGCATTCTAGATGTATCTCAAAGGCCTTTATATACAGGCACTCGTAGTGTACTTTCACATTACATTAATTATGGCATATTGAATACATTGTCATTCTGATCATACTCTCTCTCTCTCTCTCTCTGGGTCTATTGTGTCCTTGTGTTTGAGTTCTTAGTTCCTAGGTGAATTTTTCCCTTAGGAAAATTCTTACATGGTATTAGAGCAACTTGGAGATTTTCTCATCACTTAGCCATTCGAGACCATGCTTGCTTTAGCACCTCAGCTTGAATCTAGTGTACTGCAAAAATGGGGAGTATCTAGAGCTAGATTTGACCTTTCCATTGCGTCTGGAATGCTGAACCAGTGAAAATTGACTATAAACTTAGCTATCTTGGCCCAAAGTCAACCTTGAGGCAAAAATTTTTTGCAAATCGGAACCTAGAGGCCCCGATTTGTAGTATGGGTATGGTCTTTTTTGTGGACTTAATTGATTAATTTCATATCTGCAATTTTATTTGTCTATTTTTTTTTCATCAGTAATTTTGAAACCCAATAGAGAAATTTTTTTAGCAGACCTAGGCAGCGACATCCCGAATCTTCCATTTGGAGATATATTTTATTTGTCACATAGGTCTATTATGGGCATTTATATCAGATTGGGCTGTACTAGTAATACTGGTCATAGCAGTCATCTCAGAATTTATAGCCACACGAAAGGCTTTCTGACCATTGGGTAACAAATCTAATGGGTCTTCCCACCAACTCAGGCACAAAGTCACTGGCGTCCACTTAACTCAGCTCATTAGCTTACCTTTATCAAACTTTCAATGGCCTTTCCTATTTAAATAGTGCTTAAAGCACCCCCACGATGCATGTGGGATTTTACAAATAAAATTTTGGTGAAGTTCAACTCCCAGCTGACTGTGATCCCAACATTGCGTTACAAAACACAACACTACTTAACTCCCTTCTAGCACATGTCTTATTCTCTGGTGCAGATCTAAAACTTCCCACTCGTGGAGTGTACCTTTCTAATACATGGATAGACCTCTGCCAAGTCATCCTTGCTGACATAATGTCCTACTAGCTTAGCTCCAACACACATCATCAGTTAGCAGCTCACATAGATTGCCATGCAGACATATCCACATCCAACACATCATCAGATGCCCAGTCAGCTCTGGGAGTGCCATGTCACTAGTGGAACCTAGACTTTTATTGACACATCATTGAATGGATCAGACATGTGTTAATCCATACAGTATGGATAGACACCTCATCTGCCATGTCAGCGAAGTGCCTAATTTTTTGCTGATGTCATTAGTTACCTATGTTAAAATTGATAGTCGTTTGATTGTCAAAACCAAGCATTTTATAACTATAGTGACGATCATTTGACTATCAAATTTAGACTCGCAGATTTTGCTCCAAACCCCTCTCCATATTGCTTTTCAATTTGGCAGCCTGAGTTCGTGAGCCCATATCTCAAACATTTAGACTTCGATTCAGGTGCATTTTTTTTTGAAATTGGGTAAAATTTCCCAAATTTTCCAGTGGTGGTGTTGTTTTCTAGTTTTGGTGCACATATTTCATATAAATTGCATTTTTTGGTGATTATATCTACATAATCCTATGTTTTGCAACTTCAGAAGCTCTGTAGGGGCACATCTGATCACTTTTTAAGGTTTCATTTTTTTTGAAAGTGCACATTTTTTTGCCTACTTTCTAAATTTGGAGCGAGATTCTAGGGTTGTGTGGACTAGTTTTTTTACTTTTAGACTTAGGCCTTTCTCAGCATTGTAAAGCTTTGATTCTTTTTCAAAATCATTAAAAATCTGAGCTACAGTGCTTAAGTGATAGATTTAAGCCTTATAAGGTAGTTGTAAAAGAAAAATTAGAAAGTCCACTTTGTTCATTTTGACAAGTGGCCCATTGTAAATGCACTACTTATAAATTGCCAAAAGCATCTTTTTTGGGGCAGTCTTTTGATTGAGTGAAAAGGGGGGGTGTGTACTATGTTTTTTGTGTCTCTCTCTTGTGCTCTTTTCATTTTTGCATCATGGTTTTTAAATGTCCTCCTCTAACTTAACGCAACTATTCTACATGGAAAGATATTGCATGGAGTAGATTAATGGAAAAAGGATATAGTTTGTATGTTGATGGTACAATTACCAAACCTGCTGATGCTAAAGAACTCATTGATTGGTAAAAACAAGACCAACAGGCTTTAGGAGTAATTAGGAGTTGTGTACATGGGGATCTTCTCTTTCACATTAAAAATTGTTCAGACTATAAAGAAGCTTGGGATAAACTTGAACAGTTGTATGGTAAAGTGGATGAAGAAAAGGGATTTTAGATTGAGGATGATCTACTTCTCTTGGATCCTAAGAATTATGACACAATTCAGGATTACATCATTAAAGTCAATGAGTATAGGGCACTTCTCAAAGATTGTGGAAATCCCATGAAGGATGACAGGTTGATTTCCTAAAGAGGCTAACTCCTGAGTATGCTAACTTTGTTTCAAGTTTTAATACTCACAGGTTGACGATGGGATCTGCTTACCAGAAGCCTTCTTTTGATGGATTTGTAGACATGTTGATTGTTGAACAATCTCACTTGGTAGATTTTGGACTTCTCAAGTCATCTAAGACCAAATCCTTGGTGGCTAGTGATGATCACAAATCTAGTTAAGGGCGGGAAAGAAACAACAAGAAGAAGTAGTGGAAGCAAAAAACACAATCTAAGATGCAACAATCATCCTCTCAACAAGGGGGTTCTTCTTCAAACAAGAAGGGAAGTAATAAAAAGAAGGACAAATTCTTTTGTGCATATTGCAAAAATCCAAATCATGACGAGCATCATTGCAAGACAAAAAGAATTGATGAGTTAGAAAATCTACTCAAGAAGAACAAGATTCAAGTGCCAGGTACTTCCAAGGATTCTACTCCAACCTCTTCAAAGGGTAAAGATCAAGCACTTATGGCAAACACTAGTTCTTCTTAGAAATGGATACTTGACTCAGGTGCCTCTTACCATATGAGTTCTTCAAAGGGAGACTTTTCTTCATTGAAGTAGTCAAAGGTACCACACATCTTCATGGGAGATGATACTAAGATGGAAGTTGAAGTGAAAGGACATCTGGAAATGGAAAATGGGGAATTCAATGATGTTCTCTATGTTCCAAATCTAAGCTCCAATCTCCTATCAGTTTACCAAATAACTCACCTTGGAGATGGTCATAAGGTTGAGTTCCTTCCAGATTTTGTGATGGTACGAAGTCTCAGAGATGATTCATTGATTGCAGTGGGGAAAGTCAATGATGACAAGAAACTTTACTCCTCTCACTTTGTTCCTAAGAGTCCTTCCCAAGCCTTGTTAACTCACTCTACTTCAAACATCAACCTTTGGCATGAGCAGTTTGGTCACCTTGACTTTCACTCTCTTCAGCAACTTTTCTTTAAACATATGGTCAAAGCTCTACCTAATATTAGCTTTTCTAAGGGAGAGTGTTCATCTTGTTTAGTGGATATGAATCTCAAGGAGAGGTATGATAAAGGGGTGTCTTCTAGAGCTCCAGTTGTTCTTAGCTAGTTCACATGGTATTAGCAAGACCCTTTGCAGTGGCTCCAGTTAGCCAAGGCCGCTAAATACTCACATTTGTTGATGACTTTTCAAGATTCACTTGGGTCTTCTTCCTTCATCATAAGAATGAATTGGTTCATAAGCTTCAAGACTTCAAGACTCATGTTGAACACAAGTCAAGAAAAGCCATCAAAGTATTAAGGGTGGACAATGAGAATAGATATGTTGATAGAAGACTTAAGAATTTTTGTAGAATTGAGGGGATTGATCTTCAAAACTCACTAGCATTTAGTCCACATACGATAGATGTTGCAGCTATGAGAATTAGGACTCTCAAGACCATGGCAAGTGGCATGATAAAGGCCAAGTCTCTCGATCCTACACTTGAATTTGAAGCCATTAGCAATGCTACTCACATACTTAATAGGTCTATTCATCCAGCCTTAGATGGCAAGACTACTTTTGAGGAATGGCATGGCAAAAAACTGATTGTGAGTCACCTTAGAGTCTTTGGTTTTCCAGCATGGGTAAATCAATCTTCCACGAGTTGCAAGGCATCGACACCTAGGCCTTGTACCTTTATCAATTATGAAGACAATGTGAAGGCTTACAGACTAATGGATCTAGAGACTCATGAGATTTTTGTGGAGAAGGATGTTCATTTTGAGGAGATTTCACCAAGCTTATCCTCTACTCCTCTCTGCACATCATACATAGTGGAAACTGATAGTGATACTAGTGATAGTGCCTCAACAAGTTTAGACATGTGGGGTTCTATCGACAGTTGTAGTGAGAGGTCACATCAGTCTAGTCCACATGCTTACATTGCTATAGTGAAAGGTCCATCACATTATGGTACATCTCATCTTCCACCTATAACTTTAGTTGACTTGCGAGATAGACTTGAGGACTTAGTTATACAGTTGTTGTGATGGCTCACTCTAACCCTCATGTCCATTCTCTACATGATCAATCTTTACAGGTTGACACGATTGTGGATCCTTATGAACAGCAATTAGTGGAGGGCTCTTTGTCCATTGAGGAGATAGATGGTTCAATGGAATAGGTTCAACAAACATCATTGCTCAATTTGCATTCATTATTTTCAGCACAGTTGGAAGGGGTGATCATCAGCATTAGTACAAGGATACCTGAGTAGGTTTCAGGGCCAACATACATCTTCAGGAGTGTACCTTTTCCTTTGTTTCTTTCGAGGGGGAGGAACATCATTCTACATTCTTGGACCAGCTTCTTCATCAAAGTAGCTTTCACTTGTTGTCATTCTTCTTTTGGGGGGGAGCCTATTCTGTCTCTCTTCCTTCTCTCATTCTCTTTTGTATATACTAGATGTATGTCATAATGGGGGGGTCTTGATTACTCCATCCATTGATGCATCCTTATTTATCTCTCTTTTTGGAGGAGGGTTTTTCCCATGATGTTTTCCCTCTTTCCCCGCTTTATGGGAGATTTACATTTTCATTATGTACATGGGTACCTAAAATGGCCTAGTAGCTGGGACCCATTATGCATCTTCATCTTAGTTTTGTAAGCTTAAGGGAATTCCCCTAAGTTGCACTTAAGGGGGGTGTTGGTGTAAATAAGTAATTAATTATTATACTTACTTAAGTTTACTTAGGTTAATGCATTATTTTATTATTTTTATTTGTGAGACACTTAGGAGTTTGTGCACCTTTTTGAGTTGTCATGTAGACAACACAGGAGTATGCAACTCTATTTTAGCACATGGTTTCTACAACACTATTTTCCATGTCACACCCTTGTAGGCTTATCCTCTCATCACCGCACTTACTTCCATGCTTAATGGAGGATAACTCATATCTGGTGGACATGTGCTTGATTGTATGACTTATCATGATGCTGATTACGAGGCATTCTAGATGTATCTCAGAGGCCTTTATATACAGGCACTTCTAGTGTATTTTTGCATTGCATTAATTATGGCATATTGAATACATTATCATTTTGATCATACTCTCTCTCTCTGGGTCTACTATGTGCTTGTGTTTAAGTTCTTAGTTCCTAGGTGAATTTTTCCCTGAGGTAAATTCTTACAATTATCTTAGAATTTTGTTTACTACTTATTTTGTGGTTATGAGAGACACAATTTTATATGATGTTTATCTACATTTAAAAAATATAACCTACATATTTAACCCCTTGTTCTAAGGGTTGCTTGGCTAGGCATTACATGAGCTCAAAATGGTTAGGACATGGTGAGCTTTGTGGCATATTTTTGGCTACACATCACATTTGGTGATGCATCCGTAGGTACACATTGAGTTTGGCAACATGTCCCTAATGTTTTTTGTTAAAAAATTTACATATCCTATGAATGTACCTATTGTACATAGATGCAACCCAACAACTTTGTATGTTGTTCTTGCACAAAGAAAAATGAAGAAGAAGGTTGGCTAAAGGAGGTTTCCTTATTTAAACCCATATTTAGGAATTGACCTTCAAGATAGAAGGAAATTTCATAAGGAAAGATAAAATAGAAATTAGAGTTGAGTTACCTCATGCCTTGATGATGCAATAATTCTTTGGAAATGACCATAAATGTTCATGCAATAGCTTAAACTCCACACAAAAATAATAGGAAATCATAAAATATAACCCTTAGATGATGAGTGTTGTAGTTTTATAGAAATACTTGAAGAAGAAGGAGAAGAATGACTATTAGAATTGAATATCTAGATGCTTGAACTAATGAGATCTTCTATGTGAAGATTTTTTATTGGAATTGTGTTGTTTAATGAATGTGAAGGGAGGCCTTTATATAGAGATCTCAAAGAAAAATTGATGTAACCCTCAACTCTTCAAGGAATAAATTAGAAAATGTCAAAATATAGAAGATTTAGAATGTCATAATCCTTTCATTAAACTTTTTTTGCAACTCTACTCTGCCTCTATGATGAAATAAAACACCTACTTATTGCAATTTTGAAAATTACCATATTTGGCAATTTTTTTGGGCAAAATGGTTTTTTCATTTTTTGTTAATTTTTAAAACCCATCCTACAAATCCCATTTTTCCCAAGAAAAGCCCCCAACTAAGGCAAGACGAATTTCCAACTAATTGACAAAATCAAAAAAAATAATTTTGGATTTATTACAAAAACAACTTTATAAAAAAACTAAAAAATCCAAAAATTCAATTTTAGAGGTCAAGACAATATTTTAGTCTCCTAAGAAAATGTCAAAATGGCCACCTATTCAGAAAAGCTCCATCGGCAATCTAAATAAATCCTCCTTACACAACTTCCTATAAAATTTCAACCAGAACCTACATCCAAGTCAAAAGTTATGACCCCCAAAAGTAAATTCTGATCAAAACCCACATCTAAGTCAACAACTTTGACCCTCAGATGCCCTTACATCATTCTCCCCTACTTGAAGAGAATGCAACTCCTAGAATTTCCATTCCTCAAACTACTCCATTTAGGCTCATCTAGCTTTTGTAAATCCCATTCCATAATCCAAGTATTATCTGTTAGTGCAACCCTTCCCACTACATGAGATATCTGTTGTAGTCACCCTAGTGAGTCTAAACAATCTTCTTATCTAGAATTTGTGCAACCTTTTCACTTTTCTTGTTGGGGATGGTGTGTGTCCAGTCTACCTTATCCTCCTTTCCAATAGAGGCATCATCACCATGGAAAGCATGTAAATTAGAAATACTAAACATTGGAGATATATCAGGACCACTGGGGAGCTCTACCTCATAAGCTTTATCATTAATCTTCTTTAGAATCTTGTAGGGACTAATCTTCTTATATTTCAATTTATGATAAGTCCTAGTAGGAAACCTCTCCATCTTGAGATAAACCATCACTAGATCACCTGCACTAAAAACTTGATACCTTCGAGTAACATCTATGGAGCTTTGTACCACTCATTGCTATCCTAGAACCTCTGTCTCACATCTTCCTACAATTGGTAGAGCTACTCTGCAAAGGTTTCTCCATCATCATTAGCTTTGTTACCTAGGGGAAGCTGCACAAAATTGAGAATAGCCTGAAGATTACGACCATAAACAACCTGAAATGGTGACTTACCAGTTGACCTATTCACTAAGCTATTATAAGAAAATTTGGCCTAGGTCAATGCCAAATCCCATTGTTTGGGCTTCTCTCCAACAATACATTGCAATAGATTACCCAAACTATGATTGACAACTTTTGTTTGTCCATTAGTTTGTGGATGGTAAGCACTACAAAACTATAACTCTGTTCCCATCTTCTTACATAAGGTCCTCCAGAAATGACTCAAGAACTTAGTATCTTGATCAAAGGTAATGATTTTTGGAACTCTATGTAATCTCACTATTTCAAAAAAAAAAATACTCGACCACCCTAGTAGCATCACTAGTTTTCTTACAAGCAATGAAATGAGCCATTTTTGAGAATCTGTCTACAACTACAAAGATAGAGTCATTACCTTGTTGTGTATGTGGTAGTCCCAATACAAAATCCATACTCAAGTTTGTCCATGGTCCTACCAGTACTAGCAATGACTTATACAATCCAGTGTCCTAAGAGTGCCCTTTGACTACTTGACAAATTTGACACCTTTCCACAAACTTGATGATATCTCACTTTATCTTTGGCGAATAGTACTTATCTTCCACCAAAGCTATTGTTTTATCCTTCCCAAAATGCCTAGCCATACCACTGCTATGAAATTCTCTAATAATATTTTCCCACATGGAGCCTACAAGAACACACAGCTACTTCCCCTTGAATAAGTAACCATATTGCATTAGATACTCACCTTGAATAGTGTCTGCATGCCCAGATATTGGATTCTTTAATTGATCAAAAACTTCCCAAAAATCACTATTAGATTCATACAAGCCTTTGATTGCATTGAGGCCAACCATCTCTATTTCCATGATGGTCAGAAGAACAACTTGCCTACTCAAGGCATCTGCAACTTGATTTTCTTTCCCTGATTTATGCTTTAGAACAAAGGTAAACCCTTGTAGGATAGAGACTCACTTTGCATATCTAGTGTTCAAATTATTTTATGTGTTCAAGTATTTCAGAGTAATATGGTCTGTAAACAACACAAATTCTTTGGCTACTAGATAATGCTTCTAGTACCTCAAAGCTTGCACAATTTCATGGAATTCTATATCACATGTAGAATATTTTTTTCACACATCATTCAATTTTTCACTAAAAAAGGTAATAGGCTTACCTTCTTGGCTGAGTATAGCACCAATGCCCACATGTGAGGCATCACAGTCCACTTCAAAAACTCTATCAAAAGTTGGTAGGGATAGTATTGGAGCTTCAATGACCTTCTTCTTTAGGTATTGGAAACTCTCTTTAGCCTCTTTGGTCCATGAAAACTCTCGACCCTTAGTGTAGTCTGTCATAGATGCTAAAATGCTACTAAAATTATGAATGAAATTTCTATATAAATTATCCAAGTCATGAAAGCTTCTCACCTCAGTGATATGACATGGACTACACCATTCAAGAATGGCCCGAACTTTCTCTAGATCCATCTTGACACCATCTACAAAAATGGAAAATCCTAGAAAAACCAAACTTGCTTGCATGAACCTACACTTCTTCAAATTAGCATAAATTTTTTCTCTTCTTAGTACCCCCAATATGATCCTTAGGTGTTGTAGATGTTCTTCCCTTCCCTTACTAAAAAGCAATATATCATCAAAATAAACTACTACAAACTTACCAATGTAGGGATGCAACACAGTGTTCATGAGTCTCATAAAAGTACTAGGTGCATTGGATAAATTGAATGGCATAACCTTCCATTCATACAAACCATCCCTAGTTTTGAAAGTTGTTTTACACTCATCCCTCTCTTGGACGTGGATCTGATGGCACCCACTTCATAGATCAATCTTAGAGAAATATGTTACTCTAGCAAGAACATCCATCATGTCATCCATAATAGTATAAGAAAATGATACCTGATGGTTATCCTATTGATGGCTTGACTATCTGTGTACATTCTCCATATTCCATCTTTCTTTGGAGTTAATAATGTAACCAAATGATGTAAGCCTCAACTCTTCAAGGAATAAATCAGAAAATGTCAAAACACAAAAGTTTTAGAATGCCATAATCCTTTCATTAAATTTTTTTTGCAACTCTACTCTGCTTCTACAATGAAATAAAATACCTACTTATTACAATTCTAAAAATTATCATTTTTGGTAGTTTTTTGAGCAATACAAATTTTTCCATTTTGGGTAATTTTTAAAACCCATCCTACGAATGCCTTTTTTTTTCCAAGAAAAGCCCCCAACTAAGGCAAGATGAATTGCCAACTAATCAATGAAACTAAGAAAACTAATTTCAAATTTATTACAAAAACAATTTTCTAAAAAAATTGAAAAAAAACATGAAAAGCCAATTTTAAAGGTCAAGACGATATTTTAGGTTCCCAAGAAAATACTAAAATGGTCACTTATTGAGTAGAGCTAAATTGGCAATCCAAATAACTCCACCTCACACAACTACCTATAAAATTTCAGCCAAAATCCACATTTAACTCAAAAGTTATGACCCCTAGAAGTAAATTTTGACCAAAACCCACATCTAAGTCAACAACTTTGACCCTCGGATGCCCTTTCATCAAAAATTACTTCTAGGCTAACTTGATAGATGTAAAAAAATATTCCTTGAACTTTAAAATGAGGTAAGAACCATCTTAAAATGAGGAGATGGATAAGGGCATACTTATGATAAATAGCTACAATAAGATTTCTACTAGAATAATTAGGAAAGGGCCCATAATATTAATGAAAATGAATAAAGGAAGACGGATATTATTAATTTAAATTAATAAAGGTTCACCCACTTTAAATATTAAGATATTTTAATAAAGGTTAACCCACTTTAAATATTAAGATAAATTAATAAAAGATCCAATGAGATGAAATAAATTATTTGATTTTAAAAGAAACTATTAGAAATGCTTTAGAATAACTAAGAGTGGGGGAGGGTGTGAATTAGTTATTCAGGGTCCAAATGTCCAATTAAAACTTTTTCATCAAGTAAAATGAGCCTATAAAATTGTTCATGCATCCAAGCTTAAACTTTTCTACTTAGCAAGTTACTGTAAATCAACATGCAAGCATAACAAATGAAATATCAAAACATAACACAGTGATTTATGTGGAAACCCAATTTGAAAAAAACCACTAGTAACATGCTATTCAATTCTCACTCTTCTGAAGTGATGCCTTGTTAAAGGCCTACCCTGTTAAAGGCTACAACACACTATTAAATGTGACCTGTTTAGAGGATTTAACCACCATGTCAGATGTGTGCCTGGTTAGAGGACTTTAGAACATTCACTTGAAATTTCATCCTATTAAAGGATTTACAAATGGCTATTAAACCAACCTAAGTCCATAGGATTTTTACCCTAGCTGACACAATTGTTAGAGAGTAACAACAAGAGCTTTTGACCTAATACAACTCACAACTTAACTTGTTGATTTTAGATCTATGTTTAGCTCTTCACAATTTGCCTAGCTTTCAGTCTCTACAACTCTAATAGCTTGTCCTCCTTTCAAGCTTCATCTCCTTGAGTCTTCATGCTCGATGTACCAGTGCAATCTCCTAAATGACCACTTTATTGAAGCAGAGTCTCTATGCTCTTTTCTTCCTTCTTAATACCTTGACATCTTTCAGTAACTTCACATTTTAGCACCCCAGCTACTCTTACTTCTTGGTCTGTGACTCCTTAAATAGAAGTCTAGAATTGCTTTTCTAACTCGATTCTTTCCTCTTTTAATTTTAGTTTAAATGGATTAGGTAGGATTCATTGCATCTAACCCATATCTTGTTTCTTCTAGAAACATCATGAAGAATCCTCTTGAATTCGCCTAAAAATGGTTTACCTAAAATTCTATGCCACCAGCTCATCATCCTTATCCTCCATCTAGTTCAAAAAATTCAAGGTAACAAACTTGTTGGCTTAGATCTGGTGATTCTTTGACTTTTCAAATAATGCAGTAGCTCGGCACTACTGAAATTCTGGTGCTCAGCATATATTGTGTTACTTAGCACAAACTACATTTTACTAATGCTTGGCACCTACTATGGATTCACTTGGCATCTACTAAGTTTTTTTTGAAGATTGGCACCTATTACTTTACTCGGCACCCAAACAAGCTCAGCTTCTTCTGTATTACTTGGCACACACTAGATTTTGCATTTGCTCAACACTAATTGAAAATCTACTCGTCATGAACTAGCTTGCTCAACACTCATTAATGAACTTAGTTAAGCTTTGCAGATAACCTTATTATAACTTATTCTTCTAGTGTTTCTAAGTGTGGCCAACCTTTGTATCTTCAAGTATATTATCAATACATCATTTTACCATTGTCTTAATTGATCCTTGCACTTCATTACCAAACCATAACTCAACCTTTCCCTTAGGTGCTCTTGTTACATCTTGGTCATTAAATCCTCTTCATCAATCAACTAAGTGGTAGTACTTGGATCTTATAAGAAATTGTCATTCCAACAAATAGCAAGTTTGACATCAGTGACAAAACAATGATTGAAAACATTCTTCATCAACAATCTCCCTCTTTGTAATCGATCTTCTTCATTCTTCAACAATGATCTTTTCAATCAGATTTCCAACAATATCCCTCTTTGGCATTGATGGAAAACCAAACTAATCAACCAAGTTATCAAAATACAAACTAGGTTAAAACAGTAAGTCAAATGCCAAAAAGAAAACTTTATTCAAAACTATTCTTTTATCAGCAACATAAACTAGCTTATGAATCCATCTGAATTCTTTTGCTGATAAACTATCTTCTCCCTTTCTGTTCTTATATTCTTTTGATTGATTCTTGTCCATACTATTTTCTCCCTCTGAGTTGTTATTTCCTTTTTGTTCATTTTCTAGTATTCTCCCTTTACATATATGAACATTCTTTTTCTCTCTCTTTTCTATGGCTTACCACTGTTCACTTTGATCTTGTGTTGCTTTTGACTCCCTCTTACATTATTTCTCCCTCTGTATGCATTGATCATTTTCTGCTAATCTGGTATCAACTACTTCTTCCTCTATTTATTTGATCTTGTAGATTTGATCAGTTTCTACTATTTCTCCCTTTTTGACAACAATGCCAAAGATGCATTATCTTAGAATCTTAACATGCATGTATAGCATTTGTAGGAACTCAAATTTCTCCCTCTGTTACCTCAAGCTTGTGACTGATTTGGAACTCCAGCACTTTGATTACTTCATGAAAAATCCTAAACTAAGTATCCTCTACATCAATTTGTAATATTTCAACAATCAACTCATTTGGGTCAGTCTTACTTTTTGCTCAAATAGCCTTGAATAGGGGTATCACCCCTAGTTTACTCTAAGATATTCAAATGTATCTTTAGGTAGTGTTTTTGTGAAGATGTCAGCAATATGTTCCTTTGATCTAACATATTTCATCCTTACTTGCTTATCTTCCACCAATTCTCTTACGTAGTGA
Source organism: Cupressus sempervirens (assembly GCA_028749045.1). Classification (NCBI taxonomy): domain Eukaryota; kingdom Viridiplantae; phylum Streptophyta; class Pinopsida; order Cupressales; family Cupressaceae; genus Cupressus; species Cupressus sempervirens. The sequence continues at coordinate 853,376,784 of CM053789.1, read as the reverse complement.
TACTTAATTGCAATATACTTTGTTTTGGCATGCATCACAAGATTCTTTGATATGTTGATGGAACTTGTTTATCACAATAGAGTATCATAGGTTAAGTTACCTCTTCCTTCACTCCTTGCAATAGATGTTTGATCCATACAATATTGTTGCAGTTGATAGCAGTAGCAACATACTCAGCTTCTGATGTGGACTGTGAGGTACAACTTTTCCTTTTGCTGGTCTAAGTAATCAATCTTTTTCCTAAGAAAAGTGCTCCTCCACTAGTGCTCTTTCTATCATCAATATTACCTCCCTAGTCTACATCAGTGTAGGCTTTCAACTCAAAGTTTTCACTCTTCTTGTGATATAAGCCAAAGTCATCAGTTCCTTTTAGGTACCTCAATATTATTTTTACTACCATTAGATGATTTTCTCTTGGGTTAGCATAAAATTTTGCCACTATTCCAATAGCTAATGCAATGTTTGGTCTACTATGCACAACATACTGCAACTTTCCAATTATTGATCTATACATTGTCTGATTTACTTTAGTTGACTCATCATTCTTAGATAACTTTTGTCCTATTACCATCGGTGTCCTAACTAGTTTTGAATCTTCTAATCCAAATGACTTGAGTATCTCATTGATATATTTTGAATTGATCACAAATATGCCATTCTTAAGTTGATGTTCTTGCAATCCAACAAAGAATTTGATTTCTCCAAATATTGACATCTCAAACTCATGTTTGGTATGGTCAGCAAAAGCTTTGCATAGGACATCTTTTCCTCCAAATATTATATCTTCAACAAAGATTTTAGATATCAAAATGTCTTTACCTTTTTTTGCCTTGATAAACAAGTTGTTGTTGTCATCTATTCTCTCAAATCCAATCTTCACTAGATATTTGTGCAATCTCTCATACCATGCTCTAGGTGCTTGATTCAAACCATAGATTGCTTTATGTAGTTTACAAACCATATCCTTGTTATTGTCATCAACAAATCCCTATGATTGTTCTATGTAGACTTCCTCTTCTAGTATTCCATTTAGAAAAGCAGACTTTACATCCATTTGATAGACTTTAAAACCTTTGTAATCAGCATATGCAAGTAGTGTTCTTACTCCTTCCATTCTTTCAATAGGGGTAAATGTTTCCCCATAGTCTAGTCTTTCTTCTTGTGCATAACCTTTGTAGACTAGTCTGGCCTTGTTTCTTGTAATCTCACCATTCTCATCAAACTTATTTCTAAATACCCATTTGGTACCAATTACATTCTTATCAGCTAGTCTAGGAACTAGGGTCTAGGTTTTGTTCTTCTCAATTTGATCTATCTCCTCTTCCATAGCTTTATGCCAATTATTATCTTGCAGTGCATCTTTAACTATTCTGAGCTTAATTTTTCTCAGCAGACATGATTCATTCCTTAGTCTTTTCCTTTTTATTGGTATGGATTCCTTGTCACCAATTATTTTTTCTGTAGGGTGATGTCTTCTCACATATTTGGATAGTCTTGGTTATGTCCCTCTTTCCATGTTTGGTCCTTTAGCTTCAAAGTCACTTTGTACATCACTTTCAAGTATTTCATCATCTCTTCCATGTGTACTAATTTCAAAATTAGAATGTCCATTATCTTCATTCTACAACTCGGCTTATGAATGTAGCTCAACATTCACTGGCTGTAACTCAATTGATACTAAAATTTATTGATGATTTCCAACTTGATTAGCAACTTCATCTTTAGTAGACATTCCTTCATAGAACTATGCAAAAGATCTATAATCTTCTAGCTTCTTGGATTCATCAACTTAGACTTTTGCATGCTCATCAAAATTTACATTTGCACTCTTCAAAATCTTATTAGTGTTAGTATTCAAACACTTATATGCTTTACTTCTAGTGGAGTATCCAAGGAATATTCTTTCATCACTCTTTATATCAAACTTGTCATTTCTAGTATCTTTAAGAATATAGCATTTACAATCAAATACTTTGAAATGTTTTACATTAGGTTTTACCTTTCTTGACTTGTACTTGATTCAGGATATACATAGTAGTACTTATAGCTTCTCTCCAGTTCTTCAGAGCAACATTTTTCTCCATCATCAAGGTTCTGACACAGTCTATCACTAATCTATTCCTTCTTTCTGCAATGCCATTCTGTGAGGGAGTTCTTGGTGCTAATGTTTGTCTCTTGATTCTTTTATCATTGCAAAATATCTCAAACTCTTTTGATATAAACTCTCCTCCTCTATCTGATCTTAAGCACTTTAGAATCTTTCCTATTTCCTTCTCAACCCTAGCCAAATACCACTTAAACATTTTAAATGCATCACATTTTTGCTTTAAAAACATAGCTGTCATCATCCTAGAGTAGTCATCCACAAATAGCATTATGTATATGTCTCCTTGGTAGCTTTGCACTTCTATTGGGCCACATAAGTCAATATGCACTAACTCTAGTACTTCTTTGGAAGTGTAGACTTTTTTTTTGAAACTAGACTTGGTCATCTTTTCTAGTTGACATTGTTTGCACATTGTTTTTTCAGGTTTCTTTAGCTTAGAAAAACCTTTGACTTTCTTCTTTTTGCTGATGCTGATCAGATTATCAAAGTTAACATGACACAGTCTTCTATGCCATAGCCACACATTATGAAATTTTATAATAAGATAGGTTGCATCTTCCATATCTAGTAAAAGAGATTACTCCTAGATTTTTCACCTTTTCCTATCAGATTTTCATCAGTGTCGTAGATTTTTGCAATTTTGTTTCCAAATTCTACTTTGCAACCTATATTTCCTAACTTTGATACACCTAGCAGATTGTAATTCAATCCTTCAACATCGTACGAATTATCACATGAAATTTTCTCTTTAAGTTTAATAGAACTTTTTCTTTTGATTTGACATGGAGCATCATTACCAAATCTAACACTATTTCCATCATACTCAGTAAAGGTAATAAACTTACTTTTATCTCCTATCATGTGATGTGAGCATCCACTATCTATGACCCACTTGTCATTTTTGTTTACATAGGTTACTAGTTTTGTTGCTTCATCTTCATCTGATTCATCTTTCAAGGCTACATAGACTACCTCATCATCATTTTCATCAAAGTCCTCTTCTTCAACAATGTAGCACTTTTTGCCTTTCTCTTTGTAATCTCTGCTGTCATTTTCTCTTTTGTTCTTGTTCTTATTGCCTTCTCTATAGTTCTTATTCTATGTGCATCTTGCAGAAATATTTCCTACTTCATTTCAATCAAAATAAATTATAGGAAGCTTACTTTTGAATTTACCTTTTCCTCTTTGAAATCTTCTGGCCAACAGTGCCTCCAACTGTTCTACATCTTCATCTGTGCTACTGTCACTAGATGCATACTTTACCTTTTTCTTCTTCTTCTTTGGTTTCACCTCCTCAGTGTCTTTTAATGATAACTTGGCCTTGAAAGCAAATTCAAGATTCTCAAGTCTATAGTTATCAAAATTGGACAACTCAAATGCAATGAATCTTCCTACTATTCCTTCAAAAGTTAATTGATTTTCTCGGTGTAATGCCCCGCCAAGGGATCCAAAGAATTTTACTAAGTTTGCCAAATAATTTTTTTTTAAACATGAAAGATAAAATCATTCATAACATTTGTGGAAGCAATAGCAATAATTCAAATGAAAATAAACATAACAGGCTGCATTCTTTAAAGATCCCTTAATGTTGCATCACATCTAAATTAACTATTCATCTAACAGCTCATCTTTATGAAATAACAATGATACATCCAATGTACTTAAACAATATACAAGTGTCCTTTTGTAATTATATTTTAGTTTAGCTCAATCATCCACTGTACATATCACAGGGTATGAAAAGCTTAAAAGAATAAACATCCAAGTAAATAAAGTACATCATCATCATTTAACATTAATCTATGATGCAATAACATAAATGAAACCACATATCATACATGATACATCATCACAAAAGATATAAACATCCATCACAAAAGATAACCATATATCACAAACATAAATAACTAAGTGCACGGTTCCTCCCAACCGTAAATAGCATCATTAGACCATCATGGATCCTAGCCATCCCTCCGTGTGTAACATTCCAAAGCATCGAAGAGATCATCGGTATTAACATAGTAGGAATGTCACTCCTAAAACATCCTACTAACATGCAAAGTAAAGTATAATAAATCATCAACTAACATATGCAAAGTAAAGCAAATCATCAATATAAGAAACATACCAGTAAATCATAAGGTATATTATCTATCATAATGCTCCAAGAACATAATGAAAAATAAATACCAACCAAGGATAATCTAGCCACGGTGTCTCGGACGGATCTCAAATGATAAGAGTGAAAATACACTACCACCTGACCGCGTGGAACCTAAGTGGTCCACTTCCACCGTGCTGAGGAGATAATCTCAAGTCCCAAATAGGATATCAATTCATGAAGCACAAATCTCTATAAGTCTAGGAATCCTAAAAGTATACTAACTCAAAGGTTCCATCACACAAAACTGACATCTAATTCCCAGAGGCACACAAAGACATGTAAGAAACCTACTCTGCAAGTGGAAAAGTGTCATCGCAATTATCACATACAAGTTACCCTGGCAGTTAGCTAAACTCCACAGGTCCATACTGATCTCATGCGGCCACTAGTATCCTCTCATACTGACAAGGCATACTACGGAATGCACGGTCGCAACCATGCATTCTCACTACTCCCATCCTAGCCTGTACAAGCACTCAAGGCATGGACGAGAACATCAAAAAAATTATCTTTTTAGGTTCATTTAATCTTCATTTAGTGTGTAAATGTTATCACTTATTAACCAAACTTACAATGAGTTACCCTGGCAGCCACTTAGGGCCCCGGCTCCCATTGCAAGCCACTTCCTGACACTACAAGTAGATTACCTACCCTAAGCTCATGGAATCATAAATCTCAAAATCATAAAAGATAATCCATTATAAAATCATCAAATATGCATAAAATCATCAAATATCCATAATAAGAATCATCAAATCTCCAAGATAAGAATCATCAAATCTCCATGAGCATCTGAAAAAGCATCTATCGAAAATCATGACCACAACAGCTCTCTATTGGCAACTAAAGGCATCACTGATAATCATAAGTATCAATTGGTTCTCAATAACCAAAATATATCTCAAGATAAATGGTATTCAACAAGCAACCAAGAATATCTCAAAATCATACTGATCGAAGACTCCAAAATGGTTGAGTCAAACATGTCACAACATGATATCATCAAAAAATAAATCAACATTTTAGTCCCATCATGGCGACTAGAAAGTAATCCAAAGATAACTGATCGATGACTCAAAAATGATTAGCTCAAGTGTCTCATACATATACCTCTCAGCTTCACACATGAAGACTGATGAACAATAAAAATCAGTAAATACAAACATTTCATAGAGCATACAATCACATTACCATGGTTGGGCTTATAAAGATTGAGACCAAATAAGATCAACATGCCATCATATCTCATAACCCCCAAGCCTCTGGTAACATCCTAGGACTGGTCAACACTAGTCAACCCAAAACCCAAAACAAGAAGCATAGAAAATACATGATGCAAACACATGTTTTGATTTACTAAATTCACATAGTTGAATAATGTGTAGGGGTTTTCAGTTTTTTGTTTGCAAGTATACTTTCAAGTGTATAAAGTTATCATTTGACCTACAAGTCAACCCATTTGTTCCCCGATAGCATTATTCTAAGAACAACTTAAGGATAATTATTCACTAAACTAATCATCATTGACCTTAATTAAATTGTTCTTTATATTTAACCATGATCCATATTCTAATTGATTAACCTTTCAACTTTTTTTAGGATCATTTTTTGTTATATTATAAGAGGACCAATTATCATTCTTCGAATAAAAGATTATAACTTTATTAAAATGATCAATTACATCAATCAATTAACATAGGTCCATATTCTAATAGTCCTCAATTAAATATTACTAAGTCTTCACCATTAAATATCTAAGGTCATCATTAAAGTCTCTTCATTTAAAAACGTAATATAAAATTACCATCTCTAAATTATTTAATATACATTACAAAAAGTCCACTATATAAACTATATTAAAATCTCTTTTTTTTAAATTGTCTCTCATCCATTTACTTAGATTGACTAATAATTAATTACACTTCTTCTACTATTAATTAATCTTAATTAAATTTGATTTAATTAGATTAGATAATAAACCATATAAAACTAATATATATTAATAAGATTCTAATAAGGGAAGGTTTCAATAATATCTTTAATTCATTTCATGCTTTGATATATATTATTTTTGTGAAGTTTAAGCATAAAAAACTCTTGGTTATGGGAAATGGAGAAATATCTGTCTTTGAATAAAATAGTCTCAATACGACGGTCATATCTCCCTAATGAACCGTTGGATCAGGCTGAAATTTAAATATGTTGGAGAGGGCCAAGTTGCACCAATTCTGACCGAAGCGATCGAATGAATTCGATCCCGATAAAAAGTTATGAATGACTGAGTTCGGGTCTATCCAAAGGGCAGTGACAGAACAATTAAAAATTTCTTCTTAAAAGGTAATTGTTTTCTAAATTTATCCAATAATTTCACTAATGGATTTGGCCATAAATCTTGAAACCATTTTCAAATCTATTTCAATTTGATTCTAATTCAAACCCAAACCCATTTTCTCTTTTTTTTAAATCCATGCATATAAAATTCTCAAATAAATTTAATTGCCCAAATTGGAAATGCATACAATAAAAATATGAAATTCTTCAGAAGACATATGGAAGATACGAAGAAGACAGGAATGCATGATGCGGAAATAGCATAAGAAAAATTACAAAAATCTACCCGAATTCTGATGCTAATTCGCTCTTCCTCAAAAAACCTGCAGAGAAAGCTCCCTTCTTCAGAGTTATTGAGTCCTTCAATGCTCCAATTGCTCTCTACCCCCTCCCTAAGCTTCTATGAGTGCCAGAATATAAAGAGCTCTCAAGAAACCTTTGGATTGCTTCTTGAAACCGCTGAAAGGTGTCACCAACCAAGCATGGGTCTTTTTCAACCTTTTTGATGAGTCATAGAGTTGTAGACACCTTGTGATTAATTAATGCACTAACCCTCCGTGTTGTTGACACATGTTAATTCCCATGCAAGCTTATAACTCCAATTTACTCTTTAAATAATCTCTATTTAAATTTTATAACTTTCATTTTAATTTTTATAATTTTTATTATTATTATTTTATTTATTACTTTATTATTATTTTATAATTATTATTAATTTTAATTTCTAGTTTTATTTTATTTAATTATTTTTTTCCAATAATTCACATTTAATTAATTACAATCAAAATATCAAAGATCATGATATTTTATTAATTTTTTCAAATAAATAATTTATTAATTAAATCTATTTGTTAAGACTTAATTAATGGAAAATTCACCATAGACCTCCAAGATAAAATATGAAAACCCATCATAGAACAAATCATACAAAATAAATCTAACGGGTTAAAAATCACGAAATATGTCATCCGACACATTCGGTGGGTATTCAACTCAGATACTTGTCCTAATTTTTCAACTAGGACAAATGGCTCAAAGGGTTGGGATTTGGACTTGAAAATTTATCTCCCCTCTCTTATCATTGAGATAATGTGATAGGGTACGCTCATCCTGGCAATTCAGGGAAGTCGATACCCAGTACCTACAACCAGCATAAAAACCATGCATGTACAAACACAATATATACTAAACTAAACAGACAATGGTAGGAAGTGGTGCATCGTGTAGATCTCGACTAGCAGGTGACTACGACTCCCTTCCTTAATCACATCAAACACGCCATACAAAAGCAAACACGCAAGGCAAACACACACACCATACACATGCAAGTATGGGGTAAGTATCCATAAGAAAGCACATATGATAATAAATCATCTTACTAATCATCATTAATAATTGAAAGCAATGTAATAATCATCATCAATAATTGTGAACACTAAAAATAATCATCATACATACATGAAATGTAGAGTCTAAGTAATCTCATCACATAATAAACTGAATCCATAGCACAATATCTGATAATCTTAAAAGAATATTGCTAACCAACAACATAAAACTAGTTTTAAAAGAGTTCAGCAATGATAACAAAATGTGAACCAGGGGCAGGCACTACAATCGGACACATCTTAGTTCTTGGATGGCTGAAACTCTAATAGCATAAACGGGGAGCATGTTTCTTAAGTATTTTCTATTGACAATATTATCTTCCAAATGACCACTCAAACTTCTTATTGCACTTACCACTTCTTTCATTCTAAAGGCATATCGAGCAGCATTCTCACCTTCCTCCATTTTCATGTCATCAAACTTTCCTCTAAGGCTTTCTCTTTTTTCTCTTTGAACAATATGATCTCCTCCATAGATATTAGTCAAGGCTCTCCACATCTTGAATGTAGAGTCACATCCCTTGATGTCATCAAATTTTAGCATAGTTGAGGGCAAAGGCAATCTCCAACGTTGCCTAATTGTACTCTTTCTTTTTCTTCATATCTTCTATAGTAGGTACAGCTAGATCAACATGTTCTACTTCAATTGAGGTTTGTGCATGATCACTTATTGATCCAAGATGCAGCTTCATCAACCTTTGCCATGTAGTGAAGTTGTCTCTATTAAGCTTGGAAAATTCTCTCTTGGACATCTTGATCTTCTTGGTTCTAGTACCTTTAAACTAAATTAGCAGATGGCTCTGATACCAATTATTAGAAATTCTTTAGAATAACTAAGAGGGGGGGAGGGGTAAATTAGTTATTCAGGGTCCAAATGTCCAATTAAAACTTTTTCATCAAGTAAAGTGAGCCTATAAAATTGTTTATGAATCCAAGCTTAAACTTTCCTACTTAGCAAGTTACTGTAAATCAACATGCAAGCATAACACATAAAAGATCAACACATAACATAGTGATTTACATAGAAACCCAATTTGGGAAAAACCACTAGTAACATGCTACTCAATTCTCACTCTTCTGAAGTGATGCCCTATTAAAGGCTACAATACACTATTAAATGTGACCTGATTAGAGGATTTAACCACCCTATTAGAAGTGGGCCTAGTTAGAGGACTTTAGAGCATTCACTTGGAATGCCATCCTATTTAAGTATTTACAAATGGTTGTTAAACCAACCTAAGTCCATAGAATTTTTTGTCATGCCAAAAACATAAGGGGGAAAAGCACATACACACATTTTTTTCTAAAATTAATTTAGATAATAAAGTCGACAAGGTTTTGATGATTATCTATAATGAAACTAATTGATCAAGTAGTTTGAAATTTAGATAACCGAAGGTACTAGAAGATAGAAGCAAGTTCACATTGTCATAGAATAGATGTTTTGGATGAACTTAAGGTTTCTTAGTAAATCAATTTATTTAATTTAAACAAAAAATTCATTTAACATTAAAATACTCTGAAAGCTCTAGAAGGTCAATTAAATTTAATTATCCTACCATGCTAACTATGCATACCACATTAGTCAAAAAACTAACTAGTCTTTAATAACATACCATAGAGATAACAATTATTATTGATGATACTATCTACTTTTAATTTTATAATTTTCCCCAACATACCAATAACAATTTCATTAATTAATTTATCCTTTATGATTTAAAATTGAAGACTAAAATCAATTCAATAATCTATACGTTAAATCTAGACTCTATTTAACATTATTACAACTTTTAAGTTCAACATTAATAAGGTCCATATAAAAGATTTAATCTAACAAAGCTCACCATAGTATTTAGCTAATTAAAACATTAAAATTACTCTAACTAAGATATTCTTATTTTCAAGTTAAAACTTTTAAATTAAACTAATTTAATATACAATCACCCTAAGACACTATTTAATACTAACATCTATATTATCATAAACATACTACATTACTTCCTTATAATCAAAGGTTACTAATCTAATTTTAAACTTAACAATACTAAAAAAAAACCACTAATATCTATATAAAAATACCAACCTAAGCTACATAACAATCATGATTTAAAATAACAATAACTTCTACCCAAACTCATCATACCCTATACTAGCCTAGCCTACCCCCCTATCTCCACACACTTTACTATCAACCTAAAACATGTCCTAGCCAAGTGGCTTCACCACTTTGCCTACCCACCTATGCTCCACGCTGCCCAAAGTCCTTTGTGCATTGACCAAGGTCTGTCAGCATAGACCTGGCCCCTTGCGTGAGTGAAGGCATGAGGAGTCAGCGAATGGGGGAGTTATAAGGGAAGTTAAAGGTTATGCAATGATGTTAAATAAAAGATTTCTTAGCTTCCCATCTGACCTGACACGTCATTAATGTCATGAAACGACACTAGTACATTTTGCCCATGCCTAGCCTCCAATAAGATAGAGGAATAAGGTTTTCCTTCCCTTTTTGTGGGGTTTTAGGAGATGGTAAGTGTAGTTATGTCAAAATTCTATTAGGTGGATTTGATAGGAAGTGTCAACAATAATTACTATTACCACCCAAATTTAATTTAATAATGTAAATTTGTATCAATGAATTTGGTAAGAGAATTTCTTTTATTATTATTTTAATTTTGAAAGGCATCAAGAAAGAATATGCTCTATTGCCTTTGGGTCAAAATTTTGCAACTCTCATACAAATTCCAGAGAGCATATCTGCTCCTGGAGGTGTTTTTTTTTCTAAGAATTTTCTCATTAAGCTATAATGTATTGGTGTTATGAAATTTTTGGTCTCTATCCTTGTGATAACATTGATTTTTACTAAACAAGCATATTAATACAAGGGAATGTGTAAGGTCATAATCTTTTTGTTCTTCCTAGTATAATTTATGTTTAATCAATCATCATATGCAAGGTGTAGGTTCCTTTATATTCAGAATACAAGTGATGCATATTTCTTACTCAAATCTGATTGAGTCAATTAAAAAATTTAACAATGAGGGGGTTAACCTTGTGATCACAATGTAGGATTTTTATCTCTTCTTATTACTTAAACATCGAATTGGAACTTCAACATATCAAATTGCTTTCATTAATATAATTGGAAACTTGAAAATTCATAATTCAAGACATCATTTATCATTCTATTTTCTCACATACATATGTAAAATTTGAAATCACATAAGAGTAATGCAAGGAGATTTTTATAATCTTTTTCTTTCTCTATTATTCATCCTAGTTCAAGGCTCCATCGGGAAAGAACAGGTAAGAAAACTCGATGTCTTTACCAATACATCAAAATTTAAATACATTTTATATAATATTACAATTCAATAGAATTTTCTTCAAGGCTTTCACAAGAGAATTTTTCCAAAGTCTTCAATGCAACAAGGGAAACATGGGAGAGACAAGAACCAACATGGAGGTAAGACAACACAATAAGATGAACAATTCAAGCATGCATTTCCAACCCAATTTTGCACAATAGGTTCAACAATGAATCGAAATAGGGGGGAGGTGGATTTTTTCAATAGGAGATGTCAATCACCATACCATAACATAGCCCTTTCGGGGTTAAAACTTCAAGAATTTCCATTCTTTTACAAGGCCCTTTCGAGGCTATTCCCACAAGGATTTTCATTTCTTTCCATATTCAAGAATTCTTAATAACAAAAAGGTATGGGATGACAAGTAGGGGCCCATACACCCTACCCTTTTTCCCTCCTTTCACCATGAGAGGAGACTCTACACTATTGAGGTCCAACTGAGGCTCTTCCCCCAAACATGGCCATTTCTTCCCTATCCAAGGTTGAGTGATGCCAAACAATCCCTATGAAAACCCCTCAAAAACACAAAACATCAAAGCAAGCATGAGAATAACATCAAATAAAACAAGTCAAGATCCCTCCAAATCAATCCCCAACACACAAGCAAGCAATACAAAAGCAACACAATGCCTATGCATGATTCAAGCAAGATTCAAGCATGAACACATGAAGAAACACTTCAAAGGAGTGAAGAACTCCTACCTTCACTAAAAGAGTTATGGAAAAAATGTGGTTTGAGAAGAGCTTTTCCTTTTCTTCCTTCAATCTTCAAACTTTTTTTCAAAACTAGAGATTGGGTAACAACCGCAAACTACTCCAAAATGCCTCTAAGTATGATCCTTAACTCAACTAGACTTCAAGTAACCTCAAGATGGAGTTTTGGTTCACCAACTCAAGTAAAGAGACAATCCATTTTCGTAATCAACCAAAAGTAGGGTTTTTGAGTGACCCTAAAAGTCAACCAAGGAGATTAAGGGGTTGGAAAGTGTCCCCAGCCCATAGCCTTACCCCTAGGGTACTTAAATTTGATATTTTTAAGCCTTAAAGACTTAATAGGAACAATTAAAAGCTAGAAGAATAGTAAGACCAAATGACAACCTTTATAGAATTACAATACAAGATAGCACAAAATTAACAAGTGGTTTAGTTCCATCTTTCCATTGAGTTTCCCAGCTAAATTTTTTGCACACTCATTGCACACATCAATAGTTCAAGAAACACATGTATACATATATATATAAATACGCATCAAGAAATTCATGTAATTTAAAGCATCCATTTTCTACAATTCAATTGCTTATCTTATTCTATTCATTAAAACTAGAAAATTCAAAGTGTTAGTTATGCATTCATCCACTTCATCATCATACATGTTCATAAGGCATTAAATGATGAAATCAAATAACTGAAGTAAAACATCACACATCATAAAATAGCATAATAATGTTCAATGCATCAAATAATGTTCTGACATATCGAGTCATGAGTATCAAAATAATAATGTATCATCGATGCTAGGATGGGTCAGGGCGAGGCCTCACATTTTTACCCTAGCTGACATAATTGTTAAGAGTAACAACAAGGGCTTTTGACTTGATACAACTCACAACTTAGCTTGCTGATTTCAAATCTCTATTTAGCTCTTCATAATTTTCTTGGCTTTCAGTCTTTGTAGCTCTGACAGCTTGTCCTCCTTTCAAGCTTCATCTCCTCAAGTCTTCATGCTCGATGTACCAGTGCAATCTCCTAAATGACCACTTTATCGAAGTAGAGTCTCCGTGCTCTATTCTTCCTTCTTAATACCTTGACATCTTTCAACAACTTTTCATTTTGGCACCCCAGCTACTCTTGCTTCTTGGCTTGTGACTCCTTAAATATAAGTCTAGAATTTCTTTTCCCACTCGATTATTTCCTCTTTAAATTTTAGTTGGAATGGGTTAGGTAGAATTCATTGAATCTAACCCATATCTTGTTTCTTCTAGAAACATCATGAATAATCCTCTTGAATTTTCCTAAAAATGATTTACCTAAAATTTTGTGCCACCAGCTCATCATCCTTATCCTCCATCTAGTTCACAAAATTTAAGGTAACAAACTTGTTGGCTTAGATCTAGTGATTCTTTGACTTTTCAAATAATGTAGTAGCTCGACACTATTGAAATTTTGGTGCTCAACACATACTGTGTTACTCAGTACCAACTACATTTTACTAATGCTTGGCACCTACTATGGATTCACTCAACATCTACTAAGTTTTTTTCTGATGCTCAACACCTATTACTTTGCTCAAGACCTAAACACACTCGGCTCCTATATCACTCAGCATACACTAAATTTTACATTTCCTTGGCACTAACTGAAAATCTGCTTGGCATGAACTAGCTTGCTCGGCACTCACTAATGAACTTAGTTAAGCTTTGCAGATAACCTTGTTACAACTTTTTCTTCTAGTGTTTCTAAGTGTGACCAACCTCTGTATCTTCAATTATATTATCAATACATCATTTTACCATTGTCTTAACTGATCCTTGCACTTCATTACAAAAACATAACTCAACCTTTCCCTTAGGTGCTCTTGTTACATCTTGTTAATTAAATCCTCTTCATCAATCAACTAAGTAATAGTACTTGGATCTTATAAGCAATTGTCATTCCAACAAATAGCAAGTTTGACATTAGTGACAAAACAATGATTGAAAACATTCTTCATCAACAATCTCCCTCTTTGCAATCGATCTTCTTCATTCTTCAACAATGATCTTTTCAATCAGATTTCCAACAGAAACAAAGGTGCATTCTTACTTCTAGACTCTAATATTTAATGACACAATTTTTCCTTATTGGAAGGGCAAGATGGAATCATATGTGGAAACATTATAGAATGGTATTTTGGAAGTTATTCAAACTATTTTCAATTGACCTTATAGAATAAATTTCACTATTGATGAAGAAACACAAAATAAAGCTTGTGTGAAAGCAAGAAAAAATATTTGTAGTAGTTTATGTAACACAACGTTTGGGAAGGTGAAAGGTTTAAAAGATGAGAAAAAGACTTGGGGTAATTTGGCCTTGGTATATGAAGGAGTTTTAAAGAAAAAAAATGAATGCAAGGAACCTAAAACATAATTATGAGGCTTTAAGAAAGGAATAATATGATAATGTTGAAAGATACGTATATAGTCATAAATGTTGTTGATGAAATTAAAGCTATTGGTGGACATATATAAGAAAAAAATGTTAGAATTAAGTACTTATTAACCATTCCAAAGGAGTTCATCATGATGGCATGTTCAAATAGGGAAATAAATAATCCATATTAGTATTGAATTGATCAACTTATTAGCCCACTTTTTGGATTGGATCTTACCAGAGTTAAAAGGGAAAAGAAGGAGACTGCATTGAAGAATGTTAAAGAAGTTGAACTTGAGACAAGAGAGATGTTAAATGAAGTTAAAGCGTTTATTTAAAGAAGGTTTAAGTGAGGCTCTATAAAATAAAAATTTAAGTTTTCTCTTAAGTGATTTAATTGATGAAAAGGGTTTAGCTCAAAACCCTTGTTCTAGGCTAGCACTAATTAGCATACTTGGATAACATGAAATGGAAATAGGTTTAGCCTAAAACCCTTGTTCTATGATAACACTACATAGTATACTCTTATCCTTCTCGACCAATGTCTCATTCATTCTTTTTGTAACTCCATTATGCTATGGAGGATATGGATTTGTCTCTTTCCTATTAATATTGTTGTAATGCCCCATCTGGAGACTCTTGGAACAAGGATAAATACAAGCTAATATATATATATATATATATATCCAAGATCCCCAAGTGTCACTACTAACCAACACATTAATTAACCAACTACATGAGTTAAGTATACAAGGTCCATTCCCAATATATATCTAAAATCCAAGATTTATAGGTATTTAATCTATAAAAGTTGATTTACCATTCTAAGATGATGCAACAAAGGTCAAGAACAACACCCAAACTCAAAACATCCCAAAATTGAATAGTCAAGCTATAGAGAGAAAGAACTCCCAAAAGGGTATCCAATCACCTTCCAAAGTCTACTACATGGGAAGTGCCTACTATTTGGTTGAATACGTCTTCCAAGGGACTTTAGACAATACTTCCCAACACTCCCAAATGATAGATCATACAATAGATTGCACAAAGGTGGTACAATTCTTATCCATTATCCTATGATACTCTCCAACATTTTAGTATGATACTTGGTTAGTATCATATAGTGTTATCCCACTATCACCCAAATTTAGAATATAAGGCCAATCAACTAACTTAGAAGGAAATTAAGGTTAGAACCTTCACACCAAGGATTACTAAAACCACCACAATTGAGGAGTAATCACTTGAACACATAAAGTAGGACCAAATAACCCTAACTTACTAGAAAGTAGAAATAATAGCATCTATCCATCTAAACCATAGCATCATAATAAAACATGAACATAAGAAAAATTGCAATGAAAAAGAATCTATAAATAAGAGATGCAACTAAATATAATCAACCTTTCTCATTTCCTCCTAGCCTTACTGTCATCATGAGACCTTGAATTTCCTAACCATTCCCTTGAGAATGAACTCTCATTTTTCCAACAAGATCATTGGAGTTGTCTCATGAGATCTTTCATAACAAAAACCATAAAATCACATCACATGAAACAAGTACATCTAACATGCTAATCTACCAATAGCATCACTAATCCAAAGAGTGGTAAGAAATATCATCAAATAAATAAGTTACAACATCATGATAAAGACTGCATCAAGTAACATACTAAGAATAATCTAAACATGATATCAAATACATCCAAAGTAAAGCATAAATCACAAGGGAACATACTCTAAATACACGAAAATACCAAGTAAACATCCAACACTAGCCTTAAACTAGAAGTAGACTATCTCTATACACTAGTCCCTAGAAATGATATAGGTTGCTACACCTCCCAACCGTGTGGCCCCCACACACCCACACCTTTCATACTAATGGAGATAGTGACCTAACCATAATCACATAATACAATCACCCATAGCTAGCACACACACCAATCAAGTATAACATCAATATCAATATGCTCATGAAACCAATGCAATACATTAGGTTACTAATCATACCCACTAAGGATGACTATGTAGGGACTCTATTGGAGTTTACGTGTTTGACATCAAGAAGGCCAATTTATATTTGGTGCAAAATGAGTCCCTCCAGAAACCATCATTGAAAAAATCCCTTAGGAAACCATCACAATGTGCCCTCGAATTAACTATATAGGCATACACCATTGGATTAACTGCACAAATATTTTCTAATCTTATCAATAAGTTTTAATACCCATTTATTAATTTAGTTATTAATTTTTATAAATTCTTCAAACTACCTTGTTAAAAAATTATTGACAATTGGCTAATATTGATATGTAATTGTTGTCATTTATGGCAACACATAATGTACATGTTCACAAGAAACCTAAAAAATAAAGATACTTAGTGTTTGGTAATCAAAAAATCATCTAAGTATAGAGTTTGGTTTACCATAGTATATTGTTTTGTTTATAACTTGTTGTTGCTATCATATTATGACTATAAAAGTTAGATGGAGATAGTATACATGTTGATGATGAAATGTATAAATCAAAAGTCAGTACAGACTATATAAAATAGAGATAATCATGTTTGAAGTGAAACAGAATAATAGAATTGAAAGAAAGAATTATTTTGTTTACAAAATAATTACTTGTCCAATTAGGGCCAACATCCTAGATGTTTGCTCTAAGTTGGAAAAGTGGATTGTGGTCTTAGTCCACCCAACAAAAATTTGTGTAAAGGCATGGTATTTATTCAAAGGACATTTTGTGATAAGATGTGTAAAAGTGTAGTAATTGTGAATTGCAAATTTTAATTGTGATTATATGTGAACATTTGTGAAAGCAATATATGTGAAGTTTTATATGAGCTATTTGATGACCCAAGATCAAGTTGAAGATTAGAGATCAATCAAGGAATAAGATATAGTACCTATTCAAGAAATATGATTACTTGTTTGGGTAGTGAGCTCTTCTTATAATTGGAAGTACGTGTTTGGGTAGTGGGCTCATCTTGCATCTACTGTACCACAACTTCTAATAGGGTTGGAATCTCCTAACAGGGATTCAAAGTCTCCTAATATGGACTCTGTTGGATACAATTGATAATTGCATGATTGTCTTTGATGTTACACAAATGTCATATCAGTCATCAGACAGAGTCTACCGAGCTCAGAAGGTAAGTACAGCTGTTGACAGAGTTTACCGAGCTTGCAAGGTAAACAAAGGAAGTTCAGTGTTTACCGAGCTCACTCGGTAATCAAAGGATTTGTTGCCGAAAGACAGTGTTTACCGAACTCACTCGGTAAACAAAGGATATGAGATAGGTTGTCAGTATTTACCGAGTTGACTCGGTCATCGAAGAAAAGAAGCAGACAGTGTTAACCGAGATCACTCGGTCATCGAAGAAAAGAAGCAGACAGTGTTAACCGAGCTCACTCGGTCATCAAAGGAAAGTCGGAGAAATCAATGTTTACCGAGTTCACTCGGCGACTGAAGGATTTCACAAAATTCTCTGTATTAACCGAGCTCAGTCGGTTAACACAGGAATTATTTTCTGTGCAGTATTTACCGAGTTAAGTCGGTCAGCAAAGGATTTCTCGAAGGTTAAGTAATTAAAATTAATTACTTTATGTAATGTATGAAGCCGACTTATAGCACAATTATTTATAATTGTAACTTGTATTTGAGCCGACTTGATAATCTGAAAGGTATATATGAAGGATCAAGTTGCAAATTCAAGTAAGAAGTATGAATGTGAAAAAGCGAGCAGATATGATTGAATATCTAATATGCGAATTATAAGGAAGGTCAGAGCAAGTTTTTGAAGGATCAGAGATGCAGAGTTGCATTTGATCAGAGAGGAACAGAACAGAGATCTGTATCAGCAAAAGATAAGTTGTATTTATTTCAGATCACTCATTGTTACTTTCTAACAATTGTAACAATGTTTTCAAATCTCTTAACAAAGTGGGTTTAACAGCCTTTTGTAAAATCCTCTAACAAGGTGGCAATTCAATTGAATTGATCTAAAGACCTCTAGCAAGGCCACTCCTAGCAGGGTGATTAAATCCTCTAACAAGGTCGCACCTAACAGTGTGTTTTGTAACCTTTAACAAGGTTGGCTCCTAACAGGGCTCACTTCAGAAGAGTGAAAAACAGTAACTAGTTACATTGGTGGTTTTTCCCATATTGGGTTTTCACGTTAAATCTGGTGTCTCTTGTTTCTTGTGTTTTCAGTTCGATTATATGAGTATCAGCAATGAGTATTTCCTTTGACATCTTAAGGGACTTGTGGGAAAAGTTTTTGTAGTAACTGATTCACCCCTCCCCTCTCAGTTACTCCATTCTCATTTCCAACAATTGGTATCAGAGCTTATTGGTGCTTGCAGGAAAAGATTTCAAGGATCTAAGCCAAAGATCAAGATGTCTTACAAGAGAGAAATTCCAAGACTCAACAAAAATAACTTCTCTGCATGGCAAGGATTGATGAAACTTCATTTGGCTACTATTGGTGATACAGGACTGAAATATCTTGATGAAAAATACAAAGAACCTTCCGGCACATTATCTGTCAATGATATTGCTGAAAAGAAGACTCATAACAATATGATGATAGACATTGCATCTGCACTAAGCTATGAAGAATTTGATGATATCAAGGATTGCCAAACCGCTTTTGACATGTGGAACAAGCTGAAAGAAATCTATGGAGGAGATGACAATGTGAAAAGAGCAAAAGCAGAAAGTCTAAGAGGACAATTTGACCAAATGAGAATGAGAGAGGATGAAAACATTGCCAAATATGTTGATAGAATCAAAGCATGTGTCAGTGCAATCAGGGCATCTGGAGGTGATATCAAAGAAGAGACGGTTATAAGCAAAGTTCTCAGAACCTTGCTTCCCATCTATGCAATCAGAGTTTCTACAATTCAAGAAAGAAGGTGTGAAGCAAATCATAATATCAATTTGGAGGCTATAGTTGGAAGACTAACCACATTTGAACTAGACAATTTTGACAACTATGTTCCAGCTTCCAAAAACACTGAATCAGCATTTGAGGCCAAACTTTCATTCAAAGATAAAGGCAAAAAGAAATCAGAGTCAGAAAGTGATGATGAATCAGACCAAAGTTCAGACAGTGATCTTGAAGTAATTGAAGCTCTACTGGCAAAGAAATACTCCAGAGGCAGAGGAAAATATAAAGGTAAAGTTCCTCTAATCTGTTTTTCATGTGAAGAAATTGGTCATATTGCAGCTAGGTGCCCAAACAAGCAGAACAATGATGAAAAGAAGGGTCATAAATGGAATAGAAAGAAAGATTACAAATCATTCAAGAACAAAGGTAAGAAATCATGTTTCATGGCTGAAAATTCTAAGGATTCTGATAATAGTGAAGATGAAATTGTTTATATTGCTGTGAAAGATGATTCTGATAGTGATGAGGAAGATAAAATGGCTCTTATCTCTCATATAAGTATGAATGATACATGGATTATTGATAGTGGTTGCTCTCATCATATGACTGGTGATAAAACTAAGTTTGATCAGTTTGAAGATTATGATGGTGGCAGTGTAAGGTTTGGTAATAATGAACCTCGTTTCATAAAAGGAAGAGGAAGAATCTCTCTAACCAAAGAACTTATATGCAACAATGCCTATTGGGTTGAAGGTCTTAAACATAACTTGCTAAGTGTGGCACAGTTACTCAATACTGGATTTAAGGTAGAATTCATGCATGGAAAGGCAAGACTGTTAAATGAGCAAGGAAAGCTGATAGGATCTGGCACACAAACTAAAGGTAACTTGTTCTACCTAGAACTTGGTGAATGTTCATGTTTTATTGCTCAAATTGAAGAAAGTTGGTTATGGCATAAGAGGTTGTGTCATGTCAATTTTGATAATCTGGTGAAGATAAGCAAATTCAAAAAGGTAAGAGGCATTCCTAATATAAAGAAACCTGAGGTCGGTTTATGCAAGAATTGTCAGATTGGAAAAATGGGAAAGACTAGTTTTAAAAGTAAAAGCCATCAGTCTGAAGATATATTAGAAATTGTGCATACTGATTTATGTGGACCCATTGGAATTGAAAGTTATAATGGAGAAAAGTTCTTCATTCTTTTTGTTGATGATTACTCAAGAATGATGACTGTTATGTATCTAAGGAATAAATCAGAAGCTTTTGAGAAATTCAAATGGTACTTGGCAAGAGTAGAAAAAGAAACAGGGAAAAGATTGAAATGCTTAAGGTCAAACAGAGGTGGTGAATTCATTTCACATGAGTTCAATAACTTCTGCATTGAAAGAGGAATTAAAAGACAAGTTTCAGCACCAGGAACTCCAGAACAAAATAGGATAGCTGAAAGAAGAAATAGATCCATTATGGATTGTGCAAGGACTCTAATGATTGAAAAGAACATTGCTATCAAATACTGGAAGGAAGCTATTAGCACTGCAGTTCATACCTTGAACCGAGTACAACTGAAAAAGGACTCATTCAAAACTCCCTATGAATTATGGTATGGCTACAAACCCAATGTAAGTTATCTGAAAGTATTTGGAAGCAAATGTTATATTCTGAAAGAATCTAGAAAAGGTAAATTTGATGTAAAAGGAGATGAAGGAATATTTCTAGGTTACTCTTGTAAAAGCAAAGCATATAGATGTTTAAATCTATCTACTCACAAGGTCATAGAAAGTGCACATGTGAAAGTTGATGAGTTTGCAGAGAAATCAGAAGAAGAAAGCAAGAAGGTTCCTGAAGACTACAGAAGATTTATTTACATTGAACCTGATACTATACCAAGTACTCCAATTAATCAGGAATCCTCAACTCCCGAGTCATCAATGACCGAGTTGCAGGAAGTTCAAACCGAGACACAGGAAGTTTTTACCGAGCTAAAAGAATCCGAGTCACTTTCAGACTCTACCAAGCAAGTATCTACCGAGTCTGAATCTACCGAGCCAGAACAACAAGAATATGAAGTACAAAGGGACAACAATGAAACTCATTCAAGAAGTAAAGAACCTGTGTTAGCTAAATATGTCAGAAGGCATCATACTCCAGATCAGATCATTGGAGACAAATCTGAAGGAACTCTGACAAGAAGTAAGTTAAAAGGCACTTGTTTACTTGCTGATTTTGAACCTAGAAATATCAAAGATGCATTGGCAAATGATAGTTGGATTGAGGCTATGAATGAAGAAATAGAATAGATAGAGAAAAAAAAAATATGGACTCTTGTATCTAGACCCAAAGATAAGAATGTGATTGGAACAAAATGGGTATTCAGAAATAAACTAAATGAAGATGGCAAGGTATCAAGAAACAAAGCTAGACTAGTATGCAAAGGATATGCTCAAGAAGAAGGTATAGACTATGGAGAAACCTTTGCTCCTGTTGCAAGATTGGAAGGTGTAAGAACCTTACTTGCATATGCTGCTCACAAAGGATTCAAAGTTTATCAGATGGATGTCAAGTCAGCATTTCTCAATGGAATACTGGATGAAGAAGTTTACATTGAACAACTTGAAGGTTTTATTGATCCAGATAAGAAGAACATGGTCTGCAAATTACACAAGGCGCTGTATGGTCTAAAACAAGCTCCTAGAGCATGGTATGAAAGATTGCATAACTATCTTATTCAGATTGGTTTTCAAAGGACTAATGATAACAGTAACTTGTATATAAAAGAAGGTCCAGATAATAAGATTGTTTTGGCAGAAATATTTGTAGATGACACTGTTTTCACAGGCAATGATGATCTATGCAAAGAATTTTCAGAAAAAATGAACAAGGAGTTTGAGATGTCTATGTTTGGTGAGATTAAATTCTTTGTAGGTCTTCAAATCCAACAAAGTAAGAATGGCATCTTCATCACACAGTCAAAATACATCAAGGAGATATTAAAAAAATTTGGTATGGAGGATTGTAAACCAGTTGGAACCCCTATGTGTACTGGATTAAAACTTACCAAGGAAGATGAATCCAAAGAAGTGGATCAAACACTGTATAGATCTATGATTGGAAAGTTGCAGTATGTAGTACATACTAGGCCAGATATTGCCCTTGCAGTCGGTATTGTAGCAAGATTTTCAGCAAAACCAAGAGAAACTCATATAATGGCAATCAAAAGAATAATGAGATATTTGAAAGGAACTGAAGATTATGGGTTATGGTATAAATTTGGAGGTAATTTGGATTTGAAAGTATTTACTGATGCTGATTGGGCAGGAAACCTTGATGACAGGAAAAGCACAAGTGGAGGAGCATTCTTTCTTGGAAAGAGATTGGTTTCTTGGACAAGCAAAAAGCAGAATTGTATATCCCAATCTACAGCAGAGGCAGAGTATGTTGCTACAGCAGTAAATTGTTCAAATATTGTTTGGTTTAAGCAGTTATTGCAAGGAATGAGGATGGAAATCAAAGAACCAGTTGTTATGTTCTGTGACAATACTAGTGCAATCAATATATCAAAGAATCCAGTGATGCACTCTAAGACCAAGCATATTGCAATCAAATATCATTTTGTCAGAGAATTAGTACAAGACAAGGAGATCAGATTGGAATATGTCAATTCAAAGGAACAAATTGCTGACATATTCACAAAGCCACTACCTAAGGATGCATTCTTGTATCTCAGAGGTAAGTTAGGGGTTACACCCCTATCCGAAATTCACTAAAAACAAGTTTTAGTGATGCATCAACACATACCAAAATGAAAATCTATCTGTTGATGCAGTCAAATCTGGAAGCTTTGCATATGAATCAGTACTAAAGGTACATTACAATTCATTTTAGTTCTATTGTCTTTGGCATTTTTTGTCAAAGAGGGAGAGATTTACTTTACTGTCATATCTTTCTGAAATTTGTGTGAAAAAGAAAGTTCTTATGTAATTCCTTCACAGAGGGAGATTACTAAAAGAGGGAGAGTCTATCATCTTAGAGGGAGAATTGTTTTGATGACACATTATGCTGATAAGGACTTGTTTTCAAATTTCATTTTGCTATGACATGTTGTGTTGCCATCAATGCCAAAGAGGGAGATTGTTGGATACAATTGATAATTGCATGATTGTCTTTGATGTTACACAAATGTCATATCAGTCATCAGACAGAGTCTACCGAGCTCAAAAGGTAAGTACAGCTGTTGACAGAGTTTACTGAGCTTGCAAGGTAAACAAAGGAAGTTCAGTGTTTACCGAGCTCACTCAGTAATCAAAGGATTTGTTGCCGAAAGATAGTGTTTACCGAACTCACTCGGTAAACAAAGGATATGAGATAGGTTGTCAGTATTTACCGAGTTGACTCGGTCATCGAAGAAAAGAAGCAGACAGTGTTAACCGAGATCACTCGGTCATCGAAGAAAAGAAGCATACAGTGTTAACCGAGCTCACTCGGTCATCAAAGGAAAGTTGGAGAAATCGGTGTTTACCGAGTTCACTCGGCGACTGAAGGATTTCACGAAATTCTCTGTATTAACCGAGCTCAGTCGGTTAACACAGGAATTATTTTTTGTGCAGTATTTACCGAGTTAAGTCGGTCAGCGAAGGATTTCTCGAAGGTTAAGTAATTAAAATTAATTACTTTATGTAATGTATGAAGCCGACTTATAGCACAATTATTTATAATTGTAACTTGTATTTGAGCCGACTTGATAATCTGAAAGGTATATATGAAGGATCAAGTTGCAAATTCAAGTAAGAAGTATGAATGTGAAAAAGCGAGCAGATATGATTGAATATCTAATATGCGAATTATAAGGAAGGTCAGAGCAAGTTTTTGAAGGATCAGAGATGCAGAGTTGCATTTGATCAGAGAGGAACAGAACAGAGATCTGTATCAGCAAAAGATAAGTTGTATTTATTTCAGATCACTCATTGTTACTTTCTAACAATTGTAACAGTGTTTTCAAATCTCTTAACAGAGTGGGTTTAACAGCCTTTTGTAAAATCCTCTAACAAGGTGGCAATTCAGTTGAATTGATCTAAAGACCTCTAGCAAGGCCACTCCTAGCAGGGTGATTAAATCCTCTAACAAGGTCGCACCTAACAGTGTGTTTTGTAACCTTTAACAAGGTTGGCTCCTAATAGGGCTCACTTCAGAAGAGTGAAAAACAGTAACTAGTTACATTGGTGGTTTTTCCCATATTGGGTTTCCACGTTAAATCTGGTGTCTCTTGTTTCTTGTGTTTTCAGTTCGATTATATGAGTATCAGCAATGAGTATTTCCTTTGACATATTAAGGGACTTGTGGGAAAAGTTTTTGTAGTAACTGATTCACCCCTCCCCTCTCAGTTACTCCATTCTCATTTCCAACAGACTCCTAATACTAAATTTTCTCATTGACTCCTAATAGGGTCCATCCTCTAACAAGAAACTTATATATCAGTATATTATCTAGTCGGTATCATCCCCACCAAGGTTTTCTCTTGGCCAAGGTTCTCCTAGTTAACAAAATATGGTGTTATGGGTTATCTTTGTGCATTGTTATTGTTATTGTTCAGCATTAGTTTACTACTTTATTATGCATGGTTTAAAGTAAGAAATAATATCTAGTTGGTGACTAAACTTTGTAGATTACTAATTCACCCCCTCCCCCCCTTAGTAATCCATATTTCTAAAAATTGGTATCAGAGCCTAGTTATTTTGAAAAGGCTTAACAGCTTAAGTATGATCCCTATCAATATGGAATAGTTTATGAAGAACCTTGAAGAAGCTCTCAAACAAATTGATATCCTTACTAAAGAAAGAGATAAGTTGAAGGACGGATATGAGGACTCCAAAGTATACATTGGTCAATTGAAGGAAAAGATTGAACATCTCAAATCCAAGCCTGAATCTATTGAATTTGGAACTAATGATGATGATTATTAAAAATTAAAGATAGGGTACAAGATCCTGAAACATGAATTGAAGATTACAAATCTAAATTTGACATTGAAAAATGATCTTAGAAAAATTGAGTCTGATTTGAAGACTAAAAATACAAATCTAAGAGCAAGTCTAGCAAAGAAAACATCTAAGTTTAAAACATTGAAAGAAGATCATGAAGAACTTCATACATACAATACTATTGTGAGAGGTGAATTAAATCAATGCAAGTATCAACTTGAGTAGCTTTATTCTAGTAGAGCAAAGCTTGATGATTCAATGTTAATATAGAGACCTAATTATGATAAGTCTAGTCTTGGTTATCTAATTAACATGTCTACAAAGAAACTTGAGATTAGATCAGATCCAAAAGAAAAAGATAAATATGATGATAAGATTGAATCCAGTCAATCTTCTAATAAATCCAAAGAAGTTGTACAAGACAAGGAAGTTGAAATATTGGATGAACCAAAGCAAGTGGAATCCCCTAAGGAAACTAGGTATGAACTTAGAGGTAAGTTTTTTTTTTTTAATGTAATGAAATAGGTCGTATGAAAAAATATTGTACAAATAAGTCATTTGATCATATTAAGGACTTTTATTGTCATAATAGTCGTGGTATGGGTCATAATACAATTTATTGTAGGAAACCTAAGTATGATAATAGAAGAAAGAATAGAATGTCTAGAAATACTAACCCTACAAATAGAAGAAGATCTAATAAAAGGACATCAAGAGAAGGAAGACCTTATGACAATAGAAGACAGATCGTGTGTTATAAGTGCAACAACTCAGGACACATTGCTTAGAATTGTCATACACTTGATGATCCAGAATCATAGAAGCAGAGCCCTAGTATGTTAGTTATGCAACAACTTTAGACACATAGTGAAGTATAGTAAAATGGATAGAAACTTCAGAGATAGAAGGAACAATGGAAGAAACTTTGGGAATAGAAGGAATGATAGAAAGAATGTCAGAAATGATAGAAGGAACTATGAAAAGAACTCTAGAACCAACAAAGACAATGAGGAATATAGAAACATTGTTAGTGAACTTTGAGAAGAACTTCATGAGGCATTTGTAAAAGGAGTAGATATCTCAAAGCAAAAGCTAGATGATGATGAGATAGGAAGATAGAAGTCAGTTGTTGAACTTGTTTCAACTAAGTTGAATTAAGCTTGTTCATAGCATTAGAATTTGAGAACTTTATCCAAAGATTGAATTAGAGGTAATGAAGATAGGAAAAGGTGTATCAAGTTAAGGTTAGATGGTACTTAAGCTCGCTTGTAATTTGTGTTAGAAACAATAGTCCACCAAGAGAACTGGGGGGGGGTGAATCAGTTATTCAATAATTAAAACATATATCTTCATTAACAAAACTTAACCATTCAACCAAAGTAAATAGAAACCATAATAAAGTGCACATAGACAATTACACTAGATATGTTGACTAGGGAAACCCTTGATCAGAGGGAAAACCCTAGTGGGAATGATACATGTACTAATGTAAATATTCTTTGTTAGAGAATGGATCCTATTAGGAGTCTATTACAACATTTAGTACATAGAGTCCCTATTAGGAGACTTTGAATCCCTATTAAGAGATTCTAACCCTAGCATGAGTTGTGATATAATATATGTAAGAAGAACCCATTTTCCAAACATGCAATTTCAACTACAAGAAGACCTCACTACTCAACCAAGTAATTTACTGTTATGTTCCTCTTTCCTCTACTCTTTCCTCTATCCTATCAACTAGACCAATTATTGTTAGACCTTGTAGACTAGGTCAAAAACCTCAAATCCAAATACCAACCTTGGATCACTTTAAAAACCTCAAAAATGAATTTCCCTTCACTTCCACACTACTCTATTCAATTTTATATTCCATACTATCTGCTACTTATTGATCATTCACAATCCACGATCACAAACACCATGGTAAAGGAAAATGCCCTTCCTTTATACCAAGTCCATAAAAAAATTCCTTGAGTCATCTATTAGACCTTCTCATTTAATTATTATAAGACTACATTAAGAGCATGTTACACTTAGCAATAACATAAATCTTCCACCTTGTAACTTGAATAACTTTCCATACATGCAATAGTATGATGAGCTAACTTAGCCACGTCATCAGCAACATGTCTTCTCCATGTCCTCAAACTCAATCCTCAAGCTATCAACTCTACTAAGAGATATAACAAGTTTACCAGAACATGCCTCTATAAACTCTATCTCAAAATAGACATCACCAAAACTTACATAATTTCTTCTAGACTTATTCTTTCTCCTTCTGATGTTAATTTCATATACCAAATACTTAGAAATATCTCCCACAACCTTGGGTGGTTATAATACTCAACTAACCATCTATACAAACTTGATCTTTCTATTGTTCTTCTGTCAGATACCATAGAGAACTATTATGTTGACATCCATGACAAACACAGTCTTGAATGTAACATATCATCATAGTAGTACTCCCCATAGGAATATCATTAGCATTCATGCTTCCAACCAATCTTCCAACAATCTCCCCCTTTGGAATTGATAGCAACATAGATGAAAACATCTAGTTCCAAGAATACCAACAAAAGACTATTCATGTTCAAATCTACTTCATCGATCATTCTCCCCCATTAATATTCCTCAATGTGCTCTATACTAAACTATTATTTCACATATTGTGCTTATGCCAAATATCTTCCTCAGCATAATTTTTTTCATGCCAAACTTCTCCCCCATTGAGATTAATATCAAAGGTTTTAGCAACCAACATCATTGCATCAAACTCTGCAACAACTGATACTTACTAGCTTGAATGTCAAAAGATACTATTCAAAGCAACATCCAACAAGAGCCCTAGATGACTTTGTCCACACAGATACTCCCCCATATAGGAAGTATCAGCATTTAGTCCAAACAAACAATGGTGCTCTGTTACCCTGGACTGATGCACTCTTGCATCTTCTACTATGATGTAGGAAGGGGCATGACCCCAACCATACCTCACAATACTCAAAATTCTCTTTGGGAAGAGGCTTAGTGAATATAACTATAATCTACTCTTTAGTTCTCATATAATCTAGTCTAATTTTCTTTTCTGCAACTTTTTCTCTCAACATATGATACTTAATAGAAATGTGTTTAGTCCTTGAATGCAACATTGGATTCTTAGACATATTTACTATGCTTGTGTTGTCACAATGTATAACAATAGGTTCATTGATTTCTATCTTTATATCTTTTAGAATCTACTTCATCCAAATGACTTGATTGCAATTATTTGCTACTACAACATACTCTACTTTTGTTGTACTTTGTGATGTAAAATCCTACTTCTTGCTTAGCCAAGAAACAAATCTTCCTCCAACAAAGAAAGCTCCTCCACTGGTGCTCTCTCTATCATCCATACTTCCTACCCAATTTGCATCAGTAAAAGCACTTAGAGTAAAATTATTAGTTTTGTCATACCATAATCCAAACTAAGATGTCCCCTTCAGATATCTAAATATACTTTTTACTATTTCA
Organism: Cupressus sempervirens; assembly: GCA_028749045.1. Classification (NCBI taxonomy): domain Eukaryota; kingdom Viridiplantae; phylum Streptophyta; class Pinopsida; order Cupressales; family Cupressaceae; genus Cupressus; species Cupressus sempervirens. Next base: position 853,347,910 of record CM053789.1, on the reverse strand, counting down.
TAATGTGCTTCTTTGGGATTATCTTGGGATCTTGCAATGTTTCCAATTGCATTTTCTATATTTGGCCATGTGTGAGTCAAATATTGCAAACCTCCAACCATAGATCTGTACTTTTTCTGTTGTATAGTAGGTGTCTCATCCTTTGTAGATAACTTGTCTATAGTTACCATAGTTGTTCCAATGGGTTTACATGTTTCCAAACCAAACCTTTTTAGTAAATCCTTCAAGTACTTAGTTTGAGAAATAAAGATGCCTTCTTTATTCTATACAATCTGCAATCCTAGGAAATATTTCATCTCTCCTATCATACTCATTTCAAATTCTTTCTTCATCTCTTTTGCTAACTTCTCACTTTCTTCATCATTTCCTCCAAATATGATGTCATCAACAAATATTAGAAAAATCATCAAACTATCATCAGTTTATTTCCAATACAGATTATTGTCTACCACACCTTTGCTATATCCAAGTTTTGTCAAATGTTTGTCCAACCTTGCATACCAAGTTTTGGGTAATTACTTCAATGCATACAATTTTTTCCTTAGTCTATATACTATGTCCTTGTCATTTGTCAAAGAACATCCTTCAAGATGCTCAATGTACACTTCTTCTTTAAGTTCTCCATTCAAAAATGTTGACTTGACATCCATCTGATATACTTTGAATTTCTTTTGTGCTGCGTAGGCTAAGAATAATCTTACTGCTTCTATTCTAACTACTGGAGCATAAGTCTCTTCATAATCTATTCCTTCTTGTTGTGAGTAACCTTTACATACCAATCTTTCTTTTTCTTACAACTTCACCTTGTTCATTCATCTTGTTCTTGAATACCCATTTAGTTCCTATCACATTCTTGTTTGCTAGTCTAGGAACCAATTCACATGTCTCATTCTTTACCATTGTTAGGATAAACCACGGACAGAAATAAAAACTACATGCAAATATAACCAATAACAGAAAAATAATAGAACACACAGGAATGAACACAAGGCACCAAGATTTAACGTGGTTCACCCAATCCCTGGGCTACGTCCACCAAACAGCAAGTCCGATCTTATTACAATCCAGTGATTACAACCTAATTACAATACGTAATCCCTTACAGCTCAATACCGCCGCAAGAACCAATTTCGTATCACAACATTATTAAAAATACCCAACCCTAAGCCCTTTTATACAAGTATTAAACCGCTTTAGGGTTATAACATGTCGTCCATATGTCAGCCATAATATGTCGGCTACCATGTCGGCTACTTCCAAAAAAATTACAGTACTTTCCTGATTAGTCACCACAATCTAACAACCATTTGGTCCAATTCCTCTTTCATGTAGCTTGCTTCCAATAGTCATCGTTACATGCTTCATCTACATTCTTAGATTCAACTTGAGATATTAAGCATAGTTCATTATTTACTTTGCTTCTTTTCATCACACTTTTATCTTTGCTTCCAATGTTCTACTAAAATGGGTGATTCTTTATCATATTCTTTCTTGAAGTGGGAGTTGTTATCTCAACTCTTGGCTCTACTAAAGGTTTCGAGCTTTGTTCCTACCTTGGCTCTCTTTCATTCTACAAATCATTATTAGTCTCAAGAAATACCTCATCATTCCTTGGCTTAGTAATGACATCATCATCTGAATTGTAATCAACTATGCTCTCTTGTATCCTAAATTTCTCGTCAATCCTCACATTTGCACTTTTGTCATGTCCAAAATACGGGGGAAAAACACATGGAAATTTTTAAAAATTAATTAATCTACTAAGTTTGATATATGATTGACTATGACTTACATGACTCAAAGGGTTTTGATATATATATATATATATGTTTCATAAGTTACACTATAGGTATGTTGAAGGGAAAATATAAGTTCCTCTAACAATACATTGACATTTTATTTTAGTTTATAACCATCATGTAGGAATAATTTGTTATTTTTAAACATTCTTTATTTAATTGATTATTTAAAATATGCAACCCAATACAATTAATTAAAAAGTCTAAGCATTATACTTTCAAATCATATACAATTTAAGCATACTAGCTCACCTTTTCAAAATCAATCTTAATTTTCACTAAAATAACATTAATAAGATTAATGTTTAAAAAGTCACTAATATTAATTAAATCTTTCATGGAAAAAATAATATATATTTCAAATTAAATTTCAATTAATCTAAAACAATATTATTTTTACTTACCTCTAAAATATTATGCACATTAAATAACCATATGCTAAATTACAAACTAACCAACTACTAAAACATAAATTCAAACCAAAACCAATTAACTAACATTAACTTATTAATAATTAAGATAGAAAAATTAAACAAAATTAATTATAAATCTAAACATATAATACTAAAAGAAGCTTTATCTAACTCATCCTAACTTAACAATTAAAAAACACACTGCTAATCTAACCACTAACCTAACATCATCTAACATTAAAACATACTTATTAAATCACTTAATAAAAAAATAAAACTAACTACACATCTAACATATTCTAATAATAAAATTTAACATTATTTAATTAATAATATATTTTAATTATCACTTACTATCTTTAACCAGCTTTACTAACATTAATAACAAAAAAAATATCTTAACCCAAAATAAAATTAACTTTCCACCTAACCCCACTGACTACCTTACCCTTACTTTCCCACCCTCCACACCTTTTTCTAGCCCATGTGGCTTAGAGGGGAATCCTGCCCAAAGTTATAAACTCCATGCAAATACATGGTAGCCAAAGGAAAAAAGAGTTTGACAAAAAAAGGAAGTGCATTAATACTTGTTCAAGGCTTTATTTCTTGCCTCGCAAAAAATGCAATGCCTAAAATGAAGAAGCAATAGAGTGACATCAGCCATGTCATGATGGCTCTTTTCCCCTTTCCATGCCTAGGTAATAGGGTATGTTGCAAGTGGGTTGGGTAGATGAGATATTAGGGGGATGGGTAGTTATGGTAAAAAATTTAGTTGGTAGCTTAGGATAGAATAGATATTAGTTTAGAATATTACTTTAAAATTTATTATGCTTTGGAATATATTTGAATTATAATAGAATATAATGACTAATGTTATGCATGTTTGGTTTTTTTTGGATTTTATCCTTTTTCCATGTATTTTCTAGCATCCTATAGGTGCTCATTGGAAAAAAAATCTTTGAAACCATAATTTTTTTCTTTATCTTTTGTAAGCATATATATATATATATATATATATATATATATATATTTATTTATTTATTTATTTATTTATTTATTTATTTATTTATTTATTTTTTTTTTTTTTTTTTTTTTTTTTTTAAAATTTTTTTTTACTTTTTTTTTTTTTTTTTGAAATGACTTCTAAAGGTGGATTTATTTTATCTATGTGGGGACATATATATATATATATATATATATATATATATATATATATATATATATATATATATATATATATATATATATATATGCATGCATGTATGTATGTATGTATGTATGTATGTAGTAATTTATAACTAAACTATTAAATAGTTAATATGATTTTCAAATAAAATCTTTTAAAGAATATGCTCTGTCACAAGGGAATTAAATTTCCCCATACAAAGAGCAGAGAGCATACTTGCTCTAGGATGATAAACTTTTTTTTAAGTCTCTTTTTTTTTTTTTTCTAAGTGTAGATTTTCAAGTTTATTTAGTTAACCAAAGGGTTTTTTTTTTTTGCTTAGTTGAATTATAATATAGAGTTTAAATGTCTTGTTAATACAATAATGTAGGATTATTTCCCCTTCCAATCAAATACGAAAATGTGAAATGAGATTTCATTCATGTAATTTTAAATTTACTTAATGTAATTCAAATTCAAATTGCATAACTTATATCTATCATTTTTTATTATAAGAGAATAAAATTTTCACTATAATGTGAAGCAACATTTTAAACAACTATGTGTTTCATTTTCAATTAGAGATCAAAATTACAATGGAAGAACTGATTGAAACATATTTAATAATACAATGAAACTTCTCTTATGCAAGGAAATATCCTTTTTTTATTTAACAATCTAATTCAAAGACTCTATTGAGAAAGAACTAGGGAAGAAAACCTGACATCATGGTCATTTCAACCTAAGTTCCACAATAAAGTTTACAATAGGATCACCATCTCGAGGAGAAATCTCCCAACACATTTGAATTGAAATAACAACTCTAAATTTTCTACTTGGCTCCATAATAGGGTAGCCACTACGAAATCTACAACACATCAAGGTAACCATGGAGAGAAAAAAATTGACTAGGAGACAAATAGATTTAAATTGATGACAAAATCAACTCATTTACTGATGCAAGGAGGGATGAATAAGACTAGGGCTAAAGGCACACCCAAATATCCAAACCACCTTGCAAGAGTTAACATAGTGGAAACACAACACACAAAATAGCAACCAAAGGAGGAAGAAAAAAAAATACTTATTGATTCATCAAATAATTAACATACATGTCCAACTGTAAGGCCTTTTGGATTATGGCCAGATGCAATGCATTCAAATCAAAGATCCAGCAAATTTGCATCTTCTAGTTCTACTCTCCAATCATTTTCTCCAAAAAAAAAAAAAGCTTCTTCTTTTGACTCTAAGCCTAAACACTCTATTTACACTTGCCAAAATGGCTTATAGATCATTCTAGAACATAAGAAAGCCACAAGTCGACTCACAACAAACATTAACTACCTATACCAAATTAAATACAAGCAAAGTTGGTCCAAACAGGAACTAGACATAGATAACTCAACAAATGAAAGCTTTTCAAAAACTAGCACTTGGCATCCATATGAACTTAATGTCCAAAGGAATCACTCAGCAACAACTCCAAACTTGGCATCCAAAGAAGTCACTTGGCAGCAACTCTAAACTTGGCATCCAAAGAAATCACTCGGCAACCAAAGCAGCTCAACAACCAAAGGAATCTCTTGGCACCTAAAAGATCACTCAGCAACCAAAGACTCGACATCAACTTAATCACTCAGCAACAACTGGTAGAATGGAAAAAGAGTAGGATTACAAGGCAACCTAGGATGCTCCTGCATTAGACAACTAGAGTTGGAAAAAATGATTCTTCTAAATCATGCAAGTGTCACAACCTGAGCTACATCCAACTAAGATTGAGAAATCCATGTAGCATCTTCCATTGGTCTATTCTTCCACTTTACTAAATATTCATAGTAATATTTTTCTCTTGTACTCTTCCCAACTCTCTAATTCAATATCTATTCAACTTCTTCAATCTACTTCTTAGGATAGTCCTCTAACACAACAACTTCATCATCTAACTCATGATACTTATACAAATCAGCAATATTGAATATAGGAGATATATCCATGTCATTAGGTAACTCAACTTCATAAGGTCCAAATTTCTTCATCTTCAGCTTACTATATGTTCCAATAGGAAATCTTCCTTTCTTTAAATGAACCATCACCTCATCACCAACTTGAAAATCATGATGTCTTCTTGACTTATCAGCATTCTCCTTGTACTTTTGATTACTTTGTTCCAACCTCAACTTTACTTCCTTATGCAAAGACTCCATAAAATTAGAAAAAATTTCTCCTATAGTGCTTCTCTTTTCTTCACCAACAACATCTCTCAAATCTGATATACCTTTAGGATGCATTCTAGTAACAATCTCAAAAGGCGTTTTCCTTATACTCCTATTCACAAAATTGTTATATGCAAACTTAGCTTGTGCTAACACTAATTCTCAATTACTTGGCTTATCTCCAACTAAACATCTCAGCAAATTACCCAAGCTTCTATTCACAACCTCTATCTATCCATTTGTCTCTGGATGGAATGTAGAACTGAACTTCAACTCAGTACCCATCTTCTTCCACAAAGTCTTCCAAAAATAACCAACAAACTTACTAACCCTGTCAGAAATAATACTTCTTGGTAATCCATGCAGTCTCACAATCTCCTTAAAGAAAAGTTTAGCAACATGCTTAACATCTGATGTCTTCTTACATGGTATAAAATTAGCCATCTTAGAAAAATTTTCTACTACAACAAATATAGAATCATACCCCTTCATTGTCTTAGGTAGTCCAAGAACAAAATCCATACTAATGTCACTCCAAGGTTTCTCAAGAATGGTAATAGGTGTATACAAACCAGTATTTGACTTACTCCCTTTGCAACTTGATAAACTCCATAACTCTTTACAAATTTCTGAATATCCTTATACATTTGTGGCCAATAATACTTCTCCTTCAACAAACACAATGCCTTATCAATTTCAAAATGTCTAGCCAATCCACCACTATTCTTTTCCTTAATCATATTCAACCTTATAGAACTTCTAGAAATACACACTTGAATTTCTTTGAACAACATGCCTTCTTGAATGAAATATTTATCATACTTAATTATGTGATCTATCAGATTTAGTACTCTACACTCTTTTCACACCTCATAAAAATTAGGATCAGCATCATACAACTCTTTTAGCATCAAACCAAGAACTTCAACCTTTATTTCAATCAACAAAGAACATCTTCTATTCAATGCATCAACAACTCTATTAGTAACTCCACTCTTATACTTGATCACAAATGTAAAATTCTACAGATACTCAACCCAAGTATTGTTGACTTCCCAAGTATTGTAAAGCTTTATGACTAGTATATAGCACAAACTCCTTAGGAATAAAATAATATCTCCACTTTTTTAATGCTTGAACAATAGCATAAAAATTTTGATCATACACAGAATACTTCTTTTTAGCATCATTCAACTTTTAACTAAAGAAAGCAATAGGTTTACCTTCTTGAATTAGTACAGCTCCTATTGCATTACCACTTGCATCACATTCAACTTGAAATACTTTGTTGAAATTAGGAAAAGCCAATACAAGTAATTCAACAACCTTTTGTTTCAAAGTCTTAAAACTTTTATCAACTCCATGTGTCCATTTAAATTCCTTTTTATCTCCCCTCATTGTCTCAGTCATAGCATTACAAACAAAACTGAAATTTCTTATGAACTTTCTGTGGAAGCTAGCCAAACCATGAAATGATCTTACCTCATCCACATTCTCAAGTGTAGGTCATTCCAAAATTGTTTTAACCTTCTCTGGATCCATTCTCAATCCATCAACTAAAATTACAAATCCCAAATATATAATCTCTTTTTGCATAAAAGAAAACTTTTTCAGATTAATCAACAAATTTTCCTCTTTCAACCTCTGCAGTACTTGTCTAATATGCTCAAGGTGTTCTTACTTATTCTTACTGAATACCAAAATATCATCCAAATAAATAATCACAAACTTCCCTAAAAATCTTTTTAGAACTTCATTCATCAACCTCATGAAAGTACTAGGTGCATTAGTCAAACCAAAAGGCATAACCAACCATTCGTACAAACAATCTTTTTCTTAAAAGAAATCTTCCATTCATCGTCTTCTTTGATTCTGATCTAATGATAGCCACTCTTCAAATACATCTTTGTAAAATACTTTGCTCCACTCAAACAATCCATTATGTCATCCATCCTCAGTATAGGAAACCTATATTTCACTATGATTTTGTTAATAGCTCTAGAATTAGTACACATTATCCATTCTCCATTCTTTTTAGTTGTTAATATAGTAGGTATAGCACATGGACTCAAACTTTCTCCGATCAAACCTTTCTGCAACAACTCATGCACTTGTCTATTAAGTTCTTCATTCTCTGTAGGTGTCAATCTATATGCTGCTTTGTTTGAAAAAATAGTTCTCAGAATCACATCCATATAGTGACTTATACTTCTTATTGAAGGTAAACCATTAAGTATATCCTCTACACTCTTTATACTTATTCAACAATTTGATAATTTCTTCTTGTACTCGATCAATACTACCAATCGTCACTTGGTCATCACTAACTGGCAATCAACTAGTACTATTTTTTGGCACTCAGCTACTATTGACACAACTCGGTCTCCTTGAGATTATAGCAAAATAGACTTGATTCTTTTTCATTTCCTTCTCAAATTGTTTTCCATTAACCATGCAAACTTTTACTACATTAAATTGGCCTCATCTAGACTTTCAATCAAAGGCAACAATATTTGTTTGTTCCCATTTACCCAAAGAGTATATTGATTCAATTTTTCATCATGCACAACATATCTATCATATTGCCAAGGTCTACCCAAAAAAATATGACAACAATCCATGGGCATAATATCACACAAAACTTCATCAAAGTAATGTCTAGTCTTTAACTTCACAAGGCATTTCCCACTTACCAATATTTTATGCTCATCTTCGATCCATGAAGCATGATAGGGTTTGGGATGTTTCAACCTCTCCAACTACAACTTGGTAACCAACTCTTCTGATACTAAATTTGTTGAACTTCCACTATCAATGATCACTTTGCAGCATTTTCCAACCATCTTACAATTTGTCTTGAAAAGACTTCTTCTAACGATAGGTTCCTCATCACTTTTCTTATTACATAATGTTCTTCTCACCATCAAATTTTCTCCAGTCTCAGCTCCACTTGATGAAATCTCTTCATCTCCTTGAATCATAGCATTTCTATTAACTTTTCCACTTTCAGAGGATCTACATTCAAAGGATCTATGTCCCTCTTTACCACATCTGAAACAATACCATGAAAACCACTTCTAGAATAAGAATTACCTCTTCCTTAGTAAGAATTAGTACCTCCTCAATAAGAATTACCACTTTTCCCTTTGGTCTTGCCTTTATCATCATTCTTTCGCTCAAATATTCCTTTATCCTATACAAAACTGTCAGATCTACAGCCTTCACCATAAGATCTACCTCTGCCTCTCTGAAATCTACCGCCTCTACCTCTTTGTCTTTGTTCATGCTTCTTTGTCAAGATCTCCTCAGCCTTCAAGTTATATTGGTATGCTTTTTCCACACTTTCCAACTTCACAAAACTTATTTCATCTTGAATTCTAGATCTCAATCCATTTATGTACCTTGCAATTTTCTCAACATCATCATCCACTTGTCCAACTTTGATGTCTAATCTATAAAATTCCTTGGTATACTCTTTCATAGTCATGTCCTTTTGTCTCAAATTTTGCATCTTTCTTAACAAGCTAACTTGCTAATCAACAGGAAGGAATTTGTTCTTTACCTTGTTCACTATCTTCGGCCAAGTTCTGATCTTCTCCTTTCCTCTCCTTTGTCTCTCAATCTACAAATGCTCCCACCATAGTGATGCATGACCTTTGAACCTTGTAACTACAATTTTCACCTTCCTATTATCAAGAGTGTTTTCATACTCAAAGAACTTCTCCATATCAGAGATCCAATCTAACACAACATTAGTATCCAATTTTTCATCATAGGGAACAACTTCTACAACAAGCTTTGAATTAGCCCTAGACAACACTCTCAACAACCTTTCTTCATCTTGCTCTTCTTCATGTTCTAGATTAGGGTTTGGTGCTACTGCTTCATCATCATGTTGAGATAATGGGTGTTGCACACATTGCATAATATTGTTATATTTTATTATTTCATTTTATTATGTAATGTTGTGCCTAGATGGACGTGCAACATGTAAAGATTCTCATAGAATATTCTTGATGATTTGTATTGTAACATTGTGATAATATTTCATGTAATTATTTAATATTGGGGAAAAGAATTAAATGCCCAATATTAAATGTGGGGTCATTGGGTTAGGTAGCACATGGTTTATGTAATACCACTTAATAGTTTTGTGGGACTTGCTACTATATAAGCAACCACAAGGGTAGTTGTTGTAGAGAGTAAGAAAGTGAGAAAGGCAAGAGTCGAGCGGGACAAGGTTTGGCAGGTTGAATTTGTGAAGGTTGGAAGCATGGCATGGGATGTGTGGATTCATGCTTGTTCACATAGTTTGCTCGGTTGTGGCTATGGCCATGAAGGCTTCCATGGTTATATGGCAATGCTATTTTTTGCTAAATAATACATGATGATGGATGCTTTTGGAGGCTGAGTTTTTCCCTCAATGAGGGTTTTCCAGGGTATATCTTGTGTCACAATTTTGTGGGTATGTTGTCTATTCTCTTGCATGTGGATTTTAATTCTATGATTATTTCAGATATATTATAGGTTATGTGGAAACGGTTATATTCTTTGTTGTCAAGTTTCCTTACAAGTGGTATCAGAGCTATGGTTTTATTATTGTAACCCTAGATTGAATCCATGGGAATGCATGAGAGGATAAAAGAAAGGGCAAGATATATGAATGATTTATTGCAGATCTAAGGATTTTGGATTTGCTGTTATGATGAGATGTTAAAAGATTTGGGCATGGGAAATTGTTGGACAAAAGAGTTTTTTGGATGTTTCATTTAAAATGAGGGTTTTGGGGGGTAGCTTGCAAAAATGACCTCTTGGGTAAAAACAAACCTCACCATTGGATCTGGGTCAACATTTCTATAAATTTTGATATATAATATGCCCTAGTTTGGCCATGTTTAGAGAAAATGAAAGAGTTTTTTAGTTTCAGCTCGTGATAGCCGTCAAATTTAATCCCGTCGAAATTTTTGTCACTGAAAAAATAAAAAATGAAAAATCGTACTGAAAATGGTAAAAAGACTATCTTAGTAAAATGGCCATAACTTTCTCTCAGAATATCAGATTTTAGAGTTCTTATAGGTGTTAGAAAGCTAATTCAGAGCACTACAACATGGTGTAGGTTTGGTTCTATAATTTTGAGATTTTGTTAGGTTTTAAGAGCCCTAAAGTCAGATGTTGTTTATTTTAAGCACGAATTAGGACATAACTTGGGCATACGGAGTCGGATTTTAGACTTCGAGTAGTCAACGGAAAGCTCTTGGAGAGCTCTACACATTGGTTTAGATTTGGTGCAGGTTTGGCATAATTTATTTGTTTATATATTGATCTGAACAGTTTATAAGTATATTTTAACTATGGTAACATTGTGAGTTTATGGCATTGGAGATTTAAGTTTTGATGTCATTGTATACTCAATTCATATTTCATATTGGTCTCATGATGATATGGTTATCAGTGTTTGGATTTGGATATGCATGATGACTTGTTGGATCTACAAGTTGTGCAGTGTTGTAAGCGGTCTATACTTACAGGTTGCATTTATAGCTTGGTTATGGGTTGTCTTTGCCCATTGATCTTTCATTATTGATGCATATTCAAATTGGTGGCTTGGATTTGGGTTGTTTATGCCCTAAGTCACATGATTTACTATTTTTTTCATGTAGAAGGGATGAGATGTTGTTACCAGGGACAGTCATGGTGGAGGATTGTGGTTGACTATTTTATGCTAACAGGTTGGACATATTGAGAGCCAGATGCTCGGTTCATGGATGTGATCATGGTGTCATGGATTTTGGCATGACATGATTGGATATACAAGTACATCCTTGGTGTTCATTAGCTTGGATTTTTAATTTGGTTATGGTGGTATATCTTCTTGGTTGAGGATCATGGTTATTTGGTTTTTCTTTTGAGGAGCTCATGATGTGCACTTTGAGTTCTTTGATGGTTTAATGCCTTGATTGATTCTCATGGTTAGAGGATGATATTTTTCATCATTATGTCATGGATAGTTTGGATATACGATTTAGTGGGAGCTTGTGACAGTGATGGAGTGATAGTGCAGGACTAGTTCCTGGTTTGGTTTATATCTTCTTGGTTTGGAGAGGATGGATTTTATGATGCCATAGGTGACTTAGTACCACAGTTGAGTGGGAGTTGTTGGCATTGATATATTTATTGAGTGTTTGCAGATATTGGAGGTTTGTCTTAGATCCTGTTGTTGCAGAAGCGTCTTTGACATTTGCATGGTGCACTTGTTATCTTCATTGTGTATGAAGATGGTTAGATCTTGAGGACTCATGCAGTTCTTTGTTATCTTCATGGTATATAAAGATGGTTCTTCCTGGTATGTGGAGATGGTTGCATCTTGAGAACTCACAGGGTTCTTGGCAAAGGTGTGGTTTATGCTTTGATTTGGCATGTTATCCTTGGTGTGAGGATGGTTTCATTATTATGTCATGGTATACTCTTGATATGTGTTTAGAGTTGTGACATGTTATAGTATGTTCATATGGAGCATGTTATCTCTTTGGTTGAGATGGTAAGATCATGTTGTCATGTTTATGTTCTTGAGGCCATGGTTGGAACTTTGACATTGATCTTGGTTTAGTTTCTTGGTATTGAGTACACTGATCATAAGCTGGATACTTCATGATATTGCTATGTTGCATTTGGAGTTGGCATGGATTGATTGGTTGCAGGTGCTCATGGATACTTAGATACGGTGGTGATGTTGATTTCTCTTGGATTAGAGAAGTATTTGTTGGGATGGTTGATGGTTTCAACAAGAAGTCTGAGGGGCAGTCACCTGATATGGACTTGAGAGGAGATTGTTCTTAGATGAGTTTTGGTTGGAGACTTGGGTATCTTGATGAGCATTCTCATTCTCTACTCTTGGTTTACTCGGCGGTTTGCTACTTGAGAGGTTTAGCCCATTGTTTCTCTCAGTTGCATTATATTTATGCTTATCTTTCATGGATATGGATCTTGAGCTATGGTACATGAGTTAGTTCTAGAGGGTTCATTTGAGAGATGGTTAAGCATTGGTTATCTCCATGTGGATATGTTGTTATGTTGGTTGAGTTTGGGAGATGGTTTTATATTGAGCATATTCCTTGATTTAGGAATGGCTTTATTGAGTTTGATCTTCTTGTGAGAGGCTTACATCCATGATTAGTTATATGATATGGTTTGGGTGTTGTTGAGGCTTCTTGTTGGAGTTTTATGGAGGAGATATAACTTGCACAGTTTACATCTAGAGGTGTGTGTAGAAGGACATGATACAAGTTATGATTTGCATGGTTTCTCTGGTCTTGGTTATCTTTTTGGATGTTCAATTTTTCCTACATTGGATTTGAGATTGGTTAGAGATTGTGATCACTAGTTTGTGCTCATGTATGTCATGTGAGAGATGATATGGTTATTTCTTTATCTTTTCTCTGTTGGTTGTGGAGAAATTGGGAGACTATTGGAGACTTGTTATGAGAGTTTTTTCTTCTAGGATATTGGTTTATGTATTGTGGATGTCCTTGATACTACATGGATTCACTTCTTTTAGATGTGTTGAGTGGATTGGTTATAGATTTGACATTATCTTTTGCAGTGGGAGCTTCTTGGTATATATGTGGCAGGTATTGCTCTTGAGGCTTGTGATTGCAGATTATAGATCGGATATGTTCATGATATGAGTTTCACTTGTTATACCTTTGAGGTATGGATAGTTGGATGGGTTTGGCACTTGTTGTGGGTGCTATTTCAGCTATGGATATTTTGACAACTATGGATATATGTGATTACCTTTGGATCAAGTTTTTTTTTGTGCTTGAAATTTTAGTTGGTACAGGATTTTATGATCTTCTAATGCGACAGGTTGGGTGGCTTTCTCTTTGAATGGCTTCTATGTATGTCCAGTGGGAGTGGCATAATAGGAGGTGAGATCATTCATGTTTGAGATGCTGGATACTTTGATTTTGTTGCGGGTACCAGGATGGAGCACTTGGTGTATTTTGATTCATGATGGTGGATGTGCTGGGAGGGATTGTTCCATTGTTCATTTAAGTGGCTACGAATTGACCCTATGCAATGTATACAAGTGGGAGATTGTTGAGATAATGGGTGTCGCACACATTGCATAATATTGTTATATTTTATTATTTTATTTTATTATGTAATGTTGTGCCTAGATGGACGTGCAACATGTAAAGATTCCCATAGAATATTCTTGATGAGTTGTATTGTAACATTGTGATAATATTTGATGTAATTATTTAATATTGGGGAAAAGAATTAAATGCCCAATATTAAATGTGGGGTCAATGAGTTAGGTAGCACATGGTTTTAGCACATGGTTTATGTAATACCACTTAGTGGTTTTGTGGGACTTGCTACTATATAAGCAACCACAAGGGTAGTTGTTGTAGAGAGTAAGAGAGTGAGAAAGGCAAGAGTCGAGCGGGACAAGGCTTGCTAGGTTAGCGAAGGGAGCATTTGTGAAGGTTGGAAGCATGACATGGGATGTGTGGATTCATACTTGTTCACATAGTTTGCTCGGTTGTGGCTATGGCCATAAAGGCTTCCATGGTTGTATGGCAATGGTATTTTTTGTTGAATAATACATGATGATGGATGCTTTTGGAGGCTGAGTTTTTCCCTCAATGAGGGTTTCCCAGAGTATATCTTGTGTCACAATTTTGTGGGTATGTTGTCTATTCTCTTGCATGTGGATTTTAATTCTGTGATTATTTCATATTTATTATCGGTTATGTGGAAACGGTTATATTCTTTGTTGCCAAGTTTCCTTACACATCACTTACATCATCAAGATGTGCTCCTCTCCTCTAATCTATCTCCACAACATCTAATCTGGTTTCCATCTGTCTCAATTGATCCAATATAGCATTATCAACATTTCTTCTACCATGAACTATCTTTGCAAATCTAGTTCTTGCAAGATTGTAACCCTCTGCAAGTTATAGGTCAAATCCGCAGATCTGCAACCCTAAAACTAAAATCCAAAATAGTATTCTACACAATCTAGTCTCCACAAGGATGAACATCAAGCTCTGATACCACTTGATGCAAGGAGGAATGAATAAGACTAGGGCCAAAGGCACACCAAGATATCGAAAGCACCTTGCAAGAGTTAACACAATGGAAACACAACACATAGAACAACAACCAAAGGAGGAAGAAAAGAAAACACTTATTGATTCATTAAATAATCAGCATACATGCTTGGTTGCAAGGCCTTTTGGGTTATGGCTAGACACAATACATTCAAATCCAAGATCTAGCAAATTCAAATCTTCTAGTTTTTCTCTCCAATCATCTTCTCCAAAAAAAAAACGTTTTCTTCTTTTGACTCTAAGCCTAAGAACTCTATTTATACTTGCCAAAATGGCTTATAGATTCTAGAACATAGGAAAGCCACAAATCAACTCACAACAAACATTAACTACCTATACCAAATTAAATACAAGCAGAGTCGGCCTAAATAGGAACTAGACATAGATAACATAGGAAACAAAAGCTTTTCAAAACTAGCACTTGACATCCATATGAACTCAATATCCAAAGGAATCACTCAATAGCAACTCTGAACTTGACATCCAAAAAAATCACTTGGCAACAACTCTAAACTCGACATCCAAAGAAATCACTTGGCAACTAAAGTAGCTTTTTAACCAAAGGAATCACTTGGCACCCAAAGGATCACTCGACAACCAAAGACTCGGCTTCAACTTAATCACTCGGCAACAACTAGTAGAATGAACAAAAGTGGAAGATCACAAGGCAACCCAGGATGCTCTTGCATCATTTACTCCCATCCAAGGTTTGCACAATAGGTTTATCCTTGAACTAGACTAGGGAGAAGGTAGATTTTTGCAGGCAAGAGAAGTCAGTCACAACACCATAATAGATGCCCTTTCGAGGCAAATATCACAAGAACTTTCATTCTTTCACAGATGCCCTTTCAAGGCTAAAATCTCAAACAAAATTGTTCCTTCACTTCTCAATTTTTTAAAACTCAAACATAGTTTGTACTGATGAGTAGGGGGGCATAACACCCTACTCTATCCCTCTCCTTGTTGTGAGGAGAGACTCTGCACTGCTGGAGTCCAACTAAAGCCCTCCTCCTGTACATGGCCACTTCTGCCCTATCTAAGGGTGAGTAATGCCAACACAACCCATACAATCCCTTAAAAATTCAAATTTAAAAAAAGAAAAAGAAAAACCCATTACAATCCATCCCAAGAATGTTCATCCAACACATGAACATACATATGCAAAAGAAACTACTTAAGAATGAAACATAGCATGGGCATGCAAGCTTGAAGGATTCCTCCTTCACAATATGGTTATGGCAACTAAAATTTGAGAAAAGCTATCTTTCATTCTCCTTCAATCCTGAATTTTCTCTCTAAATCCAGAGGTTGGGTGAACAACCTTTCACTCCCAAATCTGTCACTAAAATAGGCTCCCAACTCAACCACTTACAAAATGAAATAACTCCCCCACTTGACTAAGGTTTTTAGAGTCTTCTAACTTAACCTCACCACTAAAGAAAACTTCAAGGTGGAGTTTAACTTATCAAATTCATGATAAAACTTCAATTTTTGTAATAAATAAAGAATGGGATATTTTGGTGGTTACCAAAGCCAACAAAAGGGACTAGAGGGGTAGAAAATACCCCCAACCCATACATACCTAGGTACTTGGTTTTCATAATTTTTGGGCTCTAGGACTATTTAATGACCTATTAAAATGCTTTAATTATTTGGACTTCCTAAAAACCCTAAGAATGCAAACTTATCACTAAACCTTGATTAGAGTAATTAATCTTGATTACCCACTAATTAGTATTAGGTTACTAACCTATTCTAATTTACATTATTAGGTTACTCGGCTAACCCTAACTATCATGTTCATATGCATAAATGGATCCCAAGTGTCAAGTGACACTATCAAAATATTGTTACAAAACATTAAACACTTTACGAGTACAGAATGATGCATACATTCAATTTACGATAAAAATAAAATATGAAACAACGAGGTCTGCATCTTTCATTAGACTCAACTTTAGTTTTCAAAAACTGTACATAGGGTCCAATTCTAATTCTCTGTTAGATTTTCTAGCTAATAATCCTACATACTAAGTTCACACATTAGTAGTTCAAGAAAAATCACATGCATATATTCAAAACTCATCTGGATAGTCACATAAATATTTCATATAATTAACTATTTAGTTCATTTCTACTCACTTTTAATCATCAGTAATTACATAATCAATATAACATAATGTATTCATTAATTTAGATTAAAATACTAGAATAATCATTGTTAGGCATGCATATACCTAATATCATAAACATCACCAATTAAGAAATACTAAAATATCTAAATGCATATAACCTAATCATTGAGGTAACATAATCAACATCATCATCATCAAGTGAAAACACGTCGTATCATTGTTAGTGCAATTTAATGTTTAAACAGTCAAGATAATGTAGTAGTTCTCAAATAATTGAGTATTTAAAATATAGTTGTATCAACTAATTTCAATTTTTATTAGGAAATTATCAACATAAAACATTACTTCATATCCATTCCAATCTCCAATAATAGATTTAATAAGGAAATTCATATTTAATAAGTACATGCGAGGAGGGACCTTACAGCTTTCCATAATAGTATTAGTTCTCTAATTATAACATAAGCTTTTCTTTTCAATGAATAACCAAGAAATATGCCTTCATCACTTCTAGCATCAAACTTAAAAATATCATCTTCACTTTTGATATAACACTTACTCCCGAAAATTCTAAAATACTTAATTGTAGGTGAATGACCAAACCACAGTTCATAAGGTGTCTTGATTGTGTCTTTCCTAGCTTGCACTCTATTCATAGTGTACACTATTGTTTTCATAGCTTCTCTCCAAAATATCTTGGATACATTTTTATCTAATAACATAGCTCTAGCTTCTTCTATAACTAACTTGTTCCTTCTCTCTGCAACACCATTCTGTTTAGGGGTTCTCGAAGTTGATAGTTGTCTTTTAATTCCATTTTCTTTATAAAATGTGTTAAACTCATTCGAACTAAATTCTCCTCCTCTATCTAATCTTAAATATTTAAACTTCATACTAGATTCATTCTCAACTCTATTCTTAAATATCTTAAATTTGTCAAATGCCTCAGAATTCTCTTTAAGAAATACAACCCGCATCATTCTAAAAAAATCATCGACTAGAATCATAAAATACCTTTCACCATAGAATCATTTAGTCTTTGTAGGACTATTAAGATCTGTGTGTACAATCTCCAACTTCACTATAGTGGTGAACTTCTTGCTGGGAAAAGAAGTTCTATTATGCTTAGCCAAAACACATTCCTTGCAAATTGTGTTAGTAGGCTTCATAATCTTTGGAAAATCTCTAACCACAGACACTTTGCTAGTCCTCACAATACTATCAAATTTTATATGACAAAATCTCTTATGCCATAACCAACTATTATCTACCTATGCAACCAAACATGTCATTTCAATAGGATTCAACTAAAATACATTACCTCTAGATCTAGTTCCTATTCCAATTACCTTTCCATCTTTATCTCTGATCATGCATGTCTTTTCTGTGAACTGTAATTGATAACCTTTGTCTACTAGTTGTCCAACACTCAAAAGATTATGCTTTAAAACATCAACAAAGTATACACCATTAGTGTTAGTTTTACCATCAAGGGTTATAGATCCAATACCTTTAACTCGGCACGTTGCATTGTTTCCAACTCTGACAATTCATCTGTCCTGACTTTTGAAGTCAACAACTTGTTCAAATCACCAGTCATATGATGTGAACAACCACTATCAATTATCCAATTAGATTTCTTCTCAACTTTTGATATTAAAGCTACTTTCTCTAGAGTTTCTACTTTAATTTCCACAAATCCAATTTCATCATCACTAGTACTTAATGCTTGTTCATTAAAATCATTATCTTCATTTGTATATAAATATTCTCTATCTTTTCTAGGTTTGTGATTTCCATTATACTTTTTCTCTCTTTTAGGAAACTTAGATGCATAATGACCATATTCATCACAAGTCCAACATTTAAAGATTTTCTTACCTCCTTTTCTCTTCTTACCAAAAGGGCTAGTCCTTCTTCAATCTTTTTGTCTTCCTTAGATCTATTGCTACTAGCAAAATCTCCTCTAGCACTTGTGCTCCTTGATAAATTAGGTTGAATATTCAAGGCACTGAAAGTTGTCTTCATTATGGTCAATTCTTCAGACTGTCTAATTTCATTCTCAACTGCCTCAAGTCTTCCAAGCAATGTCTCTTTTGTGAAATCTTTGGTACAAGATATTAACAACTATATCATCTAAACTATTGACTTAAATGGTGGTGCTAGAGTCTTTAATATCTTCCATATAACCTCATCATCTTCTTTGGTTCCTCCTTGAGCTTTAATACTTGTAGTACTTTTTGATATCATGCCTATATATGTTCTTAAAGATTAATCTTCAATCATTTTAACATCTTGAAACACACAAATCCAACTTTTTAGCCTCAACTTCTTAGAATGTGTATCACCTTCAAAACTACTTTTAAAGATTTCCAAATCAAATATGAAGTGGCAAATGATTTTACCTGATTGTATTCAATTTTAGGAAGTGTGGTCAATAGTGCTTCTCTAGCTCTCATGTCACACATGGAAATATCTCTTTCTGCCTCGATACAAGTTTCCAAGTCTTCTTCAATAATGATTGTCTTCTCAGATTTTGTCAAGATCCAATATTCCAAACCCATACACAACAAATGTGTCTTCATCTTTTCCTTCCAGCTGTCATAATTCGTTCCATCAAACTTTGACTATCTTTCTTTAACATATTCACAATGGAACTCCCAAAGTTGTTAAAAAATTTCTTCAAGGACCTAAGGCTCTATTACCAATTGTTAGAAACAATAGTCTGCTAAGATAATTGAGAGGGGGGGTGGAGAGAATTAGTTATCAAATTAGTAATCCAATAATTAAAACATATATCTTTATTAACCAAACTTAACCATTCAACCAAAGTAAACAACAACTATAATAAAGTGCACATAGACAATTATGCTAGATATGTTGACTAGGGAAAACAACTATAATAAAGTGCACATAGACAATTATGCTAGATATGTTGACTAGGGAAATCATTGATCAGAGGGAAAACCTCTGTGAGAATGATACCCACAAGATGATGTACTAATATAAATATTCCTTGTTACAGGATGGACCCTATTAGGAGTCTATTACAACATTTAGTATGTAGAGTACATATTAGGAGGCTTTGAATCCTTGTTAGGAAATTCCAACATTGTTAGGAATTGTGGTATAATATATGCAAGAAGAGACCACTACCCAAACATGCAATTTCAACTACAAGAAGAGCTCACTGCTCAACCAAGTAATTTATTGTTATGTTCCTCTTTCCTCTCCTCTTTTCTCTATCCTATCAACCAAACTATTCACTATCAAACCTTGTAGACTACGCCATGAACCTCAGATCCAAATACCAAACCTCAGATCACTCAGCAAAACCTTGATGAAGTTTCCTTCACTTCTACACTACTCTGCTCAATTTTGCATTCTATACTATCTTCTACTTATTGATCATTCACAATCCACATTTACACACACTGTGTTAAATGAAAATGTCCTTCCTTTATACCAATTCCATAAAAAATTCCCTAAGTTAGCTATTAGACCTTCTCAATTAATTATTATAGGACCACATTAAGAACATGTTACACTTAGCAATAACATAAATCTTCCACCCTACAACTTGAATAAATTTTTGTACATGCAATATTATGATGAGTGAGCTTAGCCACATCATCAACAACATGTCTTCTCCATGTCCTAAACCTTGATCCTTAGGATATCAAATATGCTAAGAGATATAACAAGTTTACTAGAACATGCCTTTGTAAACCCTACCTCAAAATAGACATCACCAAAATTTATGTAACTTCTTCTAGATTTATCCTTTCTCCTTCTAATGTTAACTGCATATACCAAATACTTAGAAGTATCTTCCATAACCTCAAGTGGTTATAATACTCAACTAACTATATGTACCAACTTGATCTTTCCATTGTTCTTCAGTTAGATACAACAGAAAACTACTATGATGACATCAATGACGAACATAGTCATGAATGTAAAATATCATCATAGTAGTAATTCACATAGGAATATCATCATCATTCATGCTTCCAGCCAATCTTCCAATAATCTCCCAAATCTTCCAACAATTTGGAGCTCATCTAAACAAGTTATGAAGGAATTTAGAGTTATTGGTTCTATAGAAAGGTTAAATCTGTAGCAGAAGATGAAAAGTATGTTTTTTGTAGAAAATTTCATCATGCAAAGTTTAATAGTTTTGTCATGATGAAAATGGCCATGGAAAACCTCAAACAACATTTGAAGATCAAATAGATGATCTTGAGCAGTTATTTGATTACAAAACACAATTAACAGCTTTTTCGTGTTAACAAAGTATAAAATTAATGCAAGTTCAAGTTGATGAAATAAATGGAGTACTAAATTATTTTTTACTTCATTACGAACACATTTGATGTGAAGAGCACTTAGAAGTGACTTGTTAGAGCAATTTTGAAGTAAACCCTATTTTCGAAAAGAGGTATTTTATCATTCTTCTATAAATTTGTTTGGTAAAAGTTCTTGTTTGATAGAATCATGGTTATTTTAGTAGTGCATAATATTGAGAACAAGGTTAGACCTAAGTTAAAGATTATTTCCATAAAACCTACTAAAGGAGATCCTAACTTAGTGTTGTCTATCAGTCTAAACAACATAGTATATCTTGAAGATGTAGGAAGTTATTTGAATGGTAAGTTTGAGTCTATTGGTAGTGAATAAATGAACAAAGATATAGAATTGGTTTTCAACCATGACATGACTATAAAGCTTGGATTTGAAAATCTAAAGGAAATAGACTTGTTTAAATATCACTTCTACCATGAGTTAGACACAAATGCATGGACACAGATCATATTGAGTAGAATACATGATGATAAATTATGGATACAAGATAAAGTAGTTGATATTTCTATTGACCATATTCATGAGGTAACTAGTCTTAGTAAACAAGGCAATGTACCTATAGGTGAGAAAATGGTCAAAAAGAAAGTTGAGAGTTATACTAAAGCAGTGTATAATGAAAAGGCTATGGTGATAAACACCATCAAGCAAGATGATGTAAGATTCGTGAATAGAATCATTGCCTATTATATTTGTGCAAGTTCAAATATTGATGAAATTTCAATAGGATTCATCTATGCATCATATAGGATATGTATAGAGAAGGAACAAGCGAATCTCAATGAAATATTGAGAATGTGATGGGGATACAACCCAAGCAGAGAATGGACACAACAGGAAAGGGAAAGTCCCCGATAGGGCTGGGGGTGTTTCTCCCTCTTGAGCTTCAACTTAGAGACCATCTCCTCTAATACCAAGTTATCCGTGCTACCACCATCAATGATCACATCACAACATTTATCCTCACACTTGCATCTAGTACAGAACAAACTCCTCCTTTGTCTTGGTTCAATCTCGCCACTTAGTAGGACCCTTTCATTTACTAAAGTCTCTCCTCTTTTTGGATCCTCTGAGTGTGATGATTGTGCATCCTCATCCACATGAGCAACCCTAGCTTGGCCCTCAGCTCTCCTATCTATCCTTCCTTGTCGTTGAGGGCATTCAAAGGCATGATGACCTTCTTCATTGCAATGGAAATAGGTACCACGAAAGCCTCCTCTTCCTTGCCCACATCCTCTACCTCTTCCTCTTTGATTTCCAAAGTCTTGATCACGTGAGTGGTTGAAACCCTCGTTCCTCTAGTTCTTGCTAGTACCCGCATCTTCATTTTTCTTTTGGGTTTCATTTCGGCCTCTAGATGACCTACCACTACCCCTTCCTCCTTGACCACGCCCTATTTGTCTCCCTTCAAACTTCTTATTTAGCTTCTCTTCAACTCATAGGGCAAACTAGTATGCTTCTTCAACATTGGTCATTCTTACCAGACTTAATTCCTCCTGGATGCTAGGTCGCAACCCACTGATATAATGAGCAACCTTCTCCTTATTTACTTCTGCATGCCCTTCTCTAATCAGAAGTCGGTAAAACTCCTTTGTATATTCTTGGACTGATTTTCCTTCTTGCTTTAACCCATGCATCTTCTTAAACAAATCAAGCTCATAATCAACAGGAATGAATTGCTTCTTCAATTTGTCCACCATACGATCCCACCTTGTGATCTTCTCCTTTCCTCTTCTATTTCTTTCCAATTGAACCTCTTGCCACCAGATTTTGGCATGGCCTTTCAGTTTGGCCTTTGCAAACTTAACCCTATCTGGATCCTTGATATCCTCATACTCAAAGTACTCTTCCAGTTCATTGATCCAATCGATCAACTCATCTGGTTTCAAATTTCCTAAAAATACACCCACATCAATTGTAGGTCTTTTTCCAAACTTAGTAATGGCCCTAAAAAGCCTTTCCTCTGCCTAATTCAGAACTTCTCCATCAAATTCCCCTTCTGGTCCAATTTCTTCTTCTTCATTATCATCCTCACTTTCGTTGCCTACGGCAACATTTGTTCCTCTACGGAGCTCCTCCTGCAACGCTTGTACCTACCTTTGGAGGGCTCTAACCTCCTCAGGATTAATAGCTCTGGCCCTTCCACCACACTCTCTTCGTGGAGGCATATTCTTAACTCAAACCCACAACCACACAGTCCTAGTGCAAACTGCCTCACAGTCGGTGCTCTGTCTACACACTCAGGAAAACTAGCTCTGATACCACTTGATGGGGACACGACCCAAGCACAGAATGGAAACAACAGGAAAGGGAAAATTGTATTAACTATGTAAATATGCTATTACATTTAGTACAGAGAAAATAGACTTCAAAACATGCCCTAAGGGCTTACAATAGTATAAGTCTGGAGATAATTTCTCCTTTTAGTACCTCCTCTCAAACTCCACTCCGAACCGCCTTTTACAATGCCAAAAATGTTCTTAAATAGACCCCAGAGGTTTAAGGATTAGGAGTGCTTTCTAGAAAGTGCTAGTTGGCATCCACTGACCAAGTAGAAGGCTCCAGAAGCTGTGTTAGAAGTTGACACAAATCTAGAAGAATCCAGAAATGGTAACCAAACTTTCGGGAGGCATAACTATTGAACCATAGCTCCGATTGACGAACCGTTTACACTTTCGAAAAGCTCTCGAAGCGCTCTATAGCCCTATTGACCAGCTTCGCTTGTCTCCCATTTTTTGGCCCTGTTTGAGTTCATTTAATGCCCCTAACCTCACTTTGAAGCATTCTTAAGATGTCTCCAGAAACTAAAAAATTGTAATAACTTTCAAACCGTGGGGCCTTTCGACCTGATTCTTTTTTTGGAATGCTCTAAATTAAAATTACAATCTTCTAACCAATTTACACCTTCTAGTTCACCAAAATGATGGATCAATTACATACTCCTTTTTTTTAGCATTTGCATGTATCCCAAGGTGTTCAAATACTCTATCCTAGAACACTGATAGTGGAACTGTGAGAGTTGGAACCTTTATTTGCCCCAAATGGGTATCCAAAAATGAAAACACATGAAACAAAAACTAAGTCTAAGTACATTTTTTTGGTTGACACAGGATTGCCCTTATACCTCTGGATGCTCCTGCATCAAAATGCAACTCTTACAGAACCTAGAAAAGATCAAAAGGATAAAGAATGGTGTGTTTAGATTCTAGTGATTGATCAATCACATATTCTTTCATGTACTTAAAAGATTTCCTTACTTATCAATCACATACATAATGAGTAGTGACAGATGTACAATGGAGAAGATTACAAAAGTATGCAGAAGGCATCCTACAAATAAGATATTAGACAATGGTAAGCTGATAATGAGAACATTTCAAAACAAATTGAAACAAAGATTCAAAATTGTACCTATAATTCTTGACAAATTTAAGGAAGATATTTGTATTTTGGTTGATATAGATCATACTTATATTCAAGCAGTGGAACCTTGGGAAACATTTCTTGATCCCTTAAGTTATGAATTAAATGATGATAAAGCAATTGGTTATATTGATTTTTTTTTGAATTTAGATAGACACAAAGTAGAATATAGATTTGGTATATATGATGAGATCACACAATTAGCTCATCAAGCAACCTTGGAGAAGGCATCACACAAGAATATTGAGTCTATAATAAAGAAGGCACTATCAAAGGCTGGAGTGACAGAGAGTGACTCTAAGGTTGTAAGACAAATGATGAAGCAAGGAATATTGAACATTCAACCTTTGTTAGTATCAGTTTTAAAGACAACTTTGGAATAGAGCATTCCATATGTAGCAGTATCAGATGATCAACCTAGTGAACTAAAAAGAAAATTTGAAAGATTGGTGGAAGAAGTGTATACTAAGACAAAGAGAGTAAAACAACAAGCCACTAGACCAAGGAAAATATAGAAAACATTGTTGATAATTGAGTCAAGTGATGAAGATGAAGAAGAATAAGAGACCAAGCAAGTAGAGAAAGTGACTGCATCAAATCAATCAACAGGCAAAGCTTGGCAACCTTGGAATTCGAAGATAGAGAAGATCAACATAGCTGTTGCTAATGAAGGCAACTTTTTTTCAGATGAACAAATTTTATGACTTATATAATAGTTTTGAAAAGGATTAGACTAATATATCTACTATGAGATATATTATAGAAAGCAATCTAAAATTGAAGGATCTTGAGAGCATAATTAACCAGAAAGTCTATAAGAGACTCATTCAGAAGAAGGCTCGTGCAAGGGAAGAAGATCTAGAACTTTAGAAATATATTCTTAAAACTATTTGAAAGACTGATGAAGAAGAAGAAATTAGAATATTGTTGAATAACATCACACCATACATAAGGAATAAATTAAGACCATTTCTATGTATGGTTGGTGAAAAAGATAAACTAATAAGTGAGACTATAGCAGCAATTAGTCATATGTTGATAGAGTCAAAGGCAACATCTCCTCTAGCACCTAGAACCTTGGAAGTGTTAGTGAGTGATGACACTGTGAAAATTGATCAAACCAATATTACCATTAACATTGATGATACCAATCCATTTGGTGGCTCTGAACTTAATGAACTAGACACTAAGGATATTGAGGATAAATTGAGATAGATTGAAGAAGAGAAAATGCTACTTGAAGAAGAAAAGAAGAAAATAGAGGAGGCCAAGCAAAAATTTCTTCAGGAAGAAAAGAAAAGAATTGTAAAAGAAGAGATGAGAAAGAAAACTAAAGAAGATGAGAAGAAGAGATTGGAAGAGAAGAGTGAAAGAGAGGAAAGATAAAAGAAAGAAGAAGAACAAAAGAGGTAGCTAAGAAACAAAAGGAGGATGATACTAAACCATCTAGTTCATCTACTACATTCTCTCTTACTAGCTTAGCCACTGATGATGATGATCAAACAGATTTGATCTCATCCCTGACAAAGCTTATAAGAAGAATAGGAAAGTGAAAAGCTTGCAAAGAGCTTTGATGGAAGTTACTAACAGACTACACAGTACCTTGGTAGTATAGCACATAGAATCATATCCTCAATAGAGTTCACAAGTAGTGCTGAAATCATTTGATGAAGAGTTCACCAATTTACTGAATGTTGCTAAAGCAAAGGCATAGATTTCCTATGATGCTAACTTGTTTAGCACCATCTATCAAAATATCAAGAATGATTTGGTTAATCTTGATACCTGTATAAAGGAACTTCAAAAATGCCAACAAGATGGGAAAACTTTGTATATTAAGTGTACCTTATCATACAAACTGACTAAAGACATTAATAATTAGAGAAAAGGAAAGATGAGGGAGCTAGAGGCTCTATACAACTTATCTAGCATCCATCCTGAAAAGTAAATGATTTTGAAGGACAAGTGGCTAGTATTCCCAGAAACATTAGGAAACTACAACTTTAGAAGGAATAGATTTTGAAGAGGATATCAAATTTTAGAGAATCTATTGCTTTGAAATTATCTTTTATTGAGAAACAATTAGAGGAATGTGTTAAGGCCAAGGACACATATTCTAACTTTTTGTATCTAGATATTAATGCAATTGAGATTGCATCATATGATTTATGTGCAATACTCACCTCAGCTAAATCTACCAAGGAAACATGGACTAAAGATATGGATAGTCTAAAGGAAAACTTTGACAATTGCATGAAGATCATATCAACATAAGAAAGGACAACATTTTTGGACAGCTTTTTTGGATAGATTTTTGACATTTTGACCTTTGTCATTGATGTAAAAGGGGTAGAAATTGTAGAAAACTAGTAATTGCAGAAAATTGGGAGTAGTTACAGAATATTGTAAAGTATATTGTAAGGGGGAGCATATGCCAATTTTCCCTATTTTGTTGCCATCAATGCCAAAGGGGGAGATTGTTGACAATTGGCTAATAGTGATATGTAATTGTTGTCATTTATGGCAACACATGATGTACATGTTCATAGGAAACCTTAGAAATAAAGATACTTGGTGTTTTGTAATTAGAAAATTGTCTACGTATAGAATTTTGTTTATAGCAGTATATTGTTTTGTTTATAACTTGTTGCTAACATCATATTATGATTAGAAAAGTTAGATGGAGATAGTATACACGTTGGTGATGATGTGTATAACTTCAAAAGTTAGTACGGACTATATGGAATAGAGATAATCATGTTTGAAGAAAAATAGAACAACAAAATTAAAGGAAAGAATTATTTTGTTTACAAAATAATTACTTGTCCAATTAGGGCCAACATCCTAGATGTTTACTCTAAGTTGGAAAAGTGGATTGTGGTTTTAGCTGACCCAAAAGAAATTTTTGTAAAGGCATGGTATTTATGAAAAGGAAATTTTGTGATAAGAAGTGTGAAAGTGTAGTAATTGTGAATTTTGAATTGTAATTGTGATTATATACAAACTTTTGTGAAAACAATATATGCAAATTTTTATATGAGCTATTTGGTGATCTGAGATCAAGCTAAAGATCAAAGATCAATCAAGGAAGAAGATACAATACTTATTCAAGAAATCTAATTACTTGTTTGGGAAGTGAGCTATTCTTATAATTGGAAGTACATGTTTGGGTAGTGGGCTCATCTTGCATCTATTGTACCACAACTCCTAATAGGGTTGAAATCTCATAATAGGGACTCCTTATACTGAATTTTATCATTGACTCCTAACAGGGTCCATCCTCTAATAAGGAACTTATATATTAGTATGTTATCTAGTGGGTATCATCCCCACCGAGGTTTTCCCTTGGCTAAGGTTTCCCTAGTTAACAAAATATGTTGTTATGGGTTATCTTTGTGCATTGTTATTGTTACTATTCAGCATTACTTTATTGCTTTGTTATGCATGGTTTAAAGTAAGAAATAATATCCAATTAGTGACTAAAGTTTATAGATTACTGACTCACCCTCCCCCCTCTCAGGTTTCCCTATTTCTAACAAATATACACTGAGGTATATGAAGAAGCCACTGGACACGTCTACCGTACACACCCATGCTCATCACACAATGAGTGCTTTTAGGTGGCACAATTTCCCAACCTAACCCCAAATGAACAATCCCTCAACTGACCTATATCTAGGAGTTGGGGTCTCATAAGATCTCATCATATGCATGTGCATGTCCTTGTGTGTGGGCACAACCAACTTCACAAAATTAAGAACTACAAGGGTTGGGTGAGAAATGACAAGAGAATGTTAAGTGTAAAACACTATAAATAGATTTGACACAAACCCCTATAAGGATAGAGTAAAACCATGGTCATATTGAAAACCTCACATATATTTTGAATCCATGACCAAAATTAGTTCCAAGAAATAATCAAGAAATTTGGGTGGCACACAAAATGAGGTGATGTAAAAATTTCTCAAAAATCAACATTGTCAAAAATCAATGAAATTAAAACCTAGTATCCAAATCGGGGCCAAAATCCCAAAAGTCAAATAAAAACCAAGTTCCAATCTCGTATAAAAAAATGACCAGCATAATGACATAAGATTTCAAATTAAAACCCACAAAATAATCAAATATTCATACCTGCCCAAATGTATAGAACTATCATACCAAAATGGAAGGGAACACTAGTTCTCAACCTCCAACTAATTTACTATTAAAAATGGAAACAAAAATGAGGTGAAAACAATAAAATGAGAGAGCCCTACCTCATAATCAAAGGGGCTAAAACAAGAATGCACGCCACAAAATATCAGGGCTACTAACAAAGATGAAACGCTTGGAAAAGAAGGTGTTTCTTGCTCTAAATCCAATGAATCTATCATCATGATCCCACAAGTGTAGCTCTCACAATAAACAAATTTCCAAATGCTCACAAGAGGGTTTTGGAGGACTTTCTCCAAAGTCCTTAATTCAAAAAATGAGAACTAAGAATAAACTCACTTTAAGCCAATATAAGCACTTTTTACAAAGTGACATGGGTCAATGAGTTAGACTCAAAAATCACATAGTTAAATCCTGATAGCAATATCACAACGTGACATAAATTAGATTATAATCTAATTATCACCCTTAACCCAAAAAAATCTAGCAATCCAAATTGCTTGGTATTTAATTACAACAACTTAACTAGTAATAAAAATTAAATTTTGAAGCAAGAGCCTACAACACAATGGTAAATTGTAAGCCTCTTGATTGGGAGGTCCTAGGTTCAAATCTACTCAAGCGTAACTAATAGTCGACATAATTAATCACAATAAATAATAATAATTGAATTTTCTTTCAACCTCTTACCAATAAAAAATAAATAAAAATGAAATTTTAACATAATATAAGCTTCCCTTTAAACAATTAAATCATAATTTATTAATAACTTCCATGACCACTGTGGATTCCTACATGCATGAATAAGTTCATGTGTCTAATCACAAATGCATAATGAATTTGGATTTTACCAATTAACTGAAGTGTTTATTATTTAATTTAACATAGATGTGTTGCCCATACAAGGATGACATTGGCTCAATATGAATAGTTGAATCACTAACTCCACATGCCACTACTGAGGATATAAGTCTTGCACAATAAACAACCTGATCAAGTGTAGATGCATGATAATATTATCAGTAATAGTGTGCAAAATTGTGTAAATAATTATTTAATTAATTTCATTAAAATAATCTATTTAAATCATTCATCCAAACCATAGTAAAATCTTGTTGCAAGAATAATATAAATATCTGTAGCACAAGCACATCAACTAGATATTTGATAATGTCCATCATATAACCATAAAATAGAGTTTATATCAGACTACAAAAAAATCCAAATATCATCATAAGGCATCATGTCACATCACTAGCATTATCTCCTCTAGCTCTTCTCATCCTAATGATGGTTCCCTGAGTGTGATTCAAAATTTTGATGCAAAAATATGGCACACAATTTAATCTAGAATATCCATATCTCTACTATGACTCATTGTAGAAATATGTTCATGTAAATAAAAATTATTGTCATTTTTCAACCCTCGGATATTTTACTTTCCTTCTATTTTAAAATTCAGCCATTTCTTAAAATTCTATTAGTTAAAAAATATCAAATTTACTATTTATAAAATATAAAAATATCCTTTTTCTATATGCATCAATTAATGAAACATAATATATGTAGATATTCTAATAGAAGGAGCATTTGCAAGATCAAACACACCACAAGATTAATGAGAAATTGAGTAAAACAAAATGTAATTATTATTTTTCACAAATAAATTAAATTATCACAAAAATTAAATAAATATTACAATCATTTAAAGCTTTAATAAGTTTTTTTTAAGGTCCTTAAAACTATTTCTCTAATGTGGCCAAGTCTTTTATTTCATACCAATGTTATCCACAAGTAATAATGATTTAGAAAGGTACAACTCTCACCTTTTCCAATTAAGTGTCACATATTTGGTATTTACAAAAGTATTATTCCACTCACTAGTGTATGTATATATGTTACACAATGTGTCGATTTTGATACCTCTAGAAAATTAGTCCTAATAAAGAATATTCTCCATAGGATCAAAGAAAGGGGTGATCATCTATAAGGAAAGGATGATATTCTTAGGGATCAATAAGATTGAATAATGTAAAAATAAGTCACATTCATGCACCTCTCCTCATGATGAAGACATAGGACTATAGTGACACCATAAGGAAAAGAGAAAAAGGACACCTACTTCAAACAAAAAAGAGATTTATTTAAAACAAAAATGTATGCAAAACCCTTAGCAAGAAGCAAAAAATATTATTTAAGATAGTTGTTTTCCACAATCCAAGGAATTATCCAAGGAATCTTATTTATCCAAGGATTAGATAGTTAAAAAAGTATATCCATAAGTGGGAAGATATCCTTGAAAAGAAGAGATCTTGGTCACAATAGGTTGACCTTCAAGAGGAGTTTTTAAAGAAGAAACATTTTCAAGATAAAGAGTGGAGGATAACAAGAATGAACCATTTTATCCCCCATTTATAGGTGAAAATGTAATTATTAATGAAGGATAGCACACTTTTAGTGCCCCATGTAATGGTATAATGTAAGAATTTTCCTAAGAAAAATAATGAAATGCCAAGATCTAGGAGCTCAATAGATAACACAAAAACGGAGATAAAATGATGTGATCCTCAAATGATTGAATTTAATGATGATCACTAATCAAATAATAATGGATGAAATACATGTAGATGTGTCTACATATATAGGCAGTACATGATAATTAGGAGTGATGCTAGAGATAACCTATCAAATAGACAAGGTGTAATCACATGTCCAACAAAGGCGAATCATCCTCCATTATACAACAAAGTATGTGCAACAATGAGAAGATGATATTGTGATAAGAACACAAGGTGGATCTCACAAATAAAGAGATGCAAGATTAAAACTAACTCTAAGTAATTTGGAAATCTTCTACATCATGTGCTAAAATAGAATGCAAATTCATATGTGTCTAACATAGTAACTAATGTACAAATGTGTTATCGTAAGTAAAATTGAGTAATGTGTAATTAGTAATATTTAACTATATCAATAATTTCAACTTAGGGGAATGGACTTAATCTCACATGGATAGATGATGACTCATGATGATTCCTAACTACTAGGTCATGTTAGGTACCCATGTACAAAATGCCAAGCAATGAAATTTCTCATAAAGTAGAGAAATAAGGGAGATCTCATGGGGATAAACCTCCCCCAAAAAGAGAGATGAAAAAGAAACCTAGATGCATGGATGGATGGAGTAATAAAGATGCCCTCATTACTATAGAAGTTGTCAATCCAACTTCATGAATCCAAGATCACTTGCATGCAAAGACAACATGTCACTAGGAAGAATATAATAAAAAACCAACAATTTGGGGTCTAAGAATATCAAATATTATATTATTAGATCAAAGAAATTGATAAATTATACAATGATCAAGCCTTATATAGGATATCAAGAATCTAAAACAAGAAACTCTAAAAAATGAAGACACTTAATAATTAATTTAATTATTAAATGTCAATAATGCATGCAATGATATCTTAAGAGAGAAGTAAAGGTAACTCAATAATCAAGTCAAGATGACTTAATAATTAAGTTATTACTTTAATATAAAAAATCCCTTAAGATGAGAAAGCTATAAACAACGCAAGAAAAGAAAGGAGACTACATTGCTGAAAGCAAGCTTGGGTCTCGACAACATGGCCTATTGAGGTGCCAAATCACAACTAAATCTATATGAAGTGGAGAAGGAAGGAAGGCCTCATTAAGACCATCCAAGGGAAACTTCCTTCACCCCAAGTATGGAACACAACTCAAGATAGTGTCAATATGCCAAAGGTTTAGTGAAAATGTCTACAACTTTCTTCTTTATAGGTATGTACTCCAAGATGAGAGCACCATCCTGAATTAACTATCTGATGAAGTGCATATAGATCTCAATATTCTTAGTCCGTTGATGTACCATGGGTTTGTGGGAAATGTGTATGGCACTCTGATTGTCACAATAAAGAATAGAGGGACTATTAGGAGGAAACCCAAACTCTTTCATCAATTATCAAAGTCACAGTATCTCCTAAATAGCTAAAATGGTTGCTTGGTACTCAACCTTTGTAGATGATTATGCAATAGTAGTCTTCTTCTTGCAAGACTATGTGATAGGTCCATAACCAAGACAAAACATGAAGCCATAAGAGGACTTCTGATCATCAATATCACTAGTCCAATCTAAATTTCTGAAACCAACAATGTGAGAGAAACTTGATGTATACTGAATTCCATAATGTGTAGTATCCTAAATGTAACTCAAAATACATTTTACCACTTGCCAATGACTCTAATGAGGATTGTGCAAAAATATAGAGAAAAATCAAATTGTAAAGGATCGATTAGGAGGAGCATGTGTTAGGTACAACAAACTACCAACCAATTGGTTATATAATGTGGGATCTATTGAAGGAGTAGTACATGTGGTAGAAAATACAACACCAACTAAAATGGTGTGGAGAATGCTTGCATCAAGCATGCAAAATATTTGAAGAATATCAAGAGTATACTTCTATTGGAGTGTGGAAATCCCATCTTAAGATTGAATAACCCATCAAACCAAAAAATAATATAGCAAACCAAGACTTGTCATCTCAAACCACTCCATCAAAGCTTGTTGAAAACTCTGAATCATCGAGGAAGAGGTACCTATAATAATGAGATCATTAAAATATATCACAAGTATCAAAAGATCAACTCCATGATACTGAATATAGATTGTATGATCAGAATGACAATGTATAAACTATGAACCAAGCAAAAAGGAGTTCATCTTCTCATATTAAGCTTGAGGAGCCTCTTTGATACCATATAATGACTACAAAATTCTAAATAATAGATATTCATCTTGCATAAAACCCTAAGTTTTCTCCATATAGATCTCCTCATGTAGGTCTTCTTAGTAGAAGGCACTCCTCACATCCATTTGAAACATTGTCCATCCCTTGAAACTGCAAGGGAGAGTACAAGGTGAATAGATTTTATCTTGGTGATAGGAAAAAAGTTCTCAGAGTAATCAATACCTACACTTATAAAAGTCCCTTAGCAACAAGACATGCCTCATATCTATCAATAGAACCATCTACAACATACTTGGTATGGTACACCCACTTGCACCAAACCATCTTTCTTCCTTTCAAAAGAGAACAAAGATCCCAAGTGTGATTCTTCACCAAAGAAGAATAATCCTCATCTATGGCCATATCCCACTCAAGGTGTCTTGTCACCTCTAAAACCTTATGAGGATCAACCAAAATGGCTTGACTCAAAAGACCAATACTATATGGCTAAGCATGAGTGTGATGAGTATTCAAAGGATCACCTACCAAAGTCTTGTCTTTCTCAATAATAACGTGGGGCCAATTGGGAAATTGTGGAGTATCTAATGGCAAAAATAAAGAAGGTTCATCATCAGTATCATCCTCAAAAGATATGGAATTCTCAAGAGATGAAGAGGAGGTATTAGGAAATGAAGTATAAGTTGGTGCTAGAAAGTCAATCTAAGGAAAGCACTCATCAAATTGGACATCTTGTCTAAATAAGACCTCTCTAGAATCAAGATCAAACAAATTGTACACCTTCATATCCTCATAGTAGCCAACAAAAATTAGTGGAAAACTCTTCCACTCCAATGGCTTACCTCTTAGCATCAGGAATAAATGCCCACGCCCTACTATCCAAAAATTAGGATGTAGAAATATAGACTTGTACTTAAGAAATTATACCCATGTACACTCAAAGAAGTTAATAAATCTAAGTATATATTCAGCCCTTGAAAAAGAACAAGTTGGAAACCACATGAGATTGACGTAGACCAACTCTAAAGGTTTCTTAGCACATGTGGCTCTACTAGTAGGAAAGGGATCTTGATGGCACTTTCTAAGAACACATCTACGACAAACACCATCTATACAAGAAATCGGTGGTAACCAAATCACAAGTGTCTATGTACTCATCTGTTATATATATTTTTAGTTGGCATGGCCATAATGTTCATGCCAAAGTCTTCTCACTAAGTCTACACAGGCAATAAGAGAGACACTAGAATTATCTAAACTTTCAAAGCTATCAAAAATTATAAGTGAGACTCAGAACCAACATTCCTAGTAACAACAACCAAATCAAGATCATTAAGGTCTCGAATAATCACATATGATGAGAACTCAATCATCTTACCAAAGTCAAAATGGAAAATTTGAAAAACTAAAAGGAGGTTCATAGAAATATTAGAAACCAAAAAAACATCCTAAAGAGAACCACCATCCAAAGAAATAGTACCAAAACTTTTAACTAAAGTTGTGTGGGGTCACTAAATACAATCTGTGAAGTATCATTATGAGTAATTGAGGTGAAAAAATATATGAGTGTGTCATATGGTGTGAAGTACCATAATCAATAACCCATGAAGAAGTAGAAGGAAAAACATATGCAAAAATAACATTTCCCTTTCCTATGGAAGTAGGGGGTGGCATCCGAGAAGTAATATGATGCTACTGAATGGCCTCCTCTAAAGCCTATAAATTTTTCCAACACCTGGAAACTAGATGTCCTTCCTTTCCAGAAAAACTAAAAGGATCACCTATAGACTTCTTAGTCGTGGAGGAAGACTCACCAGACTTAGAGGTTTTTCCTTTTGGAGTGGACTTTCTCAAATCTAATTTTAGAGGTGGCATAGAGGAACTCTAACAACCAATTGAATTTGATTTGGACTTATTTTTTTGCCTCTACTTCCCCTTTGATAGATGAGAAACCAATGCCTTGTTCTTCAATCCTATTAGAGAGTTCGGCTATGTAATCTTATCCTTCTCTCTGGTCAACCTATCACAAGAAACAACAAGTATAGGCATGGTAAATGTAGGACCCAACACATCCATAATGGAATGTTCTAGGTAGATAAGAAAATATGGAAGTTCCCCTAAAGTTTTGATAAAAATGTGTAAATACATTGTTGATAAATCTTAATCTTTCCACAACTGCAAAAAGATCTATATTGTTTAAATTTTATTAGAAAGTCCTCAATCGAGGGAAAAGAGTCAAGTGTAAGTGATATAAGATCAACCTCAATCTAAAGTTCTCTAAATTCATTAAAGGTACCAAATAATTCATTATACCTGACCCACATCTCATGAGGACTATTACATCCATCAAGATGAAATAACGAGTTGTCTGAAACATGTAAGGAAACTAAACCCATATCCTCATACATCTTGTTTCTATTTTGTGTAACCTCAAATACTCAAGGAAATTTTGGTTGAATGAAATCTAAATAGGACCAGGACCCCTTGGATATAAGAAGTTGACATATGAAGGTTTTAGATGTATGGTAATAATGTGGTGTACGAAGGTCATGAGAAGAAGTAGTGTCAACCATTTTTGGAGTGTTTGAAGATGTGAAATTTCTACTTTTCTAAATTAAATGATATAAAATAATAAAGAAATCCCCTAAAAAAAGAAATATACCAAACCCTGATAGTGATTCCTATAGTAAAAATTAGAAAAAGCACTAAATAGCTTTAGACAAAATAGTGCATATCAGATAATTTTTTTGTGATAAATAGTATTGAATTTGAATACAATGTGAGATGAGGATTTTGACTCATATTTAAGTTCAAAAACTAGAGAAAACCTTCCTAAGATATATCCCTTGGACTAAAAAAATCTCATCTAACTTTGACTATGAAAAATGGCATCGAAACAGCAAAAAGAGTAAAAAATACATGCACTACTGTGATGGTCTTGGAATCAACATTCTGGTGATATCTTATTTACGAAAAATGGAGTTTGTATGAGTAAGTTACAACAAAAAACCATAAGGTGTTATTTAAGGGCCAAAAGGGCATACAATTGTTGATGTGGCACTGATATTAGCAATAAACTAGGTTAAATTTGATGGTTGTATGGCCTTCACAGGAAAAAAATGCAAATATGTCATTAACGTAGCATCTATTTGGTGTTGAGGTGGTACTGGCACAAGCACGCACTAATGTGACACTTATGTAGAGGGCATGTGATCCAATGATGACATGTCAGGCTTGTGGAACCCAAAATGACTAAGCACTGACACATTATCTATGTGACACATGGGGCCAATGTTGACTAGGCACAGGGCTTATGCTAACATGATAAGATATCGTGGAATTGTTGATTGGTAATGTGGCCTATATGATGTACTTGTATGTGGTACCTTGTCATTACCTATGTGTCACTGCTAATGAGTTGGGCTTCGTACAATGGTATTTTTTTGTAAAAAAGTGTACCATCATTTAAATATAAAGGCATGTGCACTTGAGCGTTTTTTTAGGTACATGCACTTTAAGCTAAAGTTGTTTTTTGTTATTTAATTTTTTTATTCAACTTTTTTTATTTATTTTTATCAAAAAAAAATTGTCTTCGATTTGTGTGCCCACGCCATATGACTTAGGTGTTACGTTTAGAGGAAAAATAACAATTACATGTAAATCTAACCAACATCATAATAAAATAAAGCACAAATAAGGGAAAACGAGACACAAACATTTAACATGGTTCACCCAATCCCTTGGCTATGTCTACCAAACAACAAGTCTTATATTATTAACCAATGATTTCAACTTGATTACAACCTGTGATCCCTTGTAGCTCAATCCTACCACAATGAGATACTAAATCATCATACATTATAAAATCCCTAACCCTAAGCTATTTTATACAATACTTGTGTCACTTGCAAAATTAGGGCTAGAATATTTTGACCAATAGAAATTAAATTTGGATGCCTTTTACAATAGTAAATTCATTTTTAGCCTCAGGGACCTGCCTCTTAACTCCAAAGCATGACCCCAAGATCCTGCCTTGGATGATTCCATGGACCTTGCAAGGGGTACTTCCCCTTGACCACTATCATAGGGGCACTTCCCCCAAAGCCTCATAGAAAAAATTGTGGGGAATAATGCAAAAAGAAGTGAGGAAAATTTAACCTCTAAGTTTGATTAGGTTCTACACAAAAACATTGTGGGAAAACTTTTTTGCCTCACCAATCAAATGTATCTGAACTTGACGAGCCTTGAATGAAAATAAGGCTTTTTAAGCACTACGAACCCAAATATAATATTTGTTTAGGCTCAAAGCGCTTCAAAAATTAGGTGACCCCCTATTTTATAAAACATTAAATAGAACTATCACCTGTGCAAGAAAACCCCCTTTACTCAAAAAAAATTGTTCAAAACTAGATCAAGTTGTAGTAGGTCAATGCTTTGATACCATGTAGAAATTATCAATCCAACTTCATGAAGCCAAGATCACCTACATGAAAAGATAATGTGTCACCAAGAATAATGGAATAAAAAATCAAGGATTTGGGTTCTAAAAATATGAAAGATCATATTATTAGATCAAATAAATTGATAAAGTATACAATGATCAATCCTCATATAGGAGATTGATAATCAAACATAAGAAAAGAAATAGAAAAGAGAGGAAGGAGACAAGGTAGCCCCCCTTAATGTATAATTCCCATCAATAATAGATGCTTCAGAATTAATGTAGAATTTGGTCCATGAATGCCAAGCAACATTCTTCCCCTTAGAAACAAACAATGTCAAAGGTGTATATGAGATGCCTCCCCAATATGTAAAAAGAAACCTCAAAATGAATGGTATCTCTGAAAATTGCTCAATTGTCCATGTGTCAATATTGAAGGCCTCCCCTTCCAACATTGTAAAAGTAACAAATCAGGATCTAGCAAGGATGAAAGTAGAACATGTCCCAAATAACCAAGTGTCTCCTCTAATGATAAAAAAGATCCTACAACTGTTGTACATAGGGATCCACAATCACATCAACCTTGAAAGATTGGTCATGTAGAGAATGGAAAAGACGGTTAAGGTGTTTCCTCATAACAATTGGAGATTGATCATCCTCATTAAAGAGAAGTTCAATGATGCCTCCCAAATCTGTTATATAGGAATCCACAAATAAACTTGTAATGTATGTCAAGTAGTCATCCCTAAATATTATAATTGGAAGACAAGGAGTATGAAACTATATTGAATCACATGGACCTATCACTGTATAAATGTATACATTTAAAATGTGTTGATGTTGTGACCTTGTCCTTTAACTATCTGAAACATCCCCCACAAGTGAACCGGTTGAAATAAAATTTAGTCTAACCCAACGAGGTTTAGTGGAAGGATATGAAGTAGTATCATCAACCTTAAGTTTACTAAGAAAATGTGTAATCTTGAGTGTTAGGGTTGAGGTAGATGAATCATCATAGAAATCACTACCATTGTTGTCACTATTATTTTACACAATGTATGAGGTATGGAGAGGATTGGAGGATAACATAGAAAAACTTTCCTCAAAGTGAACAATTATCTCTATCAAGATCTCATGAGTCTCAGGATCCATTAGTCTATATGAATTAACACTTTCTTCATATCCAATTAATGTACAAGGCCTTGGTGGAGGTGCTTTGCATTTTTGTAGAGATATGTCTGCCAATGTTGGACAACCAAATACTCTAAAGTATTTCACAGCCATTTTTCTTCCACACCATGCCTCAAAAGGAGTCATTCCATCTAAGGCATTATGAGGATATCTATTAAGGATTTTATTTCCACAACTTATAGTTTCTTCACAAGTGATGGATCAAAAGTCTTAACTTAAATCATGCAACTTTAATGATCTTAACAATTATAATCTTCATTTCTACAACTCTTGTTTGTTTAAGACTAAAAGCAATTAGATTTTGAAGATAAACGCCCTCAATTTCAAAAAATTCTCCAAGCCTCTAGTTCACATATCCTCTATCACTTTCTATATGAAGAACCTTTATGGATTTACATGATTTCTTCTCAACATGAATCTTGAAGATTAGAAACTTACTAAATACTTCATTCTTATGACCAAGAAAGTAAACCCATGTGTACTATGAAAAGTCATCAATGAAAGTGACGACATAGTGACCCTTGCTAACTAATGTCACTGGAAAGGGGCCTACTAGATCATTGTGAACCAACTTGAGAACAACTGATGCTCTCCAAAACTTCCCTTTTTCAAACTTCTCTTCTAGACATACATCCATTGAACAAGTTGGATATTCATCCTTAGAGAATTTGATTATAGGTAGATCTTTGACCATATGTTTTGAGCTAAGACAATGAAGATAGTGGAATTCAAGATGTCCATACTACTCATTCCATAACTAACTTTGTGAGTGTGTATGTGTCAATGGAATGTGAAGAATAATTAGGCACAAAGTGAGAGAAATAATAAAGCCTTATGTCATGATTGGATTTATACACTACAACCAATAAATCATCATTATGATTTTACACCATTACTAAATTAGGAAGGAACTTAAGTTTATTTCCATTTGCATAGTGAGTGATTTGGTGAATTGAAAGGAGATTGGTGCTAACGTTAGGAATATAGAGAAAAGAATTTGAACTTTCCATTTTCTATCTCGACTTGTCCTTTTGCTTCAATTTCTACTTGTGTGTCATTCCCTACAAATATGTGAGGCACCTTAGATGACTCCACAGAAGAAAATTGGACCTTTGAAGTAGGCATATGATGTGTGGCACCTTAATCAAGAATCCATTCCTCTGAAGAACTTAAACTTTCCATAAGTTCTTACCCTTTTACCTTTGAATATGATAGACATGAATCCTTCAAATTATTTTGCAAATTAATTTTGTTCTTCCTAAGTAATTTTTCCAACTCATAAATTCTCCAAGTCTTGCGATAGATGCTCATCATTATTTAGTTTCTTGCAACATGCACAAGATTGTTTATTCTTCTTATTGTTGTAATCTTTCCAACTCATCAATTCTCCAAGTCTTGCGATGGATGCTCATCATTATTTAGTTTCTTGCAACATGCACAAGATTGTTTATTCTTCTTATTATTTGCCTTCTTTGTGGAAGAATAATTTCCTTCTTGCGGGAAGGAAGATTGTGTCTCTGATTTTCACTATGGCTTCCATTGCTTTTTCTTGTTGTTGAACTTTTACCAACTTGATTTATTTGGTTCTCATTATTAGCTATTGATTCCATAGACTTTGAAGACTTTAAATACCCATATTCAACATTTTTTTACTATTCCAACATTGATTTTTTTTAATGCATCAAATGAAGGCCTAAAGAACTTCCGTGGTCAAATTTTGACCATAGTAATTCAAAACAAAAGATACATATTATTAAGGTAGCCTCTTTAGGATGTGATGAGTCAACTTATCATCCTTCATGGGATTATCACAATCCTTAAGTAGTTCTCTCAACTCATTGACTTGTTGACATAGTCTTGAATTGCATTAAAATTAGTAGAATCCAAGAGAAGCATATCATCATCAATTGAGAATCCATTTTCCTTATCCACTTTACCATATAAATATTTAAGGTTTTCCCAAGCACCCTTGGAGTTCTTAAAAATTAAAATGTGGAAGAAGATATATTTATGGACACAACTCCTAATAATTCCTAATGCCACATTGTCTTTAATTTTTCCTACAATTTGTGTAGCAAAATTTGTGGGTTCTTCAATTGTACCATCTACATAGAGTTTTAAACATTTCTCCATTAATCTAGTCAATATAATATATTTCCATGTAGCATAATTGTGTAAAGTTAAAATTGGAAATTTAGGTGAACCCATGACACAAAAATGAAAGAGCGTAAGATAGAAGAGACACAAGAACACAACTCACCCCCACAAATTCACTCAATCAAAGAAACCCCCAAAGCGATGTCTTTGACACTTTATATATAGTGTGTGTACAATTTCCACTTGCCAAAATGGGCCAAAGTGGACTTTTGATTTTGATGTTTGCAATCACCTTAATGAGGTCAAAAGAGACTCAATTCAATATTTCTCAAGATCTAAGAAAAATCCAAGCATTACAATGATCATAAAACGCCAAAAAGGACCTAAATCTAAAAGTGATATTTTTGCCCAAATAAGGCTACAATATAATAGAAAATTTGGAAAGTATAAAAAAATTTATTCCTTTTTTAAAATGAAACATGAAAATGTGTCCATATGAGCCTAAACAAAGCCTCTAAAGTTGCAAAATCAACAGTTTCTTAGATACAATCACCAAAATATGTGATTTCTAAAAATCCATACATCAAAACCAAAAATTAATTTCAACTACGGAAAGAGCACAAGAAGCTACCCCAAAAAAAAATTTAATGCGTCAAAAAAGGAGTTTGTGTTATGAAATTATGGCTTTTTAAAATTTCCTCCCAAATTTGAAATACCATCTATGAAAAGTGTGCACAAAACCTTTAGCCCACATGCATTATGTGAAATGTTATTTTATTTGATTAAATAGAAAAATGCACAAACCATACCATGAATTTGTAATGGCCTCTTTACATGAAACGACCAACTAGTGGTGGGAAATTGTGTAAATCTTCAAAAGAAGACTGTGTGGCCTGTGTTTTATATGAGAATACAAATTAATCATCCCACATGCATCCCACAGATAAATTAAGCTAAATATATAGAAATGCACTCACAACTTTTTTTAAATTGAACCAAAGGACTAATGCTTCGTGTTCAGGTTGAGCAGTTGTACGTCTGATCTGAACTGTGTGTAGTCTATTGGATCACTTACAAAGGGGATACATTTTGTCCAACTCTTTGGTCATTAGGATCATATGATAATATATGAAATATTATGTCAAATATGAAATCACATCATCCCCCAAAGGAAGTAGAACTACAAGACAATGGAGGAAAGGTATATAAAAGTTACGAAGAAGAGACTTTTCAAGTTGACTTCATAAAGACCAAAAAGAATTTGGTGCTATAGTGTCATAACATCCCAAGAAAACTACACAAAGGAACATTTACAAAACTTGGGTTTTCCACTTGTTATGTGGAGTGTAAAAAGACTTAGAGTTTATTTTTGTATGACTTGTTCGGTGTAGCTTTCCACCAGTTTTTCCTATGTGCATTGGGGGACAAGGCCCCCATGCTAGGGGTTAAGGGGAAACACCCCTTATAGGGTCTAGGGCACCATGCCTTGCAAGGTCCAAGGCAAACACCCAACCCAGAGTCTTGGGGTTGTGCTTGCTCGTGAAGCCAAAAATGAATTTACTATTGTAAAAGCCACTAGGAGATTTTTTTCTATTGGACAAAATATTATAACCCTAATTTTCTAAGCAACATATATCTTGTATAAAATGGCTTAGAGTTAAGGATTTTACAATGTATGATGAAATAGTAGCTTCTTGTGACCTATTATTGAGTTGCAAGGGATTACAAATTATAATCATGTTGAAATTGCTGGATAATAATCTTGGACTCTCT
The DNA here is from genome assembly GCA_028749045.1 of Cupressus sempervirens. Taxonomy (NCBI): domain Eukaryota; kingdom Viridiplantae; phylum Streptophyta; class Pinopsida; order Cupressales; family Cupressaceae; genus Cupressus; species Cupressus sempervirens. Next base: position 853,304,848 of record CM053789.1, on the reverse strand, counting down.
ATTTTCTAGAAGAAACCTAGGGATTGAGTGAACTATGTTAAATATTTATGTCTTCTTTTTTCCTATGTGTGCTTTATTCCTTTGAGATATTGGTTATATTTGTATGTAATTATTATCTTTGTCTCTCTAAACCTAACACCACCTTCCTTAAACATTATAGAACAAGATGGATGTTGGGGGTAGAAAATACACTATATTAGATCCCCTTGCATGGTAGTCTCTATGTGCTTCCCCTGTGATGTGTTGATTATTATTTATTTTATCAAGATTACTTTAAATGATCCTTAATGCTATGTTGGCACAAGGTGATAAAGAAATTGTACATGTTGTAATCCTTCTTCTATTTGTATCTCTTAGTTTATAAGTTGTTACATGTTGTTTAGTATATGTTTCATTATTTGTAAATGTGCATTTGTATAGTCTGTTTGGGATGTTGTGATATGGTAGTGCCAAATTATTTTTGACATTCATTACGTCAGCCCAAAAAGACTCTTCTTCATAACTCTTATGTATCTTTCATGTATTATATTGTAGTTCTACTTCCTTTGAGGAATGATGGAATTTCATATTTGACATAATATTTCATATATTATGTTATGATCATACTGAACCCAGAGTTGGTAGATCCCTCTTGTGTTCTTTTTAGTCATAGTTCACATGCCTATTTCTCTTTTTAGTCAGAGTTAGTGGGGCTTCAGATTTTATAATTTTATGAAAATCAGCTAAAGGATGAGCTTGTCCTTGACCCATGTATTCCTTGATCACCAGGTTGTCCTTTATCTCAAGGTTAGCCTTGTCTAAAAACCTTTAGATTCATAGGTTTTGTAGATATCAATTCTCAGATTCTGAATCCTGATCTATTTCACTTTTGCTTATTGTTTTTTACTTGATTCTTATATTTTATTTAATCCTACTCATTGAACCTCAAGATGATTATATTTCCTCATTTTTAGTTTCATGGTGATTGAATTGATGTATCAGATATGATCCTTTTATGTGTTTAGATGTCCTACACACTCTTCATTACTTGAATCTCAAGTAGTCAATTTATTTGCATTCAATAAGCACTTAATCAACCCAATCATTAATTTAAAGGAAAGAAAAATTTATAGGAAGTGGCCCTTTGAGTATACATCTTGAAAAGGGTTTAAGATTTAGCATTCACATCCCTCACATCCTCTTTGGGGTTTTGTTGATCTAGTTTGAGTCCTTTGAAGGTCATGCTTATGGGGCTCTCTTTCACTTTCCCTAATGTGGCATATAAAATAAAGGGGCAATTGATTTACTTTAATCTATCATAGACCATCATTACATTCCACAATTATTTTATTGTACATGTATAATGTGGTATCCTCTCTTCTCATCTTTGATCTCTCTCTATGGTTTGTATTATTTTATGATACACTCTTATTTTCCACATGTGATACTTTTTTTTTAACCAAGATATGATTTTCTTTGCTCCAAAAATTATTTGCATGCCTTAGTTGTGCAGGTTTGTCATATAAATAATATATTGTATCATTTTTTCCCTTCATATGTGATATATTTTCTTGCATATATGTTACACCTTATGCTTTTGAGAATCATATAACCTATGAGGTATCTTTCCTTCACACTTGGGGGGAAATTTTACTTGTGTATTCTTTCTCTCTTTGTCCAAGGATCTACTTTCCTTAGTACAATGACATTTTTTATCATGTGATATTATTTTCCTATAAGGAATTGTTATTTGATCAGGATTCTCTCCTGCATACAAGAGGTGTGTATCCCTAATCATCACCTCTCATTTATTTATAAAAATATGTTGATAATAAACATTTTTCCTTAGTAGGTGATGCAAATTTTGTTGTCCTTCATCAAGAATCCTTCTTTCACCTAGAAACAAAGGGCTAAATGGGTGCATTCTTTCTCTTTTCCCCATCTTTTTTCTTGAAGTTGTTATCTTTGTTCAAAAACTCCTCTTTAAGGTAAAGAAAGATCTCTTCCTTTGTAGGATCTCTTCTCATAAGAAAAATATACTTCCATGATTATTTGTTTTCTTATCTAATAGGACTATATACTCTTATCTAAGATTGTGGAATACATTGATGTTTAAGGGCGTCTCCTTCTTGATGGAAGTAGGTGTTCTTGTTTCTCTTCCTTATGACACATATATTTATATAGTCATCATAAGGAGGGGGACATGTATACAATCTCCCTTCCACAATATTGATGCATTTGTACTTCTTTTTTTGGTGCACTTGATCCCTAATGGTGATGACAGGCCACACCACCCGTGCCAACTCACAACCAAAAATGCAACAAGATGGAGATAAGAGAGATGACAAAATTGCTTCATAAAGCATCCATTAATACTTGAAATCCATTAGAAGAGATTACATTTGAAGAGCTTACAACGCAAGAACTTCTATTTCTCGAACTTCTACTTCTACTTGAAGAGCTACACCTTGAGAGCTTGATTACAAATGAACATAAGCCTTCCTTAAATAGGCACTTACCACCCAAGGCATGATTTATCCACAACATTCTAGAATTTCCACAACTTTCTACAATATCTACAACCTTCTAGAATTTCCACCTAAATACAACTAAGCACCACCATGTGGCCCAATTACAAAATTAAATTTTCTTTATGGATCACAACAAATATTAAATGCATGATTTAAGGAACTTTCCTCAAACTTCTAAGATGCCACCTACACACCTTGATTAATGGAATGACAACTATTTTTATTATTTTCTATTTATGCCACCCATGCACCTTGAAAATAGAGATTCCTCTTTTCTCCACTTTTCCTATTTTCTATTTTTAATTATTTTCCTTCCATTTTCGTCACTTTCTCTCTCCACAATTTTTTTTTTTTTTTTTTTTTTTCCTTTTTTTTTTTTATTCTCTCTCTCTCTTTTTTTTTTTCTAATAATTTAATTTTCCCATGTAAGATGCTCCTGCATCAGACTCCCTTGGTAGATAGAAAAGTGTGTCCCACACTTTGATGCCAAAAGAAAGATATACATCCATCTTCATCTTCACTAAAGGCTTCCACATTTTTTTTTTTACTGATGCATGATGCTCCTGCATCTGACTCCCATGGTAGGAAAAATTTTGTGAGTATGGATTCCAAATATGAAGTAGCCACTGTTGATAGATTTTTTTTCTCTTCCTCCAACACATAGCTGGAACAAATATCTGGTGCCGATATATTTCCTTCTTTCTTCTTTTCCAACACCTAGTCGGAACAACTATTTGTTGCTGAAAATACTCCTTCGCAATGAACTCTATCCAAATATAACTCTCATCCTCATCCAATCTTATTGAATTAATCACACCTGTAATAAACCCAGCAACACCATACCAATCTTCCTTTGCATACCATACATCACGAACAAGATCCTCATGCAAACCATCATTAGTATCTTTCAAAATCACCTCAAATTCAGCATCATATAATTCATAAGAATTTACCTCTTTGACATATTCATCTTTTCTTGCCTCTTTCATGCATGTAACTACTTCACTTGTTTGATCTCCAACTAAGGCACTATACTTCTCCTCCATTGCTGCAATCTTCAAATCATCTTGATCTACTTCAGGTTCGTAAGTCTTGTCATCTTTATGTTCTTCCTCTTCTAGTTCATCTTCTTCAACTTTAGGTTCGCAAATGATTTCCTCTTCATCCGCTTGCTCTTCCACTGGATCATCTTTCTTTTCCACATCCAAGGAATTATCAACATCTCTTTTCTGGTGACATGCTCTTTGTTTCCGCAACTCAGCTTCTAATTCATTCACTTGCTTCTGCAAATCAACTAGCAATGATTGTTGATTTCTTGCTCTAAATTTCTCAAGTCGAGGAATCCTCAGAATCCATCCAATCACAAAAGTCATCTTCTTCTTTCTCTTCTCCATAATCAAGTCTTTAGAAGACAAATCTCATGCAACACAAGAACCTTGTGCAAACTGCCTCACAGTCGGCGATCTGTCTACACAATCAAGAACTTCTTGACAAACTTCAACCAACCCAAGGTCCTGGTGCAAACTGCCTCACGTTCGGCGATCTGTCCGCACGCTTAGGAACTCCTGCTCTGATACCACTGATGAAGGGCCAATAAATTCCCTTACAAACCACAACCAATCAAATGGGTATAAGTGTCACGTGCTCATCCTCATGATTCAAATTTACATATATCTCTACAAATAATAGACCCTTGTCCATCCACTAAGAGTACAAACAAAAGATAACCTATGGTGACAGACATATCAATCTATGGGATGCACACACATGAATTCATTCATGTATAAAACATCCCAATCTATTCATAAGGAGCACACATACACATTGAGGGGGTCCACTCAATAGAGATAACCACAAAAAAGTATACTCCACTTAATTGATGATGTAATTATTCTTTGATTACAAACATTAATGAGCCTATCAATACCACAAAGGCTATAAGTTTGGATGATGTTGAGTACTAAAAGGTAACCATGGGTAAGGAAATGGACCTATTGAAGAAAAATAATACATGGAACCTAGTACCTTTTCTTGATGGATAAAAGCATTTAGGATGCAAATGGGTGTTCAAAAGAAACTAAGAAATAGTGCCTTTTCTTGATGGATAAAATCATATTGGACACAAATGGGTCTTCAAAGGGACGTTCTTTAGTAGATGATCCACCTTTTTTGGATTCATCTGAATCCATATTTGACCTTATGATTATACTTTTGTTAAATCAAAAGTTAAACATAGTTGCAAATTTGTATTACCCTTGAAAAGTAGTGTAGTTTATAAAATATGTTACTTTGTTTTGAATTTTTATGTAAAATCTATGGATTCCAAAAGAAATTGGTAAAAGAAGAATATTTAAGTTGTAATTTAGGCTTGTAAGAGGATCTCATGTGTGTTGTTCAAAGATTATTATTTTTTGTTTTATATTAAGCTAATACATGTAATTCTATATACAATAAAGGAGAAAAAGATTTTTATACCCAAAGCTCTAAAGCTTTTAGAGGAACTTGTCAAGACTAAGTTGGCCTCATATATTATCTATACTTCCCTTTACATGGTGGAATGATAAGTCACTCTTCCAAATAGTATTTTCCACTAAAAAGTGGATTTTAGGGTTTTTTTAGTTTGTACTCCAATTTTTTTTAAATAACATTTATTGTGGGAATCCTCTAAGTCTTTTAATGGTTCCAACCAACTTTAGCACTAGTTTCTACTAGTTTGCATTGTGAGATAATGGCTCCTCCAAGCAAGTGTCCCCGCAAATTTATATTAAAAATGTTTCATGAGGTAAGCCCTTTGTTAACCAAGATGCAATTTTATTAGTATATGGTTTTGACAATGTCTATGACAGGCTTGAAATTTTTTCTTTAATAGGATATGTTGTTGATCATATTCCTCTTGAAATTTTGTTGTGGGATTTGAGTCACCAAGGCTTGGGACCCTCACGAGGTCTACCTTGATGGAATGCAAAATTTGACCAAAGGTTTTTCCTTGTTCCATTTTGGGAACCATTTTCATGTGGAGGGCATCCTTATAAATGGTCATCACTTTGGCTATTCCTTCCTCTTGGTCATTCAACCTTGGTAATGAGACTTCTCAATCTTTGATGAGAAGAAGCTTAAGGTATTTGTTCGGATTGAGATTCCTAGTCTTTCATTTCCACATTGGCCAATTTTGCAAAACATTGCTCATACCCTTGGTAGGGTTGTTTTCATAGAGCTAGACGGTTTCTTCCATATACCCCCTCAAATGAGGACTTGTATGTAAATTGATCTTGCTAAGGATCTCAAAGATACTATTGACATTCAGGTTGGTGGGAAATATTTTTCTAGTAAGTCATGTATTTGAATTTGTCCAATATATGTTTCCACTATCAGTCTGCAGATTAGAAGATCTAGGGCTTCCCTTTGACAAAATTCAAAATCAAGTCTCCTCTTAAGGAGGTTGTTCCATCTAGAGCCCCAAATACCCCATAGGAATATTCATGTTGAACAATGATGGTCCATAAAGGAGAACACACACTACTATTGGTCCCCACTGGTATTGAGAGGGGGAGTGAATTAGTACGCTCACTTTTACAAAATCTATTAGTTAATGCAGCAAGCTTTATCACACATTTCGTTGCTACCTCTTTAACTATTAAGGATAACCATACAATATCCCACATAGAAGCATACATTAATGAAATGGATATTTTTACATGGAAACCTCTGGAGTGAGGGTGAAAACCACAATGGGAGTAATATACCCACTAGCCTTTCCTTACAAGAAAAAAAAGGTACCCTATTAAAGGCTTACACATTTTCCTTCTAAGAACATGTCTTGTTAAGAATGTCAATAACCTATTAGGATTACAATCAACACGTTAAGACTACCTTGTTAAAGGATTTAGACCTATTTCTAAGAGATAACTTGTTAGAGGATTTCAAAGACTTATTGCAAGTCTTCCCTATTAAAGGCTTACAATAGATGTTATAGTTAGAAAGAAAACTTAAGTGTTAGATCTAAATGCCTGACACACCTTGCTTGATAGATCCTCTATCATGGCTTCTTGATGATACTTTGATCTTCCCCTACTATTATGACTTGATAAGCCCTCTTTTCTCACTACCTCTCTCCCATGCACTATGCCCTTGTCTGTTGTCACACATTGTTCAAAATTGTCCTTATGTATCCATGTAAATCTTTGGCTCAAACAGTTGCAACAACAATAACATTCTTGGAGATTTCTCTTGATAATAGTCTTCTACTCTCCTTGCCAACCAACAACAGCTACATAATATTGCAAGTGATCTTTAAATCACATCCATTTCTTATGGATGGAAACCCTAAAAGTTATCTCATTCAAACTATGATTTCAAATTTGAAATACAAATTGAGCATAGTCACAAGACACCTGTGACTACCTAATCATAGATGCTTATGCTTTTACACCCACTTGTCTATCTATAGGTCTACAACTAGACCTAGCGCCTTGTGTGCATTAGCCACATTCTGTAGGTTTTCTCTGTTGCTTTTCTTGTCATATTCAAACCTTGTTTATTGTCACATCAATGCAACCTGAGCTACAACCATTCTGATTCCATGCCTTCCTTCACTCTTCTTCCTTGGTTGGTATGCCAATCTACCGACAGTTGCACTTGCAATGCTTTATTACTTCTTGTTAACTAGTTGCTAATCAATGACAATACTTCCTACTAACTCAAAGCTTAAGTTCTTTGCTCACCACTTTCCCTGGTTGATGTGACTTACTCCAATAGCTAACTCTCTAGTACAAGAAAGAATTTCTTTCTTCTACTTTTCCACCCAAGGATTCCAAGAGTGTTTCTCCCCCACATGGAAGTTGAAACCCTTCTTATCAATAGACTTTATTGCTAGCCACAATGTCCCCTCCCAAACTTCAAATTATTTTTGTTTCTCACTCACTGGGAGTTCGCACTCCACAAGTGGCTTCTTTGGTGTTGGGTGCTTCAACTTCCTTACATTCTTCTTGCAACCCTCCGAGGTAGGTGATATTGAAGACAAAGGGCCTGGAAAATGATAGGTTATCCCAAGGGATCTTTACCTATTTTTCACTCAGATCTAGACTTCTTGCATAATCATTTCTCCTCTCTATGGGATGAGGACAATATGAATGATGCCTCAAAATGAATTTCATTTCTTGGAATGTTTGAGGTCTCACTGACCTCTCATTGAAGTAATTTATGTGTGATGATTGTTTCAAGTTTCTTGGAATTGGTATTTTTTGCCTTCTAGAAGTTAATATTGTTTTGTTATTATTCTCACAATAGCATGTTGCTTATTTGGCCTAACAATTTTTTATTTTTTTGACCATAAAGCTAGTCATAGATGGGTGGTTATCCTTATTTTCTCATTTTGGAAAGATACTATTGTTAGTCATGGTGAGGACCCCATGCACAAATTGGTTTGGCTCCTCAAGCAAATTCATAGTCATGTTTTTTAGAATAATTAATGTTCACGCTTCCAATGATGTGGTGGAGAATCTTACCTTTGGTGGTGGATAGTTGACTCATTGCTCTTTTCCACTTGGGTTTTATGTGGATAACTCATTATGGTTAACGTGGCTTCTTACAAAAATGTCATTTATCCATTTTTCTCATTTTGGAGCTATCAACCTTTTCTAGTTTTACCATTGCCTAATGTAACTTTGTCAAACCATTTTCCCATTTAATTCAAAATTGAATGATGTGTTGTCTTTCCACATTCTTTTAAATTTATTTTTTTTTTCAACACATCGTTGTCGAGTCATCCTCCTACTTAGGCCCACATTTAGTGGATTTGGAATTTAGGACACGAGCCCACTCAATCAATAGGCTGGATTTTGTAGTGGAATGACATCATTCATTGAACAAGCAAATTGCTCTATTTATATGGGAGACAACCTTTCCTATTCAAACTGTGGTCTTATGCTCAAAGTGCCAAGGAATTGCGTTTCTCTAAAATGAGTTTGGAATCTCATCATTTTTCAACATAAATAATGCTAGAGGTTGCAAATATCCATCATCATAAGCAATTTGTTGACAACTATGCTCCTAGAGGTGATTAGAATAAAGCACATATGGACTAGTGGAAAGTAAGAGATCGAGCTAGTAAGGAGTTCTTCTCCTATCTGCATCCACATCATTCCTCTCCAGGCATTAAAATGATTAAAGAAAGTAGGTCAATTCTCATTGAACTACCAGTCATTCTTCAAGGCTTTGCTAATCATTACCAGAAAGTTTTTAGTGCTCAAGCACCTACAACTGCTAGTCAACAAGCCTTGGAAGATTGCCTTGCAATTGTTCCTTCTCGTCTTTTTGATTCCCAAAGGGCATTCTGTGATTATATATTGATCATACAAGACTTTAGGGAAGCTTCTTTTTTCATGTTAGATGACAAATCCCAAGATGCTATGGTTTCCTTTATGAGTTTTATAAAGCCCTTTGGGACTGTGTTGGCTATGACTTACATCATGTATATATTGAAGCTTTTCAAAATGGTTCTTTAGGGCAAGAAATTAAGAAAAGGAATATCAAATTCATACTTGAAGTTGGAAATCCTGAAGATTTACATAATAGATGCCCCATCACCTTGTTGAATGTCTCCAACAAAATCATAGCCAAGGCCCTTGCTTTGAAAATTCACCACCTTCTTACCCAAATTATGCATCTAGAGAAAATTGGTTTCATCCAATCTAGATTTATTCTTGATAATACTATAGTTTTTTTGGGAAGGCATGAAATGTGCCCTGTGGTCTAACCAAAACACCATTTTAAAAAATAATAATTTTGCCAAGGCATATGATTACATTGAATGGCCTTTCATTTTAGCCATGGTTAAAGCTCTTGACTTTAGGCATCGCTTTGTCCATTCTATCTAAAAGTTATTTATTGATGTCTTTGCTTGCATTACTATTAATGACCAATAATCCCATACTTTTGGCTTACACAAGTCTATCTGCCAAGGTTTCCCTCTAGATCCATCCTTGTATGTCCTTGCAATTGAAGGATTTTTATTTTTTTGTCTTTGCTATCTCAGTTGTCCAAGTTTGGGCATTTTCCTCCCACACTCACCTTCTCAGCTTATGAATGGTCATTCTCTCAAAGATTATTTCCTCACCCTTACTAAGGACAAAGAAATATCCAAAACACAATTCAATGTTTAGACACCTTCTCTTCGGCCTATGGTTATCCATGCAATGACATAAAGCCCTTTTTATCAACAATCATTCCTCCTAGCACCAAATTGGATTCTCTAATATACTTGGAAATGGATTCGCCATGGGGAAGTTTTACATTTTGGGGGAATTATGTTTCTCTGTCATGGTTTGATGATTGAGCTTTTGAATTTTTGTGCTTGTAAAGATTGAGACAAATTTTACTTACTAGCTCACCAAGCCTCTTTCCCTTGCTAAGAAGTTTCAAATTTGTTTCAAAGTCCTCACAGCTACACATGTTTATTAGTCCTCCTATTGGGCACCTTCCAAATCTTCATACAACAAGCTTGAAAAGTTATTTTGTGGTTTTCTTTTAGCCTCAAACATAGAGAAATATAGTTTCCACAAATTTTCTTGGGATTATTATTATCCTCCTAAAGAATTTGGCGGCTCAGTCTCCTCTCCACCCAGAGACATGATCAAGCCATGTTTGTTAATGGTAGTTCACTTCATTTCAAGAAATAAGGCTTGAAATTTTCGCCTTCACCATAGTATTCCATATAGATTTCCTTTCAACTACCATGGTTGGAAAAGGATTGGATGTTAAACCCTTTTTCTCATGTGAGAACCAATGTGAATCTAGGGATCTTTTGTTGCCAAAAGCATTTGGAGAGCTTGAGAAGCAACAAAACCTTGACTTCACTGGGATAGAGATCGACTGTCTTTCAATCAAAATAATTTGTGGTGGTCTCCTTTAATCTAGGTTGAACACATTCCTTTGTCCCGTCTCTTGGGCATCCATGCTCTTTGCTTTCATAAGCAAGACATTTAGATCCCTCAAGACTTATTCTCTAGGCTTGCAATGTCTTTAAGCATTTGGAAGGATTTACATGTCCAATTCTATCTGACTCACCAAGATTGTCAAACTTTTGACCTGGTTATCTTGGCTTTTCTAGTAGAATTCTTGCACAAGATCGAGATTTCTAGTATCAACTATTGGTGGAAGGATCGGCTTTGGTACCCATCGATGATATTTTCCAAATCTTAACCTTGATAGGGATATCATTGGGTTTATCCTCATTTACCAATGGTAAAAGTTCTTAACCAACGATGGCATTTATCGCTCTCACATTCAACATGGAGAAAGTGATTTTCTACTATCTAGTTTATTGTTACAAAACCCAAAATAGAAGACTTTGCGTAGTGTATTCTTTTACAAGCCTTGCCTTTAGAATCCAAGCTTCACTTGGGCATACTAGATGTCTAGTGCCCTTTTCGTGGCTAGGTTAAATCTTCCTCATTTTTCATTTTCTAAAAGGGGACAACATTATTGGTCAAAGATTCATGATTTCTTTAGCCCATTTAGACAAGAATTTTTCTCCTAGTTCTACCACTAGATTCTTGTCCCCTTTTCTACAACTCTGACATACTTTCAGGATGGAAATCTTATTTTCTATATGGAATGACAAGAATGCGACCATGATTACACGTGCCCATATTGATACTAATGTTTCTATTTTTTCTAGAGCTTTCATATGTAATAATGTGATGTTGCATATCCATGTACAAATTGCCAAGGTGACCCTTGAGGTGGCCCACTTGCAAGAGGTTTTGTAACATTGGGATGATTCCCCTTATACAATTGTCAAGGTTCCACTGTATGGTTTTGTTAATAGTGGTCATTCACCATCTTGTGGTTGTCGTTGTGGTAGCAACCCCTCTATCAGGGATTCACACACACCTCATTCTAAGGTTTTCCATTGTCATTCAGATGAGCATTGAAATTCTCTTCATAGGCAGTTTGGTTCTCCAACTCGTCATAGATTGACATCTAGGAGGACCCCTGCTAAAGTTGTTCTCTTCGCTCCTTCAAGTTGCCCCATATTGGGTGAAAATTTTGACAAGCCATCCTTCTCTACGTGGTTTCTTAGATTGTCATTGGTAATTTCTCCCCGCAAAGAGGAATTTGAGGAAGAAAATGCACCTAGGTGGACTCTTCCAAACTGTGACGTAGACCCCACAGAAGGTTGGGGGAAGGAATAGCCAAACCCTCCTTCAACTAGTATTGCTTTGGTGTTGTGTTTCTAGGCAATGCCCATATGTTTAATGTGTCTCTCATGGTTCTAGGAAATGCCTTTATGGTTATTGGAGTTCTCTTCTCCAAGGAAGGCATGTTTCATACTTTAGGGGAGTGATTTCTTTATCCTCTTTCTTTGTTTTTTATATATGCACTTTTGCTCTTATTTAACATATATGGTTAGCTATTTCCATAAAAAGACGTAAATTTTTTCAAAGTTAATTATTGATTCCTAATTTATGGTTTATTCTCAATTTATCTCCACATTTTTATATGTGAAAAAAACTATTTGTATTACTTGCATATGCCAATAATCTTAAGACATTTTTTGTTAAATTGATATATATGTATGTATATACCTACCTACACACATATGTACTAGCTACACAAGTACAGACGTGCATACCTACATACATATAATTTATCATATTATTTCAAGTTATTGAAAAATATATAAACAAAGTTGGTAGTTAAATTAATTTTTTAATTTTTGGTAGGCACAAGCTATACGTACATACATACATACATATATGTTTGACATATTATTCCGAGTTATTGAAAAATATATAAACAAAGTTGGAAATTAAATATATTTTTACTTTTTGGTAGACACAAGTTATATAGAAACTCACATTATAATAGTAATGTTATGCTAATATTTGCAATTGTGTTGACTTTTCTCTTAAGAATTAAATAGTTAAAGAGTTGTAAAAGATGGACCCATTAGACAATAAAACCCACATTATGTTTAAATTGTATGTCTAATATCATTAATTAATGATGATATGCATTACTAGGATGTGTGACCTCTCACTAGACCCATTTAGACAATAAAGTTGCAGTAGCATTGGGATGCGCAACCTCCAAGGAAGAAGAAGTATCGATACTTCACCTCTGTGAGCATCACCTAGATGCTATGAGTGCTAAGTGTTCCATTCATTCTTATGAGAGATGGGTTCATGTGAATCACAACTCATGAAACATGGGTCAATGGGTCTGACTAAAAAAACTACGCAATTGAATCTTTATAACAATATCACAATTTGGCTTCCTATGGAAAAATATCTCCTACTTATCAATTAACTTAAGAGGCTTTCTAATGAATGGTTCATAAGGTGTAACACTTGGTAAAGGTTTTGCAAATGGGGTTGCAAGCAGAGTGAATTTAACCATGGAGGAAACTTTGTAGTTAAGCTCACTCGAGTTGTAGTACTAGGATGAGTGACCTCTCGAGAAGTCTTCATGTTTCACCTCTATTAACATCACCTAGATCCAATGAGCGTTAAATGTCCAATTCATTCTCATGAGAGATGGGTTCATGTGGATCACTACTCATGAAACATGGGTCAATGAGTTAGGCTAAAAAACTATGTAGTTGAATCCTAATAAAAATATCACAATTTAACTAGATATTTGCCTGCTTATCAATTGATGAGCTTGGGGTTTTCTAATGAATTGGTCATAAGGCACAACACTTGGTGAAAGTTTTGCAAATGGGGTTACAAGTAAAGTGGGTTTGACTATGGAGGAAACTCCATAGTTAAGCATGCTCAAGCTGGATTATTACTAGGATGGGTGACCTCCCGAGAAGTCCTTGTGCTTCACCTCTATAAGCATCACCTAGATCCAATGAGTGTTAAAGTGTTCCATTCATTCTCATAAGAAATGGATTCGTGTGAACCACTACTCATGAAACATAGGTCAATGAATTTGACTAGAAAAAATACACACTTAAATTCTGATCACACTATCACAACACAACACAATGATATGCAGAGTTGAGAATGGCAAATAATTTTTGGTACGCAAAACTTATATGGAAACTCACATTATAAAGGTAGTGCTATGCTAATATAAACAATTGCACTGACTCTGTTCTTCAATGCTATTATTAATTAAGAGTAGTAGAGGATGGATCTATTAGACACTGTAACCCGCGATATGTGACATAAGTCAACTTCTATAATCATTAGTCAATAATAATAAACAGAGTTGGGAATAGATATACTTTTTAAACTTTTGGTAGACAAAGTTATATAAAACTTGCATGATAATGATAATGCGATGCTAACATTTGCAACAGTAACAACTCTTCTCTTCAATAAAATTAAATGAGAGCAGTAGAAGATGGATCCATTAGGCAATGAAACCCACAATATAATACAGTTGAGTATATTCAATCTTTTGGATCAGAAAAGCTTGAAGATAGGTAAGGGGTGAAAGAACATGATATCATAGAAAATAAAAGACTGGCAGATGATGTGTTGGGGATACTTCTCTCATGTATATAATTTACTGCGTGTGACTTTGAGGGTCTGGTGATTGAAAGCAGAAGGGCTGTGCATAAGAGATCCAAAACTTAAATCTCTTCTGCCTTGCGATCCATGGCTAGTTTAGCTATATATCTAGGGAGGTAATTTAAAAGAATTTGTTAATAATAATTGGAACTAGTTCTGCAGGGTGCTCACATAGACTGTCCTCATTGTCCCCATTAGAGGTTGGAAAATGAACCCATATGATGTTTTAGTCGGAAAAAAAATTTGTAAACCAAATTATAAGCATGACAAAACTGATTGAGGTATCAGAATATATATGGTGTTATATACAAAAGCATCACCTCTCTATGTTCTCGTTTACCCCCACATGCCAATTTATCCAATAGATGGTCTCACTTTTACTTGTCCTTCAGAAAGAAACCCTACATGTTCCAAAGGGTCACTATCATTTCTACTTCTATTATAACTTATTTATCCCATTTGGGGAGGCAGAAAGCGGTTCCACCACCCATACTCATATTTTGGATATGGTGCTGTCCAATTTTCAGGCTTTTCAAAATGGATCTTTGCAGGATTCGATGCAAATGCTTCCTCAGCTGTTTCAGCTTCAACTTCGCCTTCTAGAACACGATCCAGCCTTAGTTTCATGAACCTAAACAAGCCACGTATTAGAGATATTTCAAGTACATCTCAAGCAAACGGTAATTATATTGCAAAAGAGACAAGTTGTGCTATCAGCTTCTGTTTCTCTAAATGAGTTGTAATCCATGTCAACTCTTTTCGTCCAACCAAAATATTGCACAAGTGTTCAATGAACTCCAACCAGACATAACAAAAGGATTAAATGAGTTTGCATTCACCTTAGTGAAAACAAATGCACACACAACGAACATTATTTTCAAAACTCTTAGGCCTAACAAATATAAATCATTCGTGCAAAGAAATGACTCACACAAGTTTACTTTCATGAGTTAATAATATTCAGCTTGAGGAATAACATTGTGCACAGAACATAGAAATGATAAAGAAAAAAAATTAAGAACATTGGCAACAAAAGAATTAGTCAACATTCGACACAGGATGAATGCTGACTGTAAATCAATGCTATACAGGATGAATGCTTCCTGTAAATCAACTTTCACATTTTTGTCTCACACTGAGGGTCTTAGATGGAAGTGGTACGGAAGAAGTAACGGTTGCAAGCACCCTCGAACTAGTCAGACGCCAAATTTTGTAAGTCTGTAGAGTCCATATTTTTGACAAAACTGCTAACATATAGTATAATTTGATTTTTTGAAAATGCTAGTGGAAATAGTGGTTAATGGAATCCTCAATCAATATAGCGGTATTGTTCTTTCTACTATTATTTTTTATTCTAATAAGATAGATATCCCCTGTATAAAAACTGCATCAGTTAGGTTATTATTATTGACATCAAATTCCTGTTGTTTACATTATAAACATCGTTAAAGAACAATGACACAAATTTCTTAAATCTATACTGCCCTCTCCAAGTATGAATATTAAGGAATCAGTACTGTCTTTTAAGTTAATGCATTGTATGTGAGTTATCCAAATTTTGGACAATTTCTAATTATAAAGCATATATTCTAACAATGTTAGAGCCTGATAGACCTTCTGAGCCATTTGTCTAGTGGTAAGATTTATGGATTCAATCCCTCAGGGCTTAATGCCAGGATTCTAAGCACGACTCACCTGAGTGAGCGCAGATGCATGTCTCAGATGAATTTCGAAGAAAAAGAAGCCTCTAGAGCTGTGTTTGACAATATGCATTGCCACACTGGTTCTGTGTATAGCATTTCCCATTTTCCAAAAAGAAATAAATGTTACTACCTGCTATAATCCTTCCCCTTTAGTCTTATCTATAGCATTTCCTGTTTTCCTAACAGAAAAACATTTAGCAACCTGTTATAATTTCTCAGAATGTTGTCTAGCTGTAAAGTAGGGCACTCATTGACACAGTGAACAAGGTTCAAAATCCAATATTCATGTCTTTTATGCTAGCCTGCTAGCTGAGAGTTACAAGACTCACTTACTCTCATAAAGCATGTTAAGAAAATTTTAAAATATAAGATTCGAGGGGTAAATATGGTAATATTTAACCATACATCCACATTATTGTTTAGTTTTGAGATTTCAAAAATTAATTTAGTATTTTAGGGTAACTTGTTAGTTTTGACGTTTGACAAATTATTTTGGTTAATTATATGTATTGTATAAAAAAATCCATTCACAGAATGATAAACTTGAAGCATTCCCCTGAAACCATGAACAATAATATAAAGAATATAAAACAGTGAGCATAGACTGAATTATTAAAAACAATCAAGGTGTTGCTCTTCTCAGATACTTGTAATCAGATGCTACTACAAAAGCTTATTGAGATCCTACTGCAAAATACTTACTTTATCCAAGTCTCATTTGTTGACATAAGAGCTACAGCAGGTCGCCTCAGGCGTTTGGTTATATTAGGAAACTTGTCCAGGAATTTCGGCTCAATGACAAGCCAAAAATCAACTTCTTTGTTGCGCTCCCCATACATCCTCAGCCTCTCAGACAGGAGCTCCTGAAAGTGCTCCTCTTCATCTAG
Organism: Cupressus sempervirens; assembly: GCA_028749045.1. NCBI lineage: Eukaryota > Viridiplantae > Streptophyta > Pinopsida > Cupressales > Cupressaceae > Cupressus > Cupressus sempervirens. The sequence continues at coordinate 853,288,223 of CM053789.1, read as the reverse complement.
CATGAACTTGGCATTGGCAACCAAAAAATGGTACTTGGTAATCTTCTGCACAATGTCCACACACACACAAAAACAATTTCAAAACACTCAGATTAGCGTTTCTTTAATTATCTTGCATTATCCTCAACCCTATAGCTACACCCGAAAACAGTTAAAAAAAACTGATGCCCTAAGTATTAAGGTTTTGAATATTTTATCAATTGATCCAACCCCATACACTCAAGTACATTATAAAAGTCTCGGGCTAGGTTTGTAATGTTTTATCTGCATTAACCTCTGTCTACAACAATACCATCAGACGGGATCGGTCCCACTGTTCTCCCATTTTGAAACAAAACAGCAATTTCGAGGGTAGATAACACATCAAATCATTAACAAAAAGTTGCAAGTCTCTTCAAAACATCCCAGATAGAGTAAGGGAGCATAATAGAGCCCAGACAATAGTAATCTTATGAGATCTCTACAATCCATTTGAAATGTCTCATCAAAACATACACAATCAAATCCAGAAACAAAAATTTACATTTACATTCGAAACAAAGTTGTTTCAGAACATTAAGCACAATCAAGGTCACAGATAGGTGACACACCATACCAGACAGGGCGCCATTGTCCCACTTACTTGCTAAGAAGGGGGAGCCGGAGCTTCTGGTCTGTTAAAAGTACCAATAACAAAAATCTCTTTAAAACATGATCTAGGTATCTTATAGCATTAGTCCCTATTCCATACTCAAGAAGAACTAAAATACAGAATAGAGCACTTAAACTTTTTCTTGCATTCAGTTCAGTCCCACACAAAACACCCAAACAAACCAACTATATTTTGACATGCGGTTCAGGGATTTTGCACTAAGCACTACTCTATATACAGAAAAAAATAGAAACACCTACTAGGATTACCAAGAGAATCTTAGATTAACTCCAATACCAGGCAGACAGTCTTAACATGCAGACAATTCTAAAACCCTAAATTAAAGTAAAACACATTGAAACCCTTAAGCTAGGATTTTCAGGGGGTTTCTTGCATTTAGTCCAACCCATTAAGACACTCATAACGCGAAAGCAATTATAAAACCTTGAATTTTTAGTATTTCCGACTTCAACAAAATATGTTAAAAACTTCAGATTAAAATTTAGGGGATTTTATTGAAGTAAGCCCGGTCTCTAAGCATACAAACAATTTTATTATCCTACAACCCTTTCAGTACAGGGCTTTATTGCCTTTGCTCCAAATCCATATACAAAACACAGAAACACTCAAGCTCGCTAATATCCAGACACTCAACCTAACTTATACAAAAAATAGTACAACTAGTTACCTCCGAAGCATTCAAACTAGCCCATCTTAAAGTTTTGTACGAATTAATCCCAATCCTCCACGCACACTCAAATATACAAACAACTTATATTTCCTCAACAACTTTGTTGGGATACTTAGGTTAATAGATTCTGCTGCAACCATAGTTAACCTTAGTCTTTGCATCTAATAATTTGCTTTATTTTTTTTGACATGGGTACCTACCTTTTGATCGGATTCTACTGAAGCTAATTGCCCATCTTCTGTTGCAATTGCTCTGATGGAAGTCGCAGAGACGATTGTTCTGACTTTACTATTGGAACAAATTATGACATTGTTCTTTTGATGGGCATTGTTAACAGAATGTAATGAGCCCTTTCCAATGGACAATCCATGTGTTTGAAGAGATGGGCATGCCAGGGGTACTCTCTTGCCCGCTAATGTGAATGCGGGTGTTGCTACAGTTGCCACCATTGTCAATTCAATTGTAGCGTCCCATGCAAAAGCACATGAATTCGACTGAATTCGATGTACTTTTCGTTGAAGGTTAGAGTGGATTTACGGGAAAAACTCCCAAACCTTATCCTCATCAGATTTTGTTATCTACAGATTGCCTATCCGCTCATAATTAATTTTCATTCGTCTACTTGATCAATGTTACACTTGAACAGGTTATTGAATCTTAATTTCATTATTTTGGCAATTTTAATACATTTTAAATTTTAAAGTAAACAATTATATATAATTATGTTAATAATGTTCACATTTAAGTTAATATATTATTAATTTTTAAAAATATTTAATTATATTTAAAATATTAAATTTAATTTGTTCAAGTATTGAGTTTTCAAAGGAGGTGCAAGGAATATGCTAATGGGTGTTTGATGTGAAAGCATTAACGAAGCTTTACATAATAAAAGGAAATGTATAGAAGTGTTAGTCTACAAACATGTATTAATGTATAATGCATTCTTGTACATGGTAGCATTTATTTGGATGAGTTAAAGTTATAGTGTTATCTTCTTGTGTTCCTTGTATGTCCTAAAATAATGTTGCCTTCGAATCATAAAAAGACATAAAAAAACTAGTGTAGTTGTAACTATAAACCTTCTCTTGTTTTCTCTTCTTGATCATCAAGTGTGAACCATCAAAAGATAACTTGCTATAATTGATAAGCAATGCATCATCTTAAAAAAGCATACACTTGCTTTGTAAGACCTTTTGCCCTCCTTCTTAGGTCCCCATTTTAGCAATCTCCTAGAACATGGATGCATTTATGTTCAAACTAACGTCTTTTTCTAAGGTTTTGACTATTTGTAACCATTCTTTCTCCACCCTCAAGATCTTGGAGGGCATCCCAATTTGGAAACCCCTTGGGCAAGGGACAATATCATCCCTTACTAGAGGTGTTTTTCCTCGAATCCTAGGCTTGTGTTGGGGTTTTCAATATTTTTCCACCCGAGTTAACTCAACCCTTTTTGGATTTGATCTTGAAATTGATATAAAAGAGGCGCTTACTCACCTCATTTGGTAATCACACACATTCAAGATCCATTCATGATTTCAATTTCAAGAGCAATATACATTGTCCATTATACATACAAGCAATCCATACTTCATGAGAAAGCATACATTCAAGTCATCATTTACAAGCAAGCTTTCAAGGTGAATTCAAGAAGTTAAATTTTAGCAAGAAAAGATTCATTGAAGGCCCTTATTTCATGTCATCAATCATACATTCCCTTCTCAAGATCTAGCTTCTCTCTTTATAGGAGATAGTGGAGTTGGTCATCGAGGAAGGAGATCCGCATTCATTAGCATTGCATAAGCATAATATACATTTTTAAAAAAATTAATAAATACCAAAAAAAAAATTTAAAAATATTAGTTGCTAAAAAACTAAATGTTGAGATAATGGGTGTTGCACACATTGCATAATATTGTTATTTTATTATTTTATTTTTATTATGTAATGTTGTGCCTAGATGGACGTGCAACATGTAAAGATTTCCATGGAATATTCTTGATGAGTTGTATTGTAACATTGTGATAATATTTTATGTAATTATTTAATATTGGGGAAAAGAATTAAATGCCCAATATTAAATGTGGGGTCAGTGGGTTAGGTAGCACATGGTTTTAGCACATGGTTTATGTAATACCACTTGGTGGTTTTGTGAGACTTGCTACTATATAAGCAGCCACAAGGGTAGTTGTTGTATAGAAAAAAGAGAGTGACAAAGAGAAGACAAAAGGCAAGAGTCGAGCGGGACAAGGCTTGACAGGTTAGCCAAGGGAGCATTTGTGAAGGTTGGAAGCATGGCATGGGATGTGTGGATTCATACTTGTTCACATAGTTTGTTCGGTTGTGGCTATGGCCATGAAGGCTTCCGTGGTTGTATGGCAATGGTATTTTTGCTGAATAATACATGGTGATGGATGCTTTTGGAGGCTGGGTTTTTCCCTCAATGAGGGTTTCCCAGGGTATATCTTGTGTCACATTTTGTGGGTATGTTGTCTATTCTCTTGCATGTGGATTTTAATTCCATGATTATTTCAGATTTATTATGGGTTATGTGGAAACGGTTATATTCTTTGTTGCCAAGTTTTCTTACAAGTGGTATCAGAGCTATGGTATCAGAGGAATGCATGAGAGGATAAAAGAAAATGGCAAAATATATGAATGATTTATTGCAGATCTGAGGGTTTTGGGTTTGATGTTATGATGGGATGTTAAAATATTTGGGCATGTGAAATTGTTGGAGAAAAAGAGTTTTTCGATGTTTCATTTAAATGAGGGTTTTGGGGGATAGCTTGCATAAATGACCTCCTGGGTAAAAATAGACCTCACCATTGGATCCAGGTCGACATTTCCATAAATTTTGATATATAATATGCTCTAGTTTGGCCATGTTAAGAGGAAATGAAAGAGTTTTTTGGTTTCAGCCCATGATGGCCGTCAAATGTAATACCGTCGAAATTTTCGTCACTGAAAAAATAAAAAAGTGAAAAATCGTATTGAAAATGGTAAAAAGACTGTCTTAGTAAAACAGCCATAACTTTCTCTCAGAATATCAGTTTTCAGAGTTCTTATAGGTGTTGGAAAGCTAATTCAGAGCACTACAAGATGGTGTAGGTTTGGTTCTATGATTTTGAAATTTTTTCAGGTTTTAAGAGCCCTAAAGACAGATGTTATTTATTTTGAGCACGAATTAGGGCATAACTTGGGCATACGGAGTCGAATTTTGGACTTCAAGTAGTCAACGGAAAGCTCTTGGAGAGCTCTACATATTGGTTCAGATTTGGTGCAGATTTGGCATGATTTATTTGGTGATATATTTATCTGAACAGTTTATAGCTATATTTTGACTATGGTAACTTGTGAGTTTATGGCATTGGAGATTTAAGTTTTGATGTCATTGTATACTCAAGTTTGGTCTCATGATGATATGGTTATCAGTGTTTGGTTTGGATATGCATGATGACTTGTTGGATCTACAAGTTGTGCAGTGTTGTAAGTGGTCTATACTTACAGGTTGCATTTATAGCTTGGTTATGGGTTGTCTTTGCCCATTGATCTTTCATTATTGATGCATATTCAAATTGGTGGCTTGGATTTGGGTTGTCTATGCCTTAAGTCACATGATTTTATCTTCATGTAGAAGGGATGAGATGTTGTTACCAGGGACAGTCATGGTGGAGGATTGTGGTTGACTATGCTGACAGGTTGGACATATTGAGAGCCAGATGCTCGGTTCATGGATGTGATCATGGTGTCATAGATTTTGGCATGACATGATTGGATATACAGGTACATCCTTGATGTTCATTAGCTTGGATTTTCTAATTTGGTTATGGTGGTATATCTTCTTGGTTGAGGATCATGGTTATTTGGTTTCTTTTGAGGAGCTCATGATGTGCACTTTGAGTTCTTTGATGGTTTGATGCCTTGGTTGATTCTCATGGTTAGAGGATGGATTTTTTCATCATATGTCATGGATAGCTTGAATACATGGTTTAGTGGGAGCTTGTGACAGTGATGGGGTGACAGTGCAGGATTAGTTCCTGGTTTGGTTTATATCTTCTTGGTTTGGAGAGGATGGATTTTATGATGCCACAGGTGACTTGGTACCACGGTTAAGTGGGAGTTGTTGGCATTGATATATTTATTGAGTGTTTGTAGATGTTGGAGGTTTGTCTTAGATCCTGTTGCTGCAGAAGCGTCTTTGACATTTGCATGGTGCACTTGTTATCTTCATGGTGTGTGAAGATGGTTAGATCTTGAGGACTCATGGAGTTCTTGGTTATCTTCATGGTATGTGGAGATGGTTTTTATTCATGGTGTGTGGAGATGGTTGCATCTTGAGGACTCACAGGGTTCTTGGCAAAGGTGTGGTTTATGCTTTTATTTGGCATGTTATCCTTGATATGTGGATGGTTTCATTATTATGTCATGGTATACTCTTGATACGCGTTTAGAATTGTGACAATTTATGGTGTGTTCATGTGGAGCATGTTATCTCTTTGGTTGAGATGGTTAGATCATGTTGTCATGTTTATGTTCCTGAGGCCATGGTTGGAACTTGGACATTGATCTTGGTTTAGTTTCTTGGTATTGATTACACTGATCATAAGCTGGATACTTCATGATATTGCTATGTTGCATTTGGAGTTGGCATGGATTGATTGGTTACAGGTGCTCATGGATACTTAGAGACGGTGGTGACGCTAATTTCTCTTGGATTAGAGAAGTATTTGTTGGAACAGTTGATGGTTTCAGCAGGAAGTCCGAGGGGCAGTTACCTGATATGGACTTGAGAGGAGATTGTTCTTAGATGAGTCTTGGTTGGAGACTTGGGTATCTTGATGAGCATTCTCATTCCCCACTCTTGGTCTACTCGACGGTTTGCTACTTGAAAGGTATAGCCCATTGTTTCTCTCAGTTGCATTATATTTATGCTTATCTTTCATGGATATGGATCTTGAGCTATGGTACATGAGTTAGTTCTGGAGGGTTCATTTGAGAGATGGTTTAGCATTGGTTATCTCCATGTGCATATGTTGTTATGCTGGTTGAGTTTGGGAGATGGTTTTATATTGGGCATTTTCCTTGGATTAGGAATGGTTATTCCTTGGTTTAGGAATGGGTTTATTGAGTTTGATCTTCTTGTGAGAGGCTTACGTCCATGATGAGTTATATTGTATTATTTGGGTGTTGTTGAGGCTTCTTTTTGGGGTTTTATGGAGGAGATCATACTTGCACAGTTTACATCTAGAGGTGTGTGTAGAAGGACATGATACAGGTTATGATTTGCATGGTTTCTCTGGTCTTGGTTATCTTCATGGATGTTCAGTTTTGCTTACATTGGATTTGAGATTGGTTAGAGATTGTGATCACTGGTTTGTGCTCATGTATGTCATGACATGGTTATTTCTTTCTCTTTCCTCTGTTGGTTGTGGTGAACTTGGGAGAGCATTGGAGACTTGTTATGAGAGTTGTTCTTGCAGGATATCAATTTATGTATTGTGGATGTCCTTGATACTACATGGATTCACTTCTTTGAGATGTTGTGAGTGGATTGGTTATAGATTTGACATTATCTTTTGCAGTGGGAGCTTCTTGGTATACATGTGGCAGGTATTGCTCTTGAGGCTTGTGATTGCAGGTTGCAGATTGGATATGTCGGTGATATAAGATTCACTTGTTATACCTTTGAGGTATGGATAGTTGGATGGGTTTGACACTTGTTGTGGGTGCTATTTCAGCTATGGATATTTTGACAACTACGGATACATGTGATTACCTTTGGATCAGGTTATTTGTGCTTGGAATTTTAGTTGGTACATGATTTTATGATCTTCTAATGTGACAGGTTGGGTGGCTTTCTCTTTGGATGGCTTCTATGTATGTCCAGTGGGAGTGGCATAATAGGAGGTGAGATCATTCATGTTTGAGATGCTGGATACTTTGATTGTGTTGCGGGTACTAGGATGGAGCACTTGGTGTATTTTGATCCATGATGGTGGATGTGCTGGGAGGGATTGTTCCCTTGTTCATTTATGTGGCTACAGATTGACCCTTTGCAATGTATACAACAAGTGGGAGATTGTTGAGATAATGGGTGTTGCACACATTGCATAATATTGTTATTTTATTATTTTATTTTTATTATGTAATGTTGTGCCTAGATGGACGTGCAACATGTAAAGATTTCCATGAAATATTCTTGATGAGTTGTATTGTAACATTGTGATAATATTTTATGTAATTATTTAATATTGGGGAAAAGAATTAAATGCCCAATATTAAATGTGGGGTTAGTGGGTTAGGTAGCACATGGTTTTAGCACATGGTTTATATAATACCACTTGGTGGTTTTGTGGGACTTGCTACTATATAAGCAGCCACAAGGGTAGTTGTTGTATAGAAAAAAGAGAGTGACAAAGAGAAGACAAAAGGCAAGAGTCAAGCGGGACAAGGCTTGATAGGTTAGCCAAGGGAGCATTTGTGAAGGTTGGAAGCATGGCATGGGATGTGTGGATTCATGCTTGTTCACATAGTTTGTTCGATTGTGGCTATGGCCATGAAGGCTTCCATGGTTTTATGGCAATGGTATTTTTGCTGAATAATACATGGTGATGGATGCTTTTGGAGGCTGGGTTTTTCCCTCAATGAGGGTTTCCCAGGGTATATCTTGTGTCACATTTTGTGGGTATGTTGTCTATTCTCTTGCATGTGGATTTTAATTCCATGATTATTTCAGATTTATTATGGGTTATGTGGAAACGGTTATATTCTTTGTTGCCAAGTTTCCTTACACTAAAGTCAAATATAAATACAATGAAATATAAAGATGTTTTAGTGTAATAAATTAACTTTTAAGTATTTTATAATTGATATCTATGGACATTTCTTTAAATAGATTTATTTAAGATATCTATCCTAGTTATAATTTTTTATCTTATATCTACTAATTAAGAGCAAATTGAAAGTTGAAAAAGAACATGTGAAAATTTCTAAAGAAAACAAAAGGTAATTCTATTTTTCATATGTAAAGAACTCTATACAATTTAGCAACCACAAAAACTTTTCAAATTGAGTAACGTAAAGTTCTAATTTGCATATTCAAAGATATATTTTTTAGATATATAAATAGTGAATAGGGTATGCCAATGCACATTGCAGAGTTAAAAGTGTTTAAGAGGAGCAATACAAAGAACATAAGTTGTAGATCATTGGTGTGAGAATAATTATTGGGTGAAATGGAGGCAAATTTTTCATGTAGAACCAAGAAACAACAATTGGCATTTTGGGGAAAATAAGTAATGAGAGGCTGAAAAATGTTTTTAGTACTAGTGATCTAATATTTTTAGAGATGATGAGGAATCTTTTTGGGAATGAACTCATGCAAGAAGAGTATAAATATAGAACTAATACAAACATTGCCTCAAGTTCTTAGCTTGGTTCTTGGAGTTGGGTGTAGAAGATGAGTCAAGGTGGATGGTGAATTCATGTGTGAGAGGAGAGTGGTGATATGGGTTGGAAGCATTCATTGTTGTCTCTATCCCATGTGAAGGATTCAAGGTCAGGGGCAAAGATTGGCTCCTTATGGTAGAATATCACTATCCATTATACATACAAGCAAGCCATACTTTCATGAGAAAACATTCATTCAAGTCATTATTTGCAAGAAAGCTTTCAAGGTGCATTCAAGAAGTTAAATTCTAGCAAGGAAAGACTCATTAAAGGCCCTCATTTCATGTCATCAATCATACATTCCCTTCTCAAGATCTAGCTTCTCTCTTTATAGGAGATAGTGGAGTTGGTCATCAAGGAAGGAGATCTACATTCATCAGCATTGCATAAGCATTTATTCTTCAAGAAATCAAGAGCATACTTACACCATGGATCTTAGATCTATTAGATTTGTGGAGACATCCTATAATCATCATTCATTCGTCTACATACAAGCATATATATGTCTTTGTGGATAACAGATCTAAATCCATCCAAAGAGGTTTACAAAGTAAGGTGAATATTTACATTTATCTTAGTTTTACATACTTTCTTAGTTTAAGGTTAATTCCTAAACAAGGGTTTGACTAAGGAAAACCCTCCCCCACCAATTATTTTTGTCTTTCTTGTGTGCAAGAGAAGATTTATAAGTTTTTCAAATTCATGAATTTAGATTTTGGATCTAGGGTTTCTAGTTTATGCCAAAGTTCCACATTTTCTATATTTTAGCACAAACAGGGTCAAGGATGACCTTGGCCCTTACCAAGATGTCCCTTACCTACAACCTCTAGATTGTCACAGTTTGCAATTTTAAGTCTCCATGTTCTAGATCTCTCACAACTTTTGTTTTTAATACAATCTAATTGACAATTTTTAGATCTGAAGTGGCCACTTATCTACTAGCCCTCAAGGTGAGTTTATTTCTTCATTTTTAATTTAATAATACTTACTTTAATGCATTAGATCTAATATTTTCATGTACTTATCTATCATATGTTATTTTACATTACGTGCATTTTAGAGGATTTGGATTTAGCATTGGCACCCCTTATATCCACTTTGGGTTGTGTTAATCTGATTTGGGACCCTTTTGAAGTTTATCCTCGAAGGTCCCTATTTCTCTTTCCCTGATGTACAACTGGAATTGGGGTTTCAATATACACCTTGTCTTTGTGCCCCTGATTTTTATGTTACAAGCCAAAAAATGAATTAAAGAAGGGAATAATTTAAATTGTAGCATCTAAAACATGGATGTTTTGGTAACTTAACATACCCAAAAATCTCCCTCTTATATAGTTTGAACTTAGAATTATTTTTGTTGCATTGACTATAGCAATATGGTTGTTCAATTATGTTTAGTGTATAGAACTTCTGAGACACCATATTTAAAATTCAAACTAATTCTACAAATACTTTGATCTATTCATTTTTATTTAATTATATTCTTGAATCTATTCTCTGGTCCAATACTCACATCAACAAATTTGTAGCATCATGATCTCCTCACTACACACACCCACACATGTTGAATTCACAGATAGATTCACTTACATATACAAGCCTCAAGCACATATTAGGTTGGCTAAATATAGAACCTAATACTAAGGTGAATTACATAAACCAATGCAATCCCATAAGTTTTATCTAGAACATGTATAAAATTATTTACAATAATAATCAATATGATAACACTCCAATACATAATCCAATAATCAAAACAACACATTTCCCGACCAAGCTGACTAGGAAATAAACTCCATTTATGTGTCCAACAACCAAAGTGACTTCCACACAAATAATCCTCAAGTAAATTTGTATAAACATAATAATGTATGTCTCCATGAGGTAACCTGAATTAAGATTTCTAACTTGCAGCACCAAAACTTTCTGAACCAAAAATCAAACCACTCTCAAAGAGAGTTCAGTGGTAAACACCAACAATAACTAGTCTTCATCAAAACCTCTAGAACTCAACCAAAATATCTTACCACCATGTGTGATGGAAAACATAGAATGTAGACTCTCCAAAATAATCTATAATGTCCAAAAGAGCAGGTGAACCAAATTGGTGCTAGTCCTCAGGCATCAAATTATTGAGGGAGTGGGGAGTGTGAATCAATAATTAACTAATTAAATAAATTTTCAACATTTTAAAAATTATCACAAGAATAACTTAATAGCAACAAACAAAAACTTCAAATACATAAACAAATCCACAAGATAGACACAAAGATTTAGTATCGTAGAAACCCAATTGGCATGAATACGCATTGGGGATTAGTACCCATAAATAGTGCACTATTCTTAAGTACACCCTAAAAGGACATTAACCATGTTATAAGTTTACAAATGCATTGTTAGGTTTCACCTAGTTAATTAATTTATCTCTAGCCCTATTAGGAGCTATACCCTATTAGAGTAGACTAGTTAAAGGACTTTAAAAACTCATCAAAGTGTCACCCTATTTAAGGATTTACAATAAGAACATATTGGGATCTACCTGGATATAGGGATTTTAATATTGCAACTATTAAGGAAAACATACTCAACTCTACCTTATCTTGATCACAACTTGCACCATTCATTGTACTTGTCCAAACATGATCAATAACAAAATTGTTTAGCGTCCACCAATATATATCAAACTTTCAAGTCCACCATTTTAATCAAGTCCTAAATTTGAAATCAATGTGAATTTTTAATATTTATGCAAGAGAATCTTGATTTCTTTGGCAATCTTACAACACCAAAAATATTTCTTGTTTACTTGTTCATGTTTGATGTTCAAGGAATGGACTTTGTTGTTTGTGTTTTCTCTTTTCATGCAGTTGTCTTCTTAATGTGGACCTATCGTGGGTCCTTGTCCTATGTTCATGAAACTTAACTTGATCATATGTGGGAGTTATCCATTCTCTTTTCTTGCGGTGTGTTGTTTCCTAGTAGCTTGAGTAACATGTGGGTTTGGCTTTGGTGAGGTTATGTGTGATATCTAGGCTTTCCATAGCCTTGGGAATGTCTTCTTGGATCACGTGTTGATCTATCCTTTTCCCAATGGATGTTATTTTACTTAATTGTAAGGTCATTGATTTTACCTTTGGGGCAAGACCTATATTTTTTAATAGCTTTCTTGACAGGCTGAATTGTGGTCTTGTTGACTATATTATCTGATATCTAGGATTAAGAAAGGAGGAATAAAGATAGATAGAAGGAAGATAATAAGTTTTGGCTATGTAAGCTTGAGATTCTAAGCTCCTAGATTGTATTTTGAATGTTTATGGCTACAACCAAGTAGGCCTTATTCTTGGCAAGTTTAAGGAAGATTGTATTAGCATATCTACATTATAATACATATAGTTTCTTGTGATTTCTTCAATATTGTTTGATTTTGTGTAACTATAGTGAGGGTAGCTTGGATGTGTCCCTTTGGACCTTAAGGCCTTGTGTGAAATATCTCAGTTAGATCCAATGTGCCTCAAGATAAATCTCAAAACACAACATGTTTCAAGGACCATACTAGTGAATACGATGAATTATGTAGAATTATATGTCAAGAGGTAAATACATTTTGACCAAACACTTGCTTCCTCTAGAATCTTCTCCATGTGATATCATTAGACATGGTGATTCTAGTTTTTCACCTCTAGTCATGAAGATACCTCATCAAATTATGACTAGCCCAATGAATTCCATCACAACCTCGACATCAAGTACTAATAATCAATTAATTAACTATTTTTCAAGAACACAAAATACTTTAACATATTCATCAACTTTATCATTGCTCACCGATGATGTATCCTCCACACCAGTCACACTAATGGTTTTTTGTCATGACTGCAACATCATAATAGTATTTATTACTATTTCTTGTGATTCCTCCACTTGAGTCATCGTAGATTGGACAAACCAATCAAATCACCTATCACTTTCCACTATTTATTCTAGCAATTGCACTATTAATATTTATCCAATCATGTTTTTTATTCACTTCAATGGTGGAAATCATTCCATGAACCTTAAAACACACTAGCAATTCTCTCATAAGGATCACTACCACTGAAACCCACTGTAATACCTTCTTCATCATGTTTATGATTGGAAACATACTAGGAACACTGGGTCAATAGTTGACATAAATGAAAACACAATAATTGATCATCATGCAATCAAATTTGTATCATTACAACACTAAATATCACCTTCCATCACAATATTAGTTATGCCAATAATCTCCCCCTTTCGAATTGATGGAAACACTCTCTACACTCTTTTCCTTTCTGCCAAAGTGATACTTTGCGTACAAACTTGTTCATCATCAATCAACACTAGGAAACAAAAAATATCTCCACTTTTGTCTTTCACCACTACTATAGTTACTCCCCTTTTCATTGAAGTTCACACATCTAGACTCATACACATTCTCCCTCTTTATCAAGACATTCTCCCCCTTTGACAAAAATACAAAAGGTGCCATACATATCTGATATTTTCTTTGTTAAACTTTTCTTAACCCGAACATATTACTATATCTCCCCCTAGGGAGCATCCTCGAAACTATTTGGAATAGGAAATATTGGGGCGAGGGGGTTGAATTAGTATTCCAAAACAATTTCCCCAACTATGGATATTATTAACAATATTTAAACTTTCATAGATGATCAAACTAAAAATTAAACATAAGTATAGCACAATGCAACTCATAACATCATTATTTGTTAACTAGGAAAACCCTGGCCAAAGGAAAATTCTGGTGGGGATAGTACCCACAAAATGGTCTACTAATCAAAAGTACCTTGTGAAAGATATTGACCATGTTAGGAGTCTATTACATCAGTATAATGAATCTATCCTTGTTAGAAGCCTCAACCATGTTAGGAGTTGTTATAATATAAAAGAGTGCAAGATGAGCCCACATCTCAAACATGCATATACAACTATACAATGTTATCAATAGACTTAGATACAAAAACCTTTTACAAATTTGATCTATTCAATATATGATCTATCTTTTTAGTTCCTTCTTTAAAATTGTATATACAATTTCTCAAATTTGCATCTATACCAATGACATAAATTGTTCATGTAAACATTATATTATTACAATACAATTCCACACTTTGCTTAACAAAATGTTATGCCTTTATACCAAATAACTTAATATTGTTGGCCTTGTTGCTTGATACTTTGATAAATCTTTTAAATAATCTTTTTCCACATGTGGGTTAATGTCTAGGATGTTGTCCTAGCATTTTGAAGCAATTATTTTAGTAAACCAAAATAATCCCTTAACTAAAAAGGCATTCTACGGCCTATTATTATGGTTTGCCTTATTAACCTATTATTCGTAAATCCTTCATAACTCATACAAAACTTAGTTTTATCTTTATGAGTCTTGGAAATGTGTCATGTGATATCTATATTATGTGTCTTCAAGTGCATGAAACCTCGTGTGCCTCCAATGTAGCTTGCTAAACAAAATAAGTCTTCTTAAGCCTATTTTGTTGATATGTACTTAGTAAATCTTCAAGTATTGTGCCTCCAAACTTCACCAAAAGTCATGTCATCTTCAATTATATTATATGTTTCCATAAATGAAAACCCTAATACATTTTCCTAGCTAAATTTCTAACAATCTCCCCCTTTGGCGTTGATGGAAACATATGAGAAAAATTGGCTTAGAAGTAACCAAATTTACAAAATCCCAAAATTGTGGCCTTGTGAAAATTTGAAAAATGTGGATCATTTCTAATTTATCATACCATATACCATTTTCTTTATATATAATCCCCCTTTGATTAACCTCTAGCTTATATCTCCCTCATATAATCTTTACAATATACAATACTTCCAATTTTTCACACCAACATATCTCTGCCTTTGACATCAATGACAAAGGTGAGTCCAAAACTTATGTACAAGAAAAAATTGTACATCTTCCTTGAATTATTCATGTTTATTTGCTTCCCAAAATATTTATACAATCAAAAAAATTATCCTTTAATTTATTTAGTTCTTCATTCCATTAAGATTTTACATCTTTTGCAACACTAATAACTATGCATAGGCCATAAGCTACTAACCTACTACATTTAGATATGTATAGGAAAAAAGTTTATAAGATGCCTTTGCCTCCAAAAGTGTATCAAGTTTCTTTTGAATCACATTTATTTTAGGAATCAAGTGATCTTAGAGTAAATTATATTTCTTCAATATTCTTTCCTTGTCATGCTGAAAAATTCTTAGCTCATCACTTGCTTTTCCAATCTTCTGATCAAATTCGATAAGTTTGATATCTTTATTTTTTAAGTCATCAATCAACTTTTCCAGTTTCTTTCTCTAAATTGTCCTTTATGGAATTTACGATGACAGATGTGTGTTTATGTGCTAAAGTGCATTCAACATACAAATTTTTCCCTTAAGTAATACATTTCCTCATTTCCTTTATACATCTATCTAATACTATTATGTCACCCCTGATTTAATCACACACTCTACTAAAAAGTCTTCCATCATGATCTACTTGAATTTTGATTCTCACTACCTCTTCTAAAGTAGAATAGTGATTTTCATATTCCTCTATAGGTTTCTTTGCTTTCTTTTCAACATGATTCTCACTCAAATTCTCACTTAGTTGTATTATATAGTTTTTCAATGGTTTGTTCAAGCAATCTATGTGCATTTTTTCCCATCTTACCAAAATCTTGTGCTATTTTCCCAATGGAAAATATTGCTAACTAAATGTACTTTTGAATTTCCATGATTCCACCAAACATATTTGTAACATCCTATGGAAATTCTAAAAATAGTGCTTCAAAAGGTGATTTTGAAGTGTTGGCTAGATTTTATTAGAGGCCTTGGGAGGTGTCTCCAATATAGTAATTTTCCTTTCTTTATTTGTTTCATCTTCATTTTGAGTCGAAGTCCTAGTCCTTTGTTCAACTAAGGTCTTTGATGGTTGCATATCCATCATGTCTTTCTTTAATTCTTACCCCTCTTCTTTTCTCTCTTCTTCTATCTTTTCCTCTTTATCTTTCTACACTTCTTTTTTGTTTGCTTGTCTTTCTTGACCTTGTACTGGAGAACTGGTGTATGAGCTCTCAATTGTGGGTGTTGATGCAATCAAGATTTGATATGGTCATGTCAACTATATTCCTTGAGTTGATTCCTCACTTTGCTAATACTTACTTTTATTTCAATGTGCTTTTTCTCATCATCTATTTCATCTTCTTCACTGGAATAGTCTTCAAAGTTGTCACTGACCAAATTGACAATTGAAATCTCTGAATAATCCTTAACAAGATCCATTCTTGTATCAAATTTGATATGCATACCATCTATAAACATAGAAGTGTTATCTTTTTTATCGAACTCCATGAATGAAATATCTATTTGTGGAGGTTATTCTATCATTGTTGTTGCTACTGATTCCAAAATACTAGGCTCACTCAACACTTGATAAATTGCCTTTTCTATCTCTTCCCTTAACTCTTCACAAATTCTACCCATTATTCTATTGCTCTCATTTTATCTCTCAAAAATGGATCTAGCTTTTGTTTAATCCTTTCTAGTTGTTTCTCATTCTCTATTACACAACATTTGTTAATAGATAGTTCTCTTAACTTTTCCTATTCCTCTATTTTTCTCAACCTTGATAAACTTCAACCATTTGTTCAGTAACTTCATATCCCATAGGGTCTAAGTATTTCACTCTAGGTTCAACTACCTTCATGCAAGCCAAATCTATTTCTACCATGAAGAAAATTCCATCCTTATATTTTTTCACAACTGAAGTAGCTGTCCTCATTTTTTGTTTCATTTTAATTGGAAAGATTTTATCATTTTAGAAACATCATTAGTTACACTCTTTGTAGGATGTTTCATAAAGTAGTGAGTGATTATTTCCATTGGGCACTTACTTTAATTCCACTCAAAACTTAGCATACCAAATCTTCCCAAAACTTGAAAGAAAAGATGTATCTATATTGATTCAAATCTGAATGGTGTATAATTTCCTTTCATTATCCTATCAATATTTTCAATTAGTTGATGTCTTAATATTTTACACATATTGACCATTTCTTTCTCAACTATCATCTTGTAGGCTGCATAAATGAATCCAATTGATACGGAGTTAGGTCTAGAACTAAAATTTATTTTGTATCCAATTATCTTAATAATTAGCCTTACATTTGCCTTCTTATTTTGATTAACTCTCATGCCTCTACCATCCTATTTTCTTTAGTGTTTATTTCAACAAATTCTTGAATTTTGTCTCATTTATAGGTACACTACCTTCATTACTTATATGAGTCAACTTATGAATCATTTCATTAGTGATCATTATAGGAATTATCACCAACCTGGAACATTACATCACAAATTCTACTTAATATAACCCCACTCTATTCACGTTGATCAAATTCCTCATAAAACATACATTCATACCCATGTTTGAAAGATATATCTTAATTGTACAATTTATTTCTATCTTCATGAATATTAGAGTCCACAATTATTTCAAATTTTTATTATGTGTAAGCATGGACATCCTCTACATGCAAAACCCTGCTCAAAATTTGAGAAAATGCTCTTGTTAGATCATCTACCTATTGAAATTATTTGAGAATAAATGAGAGGGGGATTGAATTAGTTATTCAAGGTCCATATGTACAAATAAAACATTTCACAATTTAGTGAGCCCATAAAACATTCATACCCATGCATGCATTCATTGTGTATCAACTAAAACTTATATGTTACTATCAAATCAACTTGCAGAAATGTAAAGCATGAAACACAACACATTTGACACAATGATTTAACGTGGAAACCCAATTTGGGAAAAACCACTAGTAACATGCTACTCTTGTTTCACTCTTCTGAAGTGATGCCTTGTTAAAGGCCAACCTTGTTAAAAGTTACAATACACACTATTAAGTGTGACCCGATTAAGGGATTTCAGTCACCCTATTAAAAGTGAGCCTTGTTAGAGGACTTTAGGCCATTGACTTGGAATGTTGCCCTGTTAAAGGATTTTCCTATGACTGTTAAGTCACCCTTACTCCAAAGGATTTACCCTAGACTGATACAATTGTTAGAAAGTAATAATAGAGCTTTGATCTGATACAACTTACAACCTCACTTGTAGATTATAGATCTCAGTTTATTCCTCAAATTTTCTTGGCTTCCATTCTTTGTAGCTCGAACAGCTTGTTCACCCTTCAAGCATTCATCCTCTTAAGCCTTCTTGCTTAGTATGCCATTGCAGACTCTTCTCTTGGGTCACTTGATGAAGAAAAACCCCTTTTCCTTCTCCTTATCAAATTCTTGCCTCTAACTCTCTAAGTCTTTTGCTTCATGACTAGACATTCCTATATATAGGAAATTAGAACATTTTCTCGCTCATTATCCATCGTCTAAATTAGGGTTTTAGATGGATTAGGTAGGATAGAATGTATCTACCTAATATCTTTTCTTCTCTAGAAACTTCTCTTAGAATCCTTTTGAATTCACCTCAAATATGGTTTACATAAGATTCTGTGACATAGCTCATCAATCTTATCTTCTTCCTGATTGACAAGTTCCAAAAAAAACAAACTTGTCGGCTTTTATTTGGCAAATCTTTGATCTTTGTCACAATGCAGTAGCTCGAGATTATCAATCTTCTGATGCTCGACACATACTGCATCAATTGAAATCAACTGTAAAATCACTCGGCATCAACTAGATTTTATTGGTGCTTGGCATCAACTGAAAATTACTTGGCATGTACTAACTTACTTGGCATCCACTAGAATTTGTTTTCACTTAGCTCCAACTAACTTTTTGCTTGGCTTGAACTAACTTTTCTCAGCACCTACTATCCACTTGGTCAAGCTTGGCAAATGAACTTTATTTAACTAATTCTTCTAAACTTTCTAAGTGTAGCCAGCCATTTTGTAACCTCAAGTAGATCATCAATACATTATGTTATCACTATCTTAGCTGATCCTTGTACTTCATTAGATAATCATAACTTAACCTTTCCTCTAGGTACTTTTGTTACATCTTGTTGATCAAATCTCCCTCATCAATCAATGAAGTGATAATACTTGAAACATATAAGCAATTGTCTTATTAGCAAATAGTAGGTTTGACATTAGTGACAAAATAATGATTGAAACAGATAGTCTTCTTCAACAATCTCTCTAATCAATGATCTTTTAAATCAGATATCAACACTACCAAAGACACAAAAGGTTGCTTCTTGAATTTATACCTAGGCCTCTCTCTGACATCACATACTATTGGAATTATCATTGCACCAAATTAAATTCAAATATACTTCAATAGAAAATTGTGCAAATCTAATAAATACCTTTAGAAATTATAAATTAGGGCTTCCATGGAAGTTTGCTTAAATATCCTTAGAAACTTTCAAAATCACTCTGCTAAATTTTAACAATCTTCAATCAATGAAAAGGTGACTAGTTAACTCAATTCCAACCCTTAAATTCTTACAAAATTGTATTTTTATCAATTGCACTAGTACACATACTCAAAAAAGTTGATATCAATTCACTGATCTTGATTTCCTCTATGAATTTGCATATGAACATATTTCTCTCTGAAAACTTAACCATAACTTAACCTCATCTATTACAAGCTTTAATTTACTCTACATAAATTAGTTCTTCAATAAAAGGGTCTTATGAATATCTGATGTATTATCTTCTATTTTAATCTTGCAACGTGACTAATTAAACTGATAATGAGGTTTCTTTGGTAATTACTGATTTTATCTTTGTCTATGATGTGTATGTTGTCTCTTCAACCTATAACTTAGTTACTGTAGGTGTTCCTTCTCTAACAAGTATTTTATTAGGAATTCGCCCTTGCTTTCCCTTCACACTTTCATTCCTTCTTGCATGTTGTTCATATTTCTTCTAGGATTCATGTTTTGTGATCTCATGTTAGGTGTTCTTATGTTGTTCATTATAAAAAACCTTGATGTATGTCCCAAATTGTTACAAATTTGACATGCTATAACTTTGTTTTCATATCTAGGTCCAAATTCATGAGTCTATAGTATGCAAACTCTAGCAATATGCCTAAAATTGTTGCACTTATAACATATTATTATGTTTCTTATCATATTTTTTACTCACAAAGGTTTACTAGTTGCAGGGCTAGTACTTTCATGCATTCTCTTATTATCATTAAATCTAGGTTTCCTACATTTATTAGATCTATGACCATAAATAAAGAAATTATAACAATAACCAAAAAATGGTTTAGAATATATACATGTGCACTCCTTCATGTGCCCAGGTTGATTACATGCAAAACATCTTCCATTGAATTGTCTCTTTACTTATTCAGGTTGTTCAAGTTGATTAGATACTTCTTTTTTCAAACCTTCTTATTGTTTGGGTAGTTGGTTCACTAAATCTTGTTCCTGAGTAACTTCAAATCCTTTAGATGTTTCTCCTTCAATGTATCCAATCCATGTTAGCAAGTCTATGTGCCATAATATTCTCATCAAGCTTCTCAGCACTTAAATATAACTTAGATAAATATGTTTCTTTATTTTTGTACATTCTCCTTTTATAATAGTGTTTTACTTCTCAAGTTTTGTATACTCTAACTTTGCAGTCTCAAGTTCAGATCTCACCTTACTAAATTTGGACATCAAATCTACATTCTCGGATCTCAAATCTAATAGACTTTTATTTTCATCTTCCATCATATTCATCTTAAAATTTTCAATTCTAAGATCATGTTTCAAAACTTCTTTCTCCTTCTTAATCCTTGAAACTATTTCACAATCCTTGATCTAATCATGTGACTATTTCTTTTTTGATGTAGAAGTTCCAATCTGCTCTTTCAATTTTTTAATGAAATATTATGCATCTTTATGTTTGATCTTTAGTTTATTCCTTTATTTTTTAACTATATCAAGTTCCTCAAGATTCTTCTACATTTTTTCATATCCATAGTGATCCTACTCAAGCTACTAATCCTTCTCCAAGTAATTACTCTTTGATACCAATTGTTAGAAATAAGGAATATTAAGGGAGGTTGGGGGGGAAGGGGGGCAAGTAAATCACTATTCCACAAAAAAAATTGCAAATATGGATATTGTTAACAATCTTCAAATTTACATAGATGATCAAACTGAAGCTTAAACATAAGCATAGCTCAATGCAACTTATAACACCATTATTTTTCAAGTAGGGAAACAATCGTCAAGGGAAAGTCTATTAGAAACTACAACTGGAATAATTGTTATGTTGTCATTGATGTCAAACATTATTTGTGAGACAATTGCTACCTGGGTAGAGTGCCATATCAAGATGTTTAATGAAGACTATTTGAAAAGAAGAGATAACAAGAGGACCTAGTGGAAAGGTTGAGTTATATGGAATTAAATTGGGCACTTGATCAATTATACTTTCACAAGATAATGTGTTTTTTAATCATAACACTAAGTGGAGAAGATAGTTGATTTGGACCCTAGAAGAGATTATCAATTAAGGACCAAATACATAGGCTAAACTGAGCTTCAAAGCATAATATTAAGTAACTTATAGTTCAAATCAAACTATGCTAGTGTCAACTGAGTGAATAGTAGAAGCCAAGAAAATATAGTATCAACCGAGTACCTATTATTAGAAAAGTTGGGCTGAGAGAAGTTAGTGTAAGCCAAACAAGAAAGTTAGTGAAGATTGACTATTCAGTGGTGAGCAAGGCTGAGGAACACAGTTTTGGCTGAGTATTAGAATTGATGATCTGGATCATTTAATGATTGAGAAACCATGTTTGAGTGTTTCTAGGCATGGATTCAAAGATTGTTTTTGATAAGTTTCTAGAAGGAGTGGGAAGAAACAAAATGATGAAAGGATTCGATAAATGTGACTTAAGCCTAAAATCAATGGTGTTATTTAAGTGGAAAAAGATCAAATTTACCTATTTAAGGAGGCATAAGGATTAACTTAAAGAGGTTAGCAAATGCTAATTTGTTAACTAACAAACTTGAGCAGAAGGTTGTGAAGAAATAGAAGAGTTGAGGTGAAGAGTGATTTCTTGAAGGATTTCCAAGATAATTAGAGACAGTGATGGAGACATGAATGGAGTTTAGTCGGTGAGTTAGTAGATGAGATACATTGTGATTTATATTTTCAAATTGAGTTGTATTTATCAAATCAACCTATTGTTACTTTCTAACCATTGTATGGGTTAAAATCCTTTAACCAAGGTTGACCTAATAGTCATTTGTAAATATTTTAATCAAGGTGGCATTCTAATAGAATATTCTTAAGTATTCTAACAAGGCCACTCCTAACAAGGTGATTAAATACTTTAATAGGGTCACACCTAATAGTGTGTATTGTAACCTTTAATAAGTTTGGCTCCTATTAGAGCTCATTTTAAAAGAGTAAAAAATTGGTGACATGGGTTTCCACATTAAATCCTGGTGGCTTACTTGTGTGGATGTTATTTGAAATGTTTTATTGTTTAATGTTTTAGATTCTGAAAGTTAAGTTATTATTGGGACAATGGACTGCAAGTTTATGTTATTGATAAGTTATTATATAGACCAAGCTACTTAATTATTAGATCTAAGTTGTTTAATGAGTTTAAAAGTTTTTTTTGGCACATCTGGACCTGAGGATAATTGATTCACCCCCCATGCCCCCCCCCCACCTCTCAGTTATTCTAAATCATTCTTAAAACAACCTGATGTGGATGGTATCCACAAAATGATCAACTAATAATAAGTATCTTGTGAAAGATATTGATCGTGTTAGGAGTTTATTTCATTTTTATAGTGTATATGTCCTTGTTAGAAGCCTTAACCCTATTAGGAGTTTTTACAATAAAAAAGAGTGCAAGATGAGCTCACTGCTCAAACATGCATATACAATTGTATAATACTATCAATAAAGATAGATACAAAAACCTTTTATAGTATTGATATCTTCAATATCTGATCTATCTTTTTAGTTCCTTCTTCAAAACTATGTATAAAACTACTCAAATTCATATCTATACCAATCACATAAAGTGTGCATGTAAACATTATATCATTACAATACAATACCACACTTTTCTTAATAAAATGCTCTGCCTTTATACCAAATAACTTAATCATGTTGGCCTTGTTGCTTAATACTTTTCTAAATATGTTAAATAATCTTTTTCCATACATGGTTTAATATCTAGGATGTTGTTCCATCATTGTTAAGTAATTAATTTTGAAAAAAAAAATTCCTTAACCAAAAAGTCATTATATAGTTGGCTACTTTGTTATGTCATGTTAACATTTTACTAGTAAATCCTTCATAACTCATACAAAAGTTAGTATTATATTTAGTGATCTTATACATATGTAATGTGATAAATGCATAAACACTCATGTGCCTCTAGTGAAAATATCTAAATAAAATAAGTCTTCTAAAGCCTATTTTGTTGATATATACTTGGTTAATTTTCAAGTATCATGCCTCCAGACTTCACAAAAAGTTCAGCCATCTTCAAGTAGACTATATGTTTCCATAAATGACAACCATAATGAATTAGCTTAGCCAAATCTCCAACAAAAACATCAATTCAAACAAAAATATATTCAATGAATACATTTGAATTGATGCAACTACATTTTCTTCTAGTTGAATTTACGTAGAGGAATGACCCCTAACCTATCTCTTAGTACTCAAATGTATCCTTAGGAAATGGTTTTGTGAATATATCTACTACATTTTCCTTAGTTGGCACATAATCCAACCTCACCTCCTTTTCCTTAACCTCCTCTCTAAGAAAGTGATACTTTATAGTTATATGCTCGGTCCTAGGGTGCATCACCAAGTTCAATGTTAATGACACTTGTATTATCACATTAAATAACCACTAGTTGAGTTACCTTATCCATAATTCCTTCTATAATATTCTTGATCTAGACTACTTATGTACAATTAATTATAATTGACATTTACTTAGCTTCATCTATTGATTGGGATATACAATTTTTCTTCTTGATTTTCCAGGATACAAGCCTAACACCAAGAAAGAATGCACCACCACTTGTTATATTTTGATCATCAAGATTACCTACCTAAAAAATGTCACTAAATAAAAGTGAAATCACCTTTATGTCCATACCATAGGCCATAATCTTTTTAGAAATAGGGATTACTGAGAGGGGGGTGGGGGGGATTAGTGTTCCACAAACATTTTCCCAACTTTGGATATCATTAACAAACTCTAAACTTGCATATTTGATTAAACAAAAAAGTCAACATAACCATGTTGGTTAACAGTTTATTCTTCTATTAGATATTATAATCTCAACTCTTTGATACCCAATGTTTGGAGAGACAAAAGGATGTTTACCAAAAAATGGGTTGATGTATGTATTCTATTACTACCCTCTGAATTGACTTTATACAACTCCCTATGATTTGTAATGATATGCAATGAATATGTTTTCATGAGATGAAAAGTTTTAACATTATAAGCTCTTAACCTAAGAGCAGTAAAGGATAACAAAATTATTTTTAGGCATAAACAATTCAAGAAAAATAGATTTGGATAACCTATCACACCAAATGAAATGACTATAATAGACTATCTTGATATTTATGACTCTTACTTCTATTCTAAATGCAAAGTTAACCATCTAAATGCAAAAGAGGAAGAGAAGAAAAAATGCACATGAGGGAAAATATAATTGCTTTGACTACTAGGCTTGAATGAAATAGAATTCAACAACTTGCTAATAGATTCACACACATATATCCTTCAAATTCCCAATGAAACTATCTATCATAATATGAAATGAATAAGAGAAGAAGCAGAATTATATATGAAGAAAGTAAATGGAATCAACTCTACTGCAAATATCAAGATGAAATGGAATCCACCTTATTATCATAGTATCACATATAATAGTCCTTTAACTCTTAATGTAGAACTAATATATGCATGGACAACAAAACATGACAAGCAAATAGGGTAAATGGAATTACATACCAATTCAACATCAAGTTTTCCGACCTTTGTATTATCAAATGAGGTTATGTTTATAGTTTTTTTTTATACATTCTTAATTCTAGTAGAGCAACAATCATATAAAAGAAAATGAGAATAAAATATAAAATTATCCAATCTGCATCATGATATGAGCACGTGGTATGTTACTATCAGTGATTCTGAAACAATGATATTCCTAAAAATACTCTATGAATTTTCATCTTCCTATGATTTCATAAATCCTATAGAAAATCATTAATTCTTCATATTCTGCTATTTTGCAACAACCTATGTATTTCATATTCCAATAGTCATTGAAACTTTGAATTCCAATCATTGATCTTAAATTGACGGTCATGATTAAATTATTACAAACCTCCTTTGTCTTTGTAATATCTTCTATGGGTCTACCAAGTACACGTGTCAATCAGTCGTTATGTTGCTATGATTATTTACCTTGACACTTTACATAGTGAGATAGTAACAAACATATATCCTTTTATGATCTAATGGTTGTAATAAAATGATGTTGTCTCTTTGTTTTGCAGCGCGGGTTCACTTTCCAATTTGGTATGTCATGGCAGACAGATGGCAATAATTCATTACTTGGAGAGTCTAATGTTAACCTTCCTTTCTTCATGGAATGTGATGGCCCACAAGACATGTGTCTTTCTATCTCTTTCTCGTCATGATTATCAAATGGGATCTTTTTATAAAGATATAATGACATCCGTAGATCTTTTTTGATCTAAAAGTCAATGAGATGCATCGTTAAATAGTTTATAATTCCATCTTAAGACATTATCTGTCAATTTGGTCTTCATTTGATGGTAGTGACTTATTTTCAAGCAGACTTGATTATTCAACTTGATGATGTGGATGTTTAGATGTGTTTTGGTTCATTAATTCAATTTCAACTTTGGTCTTCTCCACCTTTGATCAGGTTCTTCACCATTTCTACATTTTTCAGTGCTCACTCTACATCAAATTCAACTAATATAGCTAGTATCTCATTCTTAGGATGTGTATATTATCTTTAAGCCTTAGTCTTCAATGTTCTCTACTGCATTTGCTTTGTATATGCCTATGATTTCTTTTAAATGTATCCTTCCTTTAGACATAGACCTTTGACCCTGAAGTTAGAAATTCTCTAAGATTTAGAAATGCTTTTATGAAGAAGTACATCTCAACATGAATCTTTATCTTCAACATGATTAGGAACAAGGAAATATGAATTAGCAAAATATCTAGACCTTCTTCTCATTGGAATAACGCATAAAAAATCCTCCAAACCCTAATTACCTAGCTTTGGACTGATGCATTTCTCACATGATTTCCTACATTAGATTAGCTCAAAGGAATGATGAGAAGAAAGTCCATCCTATAGGTAGTCTAGACTCAGACTCAAGACATTGATATTTGAATTGACTCAAAAACCTAGATAAAAGATATGAACTGAAATTGGGCAACACAGTATAACACAATGCAACTTATAACACCATTATTTGATAAGTAGGAAAATCGTGGCCAAGGGAAAACTCTAGTGGGGATAGTACCCACTAAACAATCCACTAATAAAAAGTATCTTGTAAAAGATATTGACCCTATTAGGAGTCTATTGCATCTATATAGTGTATATGTCCCTATTAGAATCCTCAACCTCGGTAGGAGTTGGTATTAAAATACCTATAGCAAGCTGAGCCCATTACCCAATCATGCATAAAATATAGTGCAATCTTTATACGAAAGCTATACATACAGGATCCTTTTGACAATGTTGATATCTTCAATATCTAATTTGTCCTTTGGGTGCCTTCAAAATTGATCATACACTACAACATTTGGGGTCAAATTATGATGAAAATTTGCAAAGGTGGTGTAATTTGTGGTGATTTTCATGTTTTTTTTGTAATTGTCCTTGACGTTGTTGCAATACCAACATTGGCATCATAATTGGAATGCCCACATGAGTTTTTTTTTAAAAAAAACACAACATAAATCATTCCACATGTATTTTGATTGACTGTGGAGAGCTACATGTTGAGATATGATTGAAAAAGACCATTGATGAAAGAAGGATATTGTTGAAGCAAAATATGTGTCTCAATCATTGTTTTGTCACTGATGTCAAACCAGTTATTTTTTGGTAAGAAAACTACTTATAAGATTCAAGTACTATCACTTAGTTGATTGACGAAGAGGATTTGATCAATAAGAGGTAAAAAAAGCACCTAGAGGAAAGGTTGAGTTATCATTATGTAATGAAGTACAAGGATTAGTTAAGATAGTGATGACATGATGTATGATGTATTGATAATTTACTTAAGGTTACAAATGTTAGCTATACTAAGAAAGTTTAAAAGAATAAGTTACACAAAGTTTGTCTACCAAGCTTGATCGAGTAGATAGTAGGTGCCAAGAAAAGTCAGTGAAAGCCAAGCAGAAAGTCAGTTGGAGCCAAGTGAAAGAAAATTCTAGTGGATTCCAAGTAATACAGTTGATGTCGAGTAAAGTTTAGTTGATGTCAAGCATCAGTAAACTTTAGTTGATGCCAAGTGATTTTGTTGTTGATGCTGAGCAATGCAATATGTGTCGAGCATCAAAAGGATGATAATGTTGAGCTTTTGCATTATGTTAGAGATTGAAGAATTTTCAAATCTAAGCCAAAAAGTTTGTTTTCTTGAAACTTGTGAACTAGGAGGAAGATAAGGCTAATGAGCTAGGGGCACAAAACTTGATGTAAATTGTTTTTAGGTGAATTCTAATGGATTCTAGGAGAAACTTCTAGAAAAGATACAAGATATGGGATAGACACATTATAACCTACCTAGTCCATCTGAACCGTAATTTTGACAATGGAAAATGAGTGAAAAATATCCTAATTTCTTATTTATAGGAATGTCTAGTCATGAAGAAAAGTTGTCATGTGTGAGAACCTAAAGGAGGATAAGGAGTTAAGGGTTTTGCTTCATCAAGTGACCTAAGAGAAGACTCTACAATGGCATGTTAAGCAAGAAGGCTTAAGAAGATGAATGCTTAAAGGGTGAACAAGCTATTAGAGATATAAAGTATGAAGGCCAAGAAAAACTAAGGACTGAATAGAGATTTGAAATATGCAAGAGAAGTTGTAAGTTGTATCAGATCAAAGCTCTACTGTTACTCTCTAACAATTCTACCAGTTTAGGGTAAATCCTTTAGATTAAGGTTGACCTAAAAGTCATTTGTAAATCCTCTAATCGGGTGGCATTCCAAGTGAATGGCCTAAAGTCCTCTGACAAGGCTCACTTCTAACAAGGTGATTCAAATCCCTTAACCAGGTCACATTTAAGAGTGTGTATTGTAACCTTTAATAGGGTTGGCCTTTCATAGGGCATTACTTCAGAAGAGTGAAAAAGAATAGCATGTTACTGGTGGTTTTTCCCAAATTGGGTTTCCACATAAATCATTGTGTCAAGTGTGTTGATGAATCTATTATGTTTCATGCTTTACATTTTTGTAAGTTGATTTGATAGTAACATACAAGTTTTAGTGATTATATGCATGCATGGGTATGGATGTTTTATGGGTTCACTAAGTTGTGAAAAGTTTTATTTCTACATCTAGACCTTGGATAACCGATTCATTCCCCCACCCAGTTATTTTAAATTATACCAACACTACACGTGAAAGATTATGGAGAGCTCCAAATGAGGGTATAGAGAAGTTGTGAAAGAGTGTGGAGTGTGTAAATCTACAATTACCTAGTTGTGCTCTTACTCTGCATTTTGTTGGCCTTTCTCTATGTTGGCTTGATTTTTCACTTGCTTGTAGTCTTGTTAAAATCTGTGAAAATCAAGAAGAATTATGAGAAAAGCTTAGGGTTTCTAAAAAATCATGTCAACCTTCATGAAAAAACCCTAGGTAAAATATTTGTCTTGTATGTCATTTGAGTTCATTTGAAATGCATTTACCTTTTAAAAGGGAGATATGTTAAAAGCTTTGTTATATCTTTATATCCCTAAGTTTTAATCTAATGTTTTATCTTTGAATTTCATGATCTCTTGTATCTTTTAAGTTGTGATGTTGCGAAGTTTCAATAGTCACACCATCGCTTCACTCTAATCACTAACTATTTCCAGGGATGCAAAAGGGTGAAGGGTCTATTTTAAGTTCTACATAGCTTTGCAACGATCAATAAAAATGTCTATTTCTAACGTGTGAAGGAGCAAAAAGGGGAATGAGCACATGATCGTAGGTATGTTTTGACTTGGGCTAATTTAAGTGGTGATTGTGTGAATAAGAAAGAAAAGATATGAAGGTACATCCTCACAGTTGAGTTAAGACAACCTCGGGTTAATGGAGTGAGGTGGTGAAATCTTTTAGTCGCATCTTCATTAGGTTACATGTTGGGTTAAGGTTTTAAGTGGCAACAGTGCAAAGAAAATGAAAGCAATCAACATAAAAGCTAATTGCATGATTGCACCCAAACTCTAGTTGGAATTTTCTAAGGTTGTGAGGTAGCGAAGGAAGGACATGTGTCCTAATGCATCCAAGTGTTGAAGCCAAGTTAGAGACACATAGAATAATATGTGACACATGGTAGAAAGATTTGAAGATGTGCATATGATCACATGGTTAAGTGGCAAGGGTAGTTCTCAAGTTGTAAAGACACAAAAGAAATCTAGCAGTTAAGATTATGCTATCACACCATCGCTTGAGTTATTGATTAAATCATGGTAAAGGTAGTGAAGTTTTGAATGTAGTGTATCACACTATCATAAGGTCTAACTCCAATTACCTAGTTAATGCTACAATAAAGAGAAGATATGTTCAGAATGGTCAAGGTTAAAGACCATTGCATGTTTGCATGTGTTTGTGTAACAACTTAAGTTTAAGTTGTGATGTTGTGATAAAGAAATAATAGTTAAGTAAAACAATGAGTGCATCTTTGCATATCAATAATAAACATAAAGAAATAATGTTGTGAAGTTGTGAACAAAGCAATTTTCATAATTAAAAGGTATATTTTTTACCCTTTCATGTTTATTTAGGAATTTAAGATATTAAGTTGTGATGCTTGGAGATAAAGAAAATGTTAAGGAAAAATGCTTGGCACAACATCGCACAATTAGAGTGCACCTTTTTTTTTATGGTCGCAAGAGGCAATAAGATAAGAATGTAAAGCAATGCATCATTGCACAAATAAAAGATGTTAGGATATAAATGGTGGTGAAAGTGTGAAATGGTAAAAAAGGCATTCATCACTGGATCACAATAGTTTGAAGGGTAAAGTAAAACAAAGCAGCGAAGGAGTGAATGAGGCTAATTGCAGCACCATAGGTTCAACTTAGCAGTTAGAAAGATAAGATAAATGGGTACACAAAATTAGAAAGATAACTCTAGTCACATGGTTGTAGCTAGAATCAAGAATAACTTAAAAGTCATGGTGAAGAAGTGATGAATTGTTCTGCGCATCATTGCAACTGTCAGTTTTAAGGCATGAAAGTAGTTTTAATGACCATGTATGAGCTAGATAAAAAGAACATGAGCTAGATGTACAAAGATATGAAAAAGCATAGATTTTGCCAGGTTTTTGGGAATTGATAGGTTTTTCGAGTATGTTTATCTTAATGGCCATTAATACCATGCTTCCACTGTAAAAACAAATAAAGTCTAAAAGATAGGGAAATTTTCATTACCATTTTCATAATTGCTCAAGTTTCCAGAGTGAATTTTGAGTTGTAAAGACACAAGGGTTCCTGATAAAAATGGGTAAGAATTGTTCTTGTATTTCTACAAGAACAGAGCAACAAAGGTTCCAGTATGTAACCCTTAGGTGAGGAACCTAGACAAATTAATTATGCCAAAAGTGTTTGTAGATGTCGACTTGGTGAAAGCATTAATCAAATGCTACAATCCTATTAATAAGTCATTTCACAGAAGAGATAGAAGCATTTTCTTATCTTTGGATATAGGAAAAGAATTGTTCTAGTATTTCTACAAGAACAGAGCAACAAAGGTTCCAATATGTAACTCTTGGGTGAGGAACTTGGGAAAATTAATTATACAAGAAGTGTTTGTAGACATGGACTTGGTGAAAGCATTAATTAAATGCTACAATACTATTAATAAGTCATTTTGCAAAAGAGATAGAAGCATTTTCCTATCTTTGGATAAGGAAATATTCATAGAGGCATTAGATTTGGGTGGACCTATGTCATTGCCGATTGAGATAGAGAAATTGAATGAAAATTTCAAAAATCATAAGAGTTTCTACATGGGCAAGAATATGACCAAACACATTCCTTCGGTAAAGAAGAATGTGGGAGATTATTCCAAAGAAGAGGGATATTAAAAAAATCACGCCCTTGGAATTCTTCTAAAGATACTTTCAAAATACTGTGTGTGAAATCAACAAAGCCCAGGTTCAAATGGAACCATGAATGTTGTAGGAGCACATTATGTCATGGCTTTGAATATCCAATACTCAAATCATAATGTTAGGTATGATTTTGTGGAATATATCATTGAGAGTATCCATAATGAGATCATTGTTTCCTAGCAAGGAGACTTGAAGGATTTCAAATTCCATCACTATTCCTTAATCATGCACCTGATCCTATTCAAGAATGCTAACATATTTGATCAAAGTTTCTTTGAATCAACACAAGAGTGGGGAGAGTGACTATCAGTACGAAGATGGACAAGGGTATGGCAAATGTTTTACCCATATTCTAATGTCATTTCTTTTTATAATGATTTTATTTATCCAATTTTGAAAATGATAGGATTACTAATTGAAAGAATCCCTAGAAGTGTCAGAAAGGTTGTTAATCCTAAAATATGCTTTGATGCAGGAAAGCAATTAACACATGATTGGGGAAGTGTTTTCTTATTTGAGGAGTATATTGTTATAAGAATATTTGGATTTCCTTAACCACCCCATATTCTGCCCAAGTATGTCCTTGAAAGGTTAGGATTTGTAGAAGATTGTTGGCAATTGATTTATTTAAATAGAGAATACTTGGGCAAGGGTGTCAAGAAGGGAACCTTTCTATGTAGATGCACTAAGGTAGGAGACATTGAAATTGGCAAAAATATCATTGAGGAAACTAATGCATTCTCGAAAAATTATAAATTGCCAACTAGGAAAACTAGAACTTATGACCTATTTAATGTAGTTAGACATGCCTTGAAGAACATGAGGGGATACAATTTGCCTCCCACAAAACCTATGTGGGAAGAAGATGTTATTGTTGACAAACTAAATGAGGATATTTGTAGGGAAAGGATGGTCAATTATAGGTATATTTTCAGTTTTGAATATGAAATGGAAAAGAAAAATCCATCATTCATAGGTTTCTATCCTGATGAAGACTACTGGTCCAAATTGGACAAGTTTGTGGTAAATTTTGATAAAGTGGCATTTCAGGTCCTCGAGGCAATTAGAAAAAGATTGACCCTAACTATTCAAATGATGAGATTATGGTTGAGGTCTATGATGATGAGGACCATCCTAAGGAAGATGTTCCTGAAAGTTCTAAATGGGTAGAACAAAGAAATAAAAGGCAAAAGATGGTTGAATTGCTAGAGAAAACCCAACAAAATGCCCTCCAAATTCTTCCAAGGGGCAATAAGTATTTTGATGATATAAGAAGAAGGTATCTAATATCTCATGCATCAAAAAATGAGCAAAGAGAAAAGAAACTACAGCTAGCACCTCAAATGATAGATGATAGGATTATTGAAGCTCATGAGTTCATTAGTGATGATAGTTTTATAAAATCTAAGGAGTTTAAGAGATTTTTATTCAAGATAAAGCAGAATGAACTTGCTCTACAAATTAAACTAGGTTATTCAGATGAATTAGTTACTAGACTTGTGAAAAAACCACAAGAATGTGATCCTACTAGTGAAACCCTCACTGTTGAAGAGGCAACAAATTTGGTGAGAAGAAGAGGAATGATTGTTTTCCTAGGATGGAAAATTAGCTCATATTTTTTGCTAGAGAAAATGAGGAGACAAGAGTAATCAATCTCATTTGAAGATGAAAATCAATATGGAGAGCTAAGAGGGTTAGCATATAATATAGATGCTCAAATAATGGCAATATGGAGTTTAGCTCTAGAGCATGATAAGCCTACCCTCATGGAGATCAAAGAATCCCCTATGTAAAGTGTCATTTTATAGCATGCATAGTCTACTTCTAGTCACCAAATATATGGGATGCACACTACAATGGCATTAATGGGAAAAAAATAAGATGGATACTCTTCAGGCCCAACAAGAAAAGACATGTGAAAAATTTATTAAGACAAGAAGAAGCTATGAAGAGGAAATGAAGAAAACATTTTTCTTGCAGTAGAAGACTATAAAACTAGGAATTGAAGTAGCACCATTAAAGAAAAATGTCAGGATTGCTATAGAACTCTATGATAAAAGTGTGTAGAGAGAAAACCAAGTACCTAAAACAAGAGAGGCATCAAGCCATATGATGGGAGTTGATGAAAGAGAGTTAGAAGAAAGCAAGGATATAGAAATTAGAACAATGAAAAACTTATTGATTCATATGATAAATGCACTAAAAGAAATTTCTCAAAATAGGCATAGTAGTTATTTGGAATTAGAATGAGCAAAATATAGATGTTCAGAGGCTATTGCTTTGTTATCTCCATGTTTTAATACATGGGGCCCTTACATGCAATTTTTTGATAGTTTAGTCTCTCTGCTACCTCAGAAGAAAGACTTTCCAAAAGCAACCATTGTAAACACTAGGAAAGTGATCCATAAAGTGAAAGATTTGAATGGTTTCTTTGGTAGCAATATGCAACTAATCCCAAACAAGATTAAGACAATTGCTATAGGTAAACCTAATTTTGTACCTACAATCTTAGATAGTGAAGGCAAAATGAAAGATTAGGTAGAGTGGTCATCCTCTTTAAAAAATGTTCTTGATCATCCTAGGTTTTTGTCCTTTTGTAATAATGAAGCAATTCCTACTGCAATTTATGATATTGTTGATATACTTTATAAGATAGAGGTAGAAATGTCCAAAGTAACTACTGAGGTTAAAGTCATAATAGATACCAAGTGGACCAAATGCTTAGATGAGTTGGAGGGAGTCAAGAATGCCACTTATTACCATATGGGAAATGATTGCAGATATCAAAGCCTTGTCATCCAATGACAGTGATTAGTGCAGCTAAAGAATGTAGTTAGTATTGTAGTTAAAGGTATAAAAAATAGATAAAAGGCATGGATGGTGACATGAGTTGAAGACAAACTAAATTTTCTAAAGAGATATCTGCTGACAAATACAACTTGCCAGTTTCTACAACTACATCCAAAATTTTGGCCAAGTACAAAGAATGTTTTGTATTGTAACAGAATAGAAATATCTTTGTATTTTCTTTTGAATGGTTTTTTGATAAGTGTCCTCCCATTTGAAGATTTTTTTAATCCTTTATATAAAAGGATTTCCAAGATGTGGAGTAGAGGCTTGAATCTTATGTAATTTTTAGTGTTATGCTATTCTTACATTCGGTCCAGTAGTCTTAGTGTTAACTTTGTGATATATCCATCTCTATGAATTTGAGAATACATTGAACATTGAAAGACCATGTTGTCTTGTCTTGAGTTATTATGAGTTTGCATCAGTATCATATGATTTTCAAGGAGAATGAATGCAAGAACTGTATTCTACCATTTTTTCTCTCTAAATTTTGTCTCCATTGTTATGTGTTGGTTATGTTGAGATTGTATGAGCAAGGTTTATGAAATTTAATGTAACTAGGATAGGTTGTATCTAAATTTTTTGTTGCTTTTAATTCAAGGAATTAAGTAAATGCTTCATTAAATTGACTGGATTTCCAGTTATACAAGAAGGATATTCATAAGAATGGGATTTATGGTTAATTGTTGATATAATTGATTGTATGGTAATTAATTAGGTTTAAATTGTTAACTAGACTTTGAATGCCAATGGATAGGGCATTGATCATTTATTCAATTGCATATTAAAGAAATCATGGAGTTGCATGAAGCAAAGCTTTAAAATCAAATTTTATTTTATTTTCATATACAAAGAGTTAAATTGTTGGTCAACACTTATTTACAATAATCCCTTGTATGCCATTGTTAGTTGTTGTTGTTAAGGATTATTTGTAAAATTTAGAAGAATTGTGACCATTTTCTACTATAAGGGATAGAAGTAAAATAGAAAGATGATGTAAATAGGCATATGTTAGAAGTCAAGAACCATAAACTAGTCATATATCCATATATCCCTTGGGTGCACCTGCCTTGGTTTTGCAAAACCTAAAGAGTAGAGAATCCCTATGATTCTATTAAAGTTTGGTCTAAATCTAAAGATTTCTTAGTTAAATATAGGAGGTAGCTAATCCTTAGACCAAGACTTATCCTCAAAATCCTGGTATCAATTACTTTGTTGCTTGGTAGTTTTGAAACTCCAACACTCTATAGTTTTTTGTCATGGTATTTTGCTTATAATGCATATCTTTCCATGGTATGCTGCCCTTTCTCTGCATTTTTTTGTCATGGTAATTTTAATATCTTCCTCCTCATATCAAATTTTAAACTTAATAAATAAAAGAACCTCTTTCCATGGCATTTAATGAGCTTGATTGTATTGTAATAATCTCTAGTCAATCTAATATGGTTGTGCCCTTGTTCTGGAATTGCATTGTCGTACCATGCCCTTGTGATCTTTGTGGCCTTTCCCTTGCTTTTCCCATGTTGCATACATATTCTAGAATGGTTGGATATAAAGGATCCATATGTTGGCTCAATAATGGAAGCCAAGGATGTAACCATGCATGTATTGGTACAATCTCCCTATGAGGATCCCAAGTATCTGTTATTGTTGTTAATTTGGACATCACTATATGATCCCAAATGTTATAAGTATTGAAGTTGGTAGTAACTCATCCCATGTCTCTAGAAAATGTAACATAGGTTTAGGGTCCCTGGCTCTCAGTAATTTGTAGCAACTATTCTCACTATTGGAAGAATAACATCAGTGAAGAGTTGAGTGTAAGGAATCAAAGAAGAAAGATTTGCACCTATGTAAATGCCATAATCACGAGGATCATTCCCTTGTAGAAGCCTCTACCATAATGACATTACCTCTAAACCATGCAAAGTATGTTGAAGTGGTTCCCAATATTGAAACACTTGTATGAGCAATGGATACTTGGGATCATTGTAGGGAGATTGTGCCAATACTTGAAACACTCTTATAAGAAAATGTAGATGTAATATATGACAGATTACACAACTTGTTGTCATCCCAATATTTGGACTGTAAATTCTCAAAGACACTTGCAAGTGATTCCAATGTCATAGTACCTACCGTAACATTTCTGGGATTCTATCTAGTGTCACTCCCATAATATCCTCTATGTTGTCTAGTTGTTGTTTCTATCATGCAATCTCTTGCATATGCATTCTTCTAGAGGTGTGTTTGGTGGCACTTCTAAAGCATGTGTGATTTCTCCATTTAGGGTTGTGAATGTTCATTGCTCATTAGCATTTAGCCCAAAAAAAATGTAGCAGTTCTTCAATAGTGGTTTAAAGTGGAATCATAGACATTCATTCTATTGTCCATCACCATTATTGTGGAGATCATATAGACCATATTACATGTCATTCTTGTGTGGAATAGAGTGTTACCAAAAGATTTCTAGTAGAGGAGGACTAAACAATCACCTTACCTCAGTTCTTGTCTTTCATGGCCTTAGTTTTACAATACAACTCAAATTGATCCCTTTACTAATTTTGTTTTATGTGTTTTTAGTTGTGAAAGAGATTATTATGAGAGAGACGATCAATTATTTAGCATTTTCATTTTAAAGATCATTTTTTTATTCATCATTATTTAGAAAATGAGGTTTTAGGGTTGTGTTAGTTGGCGTTCCATAAAGTATAGTTGCATCTATTTATTGTGTTGATAGTCTAATGATATTGAATTATGTCTGGGCTAGTTTAATTTTTGTGTGTTGTTACTATATGATTCTTTTTCTCTTCATCAATTTAGATATAACTCCTCACCCAATTAGGGGATTGAACCTCAAGTTTGGAATTTGTTGGATACAATTAATTAATTGTGTGTTGTCTTTGATGTCACACAAATGTCATATCAATTGTTAGTTACTTCTTACTGAGCTCCCTTGGTTAACAAGATAGCTTTCCTTGTCTACCAAGCATTCCTAAAGTTTACTCTGTGAAGATAGTGTCTACCAAGCTCACTCAGGCATCGAAGGAAATTATGACAAAAAATAGTGTTAACTGAGTTCTCATGGTTAATGAAATGAAAGTTGGATAGAGTTAGTGTTGATCGAGTTCACTAGGCTACCAAAGGATTTCTGCAAGTTTGCAATGTTAACGGAGCTTCTGTTGGTTAACATAGGAAATCATCTCAGAACTAGTGTTTACCGAGTAGGGTCAGCTAATAAAGGATTTTGTTGTTTTGGCATGAGAAGCTTAATTATTTTAAGTATTGGTTCTAGCTAACTATGGTAATGATTAGTGGTCATTCTAATTTTTATTGAGTTGACTTGACAATTTGGATGATATAAATATAAGGTCAAGTTGTGGTTTTCAAGTGTGTGTGCAAGTGTATTGATTGAATTAAGAAGGAAAGAGTGAAAGAAAACATAAAGGATAAGTAGGTATCCTTATGGAGTAGAAAAGTAACATTAAATTAGGAAGGATCAAGTTTAAGAAAAATAGAGATCTAGATTCAGCAATTCAGTTGCATCACAATCAGGTCATTTCATTGTTACTATCTAACCATTGTAGTAGTGATGTAAAATCTCTTAATAGAGTTGGTTTAATAGCTAGTTGTAAATCCTCTAACAAGGTGATAGTTCTATTGAATTGTTTTAAGACCTTTTGCAAGGCCACTCCTAACATAGTGATTAAATCCACTAATAAGGTCACACCTAATAGTGTGTTTTGTAACCTTTAATCGGGCTGGCTCCTAACAGGGCTCACTTCAAAAGAGTGAAAATTAGTAACTAGTTACATTGGTGGTTTTTCCCAAATTGGATTTCCATGTTAAATCTTGGTGTCTCATGTGTTCATGTTATTTCTCTTATGCTTGCAAATTAATTATTGTTAATGCTTAAAGTAATTTACACTCTGCATTTACCAAGTTACAACATTTTCTGTGTGTTAACTGAGTAACAATAGTAATCCGTTTTCGAAGTCTAAATTTTATTGTAGACATCTAAGGGATCTGGGATTTATTTTAGTGGTAACTAATTCACCCCCCCCCCCCCCCCCCCCCGCCCCCCCCCAATTACTCTTATATTTCCACAATTGTTATTAGAGCTATTGGTGCTTGCCAGAAAGGTTTCAAGGACCTAAGCTAAAGATCAAGATGTCTTACAAGAGAGATATTCCAAAGCTAAACAAAGACAACTTTTCAACATGGCAGGAACTCATGAGACTTCATATGGCCACCATTACTAATTCAGGCTACAAATACCTTGATGAAGAATATAAAACTCCTACTGGTACATTATCTATTGGAGATCTTGCTAAGAAAAAGAACCATAACGTCATGATGATTGATATTGCATTTGCCCTCAGCTATGATGAATTTGATGAAATCAAAGACTGTAAAACTGCTTTTGATATGTGGAACAAGCTAAAGGATATCTATGGTCATGATGACAATGTAAGGAGAGCCAAATCAGAAAGGCTTAGAGGATAAGTTGATTAGATGCGAATGAGAAAAGATGAAAATGTTGCCAAATATGTTGAAAGAATAAAAGCTAGTGTTAGTGCAATCAAAGCTTCTAGAGGAGAAATCAAGGAAGAAACTGTTGTAAGTAAAGTTCTTAGAACATTGCTTCCTATCTATACAATTAGAGTATTAGTTATTCAAGAAAAGAGATGTGACCCAAACCACAAATTAAGTTTGGATGCCTTAGTAGGAAGATTGACAGCTTTTGAGCTAGACAACTTTGACAATTATGTTCCAGCTTCCAAAATGTTGAGTCTACATTTGAAGATAAACTTTCACTCAAATAAAAAGGTAAGAAAACAAAGGACATTTAGTCAGAAAGTGAAGAGGAAATAGAGGAAAGTTCTGATAGTGATCTTGAAGTTGTTGAAGCTTTACTTGCAAAGAAATATTCTAGAGGAAGAGGAAAGTACAAAGGTAAGGTTCCTTTAATATGCTTTTCATATGAAGAGATTGATTATATTGCTACCAGGTGCCCAAAAAGAGAAAGAAAGGATGAGAAGAAGAGCCACAAGTACAAAGGCAAGAAGGAATCAAAAAATCACAAATCCTTCAAAGACAAAGGTAAGAAGACTTGTTTTATGGCTAAAGATTCTAATAATAGTGAAGATGAGATAGTATACATTGTTGTAAAAGATGAATCTAGTGAAGAAGAAGATAAGATCACACTTATCTCTCATGTCAGCAACAATGACACATAGATCATAGATAGTGGATGTTCACATCATAATGACTAGAGACAAAACAAAATTTGAACACTTTGAACACTATGATGGAGGTAGTGTAAGATTTGGAAACAATGAACCTTGTTGCATAAAAGGGAAAGGTTACATATCCTTAACCAATGAACTTGTATGTGACAATGCCTATTGGGTTGAAGGACTGAAACATAACCTACTAACTGTAGCATAGCTAATCAACATTACATTCAAGGTAGAATTCATGCATGGCAAGGAAAGACTGCTGGATGACCAAGGGAATGTGATTGGATAGGGAAAACAAACAAGAGGTAACCTATTTTATCTTGATCTTGGTGATTGCTCATGTTTTATTGCTCAAATGGAAGAAAGTTGGTTATGGCATAGAAGGCTATGTCATGTAAACTTTGATAATATGGTCAAGATAAGAAAATTTAGAAAAGTTAAAGGTATCCCTAGTTTGAAGAAACCAAATGTTGGATTATGCAAAAATTGTCAAATTGGAAAAATGGGAAAGACTAGTTTTAAGAGCAAAAACTATCAATCTGAAGATGTCTTCAAAATTGTGCATACTGACCTATGTGGATCCATTGGAATAGAAAGTTATAGTGGAGAAAAATTCTTTATTTTTTTGTTGATGACTACTCTAGAATGATGACTATTATGTATCTTAGAGAAAAGTCAGAAGCATTTGAGAAATTCAAATGGTATCTAGCAAGAATAGAAAAAGAAATAGGAAAAATATTGCAATGCTTAAGGTCAGACAGAGGTGGTGAATTCATCTCCAATGAATTCAATAATTTCTTCATTGAAAGAGGAATCAAGAGGCAAGTATCAGCCCTTGGAACTCCCGACTAGAATGGAATAGCTAAAAGAAGAAATAGATCCATCATGGATTGTGCAAGGACTCCGATGATTGAAAAGAATGTTGCTATCAAATACTAGAAGGAAGGCATCAACATTGTAGTTCATACTTTGAGCTGAGTTTAGTTAGAGAAGGACTCACATAAAACTCCCTATGAACTATGGTATGGCTACCAACCCAATGTAAGTTACCTGAAAGTATTTGGCAGTAAATGTTATATCTTGAAAGAGTCTAGAAAAGGCAAGTTTGATGTGAAAGGTGATGAAGGTATATTCTTAGGATATTCTTGTAGAAGTAAGGTATATAAATGTTTGAATTTGTCCTCCTAAAATCATAGAAAGTGCACATGTGAGAATTGATGAGTTTGCAAAAAATACTGAAGAAGAAAGCAAAAGGGAACCAGAAGATTAAAAAATATTTTTTTACTTTGAACCTAATACATTGCCAAGCACATCTAACAATAAGGAGACTTCAACTCCTGAGTCTTCCTCAGCTACCAAGTTGCAAGAAGTACAAACCAAGTCAGAAGGAAACAAGTCACATTATAAGGCTATTGAGCCAATAACTACCAAGTCTAAATGACCTAAGCCAGAAGGTGAAATTCAAAATGAAGATAGTGTGGTTCATTCAGAAGGAAAAGAACTTGTATTGGCCAAATATGTCAGAAGGCATCATGCACCTGATAAGATTATTGGAGATAAATCAGAAGGTACTATGACCAGAAGCAAATTGAAAGGTACATGTTTACTTGCTGATTTTGAATCTAGAAGTGTTAAGGATGCTATAGAAAATGAAAGTTGGATTGAGGCAATGAATGAAGAAATAGAAAAAATAGAGAAGAACAAAACTTGGACTCTTGTTCTTAGGCCTAAAGATAAAAATGTGATTGGAACAAAATGGGTATTCAGAAATAAGCTGAATGAAAATGGACAAGTATCAAGAAACAAAGCCAGATTAGTATGTAAAGGCTATTCTCAAGAAGAAGGAATTGATTATGGTGAGACTTTTTCTCTCATTGCAAGATTAGAAGGTGTTAGGACCCTACTTGCATATGCAACTCACAGAAGATATAAAATATATCAAATGGATGTTAAATCTACATTTTTGAATGGAATTCTTGATGAACAAGTCTACATTGAATAGCCAAAAGGTTTTGTTGATCCTAACAAAAGGGACATGGTTTGCAAATTACGCAAAGCACTGTATGGTATGAAACAAGCTCCTAGAGAATGGTATGAAAGGTTACATAACTACCTTATACAGATTGGTTTTTAGAGAACTAATGATAATAGTAGTTTGTATATCAAAGAAGGACCATATAACGAGATTGTGTTGGTAGAGATATTTGTGGATGATGATCTATGAAAAGAGTTTTTAGAACAATTGTACAAAGAGTTTGAAATGTCCATGTTTGGTGAGATAAAATTCTTTGTTGGATTACAAATATAACAGAATAAGAATGGTATCTACATTACTTAATCTAAGTATATCAAGGAGATACTCACAAATTTTTGAATGGAAGATTCAAAACTAGTTGGAACCCCCATGTGTATTGGACTAAAGCTTACAAAAGATGACAACTCCA
Organism: Cupressus sempervirens; assembly: GCA_028749045.1. NCBI lineage: Eukaryota > Viridiplantae > Streptophyta > Pinopsida > Cupressales > Cupressaceae > Cupressus > Cupressus sempervirens. Next base: position 853,246,501 of record CM053789.1, on the reverse strand, counting down.
AAGAGGTAGATCAGATGTTATACAGATCAATGATTGGGAAATTACAGTATGTAGTTCAACAAGATCTAACATTGCCTTAGTAGTTGGAATAGTGGCAAGATTCTCGAAAAAACCTAGAGAAAATCACATGATGGAAATCAAAAGAATCTTAAGATATTTGAAAGGTACTGAGGACTATAGCCTATGGTACAAATTTGGAGGAAAGCTAGACCTAAAGGTATTCACTAATGTTGATTGGGCAGGAAATCTTGATGACCAAAAAAGTGCAAGTGGTGGAGCTTTCTTTCTTGGTAAAAGGTTAGTATCTCGGACAAGCAAGAAGCAAAATTGAACATCCCAATCTACAACAGAAGTAGAGTATGTAGCAGCAGTAGTGAATTGTTCTAACATTGTTTGATTTAAGAAATTGTTGGAGGGCATGAAGGTTGAGATCAAAGAACCAGTTGTCATGTTTTATGATAACACTAGCACAATTAACATATCTAAGAATCCAGTGATGCATTCCAAAACTAATCAAATTGCTATAAAATATCATTTTGTCAAAGAATTGGTGTAGGACAAAGAAGTCAGATTGGAATATGTTCATACAAAAGAATAGATTGTAGACATATTCACCAAGCCATTACCTAAGGATGCATTCCTATATCTAAGAGGTAATTTAGGGGTCATTCCCCTATCTGAAGCTCACTAAATGAAGTTTTAGTGATGCATCAATAGGAACCAAGATAAAGATCAATCAGTTGATGTAGCATAGTCAAGAGAATATTGCATATGAATCAGTACTCAAGGTACATTGATACTAATTTGGTATGTGTTTCCTTTGGCATGTGTTGTAAAAGAGGGAGAAGATTATTGTCATATCTTTCTGATTTTTTTTTTTTTCCATTTCAAGAGGGACAAGTTATGTAATTCCTTCATAGAGGGAGATTACTGCATAAAAGAAGACATTTTCTTGTGAAAAATCTAAGAGGGAGAAACTTTCTATTAGAGAAAGTTTTGTTCTCAAATTTCATTGTACTATGACATGTTGTGTTTCCATCAATGCCAAAGAGGGAGGTTGTTGGATACAATTGATTAATTGTGTTTTCTTTGATATCACACAAATGTCATATCAGTTATCAGTTAGTGCTTACCAAGCTCACTTGGTTAGCAAGACAATTCTCCTTGTCTATTGAGCATTCTTGAAGTTTACTCTGTGAAGACATTGTCTATCGAGCTCACTCGAGCAAAAAAGGAAATTATGACAAAAAATAGTGTTGACCGAGTTCTCATGGTTAACGAAAGGAAAGTTGGATAGAGTTAGTGCTAACCGAGTTCACTAGGTTACCAAAGGATTTTTGCAAGTTCACAGTGTTAACCAAGCTTCTGTTGGTTAACACAAGAAATCATCTCAGAACCAATGTTTACCGAGCAGGGTCAACTAATAAAGGATTTTTTTGTTTTGGCATGAGAAGCTTAATTATATTAAGTATTGGTTCTAGCTAACTATGTTAATGATTAGTGGTCATTCTAATTTTTATTGAGCTAACTTGAAAATCTGGATGATATAAATATAAGGTCAAGTTGTGGTTTTCAAGTGTGTGTGCAAGTGTGTTGATTGAATTAAGAAGGAAAGAGTGAGAATGAGCTTAAAGGATAAGCAGGTATCCTTGTGGAGCAGAAAAGTAATATTCGGTTAGGAAAGATCAAGTTTAAGCATAACAAAGATCTAGATTTAGCAATTTAGTTACATTACAATCAGGTCATTTCATTGTTACTCTCTAACCATTGTAGCAGTGATCTAAAATCTCTCAATAGAGTTGGTTTAACAACTAGTTGTAAATCCTCTCTAATAAGGTGATAGTTCCTTTGAATTGTTTTAAGACCTCTTGCAAGACCACTCCTAACAAGGTGATTAAATCCTCTAACAAGGTCACACCTAACAATTTTTTTTGTAACCTTTAACCAAGTTGACTCCTAACAGAGCTCACTTCATAAGAATGAAAAATAGTAACTAGTTACATTGGTGGTTTTTCCCAAATTGGGTTTCCACATTAAATCTTGGTGTGTCATGTGTTCATGTTATTTCTCTTATGCTTGCAAATTAATTACTGTTAATGCTAAAAGTAATTCACACTAAATTTATTGAGTTACAACATTTTTTGTGTGTTTACCGAGTAACAACAACAACTAGTTTTCTCAGTCTAAATTTTATTGTAGACATCAAAGGGATCTGGGATTTATTTTAGTGGTAATTGATTCACCCCCTGGCCCCTCTCAAATATTCCTTCTATATTCCCAATAGAATCTTCCTTCGTTGGTAGCTATTTCATTCTTATTTGAACCATTCCATGTTTTAGATCAATATTTCTAACAATATTTTATTTATATTCCTTTCCTATATGATCATCTTGATTGTGAATTATAAGATTTAATCTCAATAGGTGTTCAAAGAAAAAATAACTTACATAATTCAATTTCAAAATGTTCAATATAATATGTGTTTACCTTCCACTCATAGATTTTATGCCAGGGAAGCTAATCGTTGCCAATGGAGATATTTATGAACCTCATTGAAAAATACTTAACCTATCTACAATTATCTTATTCAATCAAGCCCTATTTAAATTCTAAAGCATTCACATTGCAGTTGAAAGATGAGGTAATGTATTCATTAATGCAAATTAGCAACAAACATCAAAGACCTTAAAATTGACAATTTCAATATATATCTAATTTTTTTACCATTTCAATGTTCATTACAGTGAAATTTTGCCCTTGGATTCATAATTATCTCACTAGCATGGCATCAATAATGCATATGAATATTTGCTAAATAAATATAGTTCTTGATTTAGCTCTATTTCTTCTATAAAGTTATGTAGAGGTTGGAATAAAAACTGGTCTAATCGAAACAAGATAAGATTCACAATAACATTTTTCTATGCTTTTCCAGACTATATTATTTTAAATTGCTGAATAACATTTTTTTTTTGTTTACATTGAGAGTGTAGGGATTATCATAATGTATTTTAGTTTAATGTGTTAGTCCTTGGGCTATAGTTTTCAAGTCAATCTAGTCTATAGTTTTTTTTGGAAAATTTCATAAAATTGTTCTTATCATATGTTAAATTTTAATTTTTCTATTGAAAGGAAAATTTTTGTTTTTTATTTCTTATTTTTTATTGGTTGTACTTATTTTTGTGGGCATTCTTTTGTTTTTTTTTTGAGAAAAATTAATAGAAAATAAGGCCACTACAAACATGGCAAGTTGCATGTCTTTCATATGTCTCCTCAAGTTTGCATAGATGACGTTGCTAGAGATATGTTCATTTCATTTGGGAGCTCAAACTCTACCAAAATCTCATTCTCTTAGCAAACTCATCAAAGCTTCACTTGCATTAGAGACAAAGGAACTAACAATACCATTAAGGATAGAAGCACCAACAAATGTAGATGCAAAGGAAAAAGACCAAGAAGCTATTGATTTTTTTGATCCAATACCATTATCAATTCACCTATAATGGATCAAGATGGAGAACATAAAGCAAAAGATCATTCTTAAGTTCAAAAATTAGTAATTGTTACAATAGAGGTTGAGTTTGATTGGGAAGAAGCAAAGACATTGGATTTATTTTACCTAATTCTAATAATTAGATAGGCATAATCCCTTTGCACAATCCATATTCACCAATAGTAGAAAAGACACCTAAAACTAAGATAAGGTGTTGCACATGACCTATTTAGTTTTAAGGGTGTTTGCATTTTTCAGAGATTAGTTGTATGAACATTTAGTAATTGAATTGTATGTTGTCAAAAAATAGTTGGAGGTAGTGTTGGATGTAAATTTATGGTTGATCTCATTCAAAAGTGTGGGTCCTACAACTAGTCTCTGATGCTTGGGATATTTCTCTTGGGAAAGCTATAGTGTTGTTCTCAATTGATATGTAAAGAGATTTTTGTTATAATTGTAAATATTTATAAATTTGTTCCTAATATCCAGTGCTATTGAAATTTATATCTACTCATGACTAGGTTTTAATGTAAGTGAATGTGCCTCTTAGACTATCAATGTGTATATGTGATGATAATTCTTCAAAATCGTAGAGATATGTAGTTCACATTAAATTCCCTAGAATAAGAAACACCTTTGTTCTATGTTTAGGTTACAGTGTAATGTCTATTTAAGCATTTTACATATGCAAAGATAGGGAAGATATGTCGAATATTGGGCTTGGGGGGAACGAGGCAAATTAGTGTGAAGATTTGCAAGGAACTTGGGCATCATTTGACTATTATAAGATCTTACAATAAGAAAAGACAAGAGGCATTGGATGTCCTTGGAGCAGATGAATACCTTTTTATCAATGATGCTACCCAAAATCAAGGTTTTTTTTTGAAAATAAGCATACCAACAATTCTCTTTGAATGATCCAATTAAGGATCAAAGATTTTTGCCCTTATATGCTAATTTGTTACTTGCACAAGTTTTAAATTTTTTATTGATGGTAATTTCTATTAAGATTATGATGTTAAATCATGAAGACCATGAAAATTTCCAATCACATAACTAGTAATGGTTTTAGTCTTTTTTCGTACATATATTAAGGAGAAGTTTTATGCTCTAGCTTGAAGTTTTGCAATGGAATAAGTAGTTAAGAGTCCAAGAATAAATGCATGATTTCACATGCATATCAAAAAAAAAATTTATGTCCAATAAACCATGTACAACATGCATAGGATTTTCTAAGACTTTCTTGTTTCTTTCAATTATTTTAGGAATTTGGTCTGCAATCTATGATAGTAGGAAAAACAAATAAAACTATGATTTGTATTCAACTTTTGTGTGGAGTATATAAAGAGAGAAATATTTCATTTAATTAGAGATCATTGCATATAAATTTGGATTTACTTTCTTTAAAATAGGGTATTCTCTATTACAAAATAGAGCATTCTATGTGCTATAGTCTTTGTGTCATGTGGATTGTGCTCTTCATACTACCTACTAATATTTTCCAAAATTCCAAGGTGCTAAAATTGCATGTGTAGATGCATCACTTGCATGCTAGGTATGAACTCCATTCCCTAATTTATAATGAATGGTTGGATATAAAGGCTACATACCCTAGCCCAACAATGGAAGCCAAGGATCTAACCATGAATGTATTGACATAGTCTCCTTGTGAGGATCCCAAGTATCTAATTGTACTATTAATATGGGCATCACTATATGATCCAAAATGTTATGAAGTATTAAAGCTAGTAGTAACTTATCCCATGTCTCTAGAAAATGTAGCATAGGTTCAAGGTCCCTTGGCTTCCAGGAATTTGTAGCATCTATTCTCACTATTGGAAGAATAACTTTAGTGAAGAGTTGAGTGTAAGGAGTTGAAGAAACAAGTTCTTCTTATGTGTAAATGTCATAATCATGAGGCTCATTCCCTTGCAAAACCCTCTGCCAGAATGACATTACCTCTAAACCATGTGAAGGATGTTGAAGTGATTCCCATCCTTGAAACACTCTTATAAGAAATGGCAAAGAAAATATAGATGCAATACTTGACAAATTGTACAACTTGTAGTCCTCCTAATATTTGGATTGTAAATTCTCAAAGACACTTGCAAGTGATTCCAATGTCATAGTATCTATCACAACGCTCTCCTAAATTCTATCCAGTGCTCTCATAATATCCTCTATTTTTTCTAGTTGTTGTTTCTATTGTGTAGTCTCTTTGTAAAGTTGCTCCTTCTCCTTCTGGTATATTGCCACATACTATCTCTTGTTCAATTACTGTGCATCTCAACTAGTTGCTCCAATGGTGCAATCACCCATATATCTCTAGATTGTGCAAGCACTTGTTGTTTTACAGAATCTAGATAGATACTAATAGTTCCAAAGCCATAAACTTTAAGACCATCATTTGTGTGTCCCACTTTAGGGGAAAATTGGATGCCTTTTTCTTGTGCATATGTTTCAATCACTTCCTTGATATATTTCATTTCAACATTCAAGTTTTTAAGATTGGTCAAAATCTTGCACAAAAATAATGCAGACTAGGATAAATGGGTAGAGTTAGTAAAAAAAAATTCAAAAAGATATCATAGAAGATATTTTTAGAAAGAAACAAGCCATAACCTAGTTAAATTGGTCTAGTTGCTGATTAGCTAGGTTGATTACAAATTCCTATAGAACTGTCATCAAATTGGGTACAATAAAACAAACAATTAGTTGCTCCCAACTAGTAGGATCAAATATAATTTTCCAAGGTGATAAAATTGTATATATGTATATATATATATATATATGTATGTGTATATCTATGCATGTATGTATGCATATATGTATATATGTATGTATGTATGTATGTATGTATGTATGTATATATGTATGTGTATATATTTATGTATATATATACATATATATGCATATGTATGTGTATATAACATACATACACACACATATGTGTCTGTCTATCCATGTATGTATATATACAAAGAGATCTTGTGGATTGTGGATTTTGAATTATAAACAACAACAACAAAAAGAAAACATGGCATTAATCATTCCCCATTTGTTTTAATCGATTGTGGAGATCTACACATGAAAGAGGGTGGAGAGCTCTGAACGAGGGTGGGGAACTCTAAACATTGGTGGAGATCAGTGGAGATCTAGGATTTCATTTTCATTCCCTTGTGATTCTTGCATTTCATTGCAATGCCCTTGTAATATTTACATTTCATTGATGTGCCCTTGTGACATTTGTTTATGTATATGTATGTATGTATGTATGTATACATATGTATGTGTGTGTGTGTGTGTGTGTGTGTGTGTGTGTGTGTGTGTGTGTGTGTGTGTGTTTGTGTATACATACATACATACACACACACATGTGTGTGTCTATATATGTATGTATGTATATATATAAGATGATATTTTTTAAGGTGCTTATTGATCTAGTTACATACATATTCCAAAATCCAAATAATAAAACAATAAAATTCACTCAACACAGCATGGCCACAGATGTGATGGCAACGCCTATTGGTAAGTAGATTCCTCTTTTTCTCTCTCATTTTTCATGTGTTTATTTCACTTGAACTAGTATTTTTTGGGGGAATTTTTAAATAGTGGATTCATTTTATGCATGAGGCAATGAGGACATTCCTAGATGTACCTACATTAGATGTCTAGGAACACTAAATAATTGTGATGAATTGCTCGTGAGCAATGAAGATGGACTTCTCTTAAGAGTATCCCAACTTCTAGGTACTTTAAATATTTATCCTTTCTTAAATATTTTAGATGTTAATAGGGAATTTAGATGTTGGGGGGGTGGGTGGGGGGGAGAAGAGCTTCCATCTTCACGTGGTTGGCCCTACTTAGTAGAGAATATTAAACTATCCTTGAAACCAAGTGAAGCTCAACATTAACCTATGATTGAATGACAAATAATTTTGTAAATCTCTTTGTTTCAAGAAATGTAGAAGGAGTCCATAGTTCAATATGCAATCTCTCTTATAAGCAAGGGTAATGTCCTCAACATGCAAGGAAATCAATATTTTTTTATTGGTTGGATTACTTGTCCATAGAAGCTAGAGTTCTAATGTTCATGATAGTCTATAATTTTAAAAACTTAATAGACCTATTAAATAAATATAAATGTGGTGCATTTTTCAAGCCTCGCCTATTATCCATGCATATAGAATGTAGTTGCACATGCATTCTCAATCAGAGTGACATTCACAAGTTTATCAAATCAATGGTATGATGGCCTTTTGTCTTTGCAATATGGAGACATGGAGATCAATTTAAGCATGACTTGAAAAATAAATGGTTAGCATATAAATTTTCTAGAACTTATGTCAATTGTTTTAATCTAAAACTTATGTCAACTTCTTTAATTATGTCAATTTTATAACATTATATTTTTCCACTCCAGTGCTCACTGATGGTGACAAATGGATTGTGCTTGCTAGATATAATGCAAACAAGTTTACTAGGATTGCATAAAAATATGAAGTGAGGTATGTAGTATTTGGTACTTTTCTAATCTATATAGATAATGGAAATAATTTTTTTGAAATTGTGGATGAGTTAAATTTTTTAAAAATTAATAGAATTGGGCATGTGCATTTTATTATCACATTCTCATTACAACATTTTTTTATTGATTGACAAGATATGTAGATAATTGTAAGTTTTTATGCAAATGCCAACTATGAATGACTTCATAGAAGCTTGATTTGAATGTGTAAGTATTGATAATCTCTTGAATTTTTTAATTTTAACCTTGTAAGTGGAATTTATTCTCACATATCAAAGTAAGGATAGAGGTCAAGTATTCAAGAAGCAATGACTGATACTATTATAAAGAGACTGAAAGGTGTTATTTCTTAAATTGATAAGGGTGGGATGTAATATTAATGTACTCAATTAAAAAGGATGATATCCACATCAATGGATTTAAATTTCAAATGATTTGGTCTAACTTGTGGAGAAAACCTTATTTTAGACCATGTTCTAACCAACAAATTTTGAAAGATGGGTTGTAGTTAATTTCACCAAATGCCATGTGAACTAGTGTAAGAATATTACTGATGATCTTCAATGGTGCTATGCTAGAAAAGGATTGATATCTAATCTATTAGAAAATGAGGTGTACTTGACAAGATTGTTTTCTAGTATATAATTGAATTGTCTCTTTTATTTTTGAAGAAGTTCAATTTTATCAACATTAGCCATTTTTTTATGAGAATCAGAGAGATGTGTGTTCTAACCCTATGGATAGGGTGGACAAGATGTTATATCAAATGAAATCTAAGTTTTTAACCAAACCCAATTTTTTGCTATGTCTTCTTCCAAAAAGGAAGACAAGAAATATTTATGGTGATTAGATAGTTTGTTTAGAAGTTTTGTTGTTTTAGTTATGTCATTTTACTTTGTATATATTTCTTGAACTAAGGAACACTATTGCCCTTATCCAAAAAGGTCCTTGGAAGAAAGAGTCCCTTTCAGAGATGGGTATTGTGAATTAGTGCATAGTCCCATCAAAGAAAATGAATGACCAACATTATACAAATGTCACCCTGAAAATAAATGCTAAGGTATTCTCCACTACCTAAAAATAAATGGAAGGAATTAGTAGGTAACATGTGCTGGTGTAATAAATGATCTTTTCAATCATATGTTGGAATACTTTAGAATAAATAAGAGGGGGGATGGGGGTGAATCAGTTATCCAGGGTCTAGATGTATAAATAAAAAATTTCACCGCTCAATGAACCCATAAAACATTCTTCATGCATGCATCCATAAGATTCTACAATTACTAAAACTTGTAGGTTACTATTAAATCTACTTGCAGAAATGTAATCATGAAACATAACAGATTCATCAATGCACTTGACACAATGATTTATATGCAAACCCAATTTGGCAAAAACTGCGAGTAACATGCTACTCTTTTTCACTCTTCTAAAGTGATGCCCTATGAAAGGCCAACTCTATTAAAGGTTACACTATGCATTTTTAAATGTGACCCTATTAAAAGATTTCAATCACTTTGTTAGGAGTGAACCTTGTTAGAGGACTTTATACCATTCACTTGAAATTTCACCCAATTAAAGGATTTATAAATGACTGTTAGGTCAACCTTAATCTAAAGAATTTACCTTAGACTGATACAATTGTTAGAGAGTAATAGTAAGGCTTGATTTGATAACAACTTACAACTTCATTTGTAGATTATAGATTATTGTTTAAGTCCTCAATTCTACTTGGCCTTCTTAATTTTTAGCACTAACAATTTGTTCACCCTTCAAGCATTCATATCCTTAAGCCTTCTTGCTTAATATGCCAATGCAGTCTCTTTTCTTAGGTCACTTAATGAAGAAAAACCCTTGACTCCCTCTCTTCCTTAGGTTATCACACATTACCCTCTTTGCTTCTAACTAGTCATTCCTATAAATAGATAATTAAGATCTTTTCTCACTCATTTTCTATCATCCAAATTAGGGTTAGGATGGATTAGGTAGGATACAATTAATCTATCACGCATTTCATATCTTTTCTAGAAACTTCTACTTGAATCCTCTTTGATTTTTCCTAAAAATGGTTTACCTTGAATTTTGTGCCACCAGGTCATCAATCTTATTTTCCACCTGGTTCACAAATTCCTAGAAAACAAACTTGGCTTAGATACATCTAATTCATGATCTTTTGAATAATGCACCCACTTGGCATTATCTAGCTTCTGATCCTTGGCAAATACTATGTTGCTCGACATCCTCTATGAAATCACTCTACATGAACCAAAGTTTACTAGTGCTTGGCATCAACTAAACTTTACTTGACATCCACTATTCTGCTCGGCATACACTAGAATAAACTTTTACTTAGCTCCAACTAATTTTCTACTCAACTTGCACTGACTTTGCTCAGCACCTACTCTCCACTTGGTCAAGCATGGCAGATAACATTTGTGTAACTTGTTCTTCTAAACTTTCTTAGTGTAACAAACCTTTGTAACCTTATCAATACATCATGTTATCACTGTCTTAACTAATTCTTGTACTTCATTATATAATCATAACTCAACATTTCCTCTAGGTGCTATTGTTACATCTTTTGATCAAATCCTCTTCATCAATCAAGTAAATGATAGAACTTAAATCACATAAGAAGTTTTCTTAGCAGCAAATAGAAAGTTTGATATTAGTGACAAAACAATGATTGAAACATGCAATTGCTTTCAAAAATCTCTTTCTTGTAATCTAATTTTTCAATCTGTTCTCAACAATCACCCTCTTTGGCATTGATGGCAAACCAAACTGATCAACCAAATGGAAAAAACTTTGTTCAACCAAACTGAGAAGGTTAAAATAGTAAGATAGTACCAAAAAGAAAAAAAATTCTTGTATCAAAATCTCTCCCTCTATCAGCAACTTCCATCTTCTAAATAAGTTACAAATTTTTTTCTTATAGCTCCCTCTGAATATTTCTTCTTATATCTCCATCTTACTAGGTAGATTAGGATTTCTCCCTCTTTGATAACTATTTTCCCTTTTGTATTGCTTCTGATCAACAATTTTCTTTCTTGATCAGTAATCTTTTCCTCACCCAATTCAGTAAATCTTTTTTGCTAGATATACTAGCTTGATCATCAATGGTTTTGATTAGCAATCTCTCCCTTAGAAATTATTTCCCTTGATCATTCTCTTGATCAATAAATCTCTCCATTTCCTTTCTTGATCAGTAATCTCTCCCTCTTTGACAATAAAGCCAAAGACTTGTCATCTTAACATGTTGATATAAGCTTTTCAGTTTCTTCAGTTTTAACCTCTGTCACCTTGCTTGTGAGTGATTTGAAGTTTTAGCTCTTTGATTACTTTAGGTAGCTCCTAAAGTAAGATCCTCTACATCAATTTTTTGTATTGAAAAACAACTTTGTTTGATGCAGGCCACTCCTTTTGTTACTGAGATAGCCTTTGATAGGGGTCTCACCCTTAGTTTACCTCTTAGATACTCATGAGAATCCCTAGGTAATGCTTTTGTGAAGATGCCAACAATTTGTTTCTTTGTGTTAACATATTCCATCTTCACTTCTTTGTCCTAAACTAATTCTCTTAATTAATGATACTTGATTGCAATGTGCTTAGTCTTTGTGTGCTTTATAGGATTCTTTGATATATTGATAGCACTTGTATTATCACAATAAAGTATCACTAGATCTGTAATCTCTTCCTTCATACCTTTGAGTAGCTATTTGATCCATACAATGTTTGTACAATTTACAATAGCAACAATGTATTCATCTTCAACAGTAGATTGTGAGGTGCAATTTTGTTTCTTGCTATTCCATGTAACCAATCTCTTGCCTAAGAAAAATGCTCCTCCATTGGTACTTTTTCTATCATCAATGTTTCTAGCCCAATCAACATCAGTGTAGCCTCTTAATTCAAATTTTTCATTTTTATTTTAGTATAAACCGTACTCCTTTGTTCCTTTCAGATGTCTCATTATTCTCTTCACAACCATCAAATGATTCTCCCTAGGGTTAGCAGTGAATCTTGCAACTGCCCTAACTAATAATGCAATGTTGGGTCTTCTATGTACCACATATTGTAATTTTCCAATAATAGACCTATACAGTGTTTGATTCACTTTAGTTGAATCATCATTCTTTGACAACTTGAGTCCTATCACCATGGGTGTACTTAGTTTTGAATCCTCAAATCCAAAAGTTTTTAGTATTTCTTTGACATATTTTAACGGTGTGATGTATATACCGTGTTTCACCTGATATACTTGTAAACCTATAAAGAATTTGATCTCTCCAAACATACACATTTCAAATTTTTTCTTCATTTCATTTGCAAAAGCTTTACATAAGGAATCTTGACCTCCAAATATGATATCATCAACACAAATTTCAAATAACAAATACCTGTCTTTCTCTATCTTTATGTGCAGATTGTTGTTATCATCAATTCTTTCAAATCCAATCTTCAGAAGATACTTATGAAGTCTCTCATACCATGCTCTTGGTGCTTGTTTAATACCATATAGAGCTTTGTGTAATTTGCATACCTTCCTCTCATTGTTAACATCAATAAAACCTTCTGGCTATTCTATGTAAACTTCTTCCTCTAATATGTCATTAAAAAATGTAGATTTAACATCCATTTGATAAAATTTGAAACCTTTCTATGACGAATAAGCAAGTAAAGTTATTACTCCTTCCAATCTAGCAATAGGGGCAAATGTCTCTCCATAATCAATTCCTTAATCTTGTGTATATCCTTTGCAAACTAATCTTGCCTTATTCCTAGTTAATTCACCATTTTCATCTAGCTTGTTTCTAAATACCCACTTGGTGCCAATTACATTCTTGTCTTTTGGTCTGGGAACTAGAGTCTATGTCTTGCATTTCTCAATCTGTTTGATCTCTTCTTTCATGGCCTTACTCTAATCTAAATTTTCTAATGCATGTCTAATTTAACTTGGGTTTTTTCATGCTTAGTAAACATGTATCATTTCTTAATCTATTTCTTGTCATTGGTCTAACATCTTTATCTCCAATAATTTGTGTGGTAGGATGATGTCTCTTGACATATTTGGATAATCTTGGTTCAGCTCTAGTTTCTTCAATTTTTGTCTTTTAGAATCACTATGTACATCTTTGTCAGGTAATTCAACATTTCCACTAATCTCAAAAACACAATGTACTTCAACTTCATTATGTAACTCAATATCTAAAAGTAACTCAGTTCCTGAATGCAGTTCAACATTCATAGTTTGTGACTTAGTAGTCACTAAAACTTGCTATTGGTTTGTAGCTTGATTTGTTGCATCTTCTTTAGCAAGCATTCCTTCATAAGAGTATACAAATGATTTGTATTATTTTGGTTCTTTCATAGTTTCAGCCTCATGTACTTCTATATATTTATCAAAGTTCACATTTGCACTTTCCACAACTTTGTTAGTCTTAGTATTCAAACACTTATAAGTTTTACTTCTTGTGGAATGGCCTAGGAATATACCTTCTTCACTTTTTGCATTAAGTTTACCATTCCTGAAATCTTTAAGAATGTAACATTTGCTTCCAAATACCCTAAAGTATTTCACATTGGGTGAGTATCCATACCATAATTTAAAAGGTGTTGAATGTGTACCTTTCTTGACTTGTATACAGTTCAAAGTATAGACATCTCTACTTACAGCTTCTCTCTAGTATTTCAAAGCAAGACTCTTCTCCATCATGGGTGTTCTAGCATAGTCCATTATAGATCTATTCCTTCTTTCAAAAATTCCATTTTGTGAAGGGGTTCTAGGGGCAGATGTTTATCTTTTGATTCCTTTGTCACTGCAGAACATTTCAAACTCATTTGATGTAAATTCTCCTCCTCTATTAGATCTTAAACATTCAGACTTTTACCTATTTCCTTCTTAACTCTTTCCAAGTACCACTTAAACATTTGGAAGGCATCAAATTTCTTTTTCATAAACATAGTTGTCATCATTCTAGAATAATCATCAACAAACAACATAATGTATTTATCTCCTTTATAGATTTTCACTTTAATTGGTCCACACAAGTCAATATGAACAATCTATAATATTTCTTTAGAGGTATGAGTTTTACTTTTAAAACTTGACTTTGTCATCTTGCCTTATTGACATTGTTTGCACATTATATTATCAGGCTTATTTAACTTATGCAAACCTCTAACTTTTCTCATGTTATTGATACTAACCAAGTTATCAAAATTGACACGAAATAACCTTTTGTGCTACAACCATACATCATCAAATTTTACAACTAGACAAGTAACATCATCTATATCAAGATAGAATAATTTACTTCTAGTCTAATCACCTTTTCCAATCAGTCTTCTATTTGTGTCATATATCTGAGTAACTTTGTTTTCAAATTCAACCTTACATCCCAAATTTTTTAATTGTGACACACTCAAGAGATTATAGTTAAGTCCTACAACATAGTAAGCATTATGACATAAAATCTTGTCTGTGAGTTTGATAGAACCTTTTCCTTTTATCAGACATGGTGCCTCATTACCAAATCTTACACTATTTCCATCATAACAATTCAAGGAAATGAGCTTACTTTTCTCTCTAGTCATGTAATGTGAGAACCCACTATCAATGATCCATCTATCATTCTTGTTTACACAGCTCACAAGTGAAATTGGCTCATTTTCATTAGATCTTTCCTTCATTGCAACATACACCACTTCATCATCATGTTCATTAGATTCATCTTTTGTTTCCTCTTCAATAATGTAGCATGACTTTTTGCCTTTGTCTTTGTAATCCTTGTTGTCTTCATCTCTTCTACTTTTGTACTTGTCACCACCTCTGTAATTTTTCTTCTCTAGACATCTAGCAACAATATGACCAACCTCATTGTAATTGAAACAAATAATAGGTAATTTACCTTTGAACTTACCTTTACCTTTGTGGAATCTTCTTGCTAGTAGTGCTTCAAGTTGTTCAACATCCTCCTCATATGTATTACTATCACTGGATACATATTTTATCTTTATCTTATTCTTCTTCTCATCAATTTCCTTCAATGACACTTTGGATTTGAAAGTAGATTCAATGTTTTCAAGTTTGTAATTATCAAAGTTAGATAGCTCAAAAGTAGTGAGTCTACCTACCAGACCCTCAAGTGATAGATCATTTGAAAGTATGCATCTTAGTTCTTGAATTGTATAAACTCTAATAGCATATACAAGTAGTAGTGTTCTCAAACCTTTTTTAAGTACAATGTCATCATCTAATTTCCCATTACCTCCTCTTATTGCATTAACAACTTCTTTTATCCTTGCTACATATTGAGCAATATTTTCACCTTCTTCCATTCTCATATCATCAAAATTTCCTCTAAGACTTTCGGTTTTAGCTCTAAGAACATTGGTGTCTCCTCCATGGATGGTAGCAAGGGCATCCCACATTTTCATTGCACTATCAAGACCTTTGATATCATCAAATTCAACATAACTTAGGACAAAGGAAATCTCCAACATTGCTCAGTTATGTTCTTTCTTCTTTCTCATATGCTCAACAGTTGGTGGCCCAATAGGGTCAACATGCTTAGTGGTTATGGTAGATTGTACATGATCTCCAAGTCCTCTAAAGTGTAGCTTCATCAAACTTTTCCATGTAGGAAAGTTATCTTTGTTGAGCTTTAGTACATCTCTTTTTGACATCTTGATCTTTGTACTTCTAGTGCCTTCAAACTAGTCCTCTTAAGTAGATGGCTTTGATACCAATTGTTGGAATACTTTAGAATAACTGAGAAGTTGGGGGGGGGAGGGGGGGGTGAATTGGTTATCCAAGGTCTAGATGTATAAATAAAACTTTTCACAACTCAGTAAACCCATAAAACATTCTTCATGGATGCATCCATAAGATTATGCAATTACTAAAACTTGTAGGTTACTGTCAAATCTACTTGTAGAAATGTAATCCTAAAACATAAAAAATTCATCAACACACTTGACACAATGATTTGTGTGGAAACCCAATTTGGGAAAAACCACTAGTAACATGCTACTCTTTTTCACTCTTCTAAAGTGATTCCCTGTGAAAGGCCAACCCCGTTAAAGGTTACAATACACACTATTAAATGTGACCATGTTTAGGAGTGAGCCCTATTAGAGGACTTTAGACCATTCACTTGGAATGTCATCCAGTTAAAGGATTTATAAATGACTATTTGGTCAACCTTAATCCAAAGGATTTGCCCTAGACTGGTACAATTGTTAGAGAGTAACAATAATGCTTGATCTGATAACAACTTACAACTTCATTTTCAGATTATAGATCATTATTTCAATCCTCCATTCTGCTTGGCCTTCTTACTTTTTAGCTTTGACAACTTGTTCATCCTTCAAGCATTCATATCCTTAAGCCTTCTTGCTTAACATGTCAATGCAATCTTTTTTCCTAAGTCACTTGATGAAGCAAAACCATTGACTCCATGTCTTCCTTATGTTCTCCATCATCCAAATTAGGGTAGGGATAGATTAGGTAGGATACAATGAATCTATCCCACATTTGATATCCCTTTTAGAAACTTCTACTTGAATCCTCTTTGATTTTGCCTAAAAATGGTTTACCTTGAATTTTTTGCCACCAACTCATCAATCTTATCTTCCACTTGGTTCACAAATTCCAAGAAAATAAATTTGTCAACTTAGATCCATCAAATTTGTAACCTTTTTAATAATGTAGCTACTCAACATTATCTAGCTTCTGATACTTGACACATACTGCATTGCTTGACATCCTTTGTGAAATCACTTGGCAGAAACTAAAGTTTATTGGTGCTTGGCATCAACTAAACTTTACTCGGCATCCATTGTTTCGCTCGACATACACTAGAATGAACTTTTACTTGGCTCTAACTAATTTTTTGCTTAGCTTGCACTAACTTTTCTTGACATCTACTCTACACTTGGTCAAGCTTGGTAGACAACCTTTTTGTAACTTGTTCTTCTAAACTTTCTTAGTTTAACCAACCTTTGTAACCTTATCAATACATCATGTTATCACTGTCTTAACTAATTCTTATACTTCATTACATAATCATAACTCAACCTTTCCTCTAGGTGCTATTGTTACATCTTTTGATCAAATCCTCTTCATCAATCAACTAAGTGATAGTACTTAAATCATATAAGCAGTTGTCTTACCAGCAAATAGCAGGTTTGACATCGGTGAAAAACAATGATTGAAACATGCAATCTCTTTCAATGATCTCCTTTTTGTAATCCAATTTTTCAATCTAATCTCAACATCATACAATAGTTTTACTTTCACTTGATATTGTTATACTAATTATTAAATGATTCCATCATTCATCTAGTTTGGTGGGCTCAATTTTGTTCTCTTTATAATGTAATTCTTCTATACCATGCATATCTTCACAACCTACAATGATTATTGGTATGGATGTTTCACATGGTTTTCTAAGACATGGTGATACACCTTCAAGTTCATCTATAAGTGTTTAGGAACATGCTACTAAGGATTCCAATTCAAATATGATGTATTTGGAAAGATTGAGTAATATGGATAATAAATTGCAGAAGTGTTAAGGGCTCCAATTAAAATTTAATTTATTTGCTAAAATTGAATGATATGGATGCTTAATTGAAGTGGATTTTTACATCTTGTTAAATTGTCAGTTCATGCTTTTGATTGTATTTTGGTTCAATCATAATGGATGTGTGTTCAGAAAGTATAATTTACACAAATGGTGAAGAAGGTCACATAAATATACATGATTCATATATTTTCTATATTTCTATCAGTGTTCAAATTAAAACATCCTAGGAGATTGAATACATGGAATATTACTCTAAATTTTGTAATATTATGTTTGTTGAAAGACATGCATAATCTTTGGGTTGTTGTCTATCTTTGCACATAGTTTTTTAATGCTTTAGGTGGTATGATCTTTTCACAATCAATTTTTTTGATAGGTTGTTTCTTCTAGAGAATGATCTCTAATTTTAAGATACAAAGTCTTAGTAAGGACCCAATCTCAAAATGTTGAGATGATTGAAGTTGTGTACAAACCAAAACCTTTAGAAAAGATCAAAAAATGATTGATATCACCATGATCAAGTACTACCTATGGGATATTAATCATTGTCACTATTTTATCCTCTTAGAAATTTGATTTTTTCTACTTTGACATTCATCTTTGCAATGTTATTCACTTTTTGATGTGATTGAAATATTACCGTTGATATCATTTATGTCATTAATTTTAATTTGCAATTGAGTTACTATTAGACTTGTGTGGAACATGCAAATCATCACCTCTTTGATAGAAGCTACTAAAAATGGTAGTTTTTAGGCACAGGTGCATTACAATATAATTTTTCTTTTTGTGTACTTGGGATGTTGAGGGGCCTTAAAAAGGATACATGTGTTATCTATATTTTCCATATAACTTTCTGATAAATAGCTTCTTTGAAACGAAATAAAATTTATCCTTGTAGGTTATCTTTTGAGTAATGTATCCACATAATTATGAATAATTATCCAAAGAAGATCTTGTTGATTTCAAGAGAACTAGATATGGTGAGAAGTTGAGAACGTTATCTATTGTTTAGTTTTCTGGTCTTTACTATTTCAACATTGTGACAATTTTATGGTTGAAATATATGTTGGTTGATAAAACATACAAGAAATGAGACTTTTAAATATCTACTAAGGTTTCATGTAGGAGTTTGAAATTTTTATTTTCCATTGGTGTGAATGGTATATGCATTATACAGTTCAAACTCTTGGTGGTGCTCATTAGACACACATGTTTCTACAATAAACAAATGACACACCATGCTAGTTGCTTAGCATGTCTCCACTGAGACACACTCTGACTCAAAAATTTTGTCAAGAGAACTTATTTTTTGAAGAAAACCAAACCTCCTCTTACACAATTTTGATTACAATGAATTGTTGGGTGATTGGAAGGAATCATGAAATGTGTCCTAACAAGTAACTCATCCAGAGGGATTTCTTAGGACTCTTTGAAGAGTATGTCTATGCCTAAATATTGTTAAGGGTTAGCTCTCACATGAAATATAGATTTTGCTAATTGATTAGATATTACAGATTACAATGTGTATTATATACTTATTATTTTTCTTTGTATTCTATGTTTGAACCTAGAACTCAATAACAAATTACAAAATGTGAACTTGAAAGTAGTAAAATGAACATTAGGGACCCATTTTTATATGGAATGGAGAGGATCCAATATGATGGACTTCTTAAACTCCATAAGGATTTTCTCATTAGTGATTGTGCAAGTACAAGAGTTTATGGAAAGAAGTGGAATAGAACACATCATTAACAAGATTTGTATCTTGCTTAGTTGGGTGTTATGCTATTCACCAAGTATTCAAGGGAAAAACTCTAGAACATATGAGCATCTTCTCTTCTGTAAGAACCATCTAGTATTGAACAAATCCCATTTTGGGAGTCCTTTTGGATACATTAGTTCCCCATGAATATGTGTGCATCACTCTAGATCCAAGCTTTTCAATTTTACAAGGCCCACAAGGGCAAGCAAGCCAGCTAGAGTTATTGCATTGCTTCTTTTAAACTAAGGGAGGATAAGTTTGTAAAATAGTATTATAAAACCTTCCACATATCCTAGACCAACATAAAAAATTTATTTATAGTAATTGAAATTGAGTGGCTACAAATTTTCTCACAATTTTTTTTTCCCCAAAGAGATCCATAAGGGTCCGTTTGGTTTGTGGAAGATGATAGGAATTGGCTTTTCCAAAGTCTAGATTTGAAAATTTTTGCATTTGTTTCAAAATTTGAAAAATGGAATTATAATACTAGACTTCTAATTTTGTCTCAAAACCAAGTTTTCCAACTTCTTACTAGCAAGTAGGAATTGAAAATCAAAACGGCTATGTAATATCTTTGAGCGAAGGTTGTGCAATGTTGGGATGTTTGACCAGTCTAATCTTAATGTATGATTTTTCACAATTGCCAACATCACCACCTTCAATGTAGTGGTTTTGTTTCTTATTTAATCCATCAGATGGAGTGTTGAGTTTAAATGGTCACAAAAAGTTTTTCACTTTCATGAATTTGGGGCCAATAGTAATAATCTTGTGGATAAGATCTTCAATACTGATTATGCCATTTTTACCTAAAAACTATTCATAAACAATGAGGTAGAAATAATAAGCACAAGGAAAGCATACTAATTAACACAAAAAGGCATCATGAACACAAGTACATTTTCAATGATAGAGTTGTTAGTCAAAGGAATCCGCTTCTTATCAACCTTTCCATAACCTCTGTTGTAAATCAGCTCTCATATACTTTTAAAATTTGGATATCTAGAAAGAATTAAGCAAGAGAATTAAATAACAATACACACAAGAATTTATGAAATAACAAAAAAATGGTCTAGATAATGCTTATAAATAACCAAGAACATACCCAAAGGTCACATATGGCTCAACCTGATGCAACATGTTCATCATTTCTTTGTTCACTTTTAGAAACATCCCATTGAAAATCTAAAATGAAGTTTCATAATACTCAAAAACCCAAAAAATTATTAAAGGATCCATGTCATACTCCTTGGTGACTCATAAAGTGATATAAAACTTGCAAAAATGAAATTAAGGTACACACTTAACACTAGAAGAAATGGTGACACATCACTGACAAATCAAGTATTTTATTACCTGGTCTATATACTCCTTTGAATATTCCTTAGCCTTCTTAAATATCAATTTGCAGTTTGTAGAATTTTTTACTTTTGTAACTTCCAATGGTCACATCTTGTTGTTCTCCCATTCTTCATTTATTTTCCTCTTCTTGAGAACTGACTTAAGCACAAGTTATGCCACCTCTAAACTCAAATTTGAAATGATGAAAAAAATTCAATTTTTTTAATAACTTAGCTAGTCATTGCAATTGTGATGGCATGTTCTAACAACTATTTTTCACTTGCACAACATAGCTATTGCAAAACTATCACAATTATGATGGATAATATTGATGAATCAATGTCACTTTGACAATGCAATTATCATATGGATGTCACAATTGTGACGATGTTAACATGAACTCTTGCCCCTTCTTCCAAGTTACGAAAGTTATATCCATCACAATTGGGATGGACACCCTTGTTTTCGTAATTTGTGACAATAAAATTTTGATGCCTTTCTAATGGGAGATAATTTAAGGTTTTGTCACTTGGGCGATGGGTGGCCATTGCAATTGAGATAGACTGCTGTCATAATTTGAGCCCAAATGTAGTAGTGATATATTCATATTGTATTGTACAATCATTAGGCTCACATAAACACTAATTATAGAAAGTGTACATTCAAATGTGATATCATTATAATACAATAGCACCTTATATAGATCATCTTCAAAATATATACCACCTTATATTCATACTATACTCCCTTCTTATTTATATTTTATTTTACTTATAACTCCTTATGATAAAGTATACGTCAATTTTCTCCCAACATTCTCTTTCTCCTTCTTTAACATCAATGAAAAGGGTGAGTCAAAATCTATATACATGTCAAAAGTTTGTTACCTTATTCTCATCATGTTTGTTTAGTATTCATAAGTGTCATGCACTCTCCAAAATTATACTTAAGATTGATAATCTCTTTTTCCCATATTTCTTTAACTACTTCAGACACATTGATCGATGCAAATAAGCCATAAGATGAAATTTCTACTTTATTAAGATCAGAATATACCAATTTACCAATTTGGCCTCTATGTATTCCTTCAGTTTCATGTGTACTTGATTAATCTTCAATGTCATGTGTTCCCTTAATAGTGAAAACTTCTTCAATTTTCTTTCATTCTATAATTTGAGTAGTCTTATCTCATCATGAGCAATGCTAATTCTTCTTTCCAAATCAATGATTTGTGCATTTGGATTGTTCAATTCATCCACAATGTCTTTTATTTATGCCTCTTTGACCTTGATCTCCTATTGAATGGCTTGAGTATATTCAAATAATAGGGCACATTTACCATATGGTTTCTTGCCTTCTTTCAAGCATCTAGTCAATTCCTTGATACAAGTATCTAGGATGATAAATCAATGGTAATGTTATTGCATACAATGTTGAATAATTGTGCATCATGTGTAGCTTGTGCCTTCAATGTTGCAACTTCCACTAATGTAGAAAACTTCTTGTCAAATTCCTCCATTCTTTTCTCATCTCTCTTCACTACATAAATCTCATTGATTTTCAATTGAATGGTGTTCTACATCTTCTTAGTCATCCTTTAAAGTGTTCCTAATGCACTCTTTCTCATCTTTTCATATTCCTTAGCAATCTTACCAATTGAAAATGTTATTAATTGGTAATATCCATGTTACCATCAAACATCTTGGTAACATCTTTCGCTAAACCTATAAAAAGTGCTTCAGGAGGTGACTTTGAAGTACTTGATGATGAATTATTTGTTGCCTTTATAAATATCTGAACAACTGATATATGTCTTTCCTTAGTACTAGGCATATGTTCCTCTAGTGGTTGTGATGGTTGGGCATCCATCCAATTTTTATTTTTTTGCTCTTCATATTTCTTTCTTCTTCATTCTTACCTTCTTCTGTCTATACCTTCTTTTCCTTAGTACTAGGCATATGTTCCTCTAGTGGTTGTGATGGTTGGCCATCCATCCAATTTTTATTTTTTTGCTCTTCATATTTCTTTCTTCTTCATTCTTACCTTCTTCTATCTATACCTTCTTTAATGAAACAATACTAGATTTGGCTTCATCCACTATGTTTGACCAATTTTGTAGTCAAAGTCTATGCTCACAATGTTGGGTACTAAGGGTAGTACTATAGGTGTTTCATGTCCGCACAAGATGTTAGAGTCATATTGACTCACTTTTTTGTCTTCTTCAATAGAGCTAGGGTAATCTAATATATAACTTGTGACAAAATTTCTAATGTCATAATCTTTTTGTCTTGCAAAGGGGTCTTCTTTAGTAGTACTAGCAAAGGGATCTTCACTAGTGCCAATTGTTATCCTTGCTCTCTCGATGACCATAGTATCATCTTGTGTATAACTGACTTAACCATCCAAATTATGTTATCTTGAAGCTCTTATTATTTTTTTATTGCTAATGTAGAAGGGGTCTCTATCATAGCTTTAACAACTACTAATTTAGTCTCCTTGTTGTGGTTGAGTCTATGGTGAGGTGATCTGACCTCTTATCTTCTTTGGTCTTTCCTTCCTTTCCTTGATCCTTGGTATTTTGTCCAACATATTTCATCAATACTTTGGGTTTCTTCTTAGGTCCTAGACCAATAGCCATCTCCTTGATTCTCTTAGATATTTTATGTGTCACTTCCTCCTTTTCTTTCTTAATAGTAGCTAAAGTCACTGATGGAGAGGGGAGTTCTCTTCTCACTAATTATTGTTACATATTCTTCCTCTATTGGTTGTTCTTTTTTTGTTTATGGTAGGGTACTAATATGACTTGGTTTTATATAGGTAGGTATTGCTTGTGGTGGAGAACTTGTATCAGATGCTATTGATAAGATTGCACTAACAAGATACTGTTTTGATCACTTTCTTTCATTTATGTCACTACTTAATTAGCTTCAACATACTCTTATTTTGTCATATGATTTTCCTTATGAATTTTATTTAAACCATATTTTACCATTTTCTTAGCTTCTTTAGAGATTTTTAGTTGTTGAGCTTCTATCAATCTTTCTTCTGCAGTCCCTCATCTTTAATTGTCATCATCCATATCTACCTCCAATATTTCCTTAACATATTCATCTATTTTTTCCTCTATAACCTCATATCCTAAAGTATCCACAAACATCACTCTTGGTTCTATTGCTTCCATACAAATCTTATATGTTTCCATCATGAAGTATAAATTCTCCTTTGACTTTTCCACAACTGTCTTAAGAATTCTTACAATTTTCCTCAACACAAACTGAAAGGTGTTGGAAGCTATGATTGGAAAATTTGTTATATTTTCATTGATGTCAAACCTTATCAGTGAGACAGTTTCTACCTAAATAGAGTGTCATATCATATGATTGATGAAGAGGATTTGAGAAGAGATAAAAAGAAGACCTAGTAGAAAGTTTGAATTATGTGGGACTACAATGGGAAATTGATTAGCTGGAACATTGGCAAGATAATGTGGTGTTTAATCATTATACTAAGTGGAGAAGATAGTTAACTTGAATCCTAGTTGAGATGATCAATGAAGGACCAAATGCATAGGCTAAACTAAGCAACATAGAAGAATATTAAGGAACTTATAGTTGAAGATGAGTTATGTTAGTGTCAACCAAGTGAATAGTAGAAGCCAAGAAAATATAGTGTCAACCAAGCATTAGTAAAGACTGAGTATCAAAAAATTCAAACTGGGTGAACACAGAGTATGTCAATCGGGACAGTTAGTATTCAATTGGGACAATTAGTATTAACCACTAAAGCTGAGGAATGCAATACTGACCAAGTGTCAACATTTGATAGTTTGTGAAGGAGTTCAAATTCCCATCTAACACGGTTGAATTTTTGGATTGGTCAAAATGTGTGAAGGATAAGATGAGTTGGAGCATTTAATTCATGATAAATCATGTTTGAGCATTCCTAGGCATGGATTCAAAAAGAATTTTTGAGAAGTATCTATAAGGAGAAGGAGGAAATGAAATGATGGAAAGATTTGATGAATCTGACCTAACCCTAAGACCAATGGTTATGTTTAAGTGAGAAAATATCAAAGCTACCTATTTAAGGAGGCATATTAGATAACTAGAGAGATTGGAGTAGTTGTTGATTCTGTTGATTGGAAAACTTGAGAAGAAGGTTGTACAGAGTTGAGCAAAGATGAAGTGTGATTTCTTGAAGGGTTTCCAAGTGAATTAGTAATGGAGATATGAATAAAGGCCAGTCGGTATATCAATATATGAGCTACATTGTAATCTTTATTTGCAATCAAGGTTGACCATTGTATCAGTTAAAATCCTTTAAATAGAGGTTGACCTAACAGTCATTTGTAAATAAATTTAATCAAGGTGACATTCTAATGGATTCTTTTTAAGCCCTCTAACAAGGCCATTCCTAACAAGGTGATTAAATCATTTAATAGGGTCACACCTAATAGTGTGTATTGTAACCTTTCATAAGGTTGGCTCTTAACCAAGCTCACTTTAGAAGAGTAAAAAATTGGTAGCATGTTACTAGTGGTTTTTCCTAAATCAGGTTTCTACATTAAATCCTAGTGTCATACTTGTGTGAATGATGTTTGAGATGTTTTACTATTTAATGTTTTACATTCTACAAGTTGGTCACTATTGGGATAGTGAACTGATGTTATTCAATGTTAAATTACTATAGAGACTAAGATATTTAAAGAATAGATATAAGTTTTTTGAAGTATTCAAAAGATTTTATTGGTACATCTAGACCTGAGGATAACTAATTCACCACCCCCCCCTATTATTCTAAATCATTTTAACAATCAATATCATAGAAATTTTTGAAAGGAATGAAGAGATCATTGAACTTATTATCATATATTGTGATAACACAAGTGCTATAAACATATCTAAAAATCATGTGAATCAAACCAAGACTAAGCATGTTGCTATCAAGTATCATTACTTGAGAGAGTTGGTACAAGACAAAGAAGTGAGATTGGAGTATGTGAATACAAAGAAACAAATAGGTGATATTTTCACTAAGGATTTACCTAAGGATGCTCATGAATATCAAAGAGGTAAATTAGGGGTGATTCCCCTAAGGTTACCTAAGCTAGAGATGGAGTATTGAATCAAATTTTTTGATTAGAATATCTTATAACTTGATGCAAGAGTTCACACTTTAGGAGCTTCCTAAAGCTATGAAGAGAGATTAAAAAGATGTGGAATTAATCATAAGAAAGATGATAGAGAGAGAATCTAGTTCAGAGAACTGACAAAGAGATATCTACATGTTAAATATGTATGAGATATATTAAGGTCTCTTTGGAATTATTTTTAAAGAGAGAGTTTATACAGTTACCATGAGAAGCATAAGTAAAAGGCAAAGTAATACATTGAAAGAATGAGAGTATGAGAAAGAGATATGATGTTTTGATATGATAGAGGGAGTTATTACAATTGTTTCTACAATTGGCATCTAGAGGTGTTGCATATAAGAGCTACAGAGATGAGAATCAAAATGAAATTAAAATATGAAATTAGAGAGATTTTTGGATCATGAGATGAGAATCAAAATGAAACTAAGAATATTAATGAAGATGTATTATAGAACATAGATGGAGTTAATTGAAGAAAGTCAAGAGTTTTGGATTGCATGCTAACTTGAGTTGTTGCCATCAATGCAAAAGAGGGAGATTATTGGAAGCCACAATTGGAACAATTGTTATGTTGTCATTGATGTCAAACCTTACTAGTGAGACAGTTGCTACCTACATACAGTGCCATATCATTTGGTTAATGAAGAGGGTTTGAGAAGAAGAGATAACAAGAATACCTAGCGGAAAGGTTGAGTTATGTGGAACTACAATGGGTACTTGATTAGTTGGCACATTGGCAAGATAATGTGTTTTTAATCATTGCACTAAGTGGAGAAGATAGTTGAATTCAAGCCTAGTTGAGATGATCAATGAAGGACCAAATGCATAGGCTAAATTGATCTATAGAGAAAAATATTAAGGAACTTATAGTTGAAGTTGAGTTGTGCTAGTGTCCATCAAGTGAATAGTAGAAGCTAAGAAAATATAGTGTCAACTGAGCATCAATAAAGACTAAGTATCAAAAAATTTAGACTGAGAAAAGATAGAGTATGTTGAGTGAGACACTTAGTATTGACCAAGTTATCTAGTGATGATTGAGGTTAAGGAATGTAGTATTGATTGAGTGTCAATATTTGATAGTTTGTGAAGGAATTCAAATTCCCAGCTGACATAGTTGAATTTTTAGACTGGTAAAAATGCATGAAGGATAAGTATTGATGAACTGGAGTCATGTTTGAGTGTTCCTAGGCATGGATTCAAATAGAAATCTTGACAAATATCTAGAAAGAGAAGGAAGAAATGAAATGATGGAAGGATTTGATGACTCTGACCTAATCCTAAGGTCAACGGTGATGTTTAAGTGGAAAAAGATCAAAGATACCTATTTAAGGAGGCATAAAGGATAACCTAGAGAGGTTGGAGTAGTTGTTGATTTCTTTGATTGGTGAACTTGAGAAGAAGGCTATAAAGAGTTGAGTTAAGGTGAAGTGTGATTTATTGAAGGGTTTCCAAGAAAATTAGTAATGGAGATATGAATGAAGTTTACTCATTAGATCAATAGATGAGTTACATTGCAATTTGTATTTACAAAGTGAGTTGTATTTATCAGATTAACCTGTTGTTACTTTCCACCCATTGTATCATTTAAAAATCCTTTAAATCAAGGTTGTGGAATACTCTTAATACCTCTAACAAGGCCACTCCTTAAAGGGTGATTAAATCCTTTAACAGGGTCCCACCTAACAGTGTGCATTGTAATCTTTGACATGTTGGCTCTTAATCAAGCTCACTTCAGAAGAGTGAAAAATTTGTAGCATGTTACTGGTGGTTTTCTCCAAATTGGGTTTCTAGATTAAATCCTAGTTTTATTCTTGTGTGAATGATGTTTGAGATGTTTCATAGTTTAATGTTTTACATTCTGCAAGTTGTTCACAATTGGGACAGTAAACTGCATGTTATTGAATGTTAAATTGCTATAGAGATCAAGTTAGTTAAAGAATAGCTCTAAGTTGTTCGAAGTATCCAAAATATTTTATTGGTACATCTAGACCTAAGGATAACTAATTCACCTCTCCCCCCTCTCAGTTATTCTAAATTATTCAAACAAAAGGTTCTTATCAAATTGTTTATGTTGCTAACCATGTAGTCCTCTAATATTTTCTTGTAGTAATGATTCGTCAATTCCATTGTGTATTTGTTTGATTTCCACTTTTATTGGGACATATTGGGGAATATTTTCATAAAATGAAATAATAGGTATTTTATCAAAGATCCAAATCTAAAACTTGCATATGTGTTCTTCTTTATCTTGTTTCAAAATCTCACAAAGACTGACTTCTATCCTATCAACACACATCTTATATGTTGCATTAATGAAGTTTTTTGTGACTTCATCTTCCATAGAAATGGAAATCATCTTATATGCTCAAATATTTCTATTTAATCTTATATCATATTGTTTAATCAAACTTAACATCATACCTCTACCATTCCACTTAGACTTTGTATTTTTTGGTATAGTTTTCTTTACATTTTTCTTATTAATAGGTATCTTGCCTTTGTTACTCAAGAATGTCACTTCATGGATTAGGTCACTATATATCTCAATAATTTGATTTCCAATCCAAAATTTTTTATCATGGATTCTACTCAAGATTATTCTTTCCCATTCTTCATTATCAAATTCATGGTGGAATATGAACTACACAATCTTTAATTTCCTTAGGTGCTCATATTCATCCTTATAACTCATGTATTTCTTATAAACCTTATCAAATTCACTTAAAATATTAGTATAACCTAAGGTTTCAAAATTGTGGTGTATGCAAGACCTTACATCCTCTACAACTAACACTCCATCTAGAATTTGTGAAAATGCCCCGGCAAGTTTGTCCTCAGAATTTGCTATAGATTTTTTCTTGAACTTACACCTTAGTTTTTTCATTATGTCATGCAAAAATTTAGGATCCATTTTTAATTTCAAATGACTTCACAAATTAACCTCAATGATGTGAATAAATACCTCAATATCACAAAATTAGGGCTTGGCATAAATTTTCTTGAATCTACTTCTCAATTGCTTCAAGTCACCTTCAATTAGCTCCCTAATATCCTCTAAGAGTTATTCTACACTCCAAATCCTTAAATGGTGTCTAATTAATTTGATTTCAATCCTTATATCTACCTCAAATATGTTCTACATTCATTTTTCATGTACCCACAATTCAAAAAGCTGATTCTATATGTAGTAAGCTGAATTTATATCACATGCTCACATATTATCTCAAATCCTTATGCATTTATAGCTATAGATTCTAGGCATTATTTCTATGCTTCTCCCAAGTGGGAAAATTTTTATGTCACCATTGCAAGGTCAGATAAATTTTCAAGTGTATTATCCCTTATTTTTATAGTGAATTAATAGTTTAAGTTGATAAGAGTTTCTTGACTACTATGGTTTATTTCAAGTTTTTCTCTCATGTGTAATTTATCTTCTCTACCCCTACTTGAGTGCTTATAGGTGATCTTTTTTTAACAACTATTTTGCCTAATCTTTCAATTTTCTTTCCTTTCATATTCTCATTCCTTCTAAAGTACATATTTTTTTATCTCATATTGTTCATTCTACAAAAAATTATTGTATATCCCATATTATTGCAAAGTTGACATGCTATAACATTGTTTCCATATTTAGGTCCAAATTGATTAGTCTGTAATCTATGATCCCTAGCAATATGTCCAAAATTATTACACTTATAACACATAACTCCATTTCTTATGAAATTTAGTGCTCCTAATGATCTACTAGATGTAGGGTTAGTACTTTCATAGCTTCCATTATTATATCTAAGTTTCCTAAATTTATTAGATTTATGTCCATAAGAAAAGAAATTATAACAATAATCAAAAAGGGTTTAGTATACTTACATGTACAACCCTTATTCATATGTCCAATATTATTACATGTAAAGCATCTTCCATTAAATTGTTTCCTTCTTCAAGTTGTTTAGGTTGATTAGGTACATATTTGTCAAAATCTTCTTGTTGATTAGGTTGTTGGTTTACTAGATCTTGTTCCTTAGTAACTTCATATCATTTAAATGGTTCTCCTTCAGCGTATCCAATTCATGTCTTGTCTTCAACCACTCTTTGTGCTATAATCTTCTCAAGAAGATTCTAAGTGATTGAATATAACTTCTCAAGATGTTTCTTTGTCTTAGTAAGTTCTCCTTTTACAATAGTGTTGTATTTCTCAAGTTTTATATACTATAGATTTGTAGTCTAAAGTTCAGATGTCACCTTGGTAAGTTTGGATTTCAGATCTAAATTCTCATATCTCAAATCTAATTCTTTTCTTTTCATTTTCTATCATGCTCATCTTCATCTTTGTAATCTCAAGCTCATTCTTAATAATTTCATTATCCTTCTTAAGCTTAGAAAGTACTTCAAAATCCTTGATCTGATCATGTGACTCTTTTGCCTTGGTTTTAGGTGATTCAACTTGCTCTTTCAATTTTTGAATGAAGTCGTGTGCATCTCTAAGGTTGATCTTCATTTTTTTTCTTTCCTTTGTAACTATATAAAGTTACTCAAGGGCTTACTCAATATTATTTATTAACTAATCCATATCCATAGAGATATTACTTAAGTTGTTAAGCCTCCTTTAATTAATTGAGCTCTAATACCAATTGTTAGAAATAGGGAATACTGAGAGGCATAGGGGGAAACAATGTTTCACAAAATTTTGTCCAAATATGGATATCATTAAGAAAATTTAAACTTGCATATATGATCAATCTAATATAAATATAAATATAACCATAATACAATGTAACTCATAACACCATTATTTTTCAATTATGGAAACCCTAGCCAAGGAAAAACTATTGAAAATGGATTGAAAAAAATAAAAGAGGGAGATTGTTGAGAATAGATTGAAGAAGACCATCAAAGAGGGAGATTGTTGGAACATACAAGTATGATCAATATGTTTCAATTATTGTTTTGTTACTGATGTCTAATGGAGACACAACCAAAGACTAGAATGAACACATAGGAAAAGGGAAATATTATTATCAACGAAAAAAATGCCCTATGGGCTTAAAATAGTATGATTCTAGAGAAAGAAATCCTCCACATAGTACGTTCTCTCTAACTCCACTAAGAACTACCTTTACAATGCTAGAAATATTCTTAAATAGACCCCAATTTTTTTAGGGTTAGGAATAAATTCTAGAATATGCTAGTTGGCATCCACTTCAAAAATAGAAGGTTCTAGAAATCACATTAGAAGTTAGTGTAAAATTAGAAGAATCCAAAAATGATAGCCCAACTTCCAAGAGGCATAACTTTTGAACGGGGACTCTGATTGATGAACTGTTTACATTTTTGGAAAGCTCTCAAAGTGCTTTACAACCCTTTATATGAGATTTTCTCATCCCCCATTTTTCAGCCCCATAAAAGGCCATTTAGTGCCCCATATCTGACTTTGAAGCATTCTCACGAGGTCTCCAAGAAACTTAAAACTGCAATAACTTTCTAACCGTAAAGTCTTTTGACCTAATTCTTTTTTTGGAGTGCTTAAAATTATAGTATAAACATCCCTCAAAATTGAATTCTCTAAGTCATCATAACTTTGGCTCAATTACAAAATAACTCATTTTCTACATTTACACATATTCTAAGGTGCTTACAAGCTCTAACCCAAAAAACTAATAGTAAATTGTGAGAGTTGAAACCTTTATTTGACCCAAATGGGTATCTAGAAATAAAAACACATTAAATAAAAACTACCTCTAAGAATATTTTTGGGTGAAACAAGATTGCCCTTACACCACTGGATGCTCCTATATCAATGTCAAACATGTTATTTACTAGTAAGACAACTACTTATATGATTTAAGTACTATCACTTAGTTGATTAATGAAGAGGATTTGATCAAAAGATGTAACAAAAGCACCTAGAGGAAAGGTTGAGTTATGATTATGTAATGAAGTACAAGATTCAGTTAAGACATTGATAACATGATGCATTGATAATCTACATAAGGTTACAAAGGCTAGTTACATTAAGAAAGTTTAGAAGAAGAAGTTACACAAAGGTTGTTTGCCAAGCTTGACCAAGTGGATAGTAGGTGCTAAGAAAAGTCGGTACAAGTCGAGAAGAAAATTAGTTGGAGCAAGTAAAATTTTATTTTAGTGTATGCCAAGAAAAATAGTAGATGCCAAGTAAAGTTTAATTGATGTCGAGCACCAGTAAACTTTAGTTTGTGCTGAGTGATTTCACAGAGGATGTCAAGAAATACATTATGTGTCAAGCATTAGAAGCTATATAATGTCGAGGATGCATTATTTAAAAGATTATGAATTTGATGGATCTAAGACAACAACTTTGTTTTCTTGGAATTTGTGAACTAGGTGAAAGATAGGATTCATGAGTTAGTGGAACATAATTGAAGGTAAACCATTTTTATGAAAATTCAAAGAGGATTCAAGTAGAAGTTTCTAGAAGAGATATGAAATGTGGGATAGATTCATTGTATTATACCTAATCCATCCTAACCCTAAATTGGACAATGGAGAATGAGCAGCAAAAGATCTTGATTTCCTATTTATCAGGATGGTTGGTCAAAAGAAAATATGATTAAGTGCAAGAAAGGGTTTTGCTTCATCAAGTGACCTAAAAGGAGAGATTGAATTGGCATATTAAGCAAGAAGGCTTAAGGATATGAATGCTTGAAGGGTGAACAAGATGTCAAAGCTAAAAAGTAAGAAGGCCAAGTAGAATGGATGACTAAAATAGTGATCTGTAATCTAAAAATGAAGTTATAAGTTGTTATCAGATCAAGCCTTGCTATTACTCTCTAACAATTGTATCAATCTAGGGTAAATCCTTTGGATTAAGGTTGACCTAACAATCATTTTTAAATCCTTTAACTAGGTGACATTCCAAGTGAATGGTCTAAAGTCGTCTATCAAGGCTCACACCAAATAGGGTGATTAAAATCCTTTAACAAGATCACATTAATAGTGTATATTGTAACCTTTAATAGGGTTGGCCTTTCATAGAGCATCACTTCAAAAGAGTGAAAAAGAGTAGCATGTTACTAGTTGTTTTTCTCAAATTGGGTTTCCGTGCAAATCATTGTGTCAAGTGGGTTGATGAATCTATTATGTTTCTTGTTTACATTTCTACAAATTGATTTGATAGTAACCTACAAGTTTTAAGTGATTGCATAATCTTATGGATGCATGCATGATGAAGAATGTTTATGGATTCACTAAGCTATGAAAATTTTTGTTTATACATCTAGACCTTGAATAACTGATTCACCCACCCCCCTCTCAGTTATTCTAAAAGTATTCCAACAATTGGTATCAGAGCCATGTGCTTAAGAGGACTAGTTTGAAGGTACTAGAAGCACAAAGATCAAGATGTCAAAAAGAGAAGTACCAAAGCTCAACAAAGATAACTTTCCTACATGGAAAAGTTTGATGAAGCTGCACCTTGGAGAACTTGGAGATCATGCATAAGCTACCAGTACCACTAAGCATGTTGACGCTATTGGAGCATCAACTACTAAGAATATGAGAAAGAAAAAAGAACATAACTAGGCAATGTTGGAGATTGCCTCTACCCTAAGTTATGTTGAATTTGATGATATCAAAGGCCTTGACAATGCAAGGAAAATGTGGGATGCCCTAGCCACCATCTATGGAGGAGACACCAAAGTTTTTAAAGCCAAAGCTAAAAGTCTTAGAGGTAAGTTTGATGATATGAGAATGGAAGAAGGCAAAAATATTGCTCAATATGTTGCAAGGATAAAAGAAGTAGTTAATGCAATAAGAGGAGCTAATGGAAAATTAGATGATGATATTGTGTTAAGAAAAAATTTAAGAACACTACTGCCTATATATGTTATTAGAGTCTTTGCAATTCAAGAACTAAGATGCATACTAGGGGATGGTCTTTCACTTGAAGGATTGGTAGGTAGACTTACTACTTTTGAGTTATCTAACTTTGATAATTACAAACCTGAGAGTATTGAATCCACTTTCAAAGCCAAAGTGTCATTGACAAAACCTGATGAGAAGAAGAAAAAGAAAAAGATAAAATACATATCCAGTGACAGTGATACAGATGAGGAGGATGTTGAACAACTTGAAGCATTACTAGAAAGAAGATTCCACAAAGGAAAAGGTAAGTTCAAAGGTAGAATTCCTATCATTTGTTTCAATTGCAATGAGGTTGGTCATATTGTTGCTAGATGTCCAAAAAGGAAAAATTACAAAGGTGGTGACAAGTACAAAATTAGAAGAGATGAAGATAGTATACAAAGACAAATGCAAAAAATTGATGCTACATTGCTGAAGAGGAAACATCTAATGAACATGATGATGAAGTAGTATATGTTGCAATGAAGGATGAATCTAATGAAGATGAGATGACTACACTTATGACCTGTGTAAACAAGAATGACAAGTGGATCATTGATAGTGGG
Organism: Cupressus sempervirens; assembly: GCA_028749045.1. Classification (NCBI taxonomy): domain Eukaryota; kingdom Viridiplantae; phylum Streptophyta; class Pinopsida; order Cupressales; family Cupressaceae; genus Cupressus; species Cupressus sempervirens. The sequence continues at coordinate 853,212,185 of CM053789.1, read as the reverse complement.
TGTTCACACCACATAACTGGAGACAAAAGTAAGTTCATTTCCTTGAATTTTTATGATGGAAATAGTGTAAGATTTGGTAATGATGCACCATGTTTGATAACAGGAAAAGGTTCTATCAAGCTCATAGATAAGATTTTATGTGACAATGCTTACTATGTTAAAGGACCTAACTATAATATTTTGAGTGTATCATAATTGAATAATTTGGGATGTAAGGTTGAATTTGAAAACAAGGTTGCTAAGATATATGACACAAATGGGAGACTGATTGGAAAAGGTGATCAAACTAGAAGTAATCTATTATCTCTTGATATAAATGATGCTACTTGTCTAATTGTAAAATTTGATGATGTATGGTTGTGGCACAAAAGGTTATGTCATGTTAATTTTGATAACTTGGTTAGTATCAATAACATGAGAAAAGTTACAGGATTGCCTAAGTTAAAGAAGCCTGATAATGCAATGTGCAAACAATGTCAATTGGGTAAGATGAAAAAGTCAAGTTTTAAGAGTAAAACTTATACTTCTAAAGGAATACTAGAGATTTTTCATACTGACCTATGTGGACCAATTAAAGTACAAAGCTACAAAGGAGATAAGTATATTATGTTGTTTGTTGATGATTATTCTAGAATGATGATGGCTATGTTTTTGAAAAAGAAATCTAATGCCTTACAAATATTTAAGTGGTAGTTGGCAAGAGTTGAAAAGGAAATAGGTAAAACTTTGAAATGTTTGAGATCTAACAGAGGAGGAGAATTCACATCAAATGAATTTGAGATGTTCTATAATGAGAGAGGAATCAAAAAACAAATATTTGCCCCAAAACCCCTCCACAAAATGGAATTGGTGAAAGGAGGAAAAGATTTGTAATGGACTATGCTAGAATACTCATGATGGAGAAGAATATTGCTTTGAAATACTAGAGAGAAGTTGTAAGTACAGTTGTCTATAACTCAAACCTTGTACAAATCAAGAAAGGTACTCATTCAACAACTTTTAAACTGTAATATGGATACTCACCCAATGCAAAATACTTTAAGGTATTTGGAAGAAAATGTTACATTCTTAAAGATTGCATAAATGGTAAACTTGATGCAAAAAGTGAAGAAGGTATATTCCTAGGATATTCCACATGAAGTAAAGCTTACAAGTATTTAAATAGTAACTCTAACAAAGTTGTGGAAAATGCAAATGTGAACTTTGATGAATATACAGAACTATATGAGGCTAAACCTATGAAAGAATTAGAAGAATACAAATCATTTGTATACTCTTATGAAGGTATACATGCTAAAGAAGATGCTACAAATCAAGCTACAAACCAATAGCAAGTTTTAGTGACTGTCAAGTCACATACTATGAAATCCAAGTTACATTTAGGAACTTACCTACATTCAAAAGCTGAGTTATAGAATGATGTTGAAGCACATTCAGATTTTAAGATTAGTAGAGATGTTGAGTTACCTAACAAAGATGTACAAAATGATTCTGAAACTAAAAGATCAAATCGAGACACAAGAGCTCAACCAAGATTGTCTAAATATGTCAAAAGGCATCATCCTACTGCACAAATTATTGGAGATAAAGATGCTAGACCAATGACAAGAAATGAATTGAAAAATAATATATGTTTGCTAAGTATGAAGGAACATAAAAAAGTAAAAGATGCATTAGAAGATGAAGACTAGAGTAAGGCCATGGAAGAAGAAATAGAACAAATTGAGAAACATAAGAAATGGACTCTAGTTCCTAGACTAGAAGACAAGAATGTGATTGGCACCAAGTGGGTATTGAGAAACAAACTAGATGAAAATGGTGAAGTAACAAGGAACAAGACAAGATTAGTCTATAAAGGATATGCACGAGAAGAAGTAATTGACTATGGAGAGACATTTTCTCATATTGCTAGATTGGAAGGAGTAAGCACTTACTTGCTTATTCTACATACAAAAGTTTCAAAGTTTATCAAATAAATGTTGAATCTACATTTCTAAATGGCATATTAGAGGAAGAAGTTTACATAGAATAGCCAGAAGGTTTTGTTGATGTTGACAATAAGAACATGGTATGCAAATTACACAAAGCTCTATATCATTTAAAACAAGCACCAAGAGCATGGTATGAGAGACTTCATAAGTATCTTGTGAAGATTGGATTTGAAAGAATTGATGATAACAACAATTTGTACATAAAGATAGAGAAAGGAAAAGGTATTTTGTTATCTAAAATTTTTGTTGATGATATCATATTTGGAGGTTAAGATGCCTTATGTAAAGCTTTTGCAAATGAAATGAAGCAAGAATTTGAAATGTCTATGTTCAGAGAGATCAAATTCTTTGTTGGTTTCCAAGTATATCTGATGAAATATGGTATATACATCACTTAGTCAAAATATGTCAAAGAAATACTTTTTTTTTTTGGATTGGAGGATTCAAAACCTATAAGTACACCAATGGTAATATGACTCAAATTTTCAAAGAATGATGATTCAACTAAAGTGAATCACATGTATAGATCTATGATTAGAAAATTACAATATGTGGTACATAGTAGACCTGACATTGCATTACTTGTAGGGATAGTTGAAAGATTCTTTGCTAACCCCAGGGAGAATCATTTGATGGCTATAAAGAGAATAATAAGATATCTAAAAGGAACAAAGGAATTTGGTCTATACTATAAGAAAAATGAAAATTTTGAATTAAGAGCCTACACTAATACTAATTGGGTTGGAAACATTAATGACAGAAAAAGCATCAATGGAGGAGCATTCTTCTTAGATAAGAGACTAGTTACATGGACTAGCAAGAAACAAAATTACACCTCACAATTTAGTGCTAAAGTTGAATATGTTGTTGTTGCTGTAAATTGTACAAACATTGTATGGATCATATAGCTAATCAAAGGTATGAAGGAAGAAATCACAAAACCAGTGATACTTTATTGTGATAATACAAGTGCTATCAATATATCAAAAAATCTTGTGATACACACAAAGACTAAGCACATTGCAATCAAGTATCATTACTTAAGAGAATTAGTCCAAGATAAAGAAGTGACGATGGAATATGTTAACACAAAAGAGAAAATTGCTAACTTCTTCACAAAATAATTACCAAAGGATGCTCATGATTATCTAAGAGGTAAACTAGGGGTGATACCCCTATTGAAGGCAATCTAAGTAACAAAGAGGAGTGCCTTGCATCAAATAGGCTTATTATCATATGTTACAAATTGATCTAGAGGATATTACTTTAGGAACTTCCTAAAGTAATCAAAGATATGAAAAGTAAAATTAGTCACAAGAAAGGTGACAAAGGGAGAAAATAAAGAAACTAAAAGGCTTATATTTGCATGTTAAGATGACAAGTCTTTGGCATTATTGTCAAAGAGGGAGAAACTACTAACCAAGAGAGATAATTGTCAAGGGAGATGAAGAAATTTAGTGATCAAGAGAATGATCAAGGGAAATAATTGTTGATCAAAAGAATTAATGATCAAGCTAGTATATTTAGCAAGCAAGATTTATTGATCAGAGTAAGGGAGACATTATTGTTCAAGAGAAATTTTTTTTGATCAAGAGCTATACAAAAGGGAGAAGAGTTATCAAAGAGGGAGAAATCCTAATCTACCTAGTAAGAGGGAGACAGAAGAAGAATTATTCAAAGGGAGCTATAAGAAAGAGTTTTGTAACCTATTCAAAAGATGGAAATTGTTGATAGAGGGAGAGATTTCAATACAAGGAATTATTTTTCTTTTTGGTAATGTCTCACTATTTTAACCTAGTTAGTTTGGTTAAACAAAGTGTTTTCAATTTGTTTGATTAGTTCAATTTTCCATCAATGCCAAAGAGGGAGATTGTTGAAAATAGATTGAAAACAATAAAAGAGGAAGATTGTTGAGAATAGATTAAAGTAGACCATTAAAGAGGGAGATTTTTAAAAGATCATACAAGTATGATCAATATGTTTCAATCATTATTTTGTCACTAATGTCAAACCTACTATTTGCTGGTAAGATAATTGCTTATATGATTTAAGTACTATCAGTTAGTTGATTGATGAAGAGGATTTGATCAAAAGAAGTAACAAAAGCACCTAGAGGAAAGGTTGAGTTATAATTATGTAATGAAGTACAAGAATCAGTTAAGACATTGATAACATGATGCATTGATAATTTTCTTAAGGTTACAAAGGCTGGTTACACTAAGAAAGTTTAGAACAAGTTACACAAAGGTTGTCTGCAAAGCTTGACCAAGTGAATAGTAGGTGCCAAGCAAAGTCAGTACAAGCTGAGTAGAAAATCAGTTGGAGCCAAGTAAAAGTTCATTCTAGTGTATGCTAAGTAGAATAGTGGATGCCAAGTAAAGTTTATTTGATGCTGAACACTAGTAACCTTTAGTTCGTGCTGAGTGATTTCATAAAGGATGTTGAGCAACATAGCATGTGCCAAGCATCAAAAGCTAGATAATGTCGAGCTGATGCATTATTTAAAAGATCATGAATTCAATGGATCTAAGCTGATAAGTTTGTTTTCTTGGAATTTGTGAACTAGGTGGAAGATAAGATTGATGAGCTGGTGGCACAAAGTTCAAGGTAAACCATTTTTAGGTGAATTCAAAGAGGATTCAAGTAGAAGTTTCTAGAAGAGATATGGAATGTGGAATAGATTCATTGTATCCTACCTAATCCATCCTAACCTTAAATTGGATGATGGAGAAAAAGAAACAAAAGATCTTGATTTCCTATTTATAGGGATGGTTGGTTAGTAGCAAAGGTGGTTAAGTATGAGAAAGGGTTTTTCTTCATCAAGTGACTTAAGAGGAGGGACTGCATTGGAATATTAAGCAAGAAGGCTTAAGGATATGAATGCTCAAAGGGTGAAAAAGTTGTCAAAGCTAAAAAGTAAGAAGGCCAAGAAGAATGGAGGATTGAAATGGTGATCTATAATATGCAATGAAATTGTAAGTTGTTATCAGATCAAGCCTTACTGTTACTCTCTAACAATTGTATTTAATCGAGGGTAAATCCTTTGGATTAAGGTTGACCTAATAGTTATTTATAAATCCTTTAACTAGGTGAAATTCCAAGTGAATGGTCTAAAGTCCTCTAATAAGGCTCACTACTAATAGGGTGATTGAAATCCTTTAATAGGGTTACATTTAACAGTGTGTATTGTAACCTTTAACAGGGTTGGCCTTTCATAGGGCATCACTTCAGAAGAGTGAAAAAGAGTAGCATGTTACTAGCGGTTTTTTCCAAATTGGGTTTCCACATAAATAATTGTGTCAAGTGTGTTGATGAGTCTATTATGTTTCATGTTTACATTTTTGCAAGTTGATTTGATAGTAACCTACAAGTTTTAAGTGATTGCATAATCTTATGGATGCATGCATGATGAAGAATGTTTTATGGGTTCACTAAGCTGTGAAATTTTTTTTTTATACAGCTGGACCTTGAATAATTGATTCACCTCCCCCCCCCCCCAACTCTCACTTATTCCAAAAATATTTCAACGAAAACCATGGTGGGGATGGCACCCACAAAATGATCCACTAATCAAAAGTATAGTGTAAAAGATATTGACCTTGCTAGGAGTCTATTACATTTGTATATTGTCTCTTCTCTTATTAGAGGAGTAGGCCTTGTTATAACCCTCAATATTATTAGGGGTACAAATAGAAAGCTAAGTCCACTACCCAAATATGTATATACAATAGTGCAATCTTTATACAAAAGATATAGATACAAAAAGATTTCTAACAAAGTTGATATCTTCAATATCTAATTTTTCCTTTGGGTGCCTCCAAAATAGATCATCCATTCATATTGTATTGTACTATCATTAGGCTTACATCAATACTAATTATAGAAAGTATCTATTCAAACATTATATCATTACAATACAATGTCACACTTATTACAAACAAACTTTCTTCCTTTATACCAAATTCTTTCATCCTATTAGCTTTGATGCTTGATACCTTGCTAAATATTTTGAATTAAATTTAACCATGTATGTATTAACATTTAGGATTTTGTGCCAACATTTTTTAGTCATTATTTTGGTAAACCAAAATAATCCCATAGCCAAAATGCTTGTACTCTATCATCTAGTCTTTGATGCTTATTATAACATGTAACTAGAAAAATGTCCATAACTTGACCTATACAATGATTCTTCTTGTGAAATTTTAACCACATTCTCTATACATCTTGTACTACCTTCCCTTAATAGTGCATAGCCTCATGTGCTTATAGTAAATCATGTTAAACAAATACTTTGTTTGTTTAATGTTTTTTTGAATAATGCTTAGATAACTTTCTAAATCCAAGCATCCAAAACTCCATAATATGTTTTCCCTGTTCATAGTAGGTGTATATTTCCATAAATGACAACCTTGTATCATCCTCATACATCTTCTTATCCAAATTTTCAACAATATCCAATCCCCTTGAGATATCTAAAGATTTTCTTTGGAGTGACCAAATGAGATTCATTGGGATTAGAGGAGAATCTAGCCACTAACCTAACTACCTATGTTATATCTGGTCTATTGTGTACCACATAATTTATCTTACCAATAATTTATATATATATTATCTCGTTCATGTCTTTATAATCATCTTCCTTGGATAGTTTTCAACTGGTTGAGATAGGAGTACCAACTAGTTTTGAGTCTTCTAAGATAAAAGTCTTTAAGATCTCTCTCACATTCTTGGTATGGCTTTTGTAGATACCATATTTAAGTTGGGATACCTACAATCCTATAAATGAATCTATCTCTCTAATAATAGACATCTTAAACTCATTTTTCATCTTATCTACAAATGCAATGCTCAACTTATATTTCACCAAAAAAGATATCATCTACAAATGTTTCTACAATCAATAGCCTATCATCATTCTCAGCTTTTAGATACATATTGGTGTTGAAGCTAATGAAAGATCAACCCCACAACTCCCAAGAATCACCTGTATACAAACACCTATCACAAAAGAGAGAAGCAAAAGGCTATGGAGGTTGAAATTACTAGATCCATAGATGAGACATTCTTGATGAGCAAAAAGAAAGATTGCTATTATCAAAAGTGAATGAATAAATTACAAAGAGATCAATCCATATAAAATGATATCAAACCCCTAACTGGGTAAAACCTAGGTTGCATGATAATAATTAATAAACAAATTAATTATTATATGCCTAAAGTTTATCTTAAGTAAAATAGAGACAATAAGTTAATAATTAAATCAAAATGATTTAATTAATAAGGAAATATCTTATTACTTCAACACCCCCCCTCCCCCAAGATAAACTTAAGGAGTAGCTAAAAACCTATAAAGTACAATTGAAAGAAAATTGGGTCTTAGCAACAAGGCCTGATGAGGTACCCAAGGAAAACAAAATCTTTGTAAAGAGGAGAAAGAAAACCACATGGGAAAAACCATACTCCAAAAAGAGATAGAAAGAATGTTCCAAAAGATAGGAACAAAAGAATGACCATGAAGAACACCACTAAAACATGAAGTTACAAATGTTGCTGATCTGAAGAACCTCCACTATATAGAACATGACTATGTAGAGAAGACTAAGTCTGAAGAGCTGATCAATCGAAGATGGAAGGTATCTTCATGACCTCCAAAAAGAGGCAATGAAATAATATATATATGGAAAATGATCCATCTCACTAAAATGCATAGGTATCCAACCACTACAATCACCTAGTACATAGGATCAAATATTGAATACATAGCTCACTTCATCAAACAAAGAAAGCTATAGAACCCAAAAGAAAAACCCTATAATCCTGAGAGGTAAGACATGAACATTGAAGTTGAATGTAATATCTCCTACAGAAAGAAGAACCAAAAATATTGAGAGTGCAAAAGAAGTACAAACACTTATAATGGCATGTGTCATCGACACATCATGATGTTAATGTCATGGAAGAAACACTCACTTGACAAAGGAAGATAGTGAATATGGGCAGCATGAAACCCTCCAAGGCACTTTATAATGTAGTGTGAGTTCAAAGAAACACAAAGATGTGCAAGATCCTAAAATACAATAGAGTGGCACTTTATCTTAGTGCATTTTGCAAAAATACTACAAAAGGATGTCAACAAAGATCAAAAGAGACATAAGGTTGATATAATATATAGTATAACCCATGAAAAATCATTTGAAATAACAAAATCAATCCCTAAACCTGAGAAAACCAAGATATCCATTAGAATGCACAAAATAAAAAAATAAACAAGATGTGGAGTAGAATTTGGAAAATAGAATGTTTCAAAATATGTCTCCTAGAGTGAAAAATAGAACTTATAACTTTGATAGCCAAAATAAGCCATCAAATGGCATAAAAAATCTAAATAAACTTCACCATCACAATGGTCTCAAAATCAGCTTTTTGGAAATATCTTTTTTGCAAAGAACAGAGTCTGGATGAGCAAGTTATGGCCAAAAAACCACATGTATTTCCAAAAAAAGTGTTGGAAAGCAAATAAAATTGCTGCCTCAAGATCCATGCCAAAATATCTTGAAACTAGTACACATCAACACCAAAAATTGCCTCAGGAAGCATGTTAATTTTGTACCAAAATTGTCTCGATTTCTATACAAAAAATCTTGACTTTTGTGCCAAAAATAAAAAAATCATCACATCGATAAATGTGCCAATAATCTTGATTTTCATACTAAAATTCAAAAAATTGCTGCCTCAGGAGACATGACATAAATCTTAATTTCTAAAACAAAAAAAATCATGATTTGCATAACAAAAATATGAAAATCACTGGCTCGGGAAATGTACAAAAAAAATTAGAAAATCATCACCTCAAGAAACATGCCCAATTTGGGAGCAAAATATTTTTTTGCCTCATTCCAACTATGTCCAAATTCAACAAATTTTATATGAAAATAGGGGTTTTTGGGTGCTCTGAGCTCAACAGTGATGTCCATTTAAGCTTAAAGTGCACCAAAAATTAGAGACCCTCTAGATTCAATACAAATAACTCTAAAAAATAAAACCCTCTAAAAGAAAAAGCACATATCTAAAATCCAAGCCAAACTTCTCATAAACAAAATAGGGGCATGTAGATCTAGAGCTCTGATACCATGTTGAATTTGATGAAAGATCAGCCCCACAACTCCCAAGAATCACCTACATGCAAACACCTATCACAAAAGAGAGAAGAAAAAGCCTATGGAGGCTAAAATTGTTAGATCCATAGATGAGACATTCCTGATGAGTAAAAAGAAAGATTTCTATTATCAAAAGTGAATGAATAAATTACAAAGAGATCAATCCTTATAAGAGGAGATCAAAATCCTAACATGGTAAAACCTAGGTTTCATGATAATAATTAATAAAAGAATTAATTATTATATGCCTAAGGTTTAGCTTAAGTAAACTAGAGATGATAAGTGACTTAATAATTAAATCAAAATTATTTAATTAATAAGGCAATATCTTATTACTCTAACAATTGGTCTTATCAATTATTTTAATAAAGACAATCTTAATTGAGTATGAATACATTATTTAATATCATTCCCTTGGTGCCTAATTCAATCCATACAAATATTTCTATAGTTTATAGATCATGTTCTTGGCTCCTGAATTGGCAAGTTGTTCAATGTATACCTCTTCTTCTAAGACATCATTAAGAAAAGATGACTTAACATCCATTTTATATACCTTGAATCCTTTATAAGAAGTGTGTGAAAGAAATATCCTTTCTCCTTCAAATTTGACTATAGTTGCAAACATTTCTCCATTGTTCAAGACTTCCTCTTGTGCATAATCTTTGCACACCAATCATTCCTTGTTCTTTACTAATATGCCTATCACAATGATCTTGTTTCTAAAACCCCACTTGGTACCAATCATATTATAACCAATCATTTTGGGTACTAATTTCCAAGTCTTGGTCTTCTTAATCTATTCCTACTTTTCTTTCATAGCTTTCACATATTCTTCATCTTTCAATGTATCTCTCACTACTTTTGGTTTAAATTTAGATAGAAAATAAGTACCTTCTATTTCCTTCCATAGCTTTCACCCAATCTTCATATTTCAATGTATCTTTCACTATTTTTGGTTTAAATTTAGATATAAAATAGGTACCTTCTATTTCCTTCATTCTTGTTAACACACCATTAGTTTTTCCACCAATAATTTGATTTGGGGAATGATTCAAATTCACATACTTGGTAATATCAATTCAGTTCTAGGAGTTTCCTTAACTACTTTAATTAGTTCATTTTCATTGATTTGTTCTTCTATTGGTTTTTTTGCAATATTCTATTCCACCAAACACACACACACACACACATGACCATTTCAATTTTTGATGAATTTTGGGAGCTAAGAGATAGAGAGGGGAGGAGTACAAAGGGGAGGAAATTACTGTAATGATAGGTGATTTCCAAACTAGAGGCATGGTTTTTAGAGATGGGACAAAGGAGAATTAAACACATAGTGTTTTAAGAAGGATTTAAAAACAAATGTTAAGAGTTTAGACATTGATCTCTTAGAAGAAATTGAAGATGATATTGCATTGTGGGTAAAAATGGTTGTTATTGGAAGATTTTTTGGAGGTTGTTTGAAGAGAAAACAAATCAAAGAATGGATTCTAGAACATTGAAGCAAGGAAGTTGTTATTAAATTCATTCTGAAAGGATTGTTCATTGTAATCTTTAAAGAAGTCAAGGATCATGAGACGATTCTCAATAAACAAAACTAGTCACTTCCTCTGTATTTGCAACCATGGAAACAAAATTTTGATCCTACACCATTAGAAATTTATCAGTCTCCCATTTGGATTTGGTTATACAATTTACCATTAGAATACTAGGGTGATTCTAGTTTGGAATGTATAGATAGATCGATGGGCACATTGTTAGAAGTGGACAAATCAATTATTGGTAATGATTCATACCTTTATGCCATAATGAATATTGTGGTGGTCCAAAATATTCCATCTTTTATTTATTTGAAAGGAGGTAATTTCTCTTGGAAGTAACAGGTTGAAGTTGAAACATCCACTCTTGAGTGCACTAGATGTGGTCTCAAATCTCACACAATGACAAATTAAAGAGTCTATGTTCAACTTGACAAAGTTTGGATTCCAAAGGCAAAATCTCAAAAAATGGTTATGAAAACTTTTCCACAGGAACAAAACGCTCCATTAACATTTTCTCTGATTGCCACCCCTATGGAGGAAGGGAAATGCTCTGGCTCTACATAGGTAAAGATGCACAAAGAAAATAAACTTGTGGTGACCAATCTGCAATGCATCGAGGCTTGCTTGAATACCAAGATTGAATATGCTAGGGAATCAATGGAAAATTTCCTTTTAGGTGATTCTTTGGATAGTATATAATTGAGATTCATTAGTCAATCTACTAATGTTAGTTTAAGCAAGGTTAAAGGAGGGAGGGGGCAATGATCTAATAGGAAATTGAGAGAAGAGAGGGCTAAGGAGAAAGGTAATATCAGTGTGGTAGATTTTATGAAGAAGACCAAGGGAATAGGGATCTCCCTTGGAGAGAAATCAAGATCATCACTTGGAATGTCATGGGCCTATCTACTCCTAACAGAATATGCTTGATAAAATGAGTGTTATTAAAGTTTGAAAGTGACATTGTTTTGTTGCAAGAGACTAAATTATGCTTGGATAAAGCTCTCATCTTTCTCTATTTGTGTAGTAGTTATTAAAGCTGCATTCAAGTTGCATGTGGTTTGGTAGGCGAGTTGGGCTTTTTGTGGAAACCTTGTTCTATGAAGATGCAAGAGTTGGAAAAACACGAAAATTGGTTGTACTGTTAGGTAGTCAGCATCAAAGATGATCTATTTTTTCATCTATTCAATATTTATGGTCTGATTAAAACTAAGGCAAAATCATAGTTATGGACAACATTATCTTCTAAGATTGTTTCTCTCAAGGATGACGAGATTATTCTAGCAGGATATTTCAATGCTCTATTGCACTTGGATTAGAAATTAGGTGGCTTGAGGATCTCTAATCAATTCATGGAAGATTTTAAAGATTTTGTGTTTCAAAATCAATTATTTGATGTGATCCCCATGAATGGAAGATTTACATGGACTAATAGATGGGATAATTTTTCCAAGATTTCTAAAAGATTGGATAGATTTTTGGTTGGTCCCTTTTGGCTCAACTCTTCTTTTAGCCTATATACAAGCATTCTTCCTATTTCCTTGTCAAATAATTTTCCAATTCAATTAAGTTTTCTGGTAGATAACCATTGTTATAAAGGTTTTTTCTAATTTTAGAATATGTAGTGGAGGGACAAGGATTTTCTTCCTAAGGTGGAAAGCTAGTGGAAAAAGAGTAACATTTACAAGGGTACCCCAAGTTTAACTTTTGTTCAAAGACTCAAACTAGTTAAAGATAAGATTAAAAGTTGGAATAAGTATACCTTTGAAAACATATTTCAAGAAAATTTTAGGTTGGAGGCTAAATTGGAGGATCTTAATCAAATTATCATAAATGCAGGCATGTCTAATGTGGAATTTGGAAAAGAGAAATTACTTAAAAGTGAACTGGTGGAGCTTTTGCACAAAGAAGAAATTTATTAGAGAGATAAGTCTAAGGAATTATGGGTTTGGGATGGGGACTTAAACAAAAAAAATTTCCATGCTTCTATTAAATCCAAAAGAGTCTCCAATAGAATTAACCACATACAAGATGAGTAGGGGAGGTATTTTGACAACTTGACAAAAATTGAACAAATTATGGTTAGTCATTTTCAAACTATTTTAGGAGCTTCTCTTGACACTATAGCTTAGATTCCCTTGGTTACATTGGATGCTATAGATTGAATCATATCGACTAAAGATAATATATAGCTCATGAGAACATTCACTCTCCAAGAGATTAAAAAGCCACTTTTGACAATCCTCCTTACAAAGTGATGGGGCCAGATGTGTTTCCTTCATAATTCTTTCAAAAATGTTGGGATTTCATGGGCTCTAACATTTTCAATGTGGTAGAATCTTTTAGGAGAAAGGGGCAATTCATGAAGGAATTGAATAATATAGTTATCACTTTGATTCCAAAGAAACATAATTGTTCATCAATGGATGATTTTTTCCCAACCTCTTTATGTAATACTCTATATAAAATTTTGTCTAAAGCCATGGCTAATGGACTAAAATACATTCTCAACAAGATAGTCTCTATAGAACAGCATGGTCTCATGTCGAGTCATGAAATTATGGATAGCATTCTATTGGTAGGTGAGTTAATTCATAGCTTACAATCCACAAAGAAATCAGGTATGAATATTAAGATGTCAACAAAGCTTATGATAGATTTTAACGGCCCTTATTATAGAAATTTCTTTCTAGATTTAGTTTTATTCAAGATTGAATAAAATATATTTCTTTTTGCATGTCATCTATTCATTTCTCCATATTCGTAATTGCAACAGTATGTGGTTTTTTCCAAGCAACTAATGGGTTGAGACAAGGTGATCCCATGTCTTCTTTTCTATTTGTATTGATGGTAGAATTTCTAGGTAGATTCATTGGGAAATAGACCTCACTTGGTAGATGGAGAGGGATCTCTATCCACAACAAGTTGGACTCTTTTTCTCACTTCCAATTTGTTGTTGATGTAATTCTATTTGGGGAGGCTACCATTAAGGAGGCTAAGATATCAAGGAGGTATTGGACATATATGAAAGAGAATTGGTCCAAAGTATGAATATTCACAAATCAAAGATGTACTTTCTCAACACCAACTGTAGATGGAGGGTAAACATATTAGCCACTCTAGGTTTCAAGCAAGACACATTCTTGATCATTTATTTAGGTGTACATATTTTTCTGAGTTAGGTGGATAAAATATTTTGTGAGGAAATCATTAACAAATGTTGGGGGGAAACTGCATCATGGAAGAACAAGTGGCTTTCTTAGGCTGGGAGGATCCTTTTGATTAAATTTGTTTTATCAGCCATTCCAATTTATTATTTGTCAGTTTATAAACTCTTGAATGGAGTATCTAGCAGTTTGGAAAGTATCTTCAAGAAGTTTCTTTGGGAGGGTTCAAAAGATGAGCAGAAGATTCCCCTTATTAGTTGGGATATAACCTGTTTGGAAAAAGAAGATGGAGGGCTAGGTCTCCGTAAAATGTCTTTACAAAATTAGGCATTAGATGCCAAGTTGTCTTGGAAATTTTATAAGACTCCAAAGAAACTGTGGCATCAGATCATGGTGGTAAAGTATCTTGACACGTGGGAACTAGAAATTTTTTTGACTATAGCAAATGCACCCAATGAATCTCATTTTTGGAGACACATTTGGGAGAGTTGTGAGTTAATAATAAGGCATCTATCATGGAAGATTGGCAATGGGTGAAGAGTGAGATTTTGGATGGATTCATGGAATGGGGATCTTCCTTATATTGACTCCTTCTTAGATTAAGACTGGGTTAATCTTATGAAAGCCTCAGAGGGCCAATGGGTTGCGGATTACATGGTGTTTGATTCTCTATCCTATTTGAGGGAAAGTTGGAGGTTCATAAGACATGCCTCTTCACCTCATTTTAATACTTTACATAATATACTCTTTAACAAAATTGTGCTTTTCTCATCTTCCAAAGACTCTTTAATTTTGTTTACTTCCAAATTAGGAGTATATAAGTTCAATCTAGGCTATGAACTACTTAAGCAAAGGAAAATCAATCCATTATGGCCATCAAAGCTTTGTTGGGGTAAAGGGCCTTTACCAAAGGTAGTGACTTTTCTTTGGGTAGCATTGCATGGAAGGATCCTAATTGGTAGCAGATTGAAATTGATAGGTGTTGTAGGTCCCAATTGGTGCATTTTATGTAAGAAAGTAGAGGAAATGATAGATCATTTTCTATTTTGGTTCCCTTTTGCATGTGAATGCTAGGATAAGTTGTTAGATAGGATGCGGTGGTTTGTTGTCAGAAATTACTCCTTATTTGAGTTTCTATCTTCGTGGCCCATGGATAGAGTAAAGTGTAAATAAAGATTTCTTTGGTTAGTGAGTCTATCAATGCTGGTGTGGCATAAATGGAAGGAGTGGAATTGAGGGATTTTTAAGGAGGCATGTTTGATAGTAAGTGAGTTGAAACGTAGGATTCACAAATCCATTGAGGAAGTTTTCATTTCTAGAACTCATGGTCTGCACTATCACTATCAGTCGAGATGGGACTTTGATATGGAAAGGTCATGGCAATTCAAACTACATGGGGATCACATGATCATAAAAAAGAAGGGTCAAAGGATTATCATAGTTTGGCAGGCTCTTTCGTCAAGCTGGAAGAAATTGAACATTGATGGTGCCAACAAAAGCAAATGTGGTTTAGGAGCAATCATCAAGGATGATCAAGGAAAATTTTTGCAAGGCATTTCTCATAGTGCTTGGATAACTACCAACAATCTAACCAAGATATCAACTTTAGAGGTAGGGTTACATTGGTTCTCTAAGAATGGTATAGATAATTTAGTAATAGAGGGAGATTCTAAAATCATAATAAATAGTGTGGCTAGAGAAAAAAATTGTAGCTAGAGATTAGCTAATTGGTTGTCGAGGATAGATGAAGCATTCAAATCATTGCGAGATTACCACATTCAACATGTATTTCATGAAGGGAACAAATTTGTGGACTATCTGGAAAATCTAGGGATAAATTCTATTTAGAGAAGGTGTTTGGATAGGATGATCTTATCCCAATGAGTCTACACAAAGTCATTATGATAAACATTGCAACACTCCCCAGATTTTGGATTACGTAGTTCAGTCAGGCTTAGCTGGCATGACAAGAGGGAGGTGGTAGCTATTGTACAATTTTTTGGTCCCTAATATCTTTGCTACTATCCTTCAAATCCACGATGAGGATTCTAGCAGATCCAAAGTAGGTTTCGAGCTTGATATAAGGAGTAGAGCCTTCATACTTTGGACACAATTTTGTAGTAGCATTATGAAAACTTTCTTGGGCATAAATTGCATATGTACTCAAGTGAAGTTGCTAGAGGAGACACTAGAGGAGCTAATAAATAGGATTTTCAAACTCACCAATAATCAAGAGAAGGAGACTATGATCACTTTACTGGGGGTAAAATATTGGGTAGGAGGACATGTTCATGATGGAAAGCTTGTATTTGATATTTTTCAGCCCATCATCCAAGTTTCAGGACACCCAATGCCAACTTTTGGTATGATTCGTAGAATGATTTTTGAGGAGTTATACTTCAAGGTGCTCAATGCTATGGATATGATAGACACTAATATCTCTGATGGTGATTTGCTAGGATATTTTTGTTTGGAGGCTAAAGGGAAGAAGAAGATTATGAAGAAGGCATGGGCATTGTTTAAGTCATGCATAATAAAGGAGAATGATATGAGTAAATTTGAGGCCTTCAATTAGGCTAATGTTAATCTCTTCCCAGAAGAAGCTACTGCTAGGCTGATATCTATTGGTAAAGGAATTGACTACTTGTATCATTAAAGTTGGGTAGCCTAGCTTGTTTTGGATCAATTTTTTGTATCTGGAGAGATATCTCCAATATCATTTGTAAGTTCTATTTTTTTTATATAAAGGGTATTGACCTCTAGGCAGAGCTTGCTTATATATATATATATATATATATATATATATGAAACCATCAATAGTCTTCAGGTTCTCTTTTGTTGGATTCATCATTTTATTTTGATTATTCATCAATTCTCACATTTTCAATTTCTAATATCTTGTTGGTTCTCTTTTTCAAACATTTTTATGTCTTTTTTTTTGTAGAATACACTAGTAATATCCAATTGTCACCTAAATTTTTATATATCTCTTTATGTATCATGTTTTCCAAAAAACTTTGGCATAACTCAAACAAGGTGAACAACTATGCCACAATTCATAAGGAGTTTTATTTTTACCTTTCTTCAGTTGGACTCTATTCAATTTTAAAACTACAGTACTCATCACTTCTCTCTAAAATTCCTGAGCAACATCCTTATGAATCATTATTGTCCTAGCAAAAACAATTATAGATCTATTTCTTCTTTCAAAAATTTCATTCTATTGAGGTGTTATAGGAGCTAACATATGCCTTTTAATTCCATTTTCTTCAAAGTATGTATTAAATTCAGGTGATGTGAACTCACCACCTTTATCTGATCTAATACTTTAGAATCTTATGGACATCCTTCTCTACTCTAGCTTTGAAGTTCTTAAACATGTAAAAATCTTTAGACTTTTTGTGTTTCCAAAATAAAATAATAATGAGTATTTTAATGACAAGAATAAGAATAGACTAGATAAAATCTAGAAAAAGGAGCAAGAGATAAAGGAGACTTCTACAATCATAAAAGTTTATTTGTATTCTTTAGATGAGAGATTTAAATCATACATTTGTAATGCCCCGCCAAGGGATCCAAAAGAATTAACCTAGAGTTTCACTAAGTTTGCTAAACATTTTTTTTTTTTTTTAAAAGTAAGAATGTATATCATACACATCAAACACATAGTAGCGGAAGCAATAACATGAAATCATCAACAAACATACATCACAAGTTACATTCCTTAAGGATCCCAAGACGTTGAGTCACATTTAAATTTAATTAATTCTAAGTCTAACAACTACCACATCCACATGAAAGAATAATAAGAAAATCCAATGTCCATAATATACATTTTTTTCGAATGCCTCTTGGCAATTTAATTCGGAATGCTCAATCATCCACTGTACATGTCACAGGGTATGAAAGGCTTAAAAGAATATACATATGTAAAGATAAAGATACATCATCCTCAAATCCATGATACAAAGTACAGTAAAATAAATGAAACTAATAACATACCTGATACATCCATACATCCATAATGATAAAACATCTATCATAAAATCTAACCATCCATCATAGTAATCCAAGAACATAGTGAAGGTAAATGCCAACCAAGAAAGCTCCAGCCACGGTGACCACGGACGGATCTCAATGGTAAGAGTAAAAAGCACTACCACTCGACCGCGTGGAACCTAAATGGTCCACTCCCACCGCACTAAGGAGATAGTCTCAAGTCCCAAACAAGGTATCAAAACACAAAACACAAGTACTCTCTAAGTCTGGGAAATCCTAAAAGTACACTAACGCAAAGGTTCCAACATAGATAGACATCTAGACCCAAAGGCACCACAAAGACACGTAGGAAACCTGCTATGCAAGCAGGAAAGTGTCATCACAAAAGTCACGTAGAAGTTACCCGAGCAATCCCTTAGGAATCTCGGGTCCCTAGTGATCCCTGCGGCCACTAGTATCCTCTCGTACTGACGAGGCATACTGCGAAATGGAAGGTCGTAACCAAGTTTTCTCTCTACCCCATCCTAGCCTGTACTAGCACTCAAGGCATGGGAGAGAACATACAATTATCTTATTAGGTTCATTTAAGTCAGTATTTAGGTGAGATGTTTTCACTTGTTAAAACAACTTACAATGGGTTACTCCAGGTAGCCTCTTAGGGCCCCGATCCCCATTGCAAGCCACTTCACGACACTACACATAGATAACCTACCCTAGGCTCATGAAATCACAAATCAAAGAATCATAATAAAATCACCTCAGTCCTATACAAGCAACTGAAAAACATCATAAAAGATAAGCCACAAAAATTACATCAGTTCTTCATGAGCAACAGGTAAGCATCAAATAATAATCATATGATCACAAAAGTTCTCTATCAGCAACTGAAGGCATCAATGATAAATCACAATACTGATCAAAGACTCCAAAATGGTCAAGTCAACACATGACATCATCAAGAACATAACAAACACTTCAGTCCTCTCAAGCGACCGAAAGCAATCCAAGTATAACTGATTGAGACTCAAAAATGGTTATCAAATATAACTGATCAAGACTCAAAAATGGTTATCCAATATAACTAATTGATGACTCAAAAATGGTTAAGTCAGGTATCTTATATACATACACTTCAGCTTCATACCAGGAAACTAGAAAGCAATAACAAACAGTAAATACAATCATGTCATAGAGCACTCCTTCACATTACCAGGTCAGATTAAGAAAGATCGAGACCAAATCATCATAACATCACATTCACAACCCCAAGCCTCTGGTAACAACCTAAACTAGTCAACACTAGAACAATCCCCAAAACTCCAAAAGCACAGACAGAACAATAAAACAGTACAGTTCATATCTTGGAATTGATTTCAAATACACAGTAGGGTTAAAAGTAAAGTTTCAGTCTGCATTTCAAAGTATGTTTTAAGTAAGAAGATTCTCTTATTACCCTATAGTTAACCCATATATTTGTTGAATGAAAATAAGGATTTATTCCCATAATTCTTGAAATCGATTTTCTAAAAGATAAATATACTTAACATTATTAAATTTTATTTATCAATTATTAATTAATTAATCAACAATCATTAACAATTTTCTTTAAAACAATATATATATATATATATTTATATATTTATATTGTTAATTAACTTAATTAATTAACAACTAAAATTTATAGTTTAATTTTATTAATAATTTTTATTATAATAACCTTATTATTATTATTTTAATAATAAGTTTTATAATAAATTTTAAGTGGACCATTTAGGTTCCACGCGGTCGAGTGGTAGTGCTTTTTACTCTTACCATTGAGATCCGTCCATGGTCACCGTGGCTGGAGCTTTCTTGGTTGGCATTTACCTTCACTATGTTCTTGGATTATTATGATGGATGGTTAGATTTTATGATAGATGTTTTATCATTATGGATGTATGGATGTATCAGGTATGTTATTAGTTTCATTTATTTTACTGTACTTTGTATCATGGATTTGAGGATGATGTATCTTTACCTTTACATATGTATATTCTTTTAAGCCTTTCATACCCTGTGACATGTACAGTGGATGATTGAGCATTCCGAATTAAATTGCCAAGAGGCATTCGGAACAAATGTATATTATGGACATTGGACTTTCTTATTATTCTTTCATGTGGATGTGGTAGTTGTTAGACTTAGAATTAATTAAATTTAAATGTGACTCAACGTCTTGGGATCCTTAAGGAATGTAACTTGTAATGTATGTTTGTTGATGATTACATGTTATTGCTTCCGCTACTATGTGTTTGATGTGTATGATATACATTCTTACTTCTTTTTTTTTTTTTTTTTTTTTAATGTTTAGCAAACTTAGTGAAACTCTAGGTTAATTCTTTTGGATCCCTTGGCGGGGCGTTACAACATTAACATAATATACTCAATTTATATGACTAATGATAAGAGAAAAAATTGGATGTGGTTAAAGGAAACCTGGGAGTGGCTGAATGCGGAGGGGTGATTAGAAATAGTCATGGGTATGGTATTGCGGTGGATACTTTCCCCCTAGGATACCAAACAAATCATTATGTAGAGACTTGTGCTTCCCTTTAAACTACTAAATTGGATAAAGAGGTGGGGATCAAATGCCTTTGGTTAGAGGGGGACTCAAATAACATAATTAAATGCCTAATGGGAGAACACCCTCCATCATGGAGTATTAAGAATATGATGGAGGAAATGAAAAGTATTTTCCTCTCCTTTGAAAGGTCTATGTGTCACATGTTTACTGTGAGGGAAATGTGGCTACTGATTGGATGGCTAATGAGGCAGTAAGGAGGGAAACATCACATAGATTGTCTAGTGGAGAGGGATTCTCAGTAAATGCAAAATGTATAATTGAGTTGGAGAGAATCCAGGGGAGAACAAGCAACATAAAGTGTAATAATTGCAAGTAATTTTGTCAATCAAATTTATAAATTAATGAGAGCTTGGCACGGGCTGATTTAGAGGCATCATAATTATGGGGCTTTTTGGCACATTTTATGGGAAATCTTATAGGCAAATAGTAATCACTACTTTTATTTCTTGAACAAGATAGGAGGCATGTACAAGTTTTGTGAGATAAACTAGGGTTTGGCTCATGATGCCTAGAGAACATAGAGTCATTTTTTCTTTTTTCTACAACATAATGGTTGGGGAGAGGCATCGAAGGGAGCCAAAGGGAGAAGTTGAGAAGTGGAAGAGGCATTTGAAGGTGTGGGAGAAGTTTAGGGAAGGCAGTATCTCATCCTTCATTAAAAAGCTTCATTGCTACAATCCAAAGATTACTAGCCTTATGGTGAAGATAAGAGAGAGGGGAAGGTGAAGATTGATGGGATCAACTTTCAATTCAATGAAGAGGTTATTGTCAAGGTCATTAACTCTCCCAATTAGGGAAAAATTTTATAGGAATAAGAAAATATCCATGAATGCAGTGAAATATTTTGCAAAGGATGCGAAGGAGGTAAAGGATCTTGTGAAGACTAGTGCCTACTATGAGCCTACATCTATTAAGAAATTGTGGAGGTTTGTCCTAAGGGAAATTATTTCCTACATTATGCTTGACACAAGGTTTGACAAGATTTGAACCTACCATTTCATTATCCTAAACCATTTCAGGTATGGAACCAAAATTTCCATTCCCTTATATGACGGTTTTTTATTACTTATATATGAGCATTTTAAAGCTCAAACTCATGGAAGGGTTGTTGCCTAGAAGGTAGTTTCTTCAAAGGAGATAGAGAGCTCCTACCTTCCATTGGATATGGAGGATAGTGTAGGTCTACACTCGGAAGATGAAGAGGAGATGGCTAAAATCATGAAGGATATGGGTAGTAAGAAGAAAAAGAAGCTAGGGAAAGCTTCAGAGAGAAGGATAAAGTAGAAGGAGAAATTAGAGGAGGATTATAATTATGAGGAAGAGGGGATGGACACAAATAAGGAGGGAAATGTGAGAGAGGAGGGAACTAGTATGGCATAGGTTAGCAGGAAGGTGGACAACTCCGTCAAGAGGAAAAGAGGAGGGGAGTAGGATGTTGAGAAGGCTCATGGTAAGGGTAAGGAAAGCACTACCAAAGCTATGGAAGAAAGGAAAGAGGAAGAGGGTTTGGCTTATACTACTGTTTCTCTAGATGCAAAGGGAAGGAAAACTTCATGGAGGAACTTTCATGCTAGTACAGCAAAAATGGGTCCAGTTAGAGAACATATCAACTTAGAGGTTCTAGAGGGAAGGGATGGCAGAATTCAGACGGAAGAGCTAATTGACCCAAATTTGGTGATCCTTAGGGCCAGTTTGGTTGCTGGAAAATAATCAGAATAGGAATAGAAAATTAGAATTCATTTTTAATTCTTTGTTTGGTGCACCAAATCAGAATTGGGAATAGGAATACGTATTCCCATTTTGCCCCAAAATGAGCATTTATCCATTCTCCAAAATACTTGTAATTGGAATTGCTATTCCCATTCCCATTTTGAATTTTTCTTATTTGAAAATGTTTTTAGATCCACTTCATTATAACTTCCTGTTGGAGCTCCCCAAAATGAAAAATCATGGCCATTTTCAAACTGTTGATACTAAATATATATATATATATATTCCTCGAATTCTACTCATGGTAGACCAATGCACAGTAGCCAACAAATCACTTAGCAGCATGATTCGATGTGGGATTTGGATTCACCTACTTTACTATTTTTTGCTTTAGATTCTTTTTTCAAATGCCATGAATTTGTTAAAAATAAGCATGTGAGAAGATGAAACCCTCTATAAATTATGATTTTTCTTTTTCATTCATAAAATTTGATGGGGTTCAAACCTTCAATATTTAATTCAAGTTTGTGCAACCAAACAAGAGATAAATGGGATTGGATCATAATTTCCTATTCTCATTCCCCATTTCCATTCCCATTCAAATTTTCTCTTCTAATTCCCAATTCCTATGCCTACAACCAAATGGGCCCTTAGTGATAATGCTCAAGAAATGGGAATGGATCCCTTAAACAATGTCTACAATAGTTTTGTGGACAATTTCTAGTCTATTAAATAGATCTTCCATGAAATTAAAGAGATTAAGTTCATGATGTAGGGGTAGGAAAGGCTAGAAGGGGGCGACAAGAATGTTAGAATTGGCAAGCTAGATGCAAGGGTTCCTAAGATTGAAAAAAGGGTGGAAAGGATGGAGAGCTCTCTCCATAGCTCGGCTAACTAGAGCCTTAACATAATTAAAGGCCTTAACAATAACATCATTTAGCTACACATGATGATAGAGGAAAGAAAAAAAAGTGGAAACTAGGGTGTCTGATGAGGATGCTTCTTTGGAGGGTGAGAGCCCGAGCAAGAGAAGGAGAGTGGAAAAGAGGAAGAGGAAAGAGGTGTTTTTCGCATAAGATAGCGAATTGAAGATTAACAAGGCTAAGGCCAAGGAAGAGCTAGAACTCAATAAAGTGAAGCTAGCTAAAGATTTTGTGTCCCAATCATTTCTCCTAGTTTATGTTTGTTCCCTAGCTTTTGGCCCTTTATTTTTTATTTTCATCTATTGACTGGGTTAGGCCTATTATTTTTTATGTTTCTTGGTTGCTAGACCTAAAATTTTAGTAGTTATTATGTTGTTAACTAGTGCGTTTCAGGAACCCATATAAAAAACCTATTTTACTTAATTAAAAACAACAAGAGAAGAATCATCTCTTTTAAGAAGGTGGATGAAGGAAGGGTAAAATTTAGAGACAATGCAACTAAAACATAAGAGGCAAGAGTACGCTTAGTTTGGACAAGATATTACACAAAATTGATGATAATTAAAATGTGAGAGTTGATGAAGAAATTCATAAAAAGGAGATAGCACAAGAGATATATTATCATAAGGTAAAAAAAAAGTAAGAAGAAGTTCAAGAGGAAGGGAAAAAAAACTAAAGAAGTAGAGTAAGGAATCCAAAAACACTATCAATGGCACCACCCAAGACATCATCTAGATTTTTTCAAAAGAACAATCTTAAAGATTTTCTTATCAAAGGAAAAGACACATATTTTAAACAAGAAGATTTGTGAAAAAATAATAAATATTTTTTTTGTGATATGAGAAAAATTATCACCAAACACATTAACCCATAATTGAAAATAACAATTTGAAACTGACTTTACTTCCTTTTCCCCCTCTATCAAGCACTTATAAGAAAATTTCTCATAGAAACCCATTTGCATATTATAAGTTCTCTCGTCAAGAAAATTAAACTAAGTCATGAACATTATTATGCTCTAGCACTATCAATCCCACATCCATATTTTTCTTATAATAAAAAAGTATTTAATTTTCATTTTCCCTTCATTGTTGTAGTTTCATCATCATTATTAGCTAAAGTAAATATAGTACAAAAAATAGGTTAATACCTTTGCTAATTTCTCCTTGTTAAAAGTTGTGTAGGTGGGGGTTGAAATTATTCTTCTTCTAAATACTTGAAGAAATCTAAATCCTTCTCCTTGTCAAGTAGAATTTGAACATCTAATTCAACCTCAACTCCAAAATCATTTTTCCTTGTCTATACCTACACCACTTTCTTAACATTTTCATTAGTTTCTAAACTAGTAAAATATGATATCTCCATGACTATTACAAGTCCATGAATTGGCTAAATATGTGTATTTTCATTGCAAGATCATGCAGGGATTTGAAAATACTAAATTTTACAGTCAATGTGAAGGCCTTAGAGACATTATTTGGGTCCTAAATTAGTGATAACTAACATAGTGGGTTATTTCTTGTAGGGAACTTCATGAGCTTCCTAATTATTCAAATGGCTTCTCAATCAAGTTCCCATATAGTAAATTATGGCCTTAAAATTTTGATTCTTCTAAACTTAAAAATTATTAAAACATGGAGACATAAACAAGTTATATAGAGGAGTTACACATGTTGATATTGTTAGAGTAAAGAATTAGTTTAATTTTATAGATTAAATTAACTATATTTTCTTATTAAGATTTCCCTTCCATACATTTATGATGTTTAATAATTATGTTAATTATTAAATGTTTACCCCTTAGGGTTTCCCTTTTAGATTTTGATATCCTTTTATAAGGATTGATCCATTGTATATTTTCTCATTATTTTTGTCAAATAATATAATATTTCATATTTTCAAAGCCAAGCCCTTGTCCTTGTCTTCTTTCTACTTCTGTATGATAGGTTATTTCATGATAGTGTTCTTCAGGTTCCATGAATTTGTATTACTCAAATTATACATGGTATCAGAGTTGGACCTATTGCAAATTATTTAGTTTTGAAGGAATCAAAGAAATGAGGGTTTGTATGCATCACACTACAATTTTTTTAGGTTTTTTTGTTGGAATAGGTGGGTCACTATTTTTTGGTGCACTTTGATCTCAAGCGAACCTCACCATTGAGCTTGTAGCACCCAAAAATCCTTATTTTGATATAAAATGTATCTTGTTTCAACATTGTTAACCCAGGTCAAAAATATTTTTTCCCAAAAGGTTGTACAATTTGGCACATTTCTCAAGAAGAAGATTTTTGTAAAGATAAATATATAAAAAATATTTTTTTAAATGCACACAACACATTTAACAAAGGGTTGTAGGTCTTTAAAAAAGGTGTTGCCCAAGCAATCGCTTGTCAATTGCTCACCAAGCACTGATAGTCATCGCATGACCCTTTTACTACCTAACCACCACTCTATGGCCCAATATACCACCTATTTTTCCTACCACCATCAGCCCCTTTTTACAACCCTTGCAATCACATCAATTCCTAGGGGCCAAATTGTTTAATCCCTTGAAGGTTAAAAACATTTTAAAACCCTTCTAGAGCTAGTTCAAAAAAAACATTTTTAAATTGTTCTTCTCTATAACTCCTTGCCCTACATAACTTTCATACATGGAAAGCCAACATAATACAACTTCTCCATTTAAAATTTTTTTGATCTTGTTTAGATGTAGTACAACTAGTTTTACAGATACCATTTGATGTTATGCAGTAGATGAAAAAGATGGATGAGGCCATGATTTTGATTTCCATGCATGTTTTAGAAAACCTATTATTACATCTTGATGAGTGTAACACTCCTTGAGAAATGTGGGCCAAGTTTCAAGATTTTTTTGGTAGCATAAATTAATTCAAATCACTTCAAATTGAGGTTGATCTTACTTCACTAGTACCTAATTATTTTCCCTCTATTTAGGACTTCCTAATGAAGTTCAAACAAAAGAGATATTTTATATAGGGTTGTGGGAAGAACAAGACTAACACAAAGTGCAATCACCTAATTCTTTCTAAGTTTTAAGGGAATCTTGAGATTTTTTCATCTACATTTCATTCCATGATGGATTCTTTGGGTTCTTAATTTACCATGCCATCCTTTGAATTTCTTTTTGATCATTTGACTCGAGAGATAACTAATCTCTCTCAATTGTATTCTCACACAGGGTCAAAGAAACAAGCATTGGTAGCTCACACATCTTTAGAAGAAGGAGAAGAAACAAAAGTCAGGGCCTACAGAGCCTTTGAATGATTATAGTAGTTATCTCTCCTCAAGCCTACCTCCTCTTAAGGGAAAAAAATGAAAGATAGAAAGACCAAAATGTGCTTATTGTCAAATTCCCAATCATGATGAGTCATGTTTTTATGAGAAGAAGATAGATGGATATGAAAAACAACATTTAGACTTGACCGCTCTTCTTTATTAGAGAAACATTGATATTCTTTCTTCTACTCTGCACAAGTCTTCTTCATCATCATTTGAGACAGATGCAAAATCCACCAAAATGGATAATTCAGTATGTGCTACTACTAATCCACATTCTTCTAGATGGCTAGTGGATGCAAGTGCTTCATACCATATGGAATCTTCTCAAGGTTTGTTATCTTCTCTTTAGGCTTATCCTACTCCACATATTTTGATGGGGAACAAAATTGTTATGACTATATGTGGGAAAGGTTTTATTGACATTGATGGTGCATTCCATGATGTACTATATGTTCCATCTTTGTCTGAACCTTTTCTCCATTTATCATATTACTCGGTGGGACAAGGAAGATAGTTGAGTTTATATGAGATTCAACTCATGTCAATCATATTGAGATAAGAAATATTCTTGCTACATGGACTTTTGACCATTCTTCCTACTTGTACTCTTTCTCTCATTTTGGTCCACCATCTCCACTATTGGAGAATCACTCTCTTTATTCATGAGATCCTGTTGAGGTGAATTTGGGTAACTTGAACATATGTATTGTTCCTAAGACTGGTGTTGTGACTTCAATGCCTCTACTTCATTTTTATATTATATATGTTGCATAGTATTACTCTTCAATATTTCCTAACATTACAACTCCAATTATTGACATACCTATTATAGTTGTTGAGGATATATCAAAAAATATTCATCTCCACTCAGATGAAAGATTCAGCACACCTGTTATTCCACCTCAACTGGAGATTCCATTATAGGATTCTCATGTGTTCTCTTTTGATCATCAACCATGACTTCCAACTTCACCTCACATTTAGGGTTCCCTCTTCTTTTTCCACTATCTTTTTTTCCTCTAGATTTGAAATGCATTTATTTGTTCATCAACATAGGATTTCTACCATTCTAGGGGGCTATGGAGTCTTCTTCCCCTACCATGGGGTATTTTATTGTACTTATGGTGTTTGGAAAGTCCCTTGAGACATATCATTTGAATTTTCTTTTCATATCTTTTTGGAGTGGATTTTTTCCCATGTGGTTCTCTATTTCTCCATTTTATAGAGATTTGGTTGTGATTGGGTAACTCATCAGACCATGCTATTGGGACCCAAGTTTTCTTTTAATGTTGTACATTCTTTCGTTCTTTCTTGCATTTTTTGTAACTATAATATTGCTCATCTTAATGGGGATTTTTAGAATAAAGTATTAATTTAATTATATTGGTTAAAATAAATTTACTTCATTCCTAAGATATTCCATCAAGCATTAGTGATATTTAATGATTATATTAATTATTAAATGTTTACCTCTTAGGGTTTCTCTTTTGGGTTTTGATCACATTTTATAGCGATTGATCCATTGTATGTTTTCTTAAATTCTTTTTGTCTGATAATATAATCTTTCATATTTTCAAAGCCAAACCCTTCTCCTTTTCTTTTCTCCGCTTCTTTGTGACAGGTTCTTGCATGCAAGTGTTCTTCAAGTTTTGTGAATTTGTATTTCTCAAATTCTACAGATATATATTTTGACACATCATAATACATTATTAGGTTGGAGATAAATTGGGTATCACTTTTAGGGTGGTTTTACCTCATGAATTTGTAGCATTAATTTTTGAATAATAATATTGGTCGACTTTCAAAGTGTGGGTCTTTTTATTACAAAATCAAGAAAGTGAGGTTGTAAACCTTATATAAACATAGGTGAAGAAATCTTCTTACAAATAGGCAAGAGTACACCAATGACATCAAATTTCCTTTCATGCCACTTACATCACACTAGTAAAACAACCCACATAAAGGATAGGTACAAATTTCACCCATAACTAGGGTAATAATTTGGGAAGAGGAGGAAGAATATAAAATTTCTTCTATAAATGAATAATAATCTATAAAATAGTATGATTAGGAACGCCATCACTTGGAGAAATAGAGGGGGAATCCCCTTAGTGAGATTGTCAATTAAAGGAGATAAATGTTGATGAGGTGATGTGTCATCCCCCAAAGGTTAAAGAAGAACAAGACTAATAGGTGAAGAAGAGCCCACAAAATAGAGGAGGCCAAACAAGAAATGGGAGGAAAAACATCATCTTAGGAGGAATCACCATTAGTTTGTGAAGATGTACCATATAAAGGATCAAAAGCTAGGATAGTCAAGTGATTAATATTTATGTCCTTCCACAAAGTTGCAGCACCTTTATGACACGTGTTGTGTAATTAAATATTACTAATTACACTTTACTTAAGGCTTCTTATAATAATTCTTTTTCATATTAGTTTTCATGTCAATGCATAGAATTTTCCCTTCATTTGAGTACGTGTTTCCTCACACCTTTCTCTATGAGCTTGACATCAATACCCAACAATGATTTGGCATTTAATCTTCCACCAAAGCAGCATGGAAAACATCAACAAAGAGCAATTTGATTAGTAAATTATTTCATTTTACTTCCATTCTAGAGATTTCTCCTCACATTCTCATCAACATAGTCCTTCTAACCTTGACAATCCACATTTCCTAAATCTGCCAGATATGTCACTTTGGTATTTTACATTAATATTTTTTAGCATTTTCATAACTTTTTATGATTTTGAATTTTATGTCCATCTAGGTGTCATTGGGAGTCTTTTACTTTTTCCTTGACATGACCCAAATTATCAAATTTAAATCATCACCTATATAATCAATTTATTATGTTAAATTTTTTCAATTGTATAACTATCAAATTTGGGCATTTCATTTTTGTTGTAATGCCCATTTGACTATCTAATTTAGGATGCAGATTTTGATGATTATCATAGTTTAAAAATTTTGACCCCTCACCATATTCATTTTTATATGGAAGTCCAACTTTGAGAGGTTATAATTTGGTCATTTTAGCTCTTAATTCAGTGCAATGTTTTTATTGTTTGGATAGAATCTCCTAAAATTTTCATTGGTACAACTATTTTTTGGTTTTAGTGGACATATTTTATAGAATTGATAGAATTTGGTGATTGTTCTTGTCCAATCCTATTTTTCACAACTTCAGAGGCTTTGTTCGGCCTCATATAGACACATTTTCAAGTACAAATTTTTTGAGAGTGCATGATTCTTCATCTACTTTCTATATCTAGTATCAGTTTTGGGAAATTTTAAGTGGACATAGAACTTTCAACATTTGGTTTTTTTTGGTTTAGATCCTTAAGTGATATAGCATATTATATTGTTGAGTCTTCTATATGTTCATATTTACTATTAAATCATCAAAATTATAAGTCCACTTTTGTTCATTTGACAAGTGGCAATTGTACAACACTAAGTATAAAGTGTCAAAATCATCTCTTTTGAGAGGGTTCTTTGATTGAGTGAATTTGGGGAGGTGTCTTGTATGATTTTTCTTCTCACTTTTTTTTTCTTTCTTTTAGTTTTTTATCATGGGTTATTCACTTCCAAACTTTAACTCCACATATTTATGTCACATGGAAAGAAAATGTATGGACTAGATTAATGAAGAAATGCTTGATTCTGTTTATGAATGGAACAATTCTAATTCTCTCTAGTCTTGGTGTAGATACTAAGGACATAAATAAATTGATAATTACAAACTCTATGGCTTTAGGAATCATTAGAGAAGTGGGTATTGAGGATTTGTTTTTTGCATTACACCCTTGAACACTACCAAAGAAGCTTGGGAAAAACTTGAAATTTTGTATGGTAAAGTGGATGAAGATAAGGGATTCATAGCTCAAGAACAACTTCTCAAATTGGATCCTAATAATTTTGACATGATCCAAGATTTCATCAACAAAACTAATTAGTTGAGGGTGCAACATAGGGATTTTGGTATTACCATCAAGGATTCTCAATTGATTTATCATATGATGGAGAATCATCTTTAAGAATAGGTAGCCTTTATTTCAAGCTACAACACTCACACAAGTTAATCATGAGAAGGGCATTCACTACACCTTCATTTGAGTCATTTGGAGGAATTTTGATGTTGGAATAATAAAAATTGATGAATATGGGAATTCTCAAGGCTTCAAATTCTAAGGCATCGGTGCTTAATTAGGGGAATCAAGGTAAAAATAAGCAAAACAAGTGGAAACACAAGATACAACATGAGAAAGATAAATCCACCTCCTTACCCCAAGGAAACAATAAGGGAAAATCATCCAAGAGGGAGTTTCTCACTTGTGCATATTACAAGAAGAATGGACATGAAGAACTTTATTTCTATAAGAAGGAAACCATTAAATTCAAGAATATTATTAAGAAGAATCAAATAATTCTACCTTCAAGAATGACTAATTCATCATCTTTTTCATAGGGAAAAGAGTCAATCATTAATTTCTACTTCAACTCATGATTCAGGGAGATGGTTTCTAGATTCATCTACTTCTTATCATATGGCATCTTCATAATCTATGTTTTCATCATTTGATCATTGTTATACTCCACCTATTTTGATGGGCAATTATACTTACATGAATGAGATTGGGAAAGGAACTATTGATAAAGGAAGGAAATCTTAAAAGATGTGTTGTGTGTACCTCGCCCAACTCGTAATATTCTTTTCATCTATTAAATTACTAATGTGGAAACAAGGAGGACTAAGGAATCCACACCTAATTCAGTTCTTATCAAATACTTGGTGACTAGAGAAACTCTTGCCACATTGGTTGTTGATCATGCATCTCAATTATACTAGTTTGTAGAATTTTTTTCGTATGATGAAAGTGAACCATTGACAATTTCTTCAAATGATTTTTATCACACTTCTTATTTCCTTGCTACTTGAATTGTGGTATTATTGCATTTGAACAAGTTTTTTGGCCACCCATTCATTCTCCTCATACTGAGATTGTATCTAATATTGTTCCTAGTGATGCTTTCATTTACACAACCATGGATTCATGTTATTAAATAGATTAAGATGTTCATTTTCTTCCAAAATCAATTCCTTCGGATGACTACTTGACATACAGTATGGGTTTGTTTGTGGAGTTCTAGACTATAGATTTGGGAGACATTATTGATGGTATTTTTTCTCTTTGGTGAAGATGATCATTTTTCAGTTGTTGTGAGGTAACATGATGACCCTCATCTTCATTCTCTACTTGATCATTCTTTTGAGGTTGACATGATGGTGGATACTTTGATGCAATAGTTGGAGGATGTCACTTTATCTTTAGATGAGGCACTTGAGTCTTTGAAACATATTCTCCATTCATCCTCATTTTATCCTAACTCCAAGTACACATGATTTGGAGGAGGCACCTTTTAGCATTGACATGGGAACACTTGAGAAGGTTTCATAAATTCCATACATTTTGAGGTTTCTTCCTATAGATGGGACATGATACATTGATGCACCTTTGGTTTTTTTTTTGCTTAAGGGAATGAATGTTGTTCTATACTCATGAAGTAGTTTCTACATTGATCTTGGATAATCTACCATAGGTGTACATTCTATATTGAGGGGGGGCTACTTGGTATCTCTTTCACTTCTTCTCTCTTATATCGGGATTCTATATTGTATATGCATGATGTATGTCAAAGTATGAGGGTATTAGTTACCACATCCATGCATGCATTTGGCTTCTTTTTCATATCCTTTTTGGGGGATGGTTTTTCCATGATTTCCTCTTTCTCCACTTTATGAGATATTTCATTTCACACCTTTTGCACTCACATTTTTTACATGGGTACCTAACATGGCCTAGTAGTCGCGACTCATCCTACATTAGCATCAAGATTTTGTAAGCTTAAGTGCATTTCCCTAAGTTTCACTTAAAGGAGAGGGATTTATGTGTAGTTAAATATTACTAATTATACATTACTTAAGTTTGCTTAGGATAATGCATTTTCATATTAGTTTTCATGTAGATACATAAGAGTTTGTACTTTATTTAAGCACATTTTGTCTCATGCCTCTCTTGTTGAACTCCACCTTAGTGTTCTTATCACATTATCATCATCTCATTATTTTGACATACTACACATACATTGTTACATAATGGAGCATGATCCACCTTTAATGGAAATGTTATTACACCATGCCTAGTTGATAGGTTATCACTTACATCACTCCTAGTTATCATGTCTTGCCTATATGTTTAGGCATGTGTACATTGTACATATCTAAATATTGGACATTCCCATTATCCAATTATTATTTTAATTATTGATCCTCATTGAAATAAGTCGATTGAGGACTATAGAATTTTTTCTTGTGTTGTTCATTTGAGCTTCTAGATCTTGCCATTTTCATTATTTGCCTTAGGTAAATTCTTACAATATGAAACTGAACAATTTGTAATGAAGTGACTAGTAGAGAAATGTTGATGATATTGAAAGATGAGATCCTCATTATTCAATGACAAAGTCTATGGCATATTTCCAACTATAAGAACCACACCCCCAAAGGAGGTATGGATATACCAATATCAATCAAAATATGTACAAATGTAGAATGTAAGAGGGGGGTTGAATCAATTATTCAAGGTCTAGATGTACCAATTGAATAAAAAAACACTTAATCAACTTTAGATCTTTCCATTCTATTGCTTGGTTTGTATTGTATACTATTAGAAACATTATCTAGTTATCAACTATTCTAAAATAATAGAATGGTAGTGTTGCAAATATTAATCAGTAAAACATCATAATAACATCCATACAAGTTTGACACTAGGATTTAATGTGGAAACACAATTTTGGAAAAATCACTAGTAATATGTCACCAATTTTCACTCTTTTGAAGATAGATCTATTAGGAGTTGACCATGTTAAAGGTTACAATACACACTATTAAATGTGACCTTGTTAAAGGATTTAATCACCATGTTAGGAGTGGCCTTGTTAGACAAATTTATAATATTCCATTAGAATGCCACCCTATTAAAGGATTTACATATAATGTTAAGTCACTATGACTATTAGGTCAACCTTGATTAAAGGATTTCAAATATTGTTCACAATGGTTAGAAAGTAATAGCATGTTTGATCTGTTAAGTACAACTCAATTTATATGTACAGATCTTTGTTTAGCTTTCATGTACTAATTCACTTTCTGGGTTGTCATCTCAATTTTGATTTTCTTGGAAACCCTTCAAGCAATCACCCTTCACTTCTTCTCAACCCAATTAAACATTATGCTTAGATTCATCGATCAATAACATAAACAATAGCTCCAACTCTCTAGAACTTCTTCACACATACATAACCTCTTTGCACTCTACAGAAAGTTTTCCTCGTGCCTCTTTGAATACATAATTTTGATCTTTTTCCACTTAAACACCACCATTGATCTTAGGGTTTATGATTTGATCCATCAAATTCAATGCATCTAATAGTCATTATATTTAACTCTTATTTTCTAGAAACTTCTCTTGGAATCCATCTCTTAGGTTGTTTACCTACTCCTCTGCTAGAATTAAATGATCTAACTCATCAATCCTTATCTTAAAAATTCTTTCCATATCCCAAGAAATTAACTTAGTCAACTACAAATTATGATTTCCCACAAACAGTTAAAATGTTGTTCCTCAACCAACACTGTGTTCTGTCACTTAGTCAATATTGAGGCTTGATCAACACTAACTTTTCTTGGCACTTAATATGGCTTGGTTAACACTAGCATCACTTGGCATGTTCACCAAAATTCTTTACTCTTCTACTCTATTTCTCAGTCAAGCCCACCCATTTGATCTGACTTTGGTCACACTTTCAAGACTTGAACATTATTATCTTCTCTATTTGTAACATGATTTAAACAATCACTTTATCTTGTCAAGGTCCAACTAATCAAATGTCTATTTTTAGTTTCCTCTTCATAAATCAACCTATCCTCTATATGTTTTTTTAATGAACAACTTCTTAATCCTCTTTGTCAATCAAATAGATATGACATTTAGATCAAATAGAAAATTATCTTATCAGTAGATTTGACATCAATGACAACATAAAAATTGTTCCAATTGTAGTTTCGAACAATCTCCCTCTTTGGCATTGATGGCGACACCTCCAAAAAAAACTATTTTAGAAATACTTCAAGTTACCATGCAATCCAAAATTTGTATAGTATTGAGAAACACTCTCAATATATCAGATCTTGATTAATATCCTTAGTTTCATTCTTTTTCATATCCCTAATCTAGAAACATCTCACACAAATCTTATGAACTCCCTCTACGTAATCACTCCCTCTTACTTAGCATGTCTTTGCCAGCTTTTACTTTCTCCATCTTTCATATTGATCTTTATATGTAACTCTTTGATAATCTATCTCTCATGATTTCTCCTTCTCCATGGTAACTTAGATAATTTCCTCCCTCATGGATATTCTCTTCCTTTGGATATTCTCTCCCTCTTGACTTCTTAGATATTCTCTCGCTCTTTAATAACAATGTCAAAGACACTTTCTCTATCTTATGCATCTTTATCATGTAGATACCTTTAGGTAAATTTTGAATTCTTCATTTGTCATCTTTATATGACTATTGCATCATTCTATCCTTCTTCCTCATTACTACTACCTTAGGCAACTCCTAAAGTAGAACTATTTGCATCAATGTGTAAGATAGTTTGATGAGTAAATTTGATGCATAGCACCATCTTTTCTTAAGTAGCTTTGTCTAAGGAAATCACCCCAAATTTACCTCTAAGATATTCATGAGCATCCTTAACAGTTATTTGTTCTTTAGTATTTACATATTGTAATTTCACTTCTTTTTCTTGAAGTAGCTCTCTCAAGTAATGATACTTTGTAGCAATGTGCTTTGTCTTTGTGTGCATAACAAGATTCTTTGATATATTAATATAATTTGTGTTATCACAATAGATAACCATTGGATCAGTCACTTCCTTCATACCTTTCAACAATTGCTTGATCCATATAATATTTAAAAATTTTATTATTATTGTTAGATGCTCAGCTTCAGCTGTTGATTGGGAAATGCACTTATGCTTCTTGCTTGTCCATGAAATTAGTCTCTTTCCTAAAAAGAATGCACCACCACTTGTGTTTTTCTGTCATGAACATTTCCTACCCAGTTAGAGTCAGTGAATACCTTCAATTCAAATCTATCATTTTTCTTGTAATACAATTCACAGTCTTGTGTTCCTTTCAGATATCTTAGTATTCTTTTCACTACCATCATATGATTGTCCTTAGGTCTTGTTGAAAATCTAGCAAATATACCAAAAGCTATTGCAATATCTAGTCTTCTATGAATAACATATTGCAGTTTACCAATCATTGATATATACTATATCTAGTTCACATCAATAGAATCATCATTCTTAGATAGATTGTGTCTAGTAACCATAGGAGTACTCACTCGTTTTGTATCTTCCATCCCAAAAAAAATTAGTATCTCCTTGATATATTTAGACTAAGTAATGAAGATACCATGCTTCATTCGATATACTTGTAAACTAACAAAGAATTTGTTCTCACCAAACATTGACATTTCAAATTCCTTCTTCATTTTATCGGTAAATTATTTGTATAATGCTTCCTTACCTCCAAATATGATATCATCAACAAAAATTTTACATTAAAAAACCTCATTGTTCTTGTGAGTCTTCAAATACAAATTGATATTATCATTTGTTCTTTCAAAACTAATCTTCACCAAATAATTATGAAGTCTTTCATACCATTCTCTAGGGGCTTGTTTCAAACCATCACTACTACATTTAACATCATTTTTCTACCAAAATTTTTGACCATCGACTAAATAAATCTAGGATGGTCAAAATGTAGAGGCAAAAATTTCTTTTTTTTACATATAAGACCCGTATTGGTCAAAATTTTGACTTACATAGGGCTTATACATGTGCAAAGGAAAAAAACATTTGTCCTTTTACGTCTTTCCCACACCAAGTTTCATTTCAGGTTTTTGGAGCATTTTTGCATGATTTTTGGAGCATTTTTGCGTGGTTTTTGGAGCATTTTTGCATGGTTTTTGGAGAGCCCAGTTTCATTTCAGGTTTTCTCTACATTTTCACATGGTTTTTGAAGAGCCTGATTTCATTTAGGGCTGGTCTTCAAAGTGAATCAAACTAGACTTTAAGGGTTGCTAGAGAGAATCTGGTAAGTTGTTTTGTGATATATTATTTGTTTTTTTTTAGTGACTAGAAGTGAACATGGAAAATAACTTCCACTCCATTCAATAGAGTTTTGGCACGTGGCTATATTCCGCTATAGTTAATAGAGTTTTTGGAATAGAACCTAGTATTGATCTTTTGGGATTTGGGAGTCAATATTGTATATTTTTGTTGCACATTGTAGACACCTAAAGTACTTCTATAGTGCACCCAGTCCCTTTTACCAATTCAAATCCATAACCTAGTCCTAATCAACCAAGCTCATCTAGCACAAATCCATTTCACCTAAGTTATTTTACACTCTATTCAGAAATCATTGAAACATCATGCATGTTGTCAAAATCATATTGGTAGTGTTGTGAAGAAATAAGCATTTATATTTTGAGCATATAAAATGGAGATAGAATTGATTATGTTCCAATTAATATGAGTTTATTGAAAATCTTGCTGAAAAGATATTAGCTGTAAAAATATGGACACTACAGTATATTTGGTCACTTACCTACAGAATAGCAAAGAAAATGATTATGCTATTATAACTATATGAAATGTATTTAACAAATCCAAGAGGACTAAAACATTGTTCTATGGAGTCACATTAGTCTCCGGCTTTTGTGCATAGTGTAATAATTCATTTGTGTCAGAATCTACAACTAATTCACCAAATTGGCTAGTTGTTTTTGTAGAAACCTATGGAGAAAGTAGTGATCAGCTATTAAGATAATATTGGTAATATAAATTAAAGAATATAATCAAATTATTTAAGTAATCCCTCTTTCCACTCTATCACAATAAATAAATAAAAATTTCTTTTTTCATCTCACACATGGCTAAAATAGTTAATAATATTAGTATTTAAATATGCCTAAAGCCCCTTAAAATGTTCCAAGAATCAAAATATCTAAAGGCACTTGTTATTATAGTTCCATTATTCTCTCCACCAAGCCCAAGAATATAGGCAATCTAGATGCACACATCCCTTATTTCCCTCATGGTTTCAACCACTTACTATGATTACTAAGCTAATCTGAGCTATTCACAATTTAAAACCTTCAATCTCCACCTTTCATCATCTTGTTCATCCTGTGGGAATCCTTCAGCTATTGCCATAATACTAGTAATATAAATTAAAGTATATAATCCTATTATTTAATTAATCCCTCTTTCCACTGTATCACAATAAATAAATAAAAATTTCTTTTTTCATCTCACACATGGCTAAAATAGTTAATAATATTAGAATTTAAATATGCCTAAAGCCCCTTAAAATGTTCCAAGAATCAAAATATTTAAAGGCACTTGTTATTATAGTTCCATTATTCTCTTCACCAAACCCAAGAATATAGGCAATCTAGTGTTGGAATATTCAAATAGGAATAATGCTTCTAAGAGGGGGGGTGAATTAGAAGTACTATACTTTTAGCATTAAAATCTTTTAACTAAAAGTAGATTGCATGCATATAAACATATCAAACAATTATGAAAAATACATAATCATCACCACATAACACTTGAGATTTTGGTAACCCAGAAACCCTCCAGAAATAAGAAGGTAAAACTAGGGTGGGAATGATACCCACAAAATCATTGCAGTAATAAAGTTTAACCACTTCTGATGGTCTGCCTTGTTAAAGGCTTTACACTGTATCAATAGTGACCTGGTTAAAGGATTTCAAACACTTTACATGAAGTGTTACCCTGTTAAAGGATTTAATCACCTATTTAAAGGATTCTACAAAATAGTTATTAAGCTAACCTATCACCATAGGGTTTTCTTCCTAATATAATTGCTAGAGAATATTAGGTATAATAAACCTGATAGATTATAATCCTTCGATTGCTGAATATAGGCACTTGATCTGCTTTCCCTAGTCTTGATCCTTTGTGATCTAATACTCTTCACTCTGAGAATAGTTTTCCCTTTGAACACCCTCGTCCATCCATTATTAGGTTCAATGTAAATTCATCTTCCTTATAAAGACATTCAAAGACTTAGGGTTAGGTATGGATCTATGATCCATATTGAATCTCTATTTCCCACTCATTCCTTGCACTTCTCTTATTGGTTACATGCCTTCTCCATTTTTCTTATTGGCTACATGTTGATTACATCGAAAAAAAAAAGATTCAATCTTACCTTTTAATCCTTCGAGATTCATCATATGTTGGCCATAAAAATGTTTTACATCTGAATTTGTAATGTTACAAACTCATATCTACATTCTATGTTGCTTGGCACTTACTGATCTCTCATGCTCAACACTTATATTAAACTAGCTTACTTGGCACTTATTGCATTTCTATATTTCTTGGCATCATCTATGACTCGGCACTCAAATATCACTCTGCACTTGTATCATGCTCGACACCTAAAGTCATTTGGAACTTAATCTTCACTTGGCACCTGATCTTCACTCGGCACCTGAAGGCTTCTCGGCACCTGAAGATCACTTGGCACTTGTTGGATTTCCTAACTTGGCTCATGTTGTGGTTCGACATATGTAGTGTACTTGGCTCCAATGTAGAAATTGATTAAGTGTGTTGGCACTCAAGTGTCAAAAACCATTCTAAGACTAACAATCTCCCCCTTTGACATGAGTGACAAAAACACTTAACTACCCTTATGAGTACATGCACTAATCTGCTTGGTATATATAGGAAAAATTTGTAATGTATAATATATATACCTCAAAAGTATTGTAACTCCCCCTGATTTGATTGTACCATCATCAGTGTTGTCGTGGTAACCTAAATTTGATGATGTATATCATGCTTCACCTTTGTTGTCTTATTTCTCCCATTATCTTGTCTCCCCCTATTTTTATTATCTCCCCCTTTTTGACACTTATTTCAAAGGGTTTTAAGGGTTGAGACCATATTTTGCCAAAAATGTGTTGTTTACCTCCATCATCATCCTAAGAGCTAAATTCTAATTATGCAAAGCAATTTCCAATGATTTATGCTAGAGGGTAGTCTTTGTAGCAAGATGAATAAGTCCTTCTAAAGTAGAAATATTAGGATATTTCTTGAGAATAGTTTCAGCATAGACTTGTTCTTTATGGAAGATTTCCAAATGTGGGGTTATAGAAGATTGGAGCTATAATAGTTTGGCCTTGATGGTGACCTCTTCTGTTGTTAATACAACTATTTCTTTCTGAGTGTGAACCATTTGAGGAAAATGCTTCTCACTTTGAGTTGGATCTCTAGGTAGCTGTATGCTAGAAATATTCAAATTTTTTTCCAGGCTCTCTATCTTTTGGCTGGTCTCTTGTGTGAAATATAAAAAGTCACACAACTTTTTGTATAATGAGAATATATTCTCAAGTACCTTTTTGACTTTTTCTATGACCTTTGCTAATTCTATCTAAGAAAGTGTTATTTCACTAGATATTTTCTCATTAACTTTTCCTTGAAATTTTCTTTCAGACCATTCCATGATTTTTGCATTTGTTTCTAGGTCTGCATTTGTCACCTGCTCAACAATATTTGATAATTGCTCCATAATATGCTTTGACTCATCTGGTGACTAAATATTGAAGTCATCCATAAAGATGTCTTTAATCTCATGCATTGTTTGCTTTTGTTTATACTCCTTCCTAAGTATTTATTGCATCTTCCTTCTATGTAATGCTTCCTATAGCTCATTGATTTGATCAATGTTTATTGTTTTTGAGTCATAGCTTGGTATGACTATCTCCTCATCTAGTTCAGGGTCTCCATAGTGAAGTACCCTTGCAAATTTGGTAGAACTTGATCCTGGTGCTAATATTTGCAATGGCTGTTGTGAAGGAGTTCTCGAGGTAGGCAAATTTATCGAAGTCCACCTTGTGTTTGAGCTATAGGATCAGATGTAATAGTCTGTCCTATTTGTTCTTTTGTTTTTTCTCCTGTTGCACTTGGCTTCTATACTGTGGTGTCAATTATGCATGTTGAAATGATTGTTGGCATTTGAAGTTGACCACTAGTACCTATAGAGATGTTGGAAGGTGGTTCTTGTGGATTCACCTTATCTCTAACAGTATTTTCTACTAGTTTTTGCAATTCATCCACACTAACCAATACTGGATCTATAAATAATCTTGCTTGTTGTGTGGATTGGTCAAGGATTATTTTGAGATCCTCTACAGTTAATGGATTGATGTTCTGAGTAGAAGTGTCAAGAACATCCTGTACAGTTATTGTTTCTACAGGTGTGATGGGTACATGAGGAGGGCTAGAAGGTGGCATTTTTCTTTCTTGCACATTCTGATCTTGTTGCTGCTCTTGCTTAGTTGTTGCTATTATATATTGCTTTTGTGTCTCCTTCTTTGTTTCTCTCTATTCTTCTTCCTTCTTCTCTTCTTCTTGTTTCTTTTCTTCTTCCTTCTTCTCTTATTCTTGTTTCTTCTCTTCTTCCTTCTTCTCTTCTTCTTGTTTCTTCTCTTCTTCCTTCTTCTCTTCTCTACCTTGCTCTACTTCTATCTTCTCTTTTTTCCTTTTTCTTCTTTCTTCTAGTGGAGCAAAAGCTTCTTCCTTGTATTCTTCTTCAAGAAAATCTTCAATCTTTTTGTACAAGTTCTTCCATGATTTGGTTGTTCTTTGTACAATATCTTCCATTTTTTTTTGGAGAATGAAGAATGCCCTGTATTTAGGTGTAAACCTAGCATTGTGCCTTTTGACTACTTTTTCCACTTGCTCCTTAGTCAAATCAGGCAGTATGCTTGCTAGGGTTGATTCTCTCATCTCCTTTTCCATTCTTAAACAGAAATGCCATCTATCTTCTACAATTTTGGACAGTTCATCTAGCAATTGTCCATCTAGTTCAAGAGGGGTGTACTTGAACTGTGCCATCATTTCATAAATTGATTTCTCTGTTCTATTCTATTCTTCTTTAGTGAACTTATTTTCAACTTTATTTATATTGCTTAAATCTCCATTTCCAATCTTTTTACATATTATATCAACTAAAGAATGACTTACCTTTTCAGATTGATCTTCTTCATCAGTATTAGGTTGAGCTACGTATCTTCTTCTTTTCCTAGGTTCATCCTATGTCTTCTTGATTGGTTTCTTCTTTGTTGCTTTCTCTTTGGCTTTTTGAGTTGAGGCCCTCGTTGCAGCTCCAGTTGTTGGCTTTTGGGGTGATGGCATAGTAGCTTTCTTTGGTTTGGGCTGAGCTGGAAGCTGATCTTTTGTCTTTCTTTTCTTTTGCTTAGCTTGGGTTGGTGCTTCCTTGGTTTCTTCTTCCTCAGCACCTTCCTCCTTGTCTTCACCTAGGCCTTGAGTTAATTCCATTGGGCCTTGCTCTTGTTCATCCTCTTCATCATCATTCTCATCATCATCGTCTTCAACTTCAGCCTCTACCCCTTCACCAAATTGCTTCTTAATTTTCTTCATCAATTTATCTTTCTTTTTCAATGTGGAGGCAGTTTTTAATTCCATATTTTTTTTTGATCTTACCACATCATAAGTGCCAAAATGTGGGACACTCTTATCTATTTCTTCTGCCAACAATGTAGTTATTGCTGTAGATGCTTCATCAACATTGATTTCATGACCAAATGGCCTTAGCCATCTCACCCTTGGAATTGTAGCTTGAATGTAGGTGAATTCAGTATCAACTAAGAAACATATATCATTAATATGTTTTTCTACTAAAGAAACTGGTATTCTCACCCTTTGCTTCATGGATTTCTTGAAATCCTCAAAATAGCTTGTCATTAGAGTATCAAAATTTTCTCCCATTTGTTCTATATACTCATTTATTTGGGATATGATAGTCTTATCACTCCTCCTTGTCACTTTTCCAAAAGAAGGAAATTCATTTTGAACATAAAAGAATATACAAACCAAAATTGCTCCAAATTTACATTAAGCACCCTTTGTCCTTCTTATTGAAGTTAGGTTTTCATTTATCTGTTGTAGTTGTAGTTCAGCAAGATCATAAGTATGATACTTTTTAACCATTTTATAACCTACATCTACTGCTATGCATGGAACACTGTTGAGTCTACTGGATTGGTGGAATTTGTGGGAAATAACTCTAACAACAAACTCAACTAGAGGATCCTGAATGGTATGAATAGTCATTCCTCTCTTGTTCCACTGAGTACCTGTATTCTTTTCAATGACCTCCTTAGATTCACTTCTCAAGGTCTTGTGCCGATCTAGGGTAGGATATCCAGTTACCCTATGAATTATTATTTTTGTTAGTTTGACAGGGACATCTTCTAACCACAGACTACCATCATGAATTCTGCTCAATAAAAGTCTGATCCACTCTATCTTGAATATGGTGGGAAAACTCAAAACTTGTGTCAAACCCTTCCTTTCAAAAATTTTGTATTCATCTTTTAATACTCCATTGACACACAGCTTTGCAAAGGCTTCTCTAATTTCCATGTCTCCTAGGGCTCCTATCTTGCAATTGTAACATCTTCTTACATCCTAAACGATGACAATGTTTTGGGGTATGCAAGAAAGGGCTCTGGCTGGGTCATTTTTGTATGTCACTTCAGGAATAGGGCAAAAATTAGGCTGCCTAACTTCATTAGACACTAGTTGTACTTCAAATGACTCTTTTTCTAGGGATTTCTTGGAACTCAAAGGCATTTATGTAAACTAGGGTTTCTTTTACAGAAATAAAAAACTACATAGCTCAGCACAAATAAAAATACTTTCAGATCAATGAAAACTCATTGTAGGAGGTTGCAATTTGCTTGGAATACTGGATTCTCTGTTGTGAAGTCACCCTGTGCTCTTTATCTCCTGTGCTTCTTGATTGCGATGAGGAAAAATGATTGAAATCACAATAATATACCCTATTTCTGTCACATTAAATGCTCAACTGTAAACTTGGCTTATGAAGGATTTTTATCACTACTTGGCTTGCACTACATTCTTATTTTACTCAGCTTCCATAGGTGTTTCTTAACTCGGCATCAGTCATCAACTCGGTTGCTGTTAGGAACTTAGCTTCCACTAGGATTTTACTCCGCATCCAAAGACTGTCTTGGCATCTTGTTTCATGCAAATTTATACTTTGCATTACTTCTTCATGATTTAGGGCTGATGTATGATACTTCTTTGTATGTATCAACCCCATAGACTCATCTTTGAGATTAATTGGATGAGAAATGATCACTTGACCTTGTGGGTGAAGTGACCCTTTCATTGGATGTACTTGATTCATTCTTTTTTTGCCATGTCTTCTTCATGTTTTTTCTAATGTATTCCTCATCAATCTTTTCTTTGCCCTTGTTTGATTCAATTTTTGGTGCTTTTGACCTTGTAGGAAAGTTTCTACTGATGTGACCAGTTTTCAGGCAACTAAAACATGTGGTTTGGCTTAGCCACTTGCTATAATTCCCTCTAAAATGTGTTCTTATGCAATTTTGGGGTATATGTCCATATTCTTGACAATAATGATAGCTATTCCTGGTGTTGTAATCCCAATGGTACTGACTTCCATTTCCTTTTTTTTTAGTTTTATTATTTGATGTCCACGTAGGCTTTGATCTGCATTCAAATGCTTTGTGTCCATACTTCTTACAATTATAACAATGCCATCAAATATTTGTGTCCTTGTAACTCTAGATCTACAATCTTGTGTCCTTGTAAGTATGCCCCCTTTTATTATAGTAATGATAAGTAGGTTTTGAATCCTTACTT
Source organism: Cupressus sempervirens (assembly GCA_028749045.1). NCBI lineage: Eukaryota > Viridiplantae > Streptophyta > Pinopsida > Cupressales > Cupressaceae > Cupressus > Cupressus sempervirens. The sequence goes on along the minus strand of CM053789.1, from coordinate 853,167,857 downwards.
TTGTCACTTCTTTGTTCAATGCTCTTTGATGATTCTCCAATTTCAATGTTGTTGTATCCAAGTCCTGATGTATCATGGGCTGATCTTGGAAATTTCATCAATTGTTCAAAGTACTTGATGGCTTCACTTGATTTTTTGAGATTCTCTGCTACCTCTTTTTCTCTATTCAATTCATTTTGCAGTTGTTCATTCTGCATCTTCAAAGTGGAGATCTCAGTATCTTTTATGTTGAGTTCATGATAAGATTCATTATTTGGGCAAGTGTATCCATCTATATGTTTGAGATCCTTGATAATTCAGTACATTTTTCTTCAAGTCTGTTTGCAAGATTTCTTTTGTCATTTTCCATCATGAATTTTTCCTCAATTGCTCTTTTCTTTTGTTCAGTGATTTCACATAACATTATTGCCTGAGATTCATGTTCCATCTTGAGAGATCTTATTTCGTCTACTTGAACTTTGTTTTTCTCCATTAGTTTTGCTATTGCTGCATCAAACTCTTTAGTGTCTCTATTAGTGCATAGTTTTGTGGTATCAATCTCCTTGTAGTTTATATCATTTTAGCTATGGCTATATCCTTCCTTCTCTTTAAGGATTTTCTCAATTCCTCCCTTGCTTCCTCTACTTTGTGTAGAGCCAGTTGCACATCAATCACTTGATTGTCAATAATCTTCCCAAGTTTGAAGACTTCCATCTTTAGATCTTTTTCTCCAAGTTGTTAGACTTCTTCTTGTGAGAACCTTGTCACTCTAATACCAATTGTTGGAATATTCAAATAGGAATAATGCTTCTAAGAGGGGGGTGGTGAATCAGAAGTATTGTACTTTTAAAATTAAAACCTTTTAACTAAAAGTAGATTGCATGCATATAAACATATCAAACAATTATGAAAAACACATAATCATCACCACATAACACTTGAGATTTTGGTAACCCATAAACCCTCTAGAAATAAGAAGGTAAAACTAGGGTGGGGATGATACCCACAAAATCATTGCAGTAATAAAGTTTAACCACTTCTAATGGTCTGCCCTATTAAAGGCTTTACACTGTATCAATAGTGACTTGTTTAAAGGATTTCAAACACTTTACATGAAGTGTTACCCTATTAAAGGATTTAATCACCTATTTAAAGGATTCTACAAAATAGTTGTTAAGCTAACCTATCACCATGGGGTTTTCTTCCTAATACAATTGCTAGAGAATATTAGGTATAATAAACCTGATAGATTACAATCCTTCAATTTTTGAATACAAGCACTTGATCTGCTTTCCCTAGTCTTGATCCTTTGTGATCTGATACTCTTCACTCTAAGAATAGTTTTCCCTTTGAACACCCTCATCCATCCATTATTAGGTTCAATGTAATTTCATCTTCCTTATAAAGATATTCGAAGACTTAGGGTTAGGTATGGATCTATGATCCATATTGAATCTCTATTTCCCACTCATTCCTTGCACTTCTCTTATTGGTTACATGCCTTCTCCATTTTTCTTATTGGCTGCATGTTGATTGCATGGGAAAAACAAAAGATTTGATCTTATCTTTTAATCCTTCAAGATTCATCATATGTCAGCCATAAAAATGTTTTACATCTGAATTTGTAATGTTACAAACTCATATGTGCATTCTGTGTTGCTTGGCACTTACTGATCTCTGATTCTCAACACTTATATTAAACTAGCTTACTCGGCACTTGTTGCATTTCTGTATTGCTCGGCATCATCTATGACTTGGCACTCAAATATCACTCGGCACTTTTATCATGCTCGGCACCTAAATTCATTCGGCACTTAATCTTCACTGGGCACCTGATCTTCACTCGACACCTAAAGATCACTCAGCACCTGTTGGATTTCTTGACTCAGCTCATGTTGTGGTTTGGCATATGTAGTGTACTCGGCTCCAATGTAGAAATTGATTAAGTGTGTTGGCACTCAAGTGTCAAAAACCATTCTTAGACTAACATCTAGATGCACACATCCCTTATTTCCCTCATGGTTTCAACCACTTACTATGATTAGTAAGCTCGTCCGAGCTATTCACAATTTAAAACCTTCAATCTCCACCTTTCATCTTCTCCTTCATCCTATGGGGATCCTGTCAACCATCCTTCACAATGATCTCATCATTAGATCTTTACTATCCATTCTCCATTCCAAAATTCTATAAATTGAGCCACTCCATCATCCATTCCAAGAATCCATCAAGTTTGAGCAAAGTATATGCTATCAAATCAAGTCATCCTTAAGAAAATGAGCATCTACATATCAATTAGTCAAGGAGAATATCATTAAACAATGGAGGCTTTGGTAACATTTGAGTCAAGTTTTTATGGTAATGTTGTTTTCACACTCTTTTGTTGAGCTCTATTTGGAGGTTTTGTTTTAGCTTACACAAGAACTTGTTTTTTTTAAGTTTGATTCTATTGTATTTAAATCTTTTGACATTACACAAGTAATTGATAGATGGATCACACAAGGTTTCAAACCCAAGTGAGTTCCACATGAAACATAATCATAGGTCTTCTTCATTAGGCCAATGGGTAATGGAATAGTCTACCTTGAATCTAAGCTTTGATTCACAATTGATGTTCAAGCAACTTTTGAATCAATCATCTTTATGTAACCAGATTGTAATGCATTACTCTATATATATGATATTTCTAAATAACAAACTAAACACACTTTGTGTTCTTGACTCTTCCACCAATTTTGCAATGAGCACAAATCTGACAGCTTTAAGTGACGGCATTAGGAACCAAGCCTCTATCTAACATCTTATTCATGAGTGAATCTGCTCCAAAAAGGTCCCCCATCTTTCACAGACCATTGTGTGTGTGTGTGTGTGTGTGTGTGTGTGTGTGTGTGTGTGTGTGTGTGTGTGTGTGTGTGTGTGTGTGTGTGTGTGTGTGTGTGTGTGTGTGTGTGTGTGTAAACATGTTTTGTGTCCTTTACTATTCCATCAATTTCAAAATGAGCATCAGTCACACAACTTTAAGTGACAGCAAAAGACCAAACTTATCATTTTTACAAGCAAGTTGTAGGGTTTTTTTTCTTTTCCAAAGTTGCAAAAGTCATCTATTATGCCAGTGATGTGTAGATTTCAAGAAAATGGCCATCTTCTAGCATTTTACCTACTAATACTTTAGCTTCATCTATCATTTCTACCTCACAAAAATTATCAGTATAGGTGTTTCTCATTGCCTTTGTCTCAATATTCCCAACTAAAACACTTCCACTCAGCTTTTGAAGCCCATGAAGTGCAATACCAAATCTGATTATTTTCAATAGGAGTGTTGATTTACTCCTTTGGGGAATGTTCCATTAAACATAACCCTTATTGAAGAGATATTAATTTCATTATCTTTTAAGAGTTGAAATATACCTTCTTTCCCAATGCACATGGCTTGGGTAATGAGAGATCTATTTTATGACCATTCATTAATTCTCTTAGTTTTAATCATACTCTACGGTTTTAACTCCTTAACATCACAGTATTCAAGTGCTATTCACAATGGTTTTGACTTGAATGTGGTGTTAGATTGAACACATCAGGGAGATTAAACATAATAGTGAGGAAGCCAATGAGCGAAAACATCAACAATCAGCCTAGTGTCTCAGCTAGTCCACATTCATAATTATTTTAGTTTCCAATAATAAACCTACATTTTGGGTTAATGATTTATATTATGCATTGTAATTGACTAGAGCATTAGATTGAACATAATAGTGAAGAGAAAATGAGTAGATAAATCAATAATCAACCATAATATCTTAGCTATTCCACATTCATGTGTATTTTAGTTTCAAAGCTTAGATATGCATTTCTTGTTAATGATCTATACTTGCATCTTAATTATAATTATCTTGAATCCATTTGTATCTTTCAAATTTTTATTAGAAAGTGTGACTGATCATTGTGAAGGGCTCAAGCATTTGTTGTGCCCTATAGATATGTGGATGCAGTTCTAACTATTCCAAACGGCTCATTATCCACCATATATGTGGGATGAATTTGGCCTTTGACCATGAGTTGGTTGGCCCTGCAATGTATTTTGGTCGTATGGATGATAACCAGTGTATTGGTCACTATAATGACATGTTAGTAATATAGTGTGTTAATGTTTTATACTAAAACTTATCTCTATAGTTGAATCACTTGCTTTCTTATGATCTTAAATGAGTACAATTAAGGTTGTCCTTAATCAGACTAAATATTTCATATCATTGAATGTGCCATCTCCTATTTGTTTGTTATTGGTAAGTACACGTTATGTTAACTCTTGATCACATTCAAGGTTTTGAGGTTCTGAGTATCAAATGTTTCTTGTGTAGGGGGTGAAGACCACCTATAATATATTCCTCTTAGGAGTGTGAATAGGCAAATATAATTTCTACTTTGACTATGAATTATGAGAAACACCCATTAATTTTCCTATTTGTAGTCTTACCGACCAAGATGAAAATTGATGCGCTGCAACTCAGCATGTAACTTTATATTATTAATATCTATCAGCTTATAACTGCCATCTTTATGGATATTCCTATGATAAGTTATCTATATATTGCACAAAGCTGATGGTAAAAGATGTTTCCTTTATTTCAAACAAGATCAATATAAGATCTGAAGCATATTCTTTTGATTTTTTTCTATGTAGCATCTCATGTCCACTTTTGCACATATTGCTTCTATTTCTTCTTGAACTAATCAAATTGATAGTCTCAAATACATTCACATAGCTTTTGTTGCTCTCTTTACAAGTTGAAAATAGATATGACTTTCAATACATGGCACCAACATAGTCTTCATTACATTTTATAATACCTAAATAGTAATCTTTAAGATATGCACCACATGAAACCTTGTTTCTGTTTATTCTCATGCCACATGATCCCTGTACAATGTAATGTTGTTTAGAAATGGCCTCAACTTTTATGCACATATTTACCTTTTCCACCTTGTGATTGCTACATCGATCTGAAATACCATTTTCATTATGATGGCTGAAGTGAGAAACCAAGTATCAATAACACCTCTATCATTATTTTCTCTGATCCAAGCACACCCCCAATACCCAAGCCAAAAATATTGCCATACCAGTGTGTACCCAAATTCATACTGGCAACTAAGGTATCTACCAAAGGATTCAGTCCACAACATAGCTTTTTTGCTTTATAAACTATTATCCAAACCAAAATTACTCTCATAAGGAAGATAGGGCTCAACCTTTTAGACCAATAATTACATGGAAATGTATGTGAAATGTCTGATCCTATAACCCACTTCAATTTCCTGATCATTTTTTTTTGTTCTCTCTCATAAGATTTGGCAAACATTTGTTGGTGTTGTGTCTGGATGAACTAATTTTAGAAGTTTACATTACAATATTTGTGAAATTATCCTTCCAAAATTGAGAAGGAATTCCATTTACAGTAGAGATTCTTGGGTGAATCTATCCACTTCTTTACAGTAGCTATCTTTATCTAAAGGAATTTGGCAACAAAGAAAACTTGAGTAAATATCACCCTTGTACAAATGGCTTTATGTCTTTAATATGTTGATTTGATTGTACAAAAAGCTAAGTTATCAGTTTGGCACTCATAGTCCCTGGATCTGGGTTTGATATAAAGGTTATTTGAGATCCAGTTCGGTGTAGTAATGCCTATGGGTTAAACCCAATAAACTCAAAATGAACTGAGTTGGCCCCTCTCTAGAAGAATGCCTTTATATATCATCTTAAAATGAAAGGATGTTGTTTTGTTTGCCTAGAAAATCTTCTTTAACTCTCTGCTCATGCTTTTGTATAGATTTTTTATAATGCATTCTTCCTTGGCCAGGCAGGAGCTAATAAAGCCCTACTATATTCAGTTGTCTACTGTCAGAGAGTCTTCCCCAAATCAAGCCTTTTTCTGTTGTGTGTCATCCAATTATTTTCATTTTCATTGTTTTTGTTTTTATATTTCAATATGTGCAGATGGAATATATATATATATACATGATGCAACATAAAGTACTGCAAGCAAGATCTTGGTGGTCATCAGTATAGTAGGGTGTCAAATAGTGCCTGATAGGTTGTGATGTGTGCTGGAGAGTTAGAAAGTTCTTAAAACACTTTATGCCCTCGTGAACTTCTCAATCGAATCAAGAGTAGCTTTTTCAAAATTGGACCATTAAAAATAGGTAAATACAATGGAAGTTTGTATGAACCAATTTTAATTATATTTAGGATTATGAAATAGACAACAAATGGTTGTGGGTGTCATTTTTAACCTTGTTATTAGAGTAGCAATAGTAGAGTTTTGTATCTTCCACTCACCATCAGGCTTTTAACTATCCAAGGGAAAATAGGCAAGAGAAGCCATTGATAAGGAATTGAAAGAGATCATTCAAAAGCCTTGTAGCATGGAAGGAGTAGATTGTTAAGACTTCTAGTAATTCTATTGGCTTACCAAATGACATACATTGTTACTATCAGACATACTTTTCTTTAGTGGATGAGAAGTAGAAATCCTTAGGACATATCCTAAAGTTGGATCTCATCTGCTAGATCCAATATGGATGAGAAAAAAAAGTCGGCTTCCCTTAGTAATGGCAATCCTCTCATCACTTTCCCATATGCCCCTTGAGCTTTGTTTTCAAATTTTTGCTTCTTAATAATTAGTAGGTAATTTTTCATGTTTTGATGGGAATTGTGCCATTTAACTAACAGTTCCCACATGGAGTGCCTACCAAACTGCATGCGAGCTTTTTATTTTCATCTTTTGAAGTTTTACCTATATGGGTGCATGTGTAGTTTTTAATGTGCATGAGAGTCCCTCATACAAGACCTCAAGGGGATCATTTTTAAGTTTTTTGAGTTAGTAACTCTGAAATTTTGATCCTCTTTCTTCTCCTTATTATGTGACCATCTTATTCCATCAGCTTGTATGTTGGTCTAGGTCACAAAAGCCTCAGGCTTATCATCAAAGTAGTATTCTAAATCTCAGATGAGAATTTTTTGTAATGATTGCTATTTTCTAATAAAGTCTTTAATTATAGAAAAAGATTGTGCCTCTTAAAGATTGTGTTATTGACATTGTATTCAAATAATAGGAAATGTTCTCATAACAATCTTTGATGCCAATGTTGTAATGTCATAAACTTGGAACATAAATTGATAACCAATTTGATAACCTATAATCCAAAGCCTACTTTCTCAGCTTCATCCAGCCCAATCCAAAGCTGCATTCTTTGAATCATCCAATATGATAATTAATGTGTGAAGCTTACAATATGGAAACAATCACAACATTGTCTTTAAAGGGGCCTGTAATGTTACATTCTATGCTTCTGATTTGCAATAGATGAATGATGATGATTTGCTTGATGATATTTAATCTCAATTGATGATGGTTGATTATTAATGTTGACATTATTGTTTTTGAACCGAAACATTGATATGGTGGTGTATTTTTTCTATGTTTCTTTAATATTAGCATATGTTTGATGAACTTATTTGTTGCTATATATATATATATTCTTGTATGTACGAACCCAAAATGAATCCGAACCAAATCCCCAAAAAATTGAACGAATTTAGAACCCGAATCTCAAATCTGAACCAAAACCAAAATTTGAACTGGCAACTAGGATTAACTTTTGGAAGAGGTGGTATGATTAACTATGAAGGGAACTTCCAATGTGTCCTATCATCTTTAGACCAAAATTTTTGACCATCTAATAAAATAGAGTCGAATTGGTAGAAATATGCAAGGAAACACTTTTTTTTTCAATACATGCCTGTGTTGGTTGAAATTTTGACCAACATGAGCTTAATATGTAAAAAGGCAATTTTTTGATGCCCATTATCATTGTAAAAAGGCAATTTCTTGATGCCCATATTGAATATCCTTAACACACGCGTGGGCAGGAGAGTATTCTCGCTAGTTTGACCTACAAATCAACAATTTCTTGATGCCCATATTGTATATCCTTGACAAGTGCATGGGTGGGAGAGTATTCTCGGTAGTTTGACCTACAAATCGGCAATTTCTTGATGCCCATATTGTATATCCTTGACAAGCACGTGGGCAGGAGAGTATTCTCAGTACTTTGACCTCTATGTTTCCATGTTTACTAGTATGGATGAGATCAGTCTCGCAAGTTGATCAAAAACAACGAAACAAAGGTATTATTTTGAATTTTCTTTCTTTTCACATCTACATTTAGCATTTATGTCCATCATTTGCAAGATTTCATGTAATGTGTAATACTTCTTACAATGGTCTTATTTATATATGCACATATTGAAAAATGACGTAAGAGAGTTTCATTATTGTATAGGAAAATTGTTGATGTTTTGCAATAATGAAATTTTTTAGTTGTACTAGATTTTTTCCTCAGAATTTTCCATGGTGAAAAAAATTGCCTATTGTCTTTGCTTCTATCATTTCAAAACTAGACAATATTCTTGTGATTAGTAGTGAAGCAATCTGTAAAAATGAATGGGTTTCATTTTCTGTCTCTTAAAAGCATTTTTGTTGCAAGTGTCTGGTGATCTAGAGATTCTAAGCCATCTTGTTTACTTCAAAAAATAAAATGGTAGCATGCAAGGTGAACAATACCTTTTGTATGGTGATGGTTATTTTTTAAACCCTTATTTGATTATACAGTGTTGATTTCATGACATTAACAGTATTTAGTTATCACCATGGCAGGAAACTATTTAGTATTTAGTTAACAAGTGACTAAAATTGTTTGGCTTTTCCAATAAAAAATCAGCTCTTAGTTTTCTTTATATGTACTCAAAATATTAGAGATATAAAGTGCTCACAAAAGAACTAAGGATAAATTTTACAGTTTATTATTTTTCTTCGTTCAATGAAGCAGAGACTTGTAGTCTCATGATGCAAGAGAAGGGGGGAATTTCAAAGTATACTATAAACTTTGTCTGCAAGTTTGTAGAGCTCTGCATTCCAAAAATATTTTTATTTATTAAACAAGATTGGTACATGTCTGGAACATGGAGGGCAGGATAGTTTCAATGTGGTGTTATGTAAAAGAGTTTACGTGCCTCATCTATGCTTCTTTGTCTTTCATACATTATTATGGTAGTTGCTACATATTACAAAGCTCCCATTTTAGTGTAGTTAGGTTTATGGTTTTAATGAGATCCTTCATATTATGAAGCTCTTCTTTGCTTTGTATACCCTTAGAATTATGCAGGTTTGCTTCAAAGTCGATGTTGTCGCTTCATAGATAGTTTGTAATGCCTTTTTGTTGAATGAGAATATGTGCAGAGTGTAGAAATTAGATGCGGATAGTATGCTCTACATTATGCCAATGAATATTAATTTCTCTATTCTGATTTATCTAAATTAGATAGTTTTTCCATTTCTCAGTGAATTTTTTGTTTACTTAGTTCCTCTAGTTTTCTAAACTACAGGCTGACCAAAATGCTATTGCGAATTCTAAATATCTAAATGCAAATTTGGGACTGAAAAACTATAGCATCTTAACGGCTTATGCTCCAACAAAATTTTCCTAGGTAAATTATTATGCTCAATTTCTACACAAAATTTGTTTTGTTTATGTGTTGTATAAATTATACTTTGCAGTGCAACAAAATAATTTGTCAAAGTCACCATTTTCTTTGAACTAGATGATTTAGAATGAATCCATTAAAAATTAAATGACTTACAAGGAACCCACAAAAAATCTAGCCTTGCTAAGTACAATTCATACACCCTAGCAAGTCATATGACATTTTCAAATATTTCTTGCAGTTGATGTTCTTGAAAGCTTCTATCAAGTGCATAGCTACTAGTGACCATTGTTCATCCAGGAATCGTGGGCACAAACCTTGCGGTATCAATCTATTATCTTTCTTTAATCAAATTATAATTTTCCAGTTTTAAATCCTACACATAATGTATATCAACAAAAAATGGTACAATGGCTCTAGAGGGCATTGAGGCCATTTTAGTTTCAAATTATTTTGGAGACTCGACACAGCATAATATAGCATACTAAAATCAAAACATTCTCTTATATATCTCCATAGGTCTTATTGAAGAACTTTGATGCAATTTTTTTAATTAGCCTTATATACCAAGTTCAACAATTGAGATCTTTGTGTTCTATTGTTATTATCCGGCCAGGAATAGGTGGTTAAAAAAAGTGCTACTATTATTTATCATTGCTTCAATTCATAGGGCATTCAAATAATTATACTAAGAGAACTATGCACCAAATTGTTCTCATTACACTTCTCATAGCTGGCTGAAAAGAAATAAAAATTGCAAGCAAATATTTATTTAATTACAGGTGCATTCTTAACTGCTTACTTATCTATTACTCTTCCCAGAACACCATTCTTTCTTTAGTTTGAGAGGCTGATGGCATCTTGTTTGTGGAATAACTATAAAATAGATTCATAGAATAGAGGACTTGTACAATGCTTGAGTTAAATTATCATTGACTTTTTTTTGGTCAAAGCAGAGCAAAGATTGACTCATTCAATTTTTCGGTGCATTCATTTGTTGAAAATGAATTCTTGTGGTTTTAGACTTATAGTTTACTAGACGATAATGTCATATTGACTTAGTATGTAGTTACCATTATGACCACTAAATTCAGTGCTAAGTGTACTTAATCATTAATGGTTTAGACCATCCAATTGATGATAATTTTAAAGGAGGTAAGTTATAAATACATGCTCCTAGTCTAGTCTTGTGTAGATTAGTGCCTGCAAAGTAAAAGTAGCTTCTAAATGAAGGCATTCGATTCTAATACCATATCTTAACAACTGAGCCACTGGCCCTTTATAGGTTTGAGTGAGGCAGCAAGCTTAATCAATACATCTTGCAAGGAGTGGACATTGCATAGCTAAATATCTTTCAAACCAAATGCTTACCATCCAATGTGTATTCAGAGTCATATACGTGTTTGTGCCTCTTACACTCATGTATAGGCAATTATTTTGAATATAGCAGTAGCCTCAATTCAGTCTTGTATTGAACAAGGGTGTTATCCCTCATGAAGTCAGGCAGATACCTTAAAGGCATCCTATAACTAAATTAGTACATTTTGGATTCAATGGAACTTGGCATATGTTTCTAGATATTATTTTAATTGAAATCAATTTATCCAAAAATGCTATGGCTTTAATGCCAATTTGTGGTCCCCTAGATCCAAGAGGTTCTCCCATGAACATTTAGTGTAGATTTTATTTCATTTTCCTACTTCAGGATAACATTCATCAAGAAGGATATATAATATGACATAGATACACAATAAAATAATCTCCTATAGAATATTTATATTGTTAAGAGCTTAAAAATGTCTTCTTTGGAGTACAGTCGACTAGTGTTGTTGCTTTATATTGTGCTTTCCTTAATTTTCCCTTTGCTTTATCGGAGAAGCACTATCTTTTACTTGTAAACATTCCTATTGTTTGGTTTATCCACTAGTGTACATTAGTTCATAAGTACATTAAATTAACTTGTAATGGGATTTCTCCTAGTCTGTAAAAGTTTTTTATTAAGGCAAAATAGGTTTTGAGGGAACTCTGAAACCCCATACAACAATATTTTGATAGGGATCTGGTACACCACAAAGACAAACCACTACCAAACAAAAATCCACTGTAGATGTGCAACCCTAAACCAACAAAAACATAGTAGCTAAAACTTACAAGGCTTACAAAGAACCAGGCACTCCCAAGACCCCAATAGAAGATGTCAAAGCATTACATCAAAGAATGAGCCTCCTAAGCAAGGACCACAGAGGAGATTTGATGGGCCCTGATAAATTTCCATGTATTTATCCTTCTTACATTTGTTTGTTATTTTTTTAGGGAACATTCCATCAAATTCTCCATCCATTATAAGTGCTTGCAGTGTAGGAATTAATTATGGACAAGTAGAAGCCTCCAACTAAGGAAGTAGTTAAACTCCTACAAAGCAACAATATTACAAGATAGTAGTCTGAAATGAAGTGGTCACATGAAATGATAAACAGTTATTTGCAAACTAGCTTGTTGTAATGGAAAATATTTATTCGGCCCTTGCTAGCATTTGTCCATACATGAAAATTACAATCACCACTCACCATTCCCTTTTTGTTCTTTTAGATTCATTCCCTCCATTATTAGGCTCCTTTAGGCTAGATCTTACAACAACAATGAAACCCCATTTTTAGACCAAAATTTTTTACCATCTAATAAAATGGGAAGACTAGTACAAAAAGAAATTGAACCATATATTAAGAATATGGAGTATGTAACCTAGACATACCAAAATAGAAAATGTATCATATTCTAATAAACAGAACTCTACTATTATAAACATTAGATTAGATTTTTTGAAGTAATAAAGGTGAACCAGCTAAATAATGGGCTAATAAAACATGCTTTATTGCTAGTGAGAAGCATTGAAAACTATATTAATGGTATGTTAGCCTGCACACCCAGATTATGGGTCAGTTCAACCATGGAGATTCCCAAGGTCCTGTCAAATGGGTCATACCAAACAACCCTTCTATTCTAAAAACCTCAATGGGTGGTCCACATTGACTATCCAAGCAACTGCCTCCTCAGGGAATTGGCATAGCAGATACCTATTTACCAGCTTTTGGTGCCCTCTACATTAAAGAAACCTATTTTGAAGATAATGGATAAAACGTTGGTTTGGTTGCCTTCCAGGATTTCTTCCACATCTATGGCATCTTCTGCCACTTTGGTGGTGTTGGTTTAAGCAACCCGATGCAAAAACAGTGTAAAAATCACAACACACACTTTTGACACTACCCTAATTTTTGAGGTTGTTACACCAAAGCAACCAAACTGTCTTGTATTGCCACCAGGCCTAACTATGAAAATTAGTTACTCTATGGAATTTGAAATGCTTTTAGCTTGGCAGATTACATGACTTTTTCACAAATTGATTACCTTGGCAATAAATTAGTTTTTTCAATGTTAATTATGTAAAAGTTCTTCTGCCAAATTTTAATTTGACATCTCATTTATTTATTTATTTTGGCTTGACAGTTTAGACACCAAAAGGTGAAAGGTATAAGGAAACAATACAAAATTATAACAAACACCCTTCTGCACAACAATACAAATATAGTAGAGCAATGAAATTTAAAAGTTAGATGATAAATCAAACATAAGAATAAGAGCAAAGTGTGCCACATATGCTCAATCAAGTACAATAAAGTTTTTACTGAAAGCAAAAATATATTAAACACTAAGGCAAATATCATTTTACCCATGATAATCTTCTAAAGACCCATATGATGCTGATTACTAATTTTATTGTTTAAACATTGCAAAATAAATATCTATCATTAGAATAAGTTTGGCATTCAAATTGAGGTAGTAATATGATATACTCGTGAAGATATACTAGTAATTGTCCATTTTCTTTTTTTCAACTTTTTCTTTTATTGATATTGTAATTTTTTTCGTTTATGGTTGGATTGCTAACTTAGCATGGAAATAGCATGATTTTATTTTCCATAATTGAATAGAATAAAACAAAAAGTAGCAAATTCAAAAAATAACATTATCCTGTAACAACTCGAACAAGTTGTAACAAGTTAAAAATGCCACGTCTAGGACAGGTGTAGTGGTATTGAACAAAGGGTAGCACATTTAGGAAAAAAAACATAATCCTGTGACAACTTAAACAAGAAAAATCTTACAAAGGTAAAGCAGAAATTAAATTTTACATGCCCATGCAGGCACTCTTCAAACCACATGTACTCTGATTAGTTTGGGTCAATTTTAGCACATGTCCACAAATGGCCATATTTGGATTTGACAATCTAGATATGTATATATACATGTCTATGTGTGCACATGCCTGGATGTGTGTGTGTGTGTGTGTGTGTGTGTGTGTGTGTGTGTGTGTGTGTGTGTGTGTGAGAGAGAGAGAGAGGGAGAGATCAGTTAAATTTGAATGAAGGAAAACATTAATATTTTATTAAATTTGAAGATTGATAGATAATTGTCTATCATTTTGATCATCTTTTAAATAAAAAAAACATCCACTCCTTATTTATATGTTGAAAGTAAAATATCCTGATTTATATGTGGTGGTTTTTCTATTGACCTTCTATATTGTCCAAATTTTATTGTTTCAGATTTTTCCTTTTGATATTTCAACAAAGCTTCTGATTTATGTTACAATATTTCTCAAGACTACTTACAGGCTTATATTACTAGTTTTCCTTTGAAGGGCTGATATCATTAATCTATGAAAATATCCATCATCTGGATTCATGTATTTGATCACATATCTATATCTACTATAATATCATATTATTTATGTTTCTATTAACAGTGTTATAGATGAATTCCACAGTCCTAGTGTGATTACCATAGATTAAACCAGGATTACTATTGTCAAAATAGTTTTGGATTTATAGGTCTACCACCTATCTATGTTATCCTACATTTTGGGGATGGGGTAGAGTGGGGACAACATGATTTGTTTCAGGGATGGGGTAATGGGGGAGCCTATTTCTCAGGGATGGCATAGGATGGATATTAAATACAATAGGAAAAATAAAAATATAGAAAGTCACCAAAGCAATGCAGTTAAATGTAGAGGTGGTTGAGAGCAGGAAAATAATAGGTACTAAAGGTAAATGCAGTTACATGATATGAAAAACATCTTGGTAGGTTAGAACAAGTAAATAAATGGGAGTTTGAATAGGTGTGTAGATTCTTATAACTAAAACTTGCATCCAAGAAATTGTGCTATCTATAGAAACTCTGACTATGCTACCAATTTCTTTGCTTAAAGTGTAATGTGATAGCAGTTCAAAAACTCTCAAAATCTTGATTGTACTATTGCCAATACAAATCCATATGTTGACAAATGCAGTCAAAAAAATTGGGAATTTCACATTGTAATACATCAAGGCAGTCGATAAGTGATAAAAGGATATGTATAGCTTGATTTGGTACAGGCTAAACATGAAAGTGCCACCTATCAGCAGGTACATTAATATAAGGAAACATAAATAAAAGAGAATACCAGCATTTGTTAAAGTGAATATACCAGTCTGAGCTATGGTTTGATCTCTACTTACATTTTGCATTAGGAAGTCCCCAACAATTGGTCCACCATCTTGAAGTTATTTTATATCAAGTCATTTCTCAGATTTTAAGGGTACTTCTAGGAGTCAACCTATTAACATGCAATTCTACTAATGTACAACAATCTTCCTTGAAGCTTCTCAATACCTTTCCAGGGAAGGAAGCCCTCAAGCTAGTTGGATAGTTCAGACACAAATGTCAATAGTCCTTGGTTTAGTCCATTTCATTTCATATGATCATCTAAAAATTGTGTCACTCTAAGCTCTCAACTGTTTCCTCTTGATTGATCATTTGATGAATGTGGAATGAGAGCTTTGGGATAAGCTATAGGCATCCATCAAAGCATAAAGGATTTTGTCAGACAGTGTAGATGAAGTAGTAGCATTTGCCTTGGGAAACATGCTTGCAAAATGGAAGCATAGATAAGTCATGTGAACTGTTTGATAGGATGCCTGAATGTAATGTGGTCATCAAAACTCATGGTTGCTAGATATGCACAAAATAGATATATTGAGAGAATATATTTTTTTAAGTTACAACTGCCCTGGTAGACATGCATGCAAAATGTGGAATCCTAGATGAATAGTTCAATTGAATCCTCCTCTTGGAGGAATGCTACAACAAATACATAGTTCAATTGAATGGTCTATAGATACCATCAAGATCAACATTTTGACAATCCATCAGGATCCTATTAAACCACGTGCTTATGACTACATGGCAACCTGCACACAACATGGCAAGGTAATTTATAGAATGGTTTGTTGGCATCTATGGGTATCTAAAGAGAAAAAAATTCACTGATAGAGTTGATGAAAATGCTTATATTAGGATAAGAAAACTCTTTGGTTGCTATCCTGTCTTGTCAAATGTCTTGATATAGAGTAGCAAAATCATTGCTTAGGATGCGAACTAGCTCTGTAACAACCCATTCACTTGAGGAATCTGCACCAACACAAAGACATTAATGATAAAAGTACACCTAAAATTATGGTTGTATTTCAAATTGGATCAAGAGATACAATAGTATGGATCAAAACCTTATGTGGGAAAAGCAAGGTCAAATTTGCATTCTGAATTTAAATTAAAAATCATGTCAAATGCCTATACCAGTATAAATTGAATTTTTTTACAAAAAAGCACAAAGCAACCATACATCATCAACTTCACAAGAACGCCCTATTAAATTGATTAATTATTAAAATATAGCATACTTTACAATAGAAGACTATCCATCTACACTCTAATTGCTACTTTCAGAAACAAAATATGAATTGCGAAAAAAGGACATGTACATCTAGAGGTGAGCTTGAAAGAAGGCTAATAGTATGTTTGCATAGGGATTTTATTATTTTAATCTCTTGCTAAATCATTGAAATTTTATTTTACATGTGTACAGTATCCCAGTGATTAGAATGTTCAGAATCTTTACTACCCTGCTATGTTGAAAATTATATCTTAAGAAAAATATTGTAGAATGACAATAAATACATAAACTTGAAGTTGAAGGTGAGGGATAAAGAAAGTGTCAATTTAAAAATTTATAATAAAACTATAGTTAGCTTTCCTAAT
Source organism: Cupressus sempervirens (assembly GCA_028749045.1). Lineage (NCBI taxonomy): Eukaryota > Viridiplantae > Streptophyta > Pinopsida > Cupressales > Cupressaceae > Cupressus > Cupressus sempervirens. Next base: position 853,151,194 of record CM053789.1, on the reverse strand, counting down.
AAATGTTGATGTATTATTAACAATGACTTCTTGTAAAAAGATGTAAAGTGAAATTCTAGTTGCATCAAAATGTTCAGCAATGACTATATATCAGATAATGAAGCAATAAGAAATGTTCTGCATTCTTCACTCTCTCCTTCACATTTTTATAGCATTTAGCATTTTTCTAATAGTTTTGCCCAAGATTAAGCCTTCTTAGCTTGCCATGCCATTTACAAAACCTTCAAAAAGTTATGTGCCTTATTGCAAAATTGCAGAGTTATTTTGTTGGATTTGACGTAATAAGACCCTGTGAAGGTCCTTTTTGATATGTTTGTAATCATTAAAGTTCAAGTTGTAAACCATTCTTGGCATCAAGATGAAAGGACAAGGGTCATTTATGTAATGTAGTAAAATTTCATGGGCAAAGGGAGTCCTAGAATGTACTAGGTTGATAAATGGGGTCAAAGAGTCATAAAATGCATATCAAATGCAAATAAATGCAATGTAATTTGAAAATATGTCAAAATGTTGCCAAACAAGCCACATATGGCACTATGGTAGAGTCATGGGATTAAGTGAAGGTTTATGAGTCTTTTAAGAATTAGAAAGGTCAATTAGTCTCAAAAATGTCACAAGAATTGAGTCCTAAAGCCCAAGGTTATCATAAAGGATTGTTATTAAAGATATTAAAAATTGTTCTAAACTATCCCAAGATAATGAAAGGGAATTTGGTCGGTTTTAGGGAGTTAGGCAATTTGAAAAAGGAAAAAATGAAGCTTATATGAACATGATAGATGAATGTGTAAATGTGGTGAGGAGATTTCAATGTGATAGCCCTAGAAAATCAATAAAAAAAACTCTGTATTTCGCTATTAAAACTGTCATAGAATAGTAACTATGCAATTTGGTTGTTTTTAATTGGTGCAAGATTTATTTCACTTCAAAGCTTTTCTTTGAATATGAAAATGATTGAGAAGGTTATTTTGTAAGTTGATTTTATTTGTGAAAAGTCATTTATAAGGGATTTTGCACACGTAATAAGAGACTGTCATTGTCACATGACATAACTTGACTGTCTGAGGCAAACTTAATGAATTTGACCCCTCCCATTGCTGTATTGTATATGTGACTTGTGGAAGAGGGGTTGCTAATGTATTATGCACCTATTTGATATGATTTTGTGTAGAGATATGCAGGGAGATTAAAGACAAATATCTTTGAATGTGATAGGGTGTTGTTTGAGGGTCACTAGGTGAATAGGACAGTTATGAGTTGGGAGATTCCATCCACATGAGGGGTATATTTTCTTGCATAGAAGGTCAATATTGGACCAAGAGAAGGTTTTGGATCCATTGTAAGGATCAAGAAGTGCTTGGAAGGGTTGATGTTCCAAAGAATTTCAACATCGAACCTTTATTTTGAGTCCTAAATTCACGTCCCTTGATGTTAGCCCAAATGGTCTAAGGATTAAGTTTTTTAAAATTGTACAACCACCATGAGGCAAAACTTTCATAAGCTAATTTATTTGTAATTAAGTGAAATCTAAATTCTTCTTTTGACCCTTAGGCCAACCCACTTAGGCCTATTTTTCAACAAATTCCAATTGCAATTATTTCATGGCTGAAATTGTAATGATCTTAGGCTCACAAGTTTTTGAGATTTACCCATCTTTTGAGCTCACATGTTCTTGATTGAAGATTGCATTAATATGTTACAATATTTTAGTCATCTTCATTAGTTGATGCATTAATTAGATTAGTCATTGCTATTAGGATTAGTCATGGCATGTTGTTGTTAGCACCTAAGTAACTTTCATCTTATGACATCTCTTTGAGGCATTTTGCAAATAACTAAGATACATTGTCTATAAATCCACATTTTGCAAACATCTAGACCTTCTAGAAATTATAGGATCATTTTAGTTACATTTGAAAACATTAATCAACAACTTCCATATGTGCAGATATAAACATTAACTACAACATGTCCAATTTATTTGCAAGTTTATTTTCCTGTGAAGAAAGACCACGCCTGACAATATGAACCTAGAACAAAATAATGAGACAATGGCTGCATTGTCAACTCAGTTTTGAAGAAAACTTGATAAATGTTATTGTCCTTGCAAAAAGTGTAAGGGCTTAAAGAATCAAAGAATTCTAATCACAACAGCCCAGAGTCATTGTAGGGAATATGGTCATGTTGAAGGGGGCCACGATTTTTGTCCATTGCTAAATGTGAATTTCCTACTAGAGGAACATGGAGGTGTGAATATCCAAGCTAAGGATAACACTCCCATGGAAGAAGATGATAATGTGCCAGAGGACATGATTGAAGAAGATGGTATTGGGGCAGGTGATGAAGAGCCTCACAATGATGGTACTAGCGAATCTAATAATAATGATGAAGATGGTCTTGATAGACCTTTACTTGAGAAGGCACATGAGCCCTTATATGAAGGCTCCCAAACAACTCTACTATTGTCTATAGTGTTGTTGGTGAACTTAAACATTTTGAATAGTATATCCAATGTAGCAATGTCATGTATGCTAAGCTATGTCATTTTTGTCATCTTCAATGTTAGCATACAATTACTATTCATTATATTAACAATGTATATTTGTTATTGTAGGTTGATTAGTGAGTTTTTGTTACCACCATCAAACATTTCACCTCGTTCATACCGAGAATTATCTAACATAATGGATCAAATTGGAATGAAGTATCAGACAATATATGCATGTCCCAATGATCACATTCTATATCATAAACAACATGAATTTGCAACAAAATTCCCTAATTGTCATGTTAGAGATATTGGTTAGATCAAATAATGATAAAGTTCCTCACAAGGTTCTTCAGTACATTCCCATTATTCCACATCTTGAACAGTTATTCAAGTGTGCTAGCTTGGCACAATTTATGGATTACCATGCACACAATAGAAGTTAGGATGACATTATGCGAATGCCTGCCAATGGTTCTGCATTTAAAGAGATAGAAGAAACATGGTCACACTTTAAAGAAGAACCTCATAATCTGAAACTTTCATTGGCGACAGATGGTGTCAATCCATATCGAGATATGAGATATGTTTACTCAGTATGGCCTATTTTCGTTATTAACAATAACATTCCTCCTTGGATGCCCATAAAGAGGGAGCACATAATGTTGTCAATGATTGTGCTAGGTATTTTTTTATTTTATAGTTATCTAAATTAATTTATAAATAGTGCATGAAAATGGTTATAATAATTACGTAATGTTTATGTTCATTCAATTGCTAAGTAAATACCATGTTAAAGATATGAACGTGTATATTGAGCCCCTAATTGATGAGTTGTTGAAGTTATGGAATGGCATCACTATGTATGACATCTCCAGACTAATAGGACATCAACAATTTCAATTCCATGCAATGCTTGTATGGACAATACATGCTGCCCCTGGGCTAACTCATTTTTGCAGTATGTTATATTGTTAAGATCACATATTTTTGGTCTGTTATAGTGCTTACACATTACTGTTGAATGCTTAAGTTGTGCATGATAACTGTACATGATCCAATTATATGTGATCTTTTACGTCTTCAGAAAAAGGGAAAATTTGCATGTCTAGTTTGTGGTCCGAAGATGAAATGTCATCATTCGAGAAGTTTAGGAAAGTAGGTGTTTGATGAGTTTAGACTCTTTCTCCACAATAATCATAGGTATCGAATTGCCAAAAAACATCTTTTCAATGGGAAAGAAGAGACATCATCAAGGCCATGAAGAATGACACCTCATTTATGGAAGTTGGAATACGATCGACTAAATCGAGGTAATGTCCAATTTTTCATCTAAAGTTTACAATTTGTATTTTGATATTGTCTTATATTTATTAATGTTGTAATTGATGCTTGTGAAGGTCATCAAGGCATCAATGACCAACTTCCTTGAGGAATGAAAAGTTATCCTACTCAATTTATTAGGTTACCATACTACAAGGATCTCCCAATCGTGCATTTGTTTGATGCTATGCATATTGGAAAGAATGTAATAGAGACACTATGGAAAATGTTGGATGGAAGGTGTGATAGAGAACAAATTGCTAAAATTTGTACTGACATTCATGAATCCAATCATGCACTAAAAATATTCATTGAATCAAATAGCAATGGAGACCACATAAATACAAGTGCCCTTCCTTGGTTATTAACGGAGCAACAAAGTGATGCATTAAAAGAAGTCGTAAAAAGAAAAATCCAATAGGATTTGCTACAAATATAAGCACTCTTCTATCAAAGAAAGGTGATTTTGGGCCAGGGTTGAAAACACATGATTGGCATACCTTCCTCAAGGTAACTCATATTTTCTATTTACAGTATATTTGTAAGATTGAATGTAGTACCAATTGCATTATTTAATAATATATTGAAATGATCATTTTTTAATGATTGCAGTTCGTCCTACCTCTATCCCTTCCACAATAGTTTGACAATAGTATTAAACAAGTTATATATGATCTTGGAACATGAGGTTAGAAGTGTTTTTTCTTAGATATGTAGCTTTTTATCTGAAATCTATTGTATAATTTTATTTGAAATCTCCTTTATGTGTTTTTGCATGTTGAATCTCTTTTAGGTGGTTATCATCTAAAGAAATTGATAAAAAAAGATATAAAATATTGGAAGAAAAAAATTCCACATCTTATGTGTGAAATGCAAAAGTGTTCACCTCCAACATTTTTCAATGCTCAAGAACACTACCTCATACATCAAGTTGAGGAGATTGAATTGTGTGGACCTCTACAAGCTAGATCAATGTGGATGGTTGAGTGGCACTTGAAATTTATGAAGGGCTTGGTTTGACAAAGAGAACATCCTGAGGATTCTATGATAGAGGGATATATGATATACCAAACCATGGTGTATATCAGTAAATATCTTCCAAAGTTTGCAGCAAGTATCCATGTAGATCGCATTTGGGATCTCAACTATAATGACAAATTCAAAGGGGAGTACCTGATGGGGAAAGGTAGATTGAGGAGGGTGAGAGGTAATTATAAGTTTTTTTTTGTAATTTAACAATTCTTATCCATCATCAATATATATAAGTTGTTTCTAACTAGTGTAATTGTCTTCTTTATAGTTGGTCATGAGTGGGATGCACTACACTTGTATATTGCAAACACTCTTGATTGGATGATAGTATGGATTGAATAGTCTCAAGAAAATGGTTGCTCATTAACATGGGATGGTGTTTCATCGTTGGTTAAAGAAGCTCATCGTAATGGAGATCTCAATGTTATGCCAATGGTACTTGATCTAATATATGGCTTAAGAGATACAAAGATATGCATAAGATTACTAATCATGAGACATAAGTTTAATATCAACTCACAGATCAATGAGATGATTCTTGACATGTTTGAATAATTACAAGTCAAACACCACAAAGCTATGTACTACCATGGCTATAAATTCCGCACAAAAAATTTAGATGAAACAAAGAAAATGTGTGATACTGGGATAAGTGTTGTCTTCGCGGTCATCGATATTTCATCTAGAACTGACATACATCCTCAACAATCTAAAAATTGATACTATGGCATTTTGGATGATATACTTCAATGTGACTTTAATTCATTCAAAATAGTTCTATTTGTCGTCAAATGGTTTAGGTTACAACTAAATCAAAATGATCCCAATAGGACTATTATTAAACATGATAGTGGATTTACTATGATTAATACAAGGTCATTTGAGCCAATCAGAGATGAGCCCTATGTTCTTCCAAGCCAATGCGAGCAAGTGTTTTACTTTGGTGTTCCACACAAACTAGGTTGGTCATTTGTTGTTAGACATGACCCAAGAGGAAGGCTGGTAAAGTATAATGTGATCGAAGAAGAAGATATTGAAGAAGCACAAGAGGAAGTAAATGATTATCAGGAACGACAGTTAGCCAATGATGAAGAAGAAGAAGATGGTGATGATTTTGGTCATGCTAATGGTAATGGTGATAATGATGATGATGATGTTGATCATGATCATGATCATGGTGATGAATATGGTGATGATCATGGTGATGATGGTCATGATGATGCTAGTGATCAAGAGGATGATGATGGTGATTAAGATGGTGGTGGTGACAACAACGATCAAAGTGACAAGTACAATGATGGTGATGATGATGATGATGATGATGATGATGACATGGATGAATATCATGATGATCAATGAAATGTCTAGGTAGGATCAATGTCAACTATGATGGGGTCTTGTATGACCAAATATTTCTTTCCAAACCATATGTGCACATATAAACATTAAGTAGAACATGTCAAATATTTTTGTAGATATAAACATTACTTATGCTAAATTTTTAACTTAAGACAAATTATTTACATATAAAATCTACTTTATTATTAATATTTTTTTGGTAGGTCTATTACTTTAATTCCGCTGCTGATTTCTAAGACTTACTAATTTTTTTCACAGGGCGATATGGATGCACCATCTCAGACACCTTCAATAGAGGTAAACATTAATTATTGTAAATTTTAATATTAACATAGAAACAAATGTCATATTATTATGTTCTTTTATTTATGGCTTTGAAGTTATTTTGATGAAAGTATACTAATATTTGAGACTCAAATGATAGGAAAAAGCTACAATGATCGCTGATCAAATGCAATTTAAAATATGGGCATCATATCTACATGACATTGGCCTTAGTACTGTAATATCCCAAAATTGGCTCATTGCCATTATACCAATTTTGGTCTATTTCTGATAATTTCTAAGTCCTATTCTAAGAGGCAATTCTCATTCTGCTATTCGCTACTTGACTTAATTGTCAGATGCAGAAAACCCTAATCTGCATTCATCATATTTCTTATTTAATTCCTATAGTACGCACTCATATTAGTTGCATTAAACCTACTTGATTTAATTATAATTTAATTATTAAGTATTTATACTTTAATTAAATTATAATTATATCCTAAGGCTAATGTACTATGGAATTAAATTTATTTAATTTAATAAATATGCCTATCTTGATTAATTAAATGTAATCATTTAATTAAATGGGAAAGGTATTTTTAATTAATTAAACAAAATTATTTAATTAAATCGAGTACTTACTTCTAATTAATTAAACAAAGTTATTTAATTAAATGGGAAGCCATTCCTAATTAATTAAATGAAGTTATTTAATTAAATAAGAAAAGTGTCTCTAATTAATTAAAGATTATTTAATTAAATAGAAAAATTAATTATGAGAGCATATCTCATTTTATTAAATTAAATATCTCAATAAAATCTCTCTTCAGTTCAAAAAGGGAAATTTCCAGTTCACTATTGATAAAAAATGAGTTAAATTAGTTAACTCCTTTTTCTACTCAAATTGAATTAGTTAACTCCTTATTTTACTCAAATTAAATCTGTTAACTCCCTTTAATTTGGGAATCTCCCTTTATGACTGAACTTCACCTTTAATCCTAACCGTTGATTGAAATCGATCTCAACCATTGATGGATTCTAGGAAAGTCTATCTAAGAGACCCTCATCTCTTCATATTGAGAGGATGAATTTGGAGAATTTGCATCGAATTGCTATTGGAATTCATACTCACATTTGCTCATATTTTTACATACATCTTGCATTCTTAGTTTAGATTCATCTAGCTCAATAATGCATACATTTTTAGTTTAATGTCTTTTATTTCTTAGATTAATTACTTGTACTTCATCTAGATTACTTGCACATTCATATAGCTTAAATTGCATTCAAATCCTTCGTTCTTACAAGGTCTGGTTGCCTGCACCTTGATTCTGAGGATATTAACAGGCAAAATCCCTTTAAATAGAAGGCAACAGGTCGCTTTGCAAGCTGATTTTCAGATGAACAATCCAATGTTCATTTCGGGATGAATCTGCATACAATGACAGTGTTGAAGTGCGTGTGTTAGCAGAGGCCACATATTCATGCATACAAGTACTAACCCTTTATTCATCACCCAAAAAATTATGCAAAGATACACTGATGAACTTGTTAACATTATCATCAAGGGTGACAGAAGTGAGGAGAAAGAGGCACTAAGAATAGAATTGGACCGTAGAATCCAATCTTTGAAGGTAAGCAGTAATTTGACTAAAGCAGTAGTAGAATCTCAATAGATATTAATATTTTATAGTATCTTATGGATCATGATCTCTAATTTTATTTTTTCTTGTATAGACAAATGTCCCAGTTGCGACATCACATGGTGAACATGGTCAGGGTTGTTGCGCAATACCTTCGTGAAAGTAACACTTTGTTTGTTTTGATCAACATTATAACACTTACCCTTTTTTTTGTGGACGTTTCTCACTAGTATGTCATTTGATCTTTATCCATGGCAAATTTCTTTGCTAACAATATTCTATTCTTTAGCTCATGATGAAGTGCGGACTCCTCCTTTGGTTGGCGATCCACTATTGTTTGCTACATTGTTGGCAACAAGGACCATGCAAACATCATTGTCTATGCCCACTAGAACTGGTAAAACCTTGTTTTTCTATATTTTGTAATGTCTTTCTACAAGTTGATGAACAACGAAGTAGCATATCAATGCTTAAATGATGTCTATAGAAGCCTGCATACACACAAACACATGCATACACACACCATGCATACATACATACATACATACATACATATATATATATATATATATATACCTACACATAGAGAGACATGGACATAGGCAGGGAGGTAGACCAACAGAGAGCAGTACTAAAATTGTCATTTAATTGTTATGATGTTTTAGTTAATAGACCAACAAAGAGCAGTACTACTGAAGCTGATCCATTTCCTAGAGCAATTCGTGTGATTAGTACTGGTTCGTATGAAGGGACATTGTTGTTGAATAAGAAAACTATGTTTCCATTAAAAGAACAAAAGCTTCCAGGTGCTTTAAAATTGATATTATTTAAAGTGTAAATTTAGTTTACTTTTATAGTACTCATTTTGGACTGATAAATCCTTTATGTTTTTGTAGATAATAAAGCTTTCTTTGAACATCTTTTTCATATGACATTAAGACTATTTGGACTCACCATACGTAAAAGGTACGTAGTTTCATATCATTGCTACATAATTTTTCTTTTCTTCTATTTATTTTAATATATTAAAGTTATTGATCTAACAATCTATTTATTTTTAAAAAGGTGGAATTTACAAGCTGTGGAATTAAAAAATCAGCTGATTACATCTATTGAAGAAAAATTTGGGAAAAACATTTTTGACACTGACCTACTTCTAAAAAGAGCAACAAAGCATATAAAGACGTTGAGGGATCAATATAGAAGGGCTCTTAAGGAAAACCCAAAGTACAATCATCCTCCTATGATTCCATTGATGGAGTGGAATGAAATAATAGAAGATGCAAAGGAGAAAAGCCTATGTGAAGATAGAGATAATGAAGCAGCACAGGGCAAAAAGAGGTGTTTCATTATAGTATTAAGTACATTGTAATCATGCACTAATTATTGATATTTATAAATATATAATCTAAGATGTTTGAAATTGTTCATAGATTGTAGGACACATACATGGCTACAAAAGCGAGAGTAGAAAAGGTTGGCCAACACAAACTTGGCTCTGGTGGCTATATGAATCTCCAGTCTCAACTTGTAAGTAGAGCAATGAATTTTTTATTTTTTTTTAATATAATGTTGCAAACAATTTTTTTTAATGAAACCATACATGGAAAACTGATGTTATCAAGCAAAAAACACAGGGCATAGATTTCAATGTGGAGGTCACAAATGAAGATAGAAAAATTGCCTTGAAGGAAGGCTATAAAGTTGTGGTTGCACACCTACGTGAAGAATCTGTAAGCCTTGCCCAAGAATCCAATGCACCAAATGATATCTCACAGGTAAATTGGTTAGATGAAAAGTAAATGCAATTAAATAGTTTAGAAGATTCTTTTTTGGTATTAGTTTTAAACATAAATTGACTACATAACAATGTGCATGACATTTTACTGCAGCCTTCATATCCTACCACAGAACTTGCTCATGACGAAGGCCATGATGTGCATTATAGTGGTGGAGGTATTAATTTTCTATTGGAAATTAATTATGCAATTATGAATACAATTTAACATCTTCAATTAGAATTTGACATGTATCCTTTTTTTGAATATTTCATAGCATGTTGAACATCATGCTGAAGGATTGGACCATGTTCCAAGTGTTCAACATGTTGACATGGTGGCAGATCAAAATGTTAATGTACATGATCTGGCATTATCAGGTAAGAAAAATGCATTTTATGTTATACTTGTACTTAATTACAAACTTGTAACAGTTAGAAAAAGAAAAAGAGTATGCCAATTTATCCCATTCACTTATTCTTGCAACAGAGCCCCCTTTAGCGCAGCAACCTCCTGCTCCTCCAAAGAGAAGGAGCCATTATAATTTGACATTACACGTGCTAGAAGAGGAGGAGAATGATGCAGATAGGGATGCTCCTATGAGCACTTTTCTTAAGAGAGCTCAGAAAAAATAAAAAATAAATGATGTTTTAAAAATCTTCTTTGATAAACCGTGTTGGATAATGAAAGAACTTTGTTTTAAGTAATTATGAATGAATGATGCGTATTAATACAGATTTTTATTTTATGTTAATGAATATTTTTATGTGTTAATGATTTTTTTATTAGTATTATGTATTAATGAATTTTATATCATATTAATGAATGTTATGTGATTGTATTGATTGAATGTTATAGTTCATAAATGGATGAATGAATGAATGAAGTATGTAATTAGATGATAATGGGTACTTTAGATTGATGTTAGGGGTATGGGGGTGAGGCCAGATGGGCTTCCACCTTCACGTGGTTGGCCTTGTTAAGTAGAGAACGTTATTGTATTCTTGAAACCAAGTGAAGCTCAAACTAACATAAAATCGACACTTTGCATGTCGTACGTCTAAAATGATCCACAACTACTGCTGGCCATAACATACAATGCAAATGTGATATGGGATTTATGTGTCGCTACCTACAATGTTTGATATTTGATCATTTTGTTCCCTTTATATATTTACCCTTTTTTTTTTTGCCCTCAGCAATAGTTCTCAATAATGATATTCTAAACTATGCATTAGGTGACTTAAATGACCATTATGGGTAAATACTACAATATCATTCTAATAGAAATGGTTTATCAAAGATTCATCTCCATCTTTGGGGAAGAATGCTAACATGATTGCTGACAAGGGCACATGCTTGCTTGTGAGTGAGCAAGGTTCTATAGCTATATGTCTTTTGTTTTTCCTCTTGATGTTAGCTCAGTTGTTGAGGTGAATTGTGTTTATAGGCCAGGTCTGCTAGGATGTGGAAATTTACTTCCCTCCTTGCTAGCATGAAGAAGAAAGATAAAGATTTGGAATTTGAAGGTAGAAAAGGGCAGGTTTAATGAGATAATGGATGGCTGTCAAGGTTAGGAAAGCAACGGCAATTAAGGAAGAGGTTGCTCAATTCTTTTTTTTTTAAACTGGAGGTAAATTCAGACTGCAACAACATTCCTCTAGCTACTAGTCAATGTTAACATCTTTGTGGGATGGGTACAACGAAGAGAAATCAATTTGTTTGGTCTTGTTTACAAGCTTATTAAAAATTTGCCAACCTAAAACAACTGACATTATTTCTAGTTTTCTAGTCTTGCTATTGTACAATCAGCAATCTATTAATCATTTATTATCTTTCAAATTGTATGTGTTGAAGTTTCCATTGTTTGAGCAAAGTGGAAAACTTACAAGGAATTGTGATAAAAATTTTAAATTCAAATCATTCTCTAAACAAAAATGAACAAACATCATCATCTTTGCAAACATGAAACTGAGCATTCAATATTGCAAGCAAATTGTTTGAAAATATGCCTAAATACTATAACATTGAAAAGAGAAAGGGAGTGCAAAATAAATTGGTGCATACAGGATGCACATTATAGATTTCCATTTTCTTTCATGAATTCAATTGAAACCCTTTGTGGGAGGGAAATCTGCTTCAAATCCGAACAGCTTGAAAAGTTAAGAACCAAGCTCTCCAGGAAGCTAGCTAATATTGCATTCAATAAAGATGCAATGATGCACACATTATTCCATCCTTTGCCAAAGTCTGCCACTATATTTCTCTTGCCACAAGACCATGCAAAATTTCCAATGAACTATGATGAAGAAATTGACCACACAGTCAAATCCTTAAGCTATCAGGACAAGAATTTCACTTGACATAAGATATGTGCTAGGCTATTGCTTTGTGTAGACCTAGTAATGATACTCATAGCATTTCATTTATTGTTCTACCTCAACATACACTTACCTTATGAGCACACAAATTCCTATTGCCTCTTTATACTGAAAGATCCCCTCTGATCTGACAACTACAAGTTTTGATTTTTTTGTGTTTCTTTGAATTTTCTAATTTTTTTAAGGATTTCAAATATTTTGTTCTTTTGTATTTTTTTGGTTTTCCTAGTTGTTTGAAATGTATAAATGAAATAGAAAGAAATATGAAGTGAAAATGCAAGTAGAGATGAAATGTACAGCAAAGCATCAATTCAATGAATTTTTATATACTCGAAAATGCCAACAAACATACCATTATAGGTCTACTACAGATCTAAAATTTCTTGAGATATTATATGGCACACAATGTAACACAGGGACTCACAACCCCTCCTAAACATCAAAGAAGTTGTCCCAGAGACATCCCTACACCAAGTACTTGGAGTATCTGAGAAGCCCCACCTACGCCATTATGTAACCAAGCCATTGTTGGGATAGGTACTTGAATTTCTATTTCTATTTTGATTTTTGAATGTTACTATTGGATATGTACTATGTTACTATGTTGAGTATTCAATGGTTCTAGTCCTTGTTGCAATTTCTTAGATATATCAAGGGTGAAAGATTACTCTTTTCACTGGATATCTATAGATTAAAAGAGGGTTTATATAAGTGCAGATTGCCAGTTATTATGCAAATGCAAGGAGGTTTAAGCAATTAAAAACTATCATAGAGTTGAATCAATACTAAGTCATCCAATAAGGTAAAGATGTTTGGAGTACACTAATGTAGAGAACTTGGTTTGAAACTAAATCTCTCACAAGTAGCTGGTATTGATGCCAATGTAGTTTATTAGTTTTGTTGAGATTGATATAATTTTAATTTGTGATCCTTTGTTTTCTTTGTATTCACAGCAAAAACAAGAAATTCTTCACAAGATAGAGGAGAAAAGAATATATTTACAATGATATGATGCCATGGAAGCACTTGTTCACATCTACAAAGATGGTTGTCACACAATAGGACCCCACGACAAAGACCTAGATGATACTATGGGACCCTGCAATTTCCCAGCATTCAAAGGCCTTGAATCTTTAGTTAGACATTTTGCTAGGTGCAAGACACAAGTCCTTTGTGGATGTGTTTACTGTAAAAGAATGTGGCAACTTCTTGAACTTCATTCAAGAATGTGTTATGAGCCAGATGTTTGCAAGGTTCCTCTGTGCAGGTACAGATGGGGCTTTTGTTATTAAATGTATAATTGGTATTATTACATTTTCTAGAAGTATACTTCTTTTTGTTATAGATGATCAGAGTATATCTTCATGCCAGAATTTTAAACAAAAAGTGAAACAGCAAAGCAAGAAGGATGAAGTGAAATGGAAGGTGCTAGTGAGAAAAGTACAGGGAGCTAAAAGAGCTGTCAATGCCTTTTCATCAGCTGTCACTCTATAAAGATCAGCTTTCTTACAACACTGTACTAGTTTCTTGTATTATAATTTTTTTACCAATTTAGGTTTTGGCTTCATATGAGTCTACTAGTCTTTTGTTTGTTTATGATCCATAGTGTTAGTTTATAGTTAATAAATTATAATATTAGCTTAAACCTTATTGTGAGTTGTTGGACAACTCACAACCTCCTACTTGTCTAACCTTGAATCAAGGAGCCATGAGAACAGTTGTCCCTAGATTGTGAAAATTGTTGGTCTTAATAGCATTTCTAAAATAAATATCAAGTTAGCCACTTTCTATTTCAAGGATGTCCCTAGCAGCTTATGTTTTGCATTCAATAGCAAATTAGGCTTTAATAATCTTCACGTAGCATTTATTCCTTTTGTATTGGTGATTGATTCAGCCTTGTGTAGGGCTTAATCAATCTCATTTAGCATACTTATTCATGTCTATTTAGTACCTCTACTTATTCATGTCTATTTAGTTCTATTAATTTTATCCATTTTATCAAGGCACTGATTTGTATATGCTCTTATGGAAGCTGCCTGGTAACCCCAGATTTAATTACATTTTGTAAAAGATTAAGAAAAAACCTTGTTGGTTGATTATATTTATTTTTTGAACCTAAGAAAGTATGCTTGCTTGTGAATTCCAATGCCTAAAAACAAGCACAAATGAAATGAAGTTTGTTTCACCAAAGGTAAATAGCTCTCTAACTTGATATTTATTTTTTTGCAATTTAAATCTCTCTAGAAAGGTTAGAGCTTCCTCCTTTGGCTTTTGAACTTTTCATGATAAAGTTCAATTTAGTGGTAAAATAAAATAGTTGGGCATATTTTTGTGGAAGACAAGCTCATAACATCTAAGTCTAGGAAATTTTATTAGGCTATTTCAGTTGATTTCTATTAGTAATTAAAATATTCATAGTTGTAGCTTCAATAAATGTGTTTGGATCCTTATTTTAAGGTTTGGATTAGAAAGCAACACACTAAGGCGAATGCATGATGGTTTAAAAAGATTAGGAATTGACCTATAAGGAAAATACATTATTATCTATAATGCAATTTTTTGTCATCTTTTATGTTGTAGCTGAAGCAGCCTTGATTTTGATCCATCAAAGGGAGTCATTATGGAATGAGAAAAATTTATTCACTGGGTGTGTAGATGTACCCCTAACTCAAAAAGGAGTAGAAGAGGTTGTTGATGCTAGAAAAAGGATTAGCAACATTCTAGTTGATCTGATATTTACTTCTGCATTGGTTCGGGCTCAGATGATTGCTATGCTTGTGATGAATCAACACCACAGGAAAAAGGTTTTTTAGTCAAATCTTTACTTTATGTCTATGCCAGCATTAACTACTTTACTTCTCTATATATGCAAGGGCAGGTGTTTAAATGGTTATTACTTGAATTTAGTATCAATTCTCAGGAAATTTAAATTATGTGTCTAGCAAGAGTTGACAAATGCAGAGATGGAGTTTTATTCATTGAGAAAAATGAGGGGGTGATTTTATTAGATAAATTACATTTGGTAGGAGCCTTCTGAATTTCCAATTATCCTTTTTTTTGAGGCCTTCATATTCCTAAAAGGTTATTGTGGTTGTTTCTACTCAACCAATTTCTAAGCCACTACTCAATAGTTGACTTCTGAGTTTCTATCATTTTGAGCAGTTTTTTGAATGTTTAGAGCTATAGAGGTTGGTATCAAACCTCTTACCTTTGGTTAAAGCTAGAAAACTGTGTGCTTACATGGGATTCACTAAACACCTCATTCAATGTGATTTGTGCATCTTAAAATTTCTTGAATAATGTCAAGATTTTCCCGTTTTATTTGGAATATGCATTAGGTTAATATAATTGCATCCTTCTATAATCACCCTATGCTCACAATTTGCTAGTCAATTGTCATGATAGACTTGAACTTGAGTATCATCTCAAAGCTATGTGTTTATTATTTTAAAAAATGATGATTATACAATTTGTATAAATTTAAAGGTCCTTTTAATGAAAACAAGAATAAAATATTAGATTCATTTCTTTGGAGGCAGTTGTGAAATGACTATCCCAGGTAGGCTAAGGTGTTTAGGATGTCGTTCTAGTTCTTAGATTCAAATTTATTGTTGTGGTTTCAGTAGCACATCTATAATATGAGTGATTAGGTTTGGATGTCAACATTTATATAACGACTTGTTAAATAGGACTAAAGCTTGAAGTTGAATTCTATGTGATGCAAGTACCAATAATAATACATAATGAGAGTGAGCAAGCCAAGGCATGGAGCAGGATATTCAGTGAAGATACTCAAAAACACTCTATTCCAATCATAAAAGCTTGGCAACTCAATAAGCGCATGTAAAAGCTTAATGCTAACAATTCTTGGATATTAATAGTTTCAAACTGTGTATAATATAAGTTTAT
Organism: Cupressus sempervirens; assembly: GCA_028749045.1. Taxonomy (NCBI): domain Eukaryota; kingdom Viridiplantae; phylum Streptophyta; class Pinopsida; order Cupressales; family Cupressaceae; genus Cupressus; species Cupressus sempervirens. Next base: position 853,135,017 of record CM053789.1, on the reverse strand, counting down.
AATGATTACTCGATAAATGTTTACTGCAATGTAGGTATGGAGAATTGTAAGGCCTCAACAAATAGGAAATAGTTGATAGATATGGAAAGGAGAAAGTTCATGAATGGTGTTGCAGTTATGAAATTCCTCCCCCAAATGGTGAAAGCCTTGAAATGTGCACAGAACGTGTTGTTGCCTACTTTAAGGAATAGGTGTGGTACATTTTTAATGAATTAGATATGCTGCATTTATTTTTTTATAAATGTGCTTTTTGTAGTCGTGAGTAGATATATTATGATTGGGTTGTCTGTTAGGTTTTCAAATTGTGTATGACTGCTAGTCACAAAACAAGTAACTTGCACATATCCATCTTTTGGATCTGATATGTTCTGAGAGGTATCAAATCCTTATGAAAATTTATCTTTTCTCATTTACATTTATTGTAATGACTAATTAAAATATGTTATACTACACATGTAGCTGATGTTATACAGAAAGCTTTCATATACTTTTCATAGTGCTACTTTCTTAGGAAGACTTTGATTTATATGGTTGTTGTATGTAATGTCCCCTTTCTGTAAATGCTTGAGTATTTTCTCTGAATCAAAGATTCCAAGTAGAACAAGAAGTAGAATAGAATATGTAACATCATGTACTTGGTCTTGCAACATTTTAGGAAATCTTTGACACATAATCCACAAATAGATCTTCCATATTTGCAATATTAAAGCATATATCATTCCAAATAGGATTAGGACGATTAATTTAATCATATGGAATACTAAATTTGTTAATGGAGCTCAACTATAGGAGAGGTCGGATAAGGGGCATATTAGGGTACCTTAATCAATCATCTACCCTAGGTCCAAGAGAAAATGCCATCACTCTTGGTTTCTTGTGGCCGTTGCCATCCATACAAGTGGGTGTACCTAGTGAAAAATCTATATCCAATCATTCCTCTACCTAAGGCCCAAGAGTGGATACCATCCCTTGTGGCCTCATGTGGCCCTTTACCATCCATTTGAGTGGGTGTACCTAGTGAACAATCCATAGCCATTCCCCTCTTCCATAACCACCCTTATCCTCCTTCCTATGATTAAAGTTCCTTAACATAATGGCCAAAATGGTAAGGATATGAGAAAACTACAATAGAATTGTATGCTCTTCCTTTCAGACTAAATAAGTTTTTCCCATCTATCTAAAGAATCATCTCTATTATGTTAAGGTTGAGAATACCTCTGTTATGGGTAGGTAGGCAAATAATAATTTTGTATTCATTTGATATAATTTCATAGTAAGAAAGCCTCAGGTGTTAATATTTTACTACTTTTCCCCATATAGGACAAATTTTTGAGAACTTCCTTAAATAAGTCTATGCCCTAGTCAACAATCATTTAGATCTTTTTGATGGCATGTGCTTCATACATAGCATTGATAGTGGTTACATATAATGTTGCAAGAAATTTACTAGTTGACCATAATAGGTTTATAAAAAGGGTAGAAGATGCTAGGAAAGTTAGTTAAAGTATACAACCTATCATAGACATCTAGGAATTTATGTTCTCATGCTTAGGTTTGTGAGAATATTCATAGTCTAGATGCACAAAAGCTCATTCTATGTCAGGAAGAGATTCTAATTTTTCTTGAAGTGCTTCTCCAATGTCATGAGCATCCTACAAGGGCATATCACTGGGTAGCACCATGTTAACTTATACAAAGAAATGAGACACAAATGTGTAAGCTTTGACGATATCAATATGGTGTATGTCTTTGTGATGATTCCAACAAAGATATGTCAATTTCTACAAATAATCAGGCGACATTTTTTTCCCCACCAAAGAATTCACATTCTCCAAAACTATGCTTGACCATGTCCTGATTTTATAGAGTGCTAACTACATAAAAGACCCACTATCAGCTTTAGTATTTCAAATTATACACATTAATATAAACTTGAAGCATACTTGGCATCTACTCAGAGGAAGCCTAGTAATCTGTATTTTGGCTTTAGTGATCAGAAGATTATACATTCTTTGTGCTACAACCACCATACAAATAACTTTATAGACACTAATGATCAAGTTTAAATAAAAAAGAATACATCCTCTTCGTTATTGTGCATGCCTGCAGCTATTATTACTCACTAGCATTCTAAATGCTTCTGAGATATAATAGGTTTATAAAAAGGGCAAAAGATGCTAGGAAAGTTAGTTAAAGTATACAACCTGTCATAGACATCTAGGAATTTATGTTCTCATGCTTAGGTCTGTGAGAATATTCATAGTCTAGATGCACAAAAGCTCGTTCTATGTTACTAAGAGATTCCAATTTTTTTTGAAGTGCTTCTCCAATGTCATGAGCATCTTGCAAGGGCATATCACTAGGTAGCACAATGTCAACTTCAACAAAGAAATGAGACACAAATATATAAGCTCTAATGGTATTAATATGGTGTATGTCTTTGTGATGATTCCAATAGAAAAATGTCAATTTTTGCAAATAATCAGGTGACGTTGTTTTCCCCACCAAAGAATTCACATTCTCCAAAACTATGCTTGACCATGTCCTAATTGTACAGAGTGATAACTGCACAAAAGACCCACTATCAGCTTTACTATTTCAAATTATACACATTAATATAAACTTGAAGCATACTTGGCATCTGCTTGGAGGAAGCCTGGTAATCTGTATTTTGGCTTTAGTGATCATAAGATTATACATCCTTCTTGCAACCACCTCCACACAAATAACTTGATAGACACTAATGATCAAATTTAAATAAAAAAGAATATATCCTCTTCATTATTGTGCATGCCTGTAGCTATTATTACTCACTAGCATTCTAAATGATTGTTATCAGTGTTACCATCTATAAAGACAAAAGTTTTTATCCTTATATGTACATACAAAGAGAGGTTAGATATCATAATCTTGAAGGAGCCAACTGGTATTATCTACAGTCGTGTTCTAAATACATTGTATACATACATATGCCTTGTAGTAGTCATTACTATCATCTCTGAGGAAATGAAAACCCAATATTGTTCTAAAAAAATAAGATCTCTAGAATCAAGTAATGCAAATGGTTACATCTACTTGGACTCTTTATAACAACTACTAATTAGTGGAAAGTGGAAACATATTCTATGTTTGATGTGGGTTATACAAGTTAGCTAGGAGCACATATATGTACATTATTTGGCTTTATTAACTACGTAGGCATTATTGTAGAAAATCAAAATGTGAAGTATCTTATGTACAGTGTAAAGTAAAAGGTTAGAGAAGTGCTTACCACTATTGCTCCATCTGGATCAATCCACCAGTAAAATTTACTTCCAAGAACTACAGCGATGAGACCAATTGAATTGGTGATGACATCAAAGAAATGATCTTGGGCATATGCCTTTACTATCTCATTTGTAAAATTCAAGCAATAGATTACAAGGACCAACTTCACAACAATAATTGAAACCATAATTCCAACAACCCAGAACCGCCTATCTCCTTCAAAAAATACACCTCAATTTTGTATAATTTAGGAATGAAGTTGGTGTAAGAGTATTACTTATATGTAATATGAAAAAGTAACTCATTTAAAAGGCAATACACTAATGATGGAATAGATGGAAAAGAGCAGAACAAAAGCAGAATATTTGGTGCAGAACAAAAGTATACTCCATATCACATTTAAGCTCAATATTTTACAACTCCAAAATAACGATCAGAATAAACAATTATAAAACTCAACTTTTTGGACAAGGAAGTATGCCTTCATTTTGTTCACTTTTGCATCATTAGCAAACCATGTAAATCAGGCCAAGTAAAAATCAACATCAAGGATTTCTATGAGTATTTTCATTTATATCCACTTATAGAATTTTGGCAAAAATAGAAAGCTAGAGCTCAAGCCACTTATACCATGTAATTCCTTCAAAAATGGTGAAGGGGGTTTACTAATCCAAAATATTAACACTCACCTGATGATGTTTTATTTAAGAACATACATATGGCCTCCAACACTTGAATATTGTTTTAACTTAGCAAAACCATGTTGTTTAAAGGATTTAAATCATGAGCACAAAATTGTATCTACGGTTGTAATTATGTCCAATAAAATATACTGTATTTGCAGTAATAGGATACAAAGCTAAACAAGTGACCAAAAAAGTATATAATATATCTTCCATGTTCATGAAAAGTTCAAATCATCATGAGAACCATTAGGGGGAAATAGATATCTTGTTCTTAAAGTTATATCCTTGAATGGGGAATTTACCTTTCAACCAAGTTGTCGAATAGACTCTAACACGATTTGCAATCCCAATGTAACCATAATTTAAGCAAAAGCTAGAATTCCCTGCACATGGAGCATTCTATTATGAATTAATGTTAAACTAGTGTTGGACAATTCACAATGCTCATTCTTTGAGCAATTAATACAGACCATGAAAAAAAAAATATGAACATTCACACATTAATGAGTAACCATAGCAATAGAAAACACAAACTACAATGAACAATCTAAAACAATTTCTTACACTAATCAAAAATAGAATTCATTTTCAGTTATATTGATATCTGCTATGAAATTACTCAAAGATCTTAATGAGTCTCATCCTAATATTATTCATAAATTAAGATGAAACCCCCATTACTAAGGATGCAGGGTAGCACATAAATGCAATTTGAAACAATAAAACATCAAGTTGCAAAGCTTAAGGTTAAAAAATAGTAACATCTTTGGATTTTGGATTTTGCAATGAAAAAGTTTCCCATATGGATGCTTCCCTATTACATGGGATCTTTTATCAAATCTCAAATAAGAAACCAAAGGATAAGAAGTCAAGAGGCCATGAGAAGAGCTTAAAGTACATAATATATAACAAGCACAACTAACAAGTGGAAAACCTAATTAATAACCATCAAAGTTGCATAAGTTTTAGGTGATGATATTTACCTATCTTGTTCCTTAACAATATTGATACTAATATCATGTTATTGCTTCCCTAATTTTTATGTAGAGCATTTTGGTGAATATTTAAGATACAAAAATAGGCATTGTAGTAGAGAAAAGGTTTGATGTAGAAAAATCAAAAAGGGGATGCAATCACTTAAAACTTCTGTTCCTACAATTTTTTGGAAGCTGTAGCTTGTCCTAGTTTTCTCTACCCTCCTGAACTTGTTCTCATGGCTACTAGATTCAAGGTTTTGGTGTGCAGATATAAGCTAGGTTCAACTTGGAAGTGTTTGATGATTTATCAGTATTCCCACCTCAAACACTGTGTTGACTGATATGATATTTATATGTATTGTAATGCTTCATTGTTTATTGAAACCTGTCCACATTCATTCTTTTCCTCCAATCGGGTCACAATTACTATGAAGCAAGCAAACTGTGCGATGAAAAACCATTTGCTATTTTTTTTGCATGTTTTCTATTATGTAACAAATTATTTATATCATAGACTTAATATTTTTCTTGTTGTACTTTGACAGAAAAAACATGATGTGCATCTCAATGTTGAAGATCCTAATGTTGATGACTACACTAAGCCATAGGTAGATGATTTACAATTAAGTGATTGGTTAAATCAGGATGTAATTGAAAGCATTCGTGACTGCTTTGTTACTAGTGACTGGTCAAAGGTTGGTCACCAAGGTGAAGCAATGGATGAGAGTGATGAAGATGATGACTTTGCCTATGGAGATTTTGAAGATCTAGATATAGGAGAGAAATATGGAGATGAAGCTAATGATAGCCTAGAGGACAGTAAAAATTTGAAGTCTGTAGAAGAACAACGAAGACTGAAAAAGCTTGCACTTCGTGCCAAATTTTATTCTCAATATCCTTTTGGCTATTTTGTTTTCCAGTCATACAATGCCTACTTTTAAAGATATTTAGTTTCCATGGTTCATAACATTGTGAAAAAATGTTCTTGGACAGCACTGTGTATGAGATCCATCCTTAGGATATGATGCAAGATTAGAAGTCCAAAGTTTCCCTTGCATGGGTGGCTGCATTGCAAGAGTTAGGAAAGTCTATTTCTAAAGAATTGATAGTAATTAGGTACACAGCCACTTGGGAACAATAAATATGAGTAGGAAGAGCTAAATGACCATCTACTTTAAGATTGGGAATTGGGATAGATAAATGGAATTCTCAGATTAGTAGTAAATAAATTTAAACAAAAAAAGATTATCAATTTAGCCAAAACTTAATATTATGTGCAAGAGACAACACAATAGTGTTTACTAGTTTCTCTTATTTAATACTTTTGGCACAATAAGTCTATAAATTGTAAATAATAAATATACTTGTGTGAATTGCAAACATTATTTATTGGTAACTCTAATTTGGTATGTTTTGTAGCATCTCATTATCACCTAACTCAAATGGATAGTCACGGCTTAACTCATATTTGCATCTTCTAACTAGATTTTTTTTAGCTTTGTGAATAAAGTGTCATATGGCAACCTCATTTTTTGCATATATAAGTGCCCTCTTTAGTTGCTCTATAATTATCTTGATAGGTTCACTAGTTAAACCATTCTTCAAGGGCACAAATCATGTCTTGACCTCTGGAAGTTTTGATGATAATTGCACTAGCTATGTTTACTTCTTTTTCATGGTACAAATATGAGGTGGATTATTGTAGCACTATTTTCTCTCGATGGCGATCACACCACCTAATGTTACACACATTTGTTTTCATTTATAGCCTATGGAGATATATGTTGAATTTATTTGAGTTTAATAATGTTTGATAAAATAGTAACAATTCTCTCTTTTGTTGTGTTTGGTATTTATGTCTTGAGATTCTTCTAGCACTACATCAAACTGAATGAGCTGGAGAAGAACCGGAAGCTGAATGATCTACTTGATGCATTGGATTTCAATCAAGTTGTGATATTTGTCAAGAGTGTTAACAAAGCTACAATGCTAAACAAGCTTCCTATGGAGTGCAAGCTTCCATCAATCTGCATTCATTCTAGAATGCCACAAGAAGAAAGGTATGTTTGATGTTGTTTTTCTTTTTGAATCTACAATGGTACTTAATGTAACAATTCCCTTTTCTTAGCTATTTTGCCTCTCGATGTTGCAAAAACCCATATTCAAACAGCTCCAAATATTAATGCTAGCAGAAATCCTATACACACGATCAGGATGGTAGGACATAAAATTCCATTTTTACATGGACTCCACTCTAGAAAAAATGTTTTTAAATTAATTTTTAATAAAGATTTTGATTAGGCTTTTACAAGGTTGTTGGATTCTTATGAGAACAATTAGGATATCTGTTAAGATTGATGGTTGGATTATTGAATTGGGTTAAAAGATTAAAATTTAAATATTCAAATACCATGGGACTTAGCTTCTACCTTTTCGTCTAGGATCTATTCTTCTAAGTAGTCTTAGATAACCAATAGATGAATTTAAAAGCAAGAAGTGCTCATATTAATGAACATGAAACCATTTCCCAATTCTATGTTTGACATATTTATAGAGAACTCAATTTTAGAGGATTATGTGCTGGCTTGGGGCCTACATCTATCATCACTTGGGAACTTATAGCAAATTTACTGGGGGTGAAATAGTAGTAAGAGCATTACCTTCAGAGATGAACGGTTTATACCTATGTGAATTTGTAAAAAGTGGTCTTTTCTTTTTTTAGTAGATTGTCCTTTATCTGTAAGAAAATGATATACCTGGATAAGTAGGCATATTGATGTACCTAGGAACTGGCATTATGTCATTGGACTCAGCCAACAATATATTTGTACCAAGTATAGTGCACTGTAATGGTATTGTTCATACAATGTTGATATTTACTCAAGAGGACTATTTTTATTTAGTTTTATTTGCCAAGTTTCCTTTTCAGTTTGATTTTGCGCTGGTGATGCTTCAGACTCAAATGCCTACAAATGCTTCATGCAGTGTCCAGTCTCAAGCCCTAATCACTAGGCAAGCTCCTAGCTCTTATTACAGTTTGCTTACTGCAATGTCATATCTAGTTTGCATGTGATTCTACTGACCTAAAGGATCCTTAACCACAAACAACTATAGTCTCCTCTGCCCAAGATAATACAACTTTGTTTGGATTTAAACAAGAAAATTTCAACAGCATTATTAGTGAGGATTTGAGTTTTCTCATAAACTTCTTATCTAAGAAATCCTTCCTGAGGGTTGTGAGCTTGTTTATTTCTCCTTTACATCAAAGGTTCAATGTGAGCATGTTGCTAAGAGCCTGCCCAAGGTTAAAAATGCAAAGTGAACTAGTTTTTTATTACCTCTTTTATTAGAGTAGATTTACTTGTGGGGTGTAGAGAACATGGAGAGCTTTCCTTAGACGACATTTCATGGAGGTAGTCAATAAAATAGTTCAAATTCCTTACCTATGATTCCACATTTTGCATGCATGTCTACTAGGGCAGTTGCAACTTAAACAATATATTCTCTCAATATATCTATTTTGTGCATATCCAACAACCCTGGCTTTTGATGACCACATTATGTTCAGGCATCCTGTCAAACAGTTCACATGACTTATCTATGCTTCCATTTTGCAAGCATGTCTCCCAAGGAAAATCCTACTACTTCATCTACATCATCTGAGAAAATCCTTTATGCTTTGAGGGATGCTTATAGCTTATCCCAAAGCTCTCATTCAACAGTTATGAGATGATCAATTAAGAGGAAACAGTTGAGAGCTTAGAGTGACACAATTTTTAGATGATCATATGAAATGAAATGGGCGTGCAAGTAGAAAGAAACTAGAAAGACATTGTGTACAGATGAAGGCATGAAATGGATCATTTTGGAGCACTCAGCATAGACACTTAGCATTCAATACATATCATCATTCAAGATCAAATGGGTGTGTGGGATTATATGCATAGTGAATAATAAAGGAGGGAATTGAACCCTCCCTAAGGCTCACACTTGTTGAGGTCCACTTCAGCAATGGCCCTTCCTGTGAAATTTTTGTGTAAAACCTTTCTAATGAGATAATGTGTTATGAGCTCTTCATCAGTGGGATGGAATGTGAATCTAGGAGGCAATTGTGCATCACCCATATAATGATTGTAACTAAAGTTAAGAGAATTCAATAATAGAGGCTCTTAACTTTAGTTACAATCATGATATGGTTGATGCACAACTACCTCCTAGATTTACGTTCCATCCCACTGATGAAGAGCTCATAACACATTATCTCATTAGAAAGGTTTTACAGAAAAATTTCACAAGAAGGGACATTGCTGAAGTGGACCTCAACAAGTGTGAGCCTCAAAAAAAATTTGACCAAGCATTGGCCGAAATTTTCACCAATGCCGAGCAGTTTTCTACCAAGCATTGTTCAAAATTTTGACCAATGCATGGTTGTTTTTTACCAATCATTGGTTAAAAGTTTTACCAATACTTGGCAGTTTTTGACCAAGCATTGGTCAAAATTTTGACCAATGCTTGGCAGAACTTGTGCCAACATTTTTGAAACGTTTCGACCAATGTATTGGTCAAAATTTTGACCAACTAGTAGGTTGGTCAAAATTTTGATGAGAAAATTTTTGACCAATGGGTTGGTCGAACTTGGTCAAGATTTGGTCAAAAATTGGGTCAAAATTTTGACCAATAATGGTCCAAAAATGACCTCAAATGTACTAGTGCATATAAATCTTTATGCACCTTACACACCATATTCTTCTTGCTCAGATCTATGTCTACTACATGTTCAAGTATCTCATTCAAAAATGGAGATTTATAGTATGCAAGAAGTGTTCTAACTCCTAATCTTGCTAGAGGGACAAATGTTTCCCCATAGTCAACACCTTCTACTTGTGCATATCCTTTGCATACCAATCTTGCCTTGTTCCTTGTGACCTCACTTTTTTCATTCATCTTGTTCCTAAATAGCCACTTTATTCCAATAACAGTTTTGTCTTTAGGTCTGGGTACTAGGGGTGCCTATGTTTTGTTCTTTTAAATTTATTCAATTTATTCATTCATAGCTTATATCCAGTCTTCATTCTCTAAAGCATATTTAACAAATTTGGGCTCAAACTCACAAAGTAAGCATGTAACACTTATGAGTATTTTTCATGTCATAACCCTAGACTCTTTATCTCCAATTATTTGTTCAGGTGCATGATGCCTTCTTACATATTTTTCTAACACAGGCTCTTTTCTTTTTTGTTCTTCAATGGGTTCATCTTGAAAAATGACTTCAAGCTCATTATCTCTTTCTTATTCAGGTTTTGGTTCATGTTTTCTATGCTCAGCATTGCCTTCCTGATGTTCAACTTCCTCTATCTATGACTTGACATCATTTGCCTATTTCTTGGCACCTACAGTTTTCTTCTCGGCAACTGATTGTTGCAACTCAGCATTCCCAATCTACTAAGGACCTACAGTTTTGTTTTCTCATTTAGGTGGAGAGCTTGGAGCACTATCATTCACATATATGAATTAACTATAATCTTTAGGCTTTTTGTTACATTCAACTTCATTTTTCTATGTATATTCATCAACTTTCACATTTGCACTTTCCACAAATTTGTTAGTGTTAGATTTCAAATGCTTATAAGCTTTTCTCTTAGTGGAATATCCTACGAATATACCTTCATCACTTTTATTCACATAAGATATTAAGAATTTTTCTCATCTTCATCAAAATCTTCTTTAATAAAAACATAGACTACTTCTTCATCATTACTTTCAGATTCAATATAAATTTCTTCTTCAGCAATATAACAAGATTTCTTACCTTTGTCCTTGTAGTCCTTGTTCTTCTTGAAGTCTCAATCATCTCTTCTTCATTTGTACTCTCTCTCCTTCCTTTCATCCTTGTCTTCTTTTTTAGGACACCTTACAGATATATGATCAACCTTGTTGCATAAAAAATAGATTATGGGAAGTTTACCTTTGTATTTTCCTTTGCCTCTTCCAAATCTCCTAGCTATTAATGTTTCAAGTTCATCAAGTTCATCATCAAAAGCATCACTATTACTTTTCATGTGTTTTCCTTTTCCTTTCTTGCTAATAACCAGTTACAATTTAAAAGAAGATTCAACAGTAGTAGGAATGTAATTATCAAAATTTGACATCTCAAAAGCAGTAAGCCTACCAATTACACCTTCCAGTTTAAGAGCATTACCCTACATACATCTCAGTTCTTATATTGCAAAAATGCTAATTTCATAAATAGGAAGTAGATTTCTCAATAACTTGTTGATTTTTGTTTCATCTTCAATCTTTCCTTTAGCTCCTATAATAGCATTGACAACTTCTTTGATTCTTGTACAATATTGTGCTATTTTCTCACCTTTTGTCATTCTCATTTCATCAAACTTACGTTTTAGATTTTCTAATTGGCTCTTAAGACATTATTATATCTTCCATAGATGGTCTTGAGTTTATCCCACATTTTCTTTGAATTACTGCACTCTTTTAGGTCATCAAACTCAACATAGCTTAGGGCTAAGGCAATCTCCAACATTGACTGATTATGTTCTTTCTTTTCTTTCAATTTTTGAGTAGTCAAAGGGATTGTTTTTATGTCCACATACATTGTCTAGATAATCCAATGCAACATCACCAATGCTAGCTATATGTAGCTTCATCAATTTTTTCCATGTAGAATATTTTTCTTTCTTCAACTTTGGTACCTCTCTTTTATGCACCATGATCTTTAGCTTTGAGTACCTTAAAACTTCTCTCTACAAGAACCAACACTCTTACACCAATTTTTAGAATATTTAGAATAATTGAGAGAGGATGAACCAGTTATTCAAGCTCCAAATGCACCAATTGAATAAACAAACACTTAATTACCTTCAGATCTTGTCATTTCATTGCTCAATCTCTACTGTAAACTATTAGCAACATTATCTAGTTTTTTATTGTTCTAAAATAACAAATTTTCATAATGTAAACATTAATCATTAAAACATCATAATAACATGGATGGGGTAGAGCCAAATAAAAGAATGGACACAACAGGAAAGGGGAAAATTTTATTAACTATGTAAATATGCTAATACATTCAGTACAGAGAAAAAAGACTCCAAAACATGCCCTAAGGGCTTACAATAGCATAAATCTGGAGATAAATTCTTCTCCCAATACCTTCTCTCAAACTCCACTCCGAACTACCTTTTACAATGCTAGAAATGTTCTTAAATAGACCCCAAAGGGTTAAGGATTAGGAATACATTCTAGAAAGTGCTAGTTGTCATCCACCGACCAAATAGAAGGCTCTAGAAGTCACATTAGAAGTCGACACAAAATTAGAAAAATCCAAAAATGGTATTCGAACTTATGGGAGGCATAACTTTTGAACCATAGCTTCGATTGACAAACCGTTTACATTTTCAAAAAGCTTTTGAAGTGCTCTATAGCCCTATGGATAGCTTCACTCATCTCCCATTTTTTTGGCTCTATTTGAGGTCATTTAATGCCCCTAACCTAACTTTGAAGCATTCTTAGGAGGTCTCCAAAAATCAAAAAATTGTAATAACTTTCAAACCGTGGGGCCTTTTGACCTAATTCTTTTTCTGGAATGCTCTAAATTACAATTACATTCATCCAGCCAATTTACACCCTCAAATTTACCAAAATTATGGCTTAATTACATACTCTTATTTTTTTGGTATTTACACATATCCCAAGGTGTTCAAATACTCTAACCTAGAACACTGATAGTGGAACTATGATAGTTGGAACTTTTATTTGACCCAAATGGGTATCCAAAAATGAAAACACATGAAATAGAAACTAAGTCTAAGTACATTCTTTTGGGTGACACAAGATTTCCCTTATACCTCTGGATGCTCCTGCATCAGATACCCAGGGTAGATTGAAAAGTGACCCTATCACTTTATGAATGGTAGAGGAAATCCCAAATGGGAAACCTCAACTACTGATATCCAAGTTGAGTCCTCTATCGGTCGTCCTTTCCACTTGACCAGATTCTCTTCATACTACCTATTTCTGGTACTCCTACCCACACGACTATCCAGAATCTCCTCTATTTCCTCCTTCTTAGAAGTAGGAATTGGACATGGCTCTAACATCAGCTCCTCATCTGCACCATCATCATGATACTCAATTAAGTCTACAATGTTGAAAATAGGAGAAATGTGAATTCCATCTAGCAACTCTACTTCATATGCATTTCCTGAGTCATGTTTCTTCAAAATTTTGTAGGGGCCAAATTTCTTCACCTTCAGCTTGTTGTAAGTACCAGTTGGAAATCTTTATTTTCTTAAGTGTACCATGACTAGATCCCCTACTTGGAACCCCTTATGTCTTCTCCTTTGATCAGCCCTAGCTTTATACTATTGGTTCATCTTGGTAGTGTGTGCTTGGACCTCCTCATGTAGACACTTGATATGTTTAGCAAATTCTTTAGCTTCAACACTTGTCCTCTCCCCTTGCTCTATCTTCCTCAATTCTAGTGCAATCCTTGGGCTACTTCCATATACAATTTGGAATGGTGATCTACTAGTACTCCTATTTAGAGAGTTATTGTAAGCAAACTCTGCTTGTGGTAGAATCAAATCCCACCCCTTGGGCTTATCCCCAACTAAACATCTTAGCAAATTGCCCAGACTTCTGTTTACCACTTCTGTTTGGCCGTCAATCTGTGAGTGATGTGTGGAACTGAATTTCAAGTCTGTTCTCAACTTCTTTCACAATGTTCTCCAGAAATACCCCACAAATTTAGTATCTTTGTCAGAAACTATACTCCTTGGGAGACCACCTAGTCTTACCACCTCTCTGAAAAATAATTTTGCAATATGGACATCATCATGAGTTTTGTGGCATGGAATGAAATGTGCCATTTTGGAGAACCTATCAACCACCACAAATACTGAGTCATTACCCCTTTATGTCCTCGACAATCCAAGAACAAAATCCACACTTATGTCCTCCCATGGCTTTGATGGAACAGGCAATGGCTGATATAGTCCAGTATTGTGACTAAATCCCTTGGCCACTTGACAAACCTGGCAATTTTTTACAAACTTCTTCACATCCTATGACATTTGAGGCCAAAAATAATGTTCTTTGAGAATGGAAATGGTCTTATCTCGACCAAAATGTCCTGCCATCCCTCCATTGTGTTTCCTCTTAATCAAATTTTCCCTCATGGAACTCCTTGGAATGCACAATTGACTGCCCTTGAACAACATACCATCCTGAATCAAATAGTCCAGCCACTTGGTTCTATCTACAACCACAGGCTCTTTACAAGCTTTCCATGCTTTAGAAAAATCAAGATCCTCAGGGTACAAATTCTTAAGTTCATCAAACCTAACTACTTCAACATGTATTACTATAAGCAACAAATGTCTCCTACTTAGTGCATCTGCAACCTTGTTAGATTCTCCACTTCTATGCTTCAACACAAATGTATAGCTCTGCAAGAACGCTACCCACTTCATATGCCTCTGATTCAATTTACCTTGGTTATTTAGGTACTGTAATGCTTGGTGATCAGTATATAAAACAAATTCCTTTGGCAATAAATAATGCCTCCATTTCTTTAAGGCCTGAACTATTGCATAGAACTCTTGATCATAAACAGAATACTTTTTTTTTGCATCATTCAATTTTTCACTAAAATATGCAATAGGCTTACCTTCTTAGCTTAATACAGCCCCAATAGTGCTACCACTAGCATCACAATCCACCTGGAACACCTTTCTAAAATTTGGAAGTGCCAACACAGGTTGTTCGTTCACCTTCTTCTTCAGTATTTCAAAACTTCTCGTAGCTATTGCAGTCCATTTGAACTCTTTTCTATCTCCTCTTATTGTGTCAGTCAGAGGTGCACATATGCCATTGAAATTCTTAATGAACTTCCTAAAAAAACTAACCAGACCATGAAATGATCTTACCTTAGTAGCAGACCTTAGAGTAGGCCATTCCAAGATGGCTTTTACCTTCTCTGGATCCATTTTAAGACCTTGAAGTGATATAACAAATCCCAAGTAGACTAACTCCCTTTTTGCAAAGATACACTTCTTTAGATTAATTAACAGTTTCTCTTCCCTTAACCTTTCAAGGACACTACAAATATGCAATAAATGTTCTTCCAAAGTCTTGCTGAAAATTAAAATATCATCCAAACAGACAATAACAAATTTTTCCAAGAACTTCTTAAGTACCTCATTCATAAGCCGCATGAAGGTGCTTGGGGCATTCATCAATCCAAAGGGCATGACTAACCACTCATAAAGACCCTCCTTGGTCTTGAAGGTAGTTTTCCACTCATCTCCTTCTCATATATGTATCTAGTGATAGCCACTTTTTAGATCTATCTTTGTGAAGTATTGAGCTCCACTCAAACAATCCATAAGATCATCCATTCTTGGCAAAGGAAACCAATACTTGATGGTTATCTTGTTTATAGCTCGAGAGTCTGTACCCATCCTCCACTCTCCATCCTTCTTTGGTGCTAGTACTGTAGGTACTGCACATGGACTTAGGCTCTCTCGAATCAACCCCTTCCTCAATAGCTCCTGAACCTATCTATTTAGCTCCTCAGTTTCAGTAGGAGTCATCCTGTGAGTAGCCTTGTTAGGAAAACTAGCTCCTAGGATTAAATATATCTGTTGACTAATTTGCCTTACTGGTGGCAATCCTTCTGGAACATTATCAGAGATGATATCTCCAAACTCACCTAGTAAATCTAAAACTTCAAGTGGTATTTCACTACTACCTTCTTTATCTTTCTTAGGAATCAAAGAATAGCACATACGCTAATGTTTCATGCCATCTAAAAAATTCCTTCCATCAACAAGACAGATCCTAGTACTAATACATACCTTTTCACCTTCCTTTTTCATGGGCTTAAGTTTGTGGCGAACTCCATCCTTTGTTATTGAGTAGGTGTTTGCATGACCATCATTAACTGCATGACTATCAAACTGCCATGGTCTACCCAACAATAGATGGAAAACATCCATTGGAATAACATCACAGAGAACTTCATCATGGTAAATCCCAATTTTGAACTTCACTAAACATTGTTCACTTACCAAGACCTTATGATCATCTTTTACCCAAGTTATCCGATAGGGCTGGGGGTGTTTCTCCCTCTTGAGCTTTAGCTTAGAGACCATCTCCTTTGATACCAATTTATTAGTGCTACCACCATCAATGATCACATCACAACATTTATCCTCACATTTGCACCTAGTACAGAATTAACTCCTCCTTTGTCCTAGTTAAATCTCACCACTTAGTAGGACCCTTTCATTTACTAAAGTCTCTCCTCTTTTTGCATCCTCTCAATTTGATGATTGTGCATCCTCATCTACATGAGCAATCCTAGCTTGACCCTCAGCTCTCCTATGTGTCCTTCCTTTTCATTGAGGGCATTCAAAGGCATGATGACCTTCTTCATTGTAATGGAAATAGGGACCATAGAAGCATCCTCTTCCTTTTCTTTGTCCTCTACCTCTTCCTCTTTCATTTCCAAAGTCTTGATCACGAGAGCGGTTGAAACCCTCATTTCTCTAGTTCCTGCTAGTACCCACATCTTCATTTTTCTTTTGGGTTTCATTTCGGCCTCCAAATGACCTACCACTACCCCTTCCTCCTTGACCATACCCTCTTTGTCTCCCTTCAAACCTCTAATTTAGCCTCTCTTCAACTCATAGGGCAAACTGGTATGCCTCCTCAACAATAGTCATTCTTACCAAACTTAATTCCTCTTAGATGCTAGGTTGCAACCCACTAATATAATGAGAAACCTTCTCCTTATTTTCTTTTGCATGACCCACTCTAGTCAAAAGTCGATAAAAATCCTCTGTATATTCTTGGATTGATTTTCTTGCTTGCTTTAACCCATGCATCTTCTTAAACAAATCAAGCTCATAGTCAACAGGAATGAATTGCTTCTTTAGTTTGTCCAACATGTGATCCCACCTTGTGATCTTCTCCTTTCCTCTTCTATTTCTTTCCAATTGAACCCCTTGCCACCAGATTTTGGCGTGTCCTTTTAGTTTGTCCTTTGCAAACTTAACCCTATCTAGATCCCTAATATCTTCATACTCAAAGTACTGTTCTAGTTCATTGATCTAGTCGTTCAACTCATCTGATTTCAGATTTCCTGAAAAATACACCCACATCAATTGTAGGTCTTTTCCCAAACTTAGTGATGGCCCTAAAAATCTTCTCCTCTACCTGATTTAGAACTTCCCCATCAACTTCCCCTTCTGGTCCAATTTCTTCTTCTTCATTTTCGTCCTCACTTTCATCACCTGCAGTAACATTCGTTCCTCTACAAAGCTCCTCCTACAACGCTTGTACCTACCTTTGGAGGGCTCTAACCTCCTCAAGATTTATAGCTCTAGCCCTTCCACCATGCTCTCTTTGTGGAGGCATCTTCTTAACTCAAACCCACAACCACACAGTCCTAGTGCAAATTGCCTCACAATCGGTGCTCTGTCTACACACTCAGGAAAACTAGGCTCTGATACCACTTGATGGGGTCAAGCCAAATAACAGAATGGACACAACAAGAAAGGGGAAAATTTTATTAACTATGTAAATATGCTAATACATTCAGTATAGAGAAAATAGACTCCAAAACATGCCCTAAGGGCTTACAATAGCATAAATCTGGAGATAAATTCTTCTCCCAGTACCTTCTCTTAAACTCCACTCTGAACTACCTTTTACAATGCCAGAAATGTTCTTAAATAGACCCCCAAAGCATTAAATATTAGGAATACATTCTAGAAAGTGCTAGTTGGCATCCACCAACCAAATAGAAGGCTCCAGAAGTCGCATTAGAAGTAAACACAAAATTAGAAGAATCTAGAAACGGTATTTGAAATTTCGAGAGGCATAACTTTTGAACTATAGCTCTGATTGACGAACTGTTTACATTTTTGGAAAGCTCTCAAAGCGCTCTATAGCCTTATGGAAAGCTTTTCTCATCCCCCATTTTTTGGCCCTATTCGAGGTCATTTAATGCCCTTAACCTGACTTTGAAGCATCCTTAGGAGGTCTCCAAAAATCCAAAAACTGTAATAACTTTCAAACCATGGGACCTTTTGACCTGATTCTTTTTCTAAAATGCTCTAAATTACAATTACATTCATTCAGCCAATTTACACCCTCAAATTTACCAAAATTATGGCTGAATTACTTACTCCTTTTTTTTGGTATTTACATGTATCCCAAGTGTTCAAATACTCTAACTTAGAATACTGATAGTGGAACTGTGAGAGTTGGAACCTTTATTTGACCCAAATGGGTATCCAGAAATGAAAACACATGAAATAGAAATTAAGTCTAAGTACATTTTTTTTGGGTGACATAAGATTTCGCTTATACCCCTCAATGCTCCTACATCAAAAATCCACCCAAGTTTGACACTGGGATTTAATGTGGAAACCCAATTGGAAAAATTACCAGCAACATGTCACCACTTTTCACTCTTCTAAAGTGAGATTTTTTAGGAGCCAAACCTATTAAATGTTACAATATACACTATTAAATGTGATCTTGTTAAAGGATTTAATCACCCTATTAGGAGTGGCCTTGTTAGAGGACTTTAGAACATTTCATTAGAATGTCACCCTATTAAAGGATTTACATAGACTATTAAGTCACTATTACTATTAGGTCAACCTTGATTAAAGGATTTTAAATATTGTTCACAATGGTTAGAAAGTAACAATAAGTTTGATCTGTTAAGTACAACTCACTTTGTATGTACAGCTCTGTCTTTAGCTCTCATGTATTGCTTCACTCTCTAGCCTCCATTATCATCTCAATTTTGATTCACTTGGCAACCCTTCAAGCAATCACCCTTTACTTATTCTTAGCTCAATTAAGCCTTCTTCTTATATTTTCTAGTCAATAACATTAGCAACAACCCCAACTCTCTAGAACTTATTCACAGATGCATAAACTCTTTGCACTCCATAGAAAGTTTTTCCTTGTACCTCCTTAAATAGATCATTCTGATCTTTTTATTCTTAAATACCACCATAGATCTTAGGGTTTACGATTCAATCCATCAAATTTAGTGAATCTAATTATCATTATATTTATCTCTTCTTATGTAGAAAATTCTCTTGGAATCCATCTCTTAGCTTGCTTACCTACTCCTCTCCTAGAATTAAATGATCTAACCCATGGATCCTTATCTTCAACACATTTTCCATATCCCAACAAAGCAACTTAGTTAGTTATAAATTACAATTCTTTGCAAATAGTTAAAATGATGTTCCTTGTCCAACATTGTATTTTGACACTCAATCATCACTAGATTACTTAGTTGCTATTAAAATTTTTACTCAGCACATGCATTATCACTCAATCAATACTGATGCTCAGTGAACAATAAATTCGGTCAACACTTACTATGGCTCAGTTGACACTAGCATCACTTGGCATGTTAACCAAAATTCTTTAGTCTTCTAATCTATTTCTTGGTCAAGCCTATGCATTTGATTTATCTCTATTTTCACTTTGAAGACTTGAACATTATTGTCTTCTCCACTTGCAACATGATTTAAACAATCACTTTATCTTGTCAAAGTCCAACTAATCAAATGTCCATTTGTAGTTTCCTCGTCATGACTCAACATGTCCTCTAGATGCTTTTGGTATGAACAAATTCTCAAATCCTCTTCATCAATCAAATAGATATGACATTTAGATCATATAGAAAATTGTCTTATCAATAGATTTGACATCAATGACAACATGACAATTGTTCCAATTGTAGTTTCCAACACCCCAAGCCCACAACTTGCTCAACTATAAATCATGATCAACAAAAGGAATAATAGTAATAAAAAATGTTTAGCACAAGGGAGTATCTTAAGGTGAATAGAAACAAAGTACATTGAAGATTCTAATAGAAAGTCTTAAATCCCAACAAATTTACACACCAACCTACAACATTTTAAAAAATTCAATTATTTCCACCACATCTTGGCCACAAGCCACAATAGATGTCCTTGTACAAGCAAGAGGATGGTGTTTCCCCTTGAGAGGAAGTGTAAGAGAAGATCTAGTAACACAAGAAAAAATTTGTCAATCAACAACAAAAAGAGGTTTTGTGAGTGGGTAGGGGACACTACATGAAGACCCAAGAGAAATTCTACCAAAATAAAACTTGATGAGAACTAGTGTAGAAGCAATATCAAAGAGGGGTGCCAGAAAAACCCTAGGAACTGACAACACAAACCCAACCAATATTTTTGAAGGATGTTGCATGTTATTTTGGATTTCAAGTAGATTTTAAGATCATTGAATGAAAATAAACCTTTGAAAATATCGGTAATGAATAACATTAAAATGGTACCAACCACACATGCAAACTTTTATAGAGACATTAGTGACTATTTTATACTGCCCCCTTTAGGTCTAAGATGTTCAAAATCATTTGAAAATCTTGAGTGATTATTGGTTGGAAGTTCTATTGGAAAGTAAATTCTACCAAGAAAAATAAGAAGGGGGGCAGTGAATTAGTTATGCAATTAAAACAACTCTTAATATCTCATTAATTTTGAAACATATAAATACTATATGTTCTATTGGAAAGTAAAGTCCACCAAGATAAATGAGAAGGGGGGTGGTGCATTATTTATGAAATTAGAAAAACTCTTAATATCTCATTAATTTTGAAACATATAAATAGTATATGCAACAACTATAGATAGATAACGATACATTATAACATAATATCTATTAACTAAGCAAACCCTTGATCAGAGGAAAAACCTCGATGGGGATGGTACCCACAAGATGGTGTACTAGTATAAAAGTTTCTTGTGAAAGGATGGACCCTATTAGGATTCAATGAAATAAAATCAATACATATGATTCCTTGTTAGGAAACTTTGAATTCCTGTTAGAGGATTTTAACCCTATTAGGAGTTAAGCCAACCCTATTAAGAGTTGAAAGGAAGACAGATGGACCTAGTGTCTAAATAGCTTCAGTACTATCCTCACTGAATAATACAAGTGTACATCACCAACTATCCAACAATAAATTATTTTTCAAATATAGTTCCTTGTAATCTCACAGTGCCTCAACTACACCAATTCCTTCTCTAATCCAAAAGATATTCTCATGTAAGCTCACACTCACTCTTCAATTTGCATATCATAAAAATGATTGCATTGATGATTACAACCAAGGAAAACATATTTCTATTATAATAAGTCCTAAAATAAGTTATTGAGTCAACCTTTAGGCTTTCCCAAGTTACAATAATAATATAGGACCAACTTAAAATATAACATTACACACTTCATTACAATTATACATATTTTTCACAATTACAAGCAATCTATTGGCTCATTGTCTTCATAATTTTACTAGTTGGTCATCTAAATGTGCCTAATTAACCAAAGAATATTTAGCATGTCTTTAGCCTCTCTCCAAGTTCACACAACTAGATTCCATCTCTATTAGGAGATATAATTAAAATAATAGTACCCACTTTCCATAAACACTATCTGAAAGTTGCCTTTACTAAGACCATCATAACCTTATCCAGCCTTCATATTTTCATATGTGCTCTTACCAATAGCATCTAGACATACTATAGAGGATAATCCCATGTGTGCATAAGTTGATCTTGTTAGGTTTAATCATAGACAGAAATAAAAATTACATGAAAATATAACCAATATTAGAAAATAATAAATCGCACAAAAGAGAACACAAGACACAAAAATTTAACATGGTTTACCCAATCCATGGGCTATATACACCAATAGCAAGTCCAATATTATTATTATCTATCTATTACAATATACAATCCCTTACAACTCAATACCACTACAAGAAGCTACAATCTCATCATACATTATGAAATCCCTAACCCAAGTCATTTTATACAAACTTTTTGTCACTTATAAAATTAGGGCTAGAATAAGTCATCCAACAAAAAAATAATAGCATACACATTTTATAATCGTAATTCATTTTTGGCTATGCGGATGCTTCCCTTGAAAACCACCACAAGGGTGTTGCCCCTCGACCCTACCTTGTATTGTGATAGTGCTCCAAGACCCTGCAAGGGGAACTATCCCCAAACCCCTAGAGGGGGAATTATACCAAATAAAGGGGAGAAAATTAACCTTCAAGTCTAATTAGGCTCTACATCACAACAATCTCCCACTTGGAGATTGATCAAAATCCACACCAATAACCTCCCACTTGGAGACTCTTCATAGCACCACTAAACCTATAGCTCCCACTAGAATATGAAACTATCCCTGACTCTGTTGCTCTTTTATTATGTTCAATCTAGAAGACCAACCAAAGTTGAAGAGGATTTTAGCTTCTCCCTTGTTATTGCCTTAGTAAATATATCTATTGGGTTATCATCTATATGTATCTTCTCTAGATTTATCTATCCATCATCCAAAATTAACCAAATGAACTAGTACTATAATTATATGTGCTTTGTCTTCGAATGTAGAGTAGAATTCTTTGCAAGATGAATGATACTCTGGCTATATGTAAACAAATAATTATCCCTCTATGGGTTTCTCAATTATTTGATGAAGAACTGAAGCCTTATCATCTCCTTGGCTTCTTTTGTAGTAACAACATACTCTGCCTCTATAGCGGATAAAGAATTAACCTTCTACAACCAAGAAATCCAATTCACTATTGACCCACCAATAATAAATATATAACCTATAGTACTCCACCTAGTATCAATATCTCTTTCCAAATATTAGTCAACATAATCTTGTAAATCAGTAGTAGAGCCCCCAAAATGTAAACACTTATTGGATATTCCTCTCAAATATCTAAAAAATCATTTAACTATATTTCAATGCTCAATCCCTAGATGACTCATATACCTGCTAACTACTCCCACTACATGTACAAGATCTAGCCGAATATATCCCATACAATACATTAAACTTCCTCAACTTAAGCATAAGGTACCTTAGAAATGTTAGCCTCCTCTTTTGGTGTCTTTGTATGCATCTCCTTAGTCAATTTTAAATGACTAAGTAAAGGTGTGCTAGCAAATTTAGCATTCTCCATAGAGAAACGTTGCAACACCTTCTCAATATAATCAACTTGAAATAATGTCAATTTTATGTGCTTCCTATCTTTGCAATTTTTTATACCAAGGATTTGTTTTGTCGCCCCCAAATCCTTCATAGAAAATTAAAGTTTTAATTGTTCTTTTAACCCCTTAATGTGATCCATGTTACACCCAATAACAAGCATATCATCAAGATATAAACATATAATATTGTAGCAGTCATCATCTAACCTCTTAAAATAAACACAATGGTCAGAATGACACTGAGTATAACAATGTTAATTCATAAAACTATCAAATTTAAGATACCATTTTCAAGGTGCTTTCTTCAAGCCATATAAACCTTTTCTTCAATCTGCACACTAAATTCTCCTTATCTTTTACTCCAAATGCAAATCTTTAGTATCCACAATACTTTAAAAAGTATGAATAGAAGTCATTTTAACAACAAGAGAAAATGTCTCATCAAAATCAATGCCCTTTTTATGAGCAAAACCTTTTACAACTAACCTAATTTTAAATCTTTTTCTTACCTCCATCCTCTTCTTTCAACCTATAAACCCATTTATTCTATAAAGCCCTTGTACAGGCAGAAAACTTGCATAAATCTCAAGTCAATTTTTTTAGCAAGGAGTCCATTTCATCTTTCATTAAAGGCTCCCATTGAATCTTTGTATCCACCTACACAACTCCATCATAACATTTAGGTTCACCAGCATCTATTAATAAAATACAATACAAAGAGGGAGAAAATTTGTCTAGAGGTCTACTTAGCCTTGTTGACCATCTAGCATTCATTGGAGTGTGTGGTATTTGTTGTTTTCATTGTTCTAGAGCATGAGGGGTTATTGGAACATCATCCTTTTGAGTATCATCCATCACTACATAATCATTTTCTTTCTTCTCATGTTGCTGCAACATATCTTTGTACAAAACTTTTTTGTTGAATATCACATCCCTTCTTTCTACAATTTTATGATTTTCAAAATCTCAAAGCCAATAACCAAACTCATCAATGTCATATCCAACAAATACACATTTCTTTGACTTATCTTCCAACTTAGCTCTATTTTCAGAATCTATATGTGGAAATGCTTCACAACCAAAGGTTTTGAGAAAAGAATAACTCATCTTCTTATCAGTCGATGTTTTCTCTAGAATACCATAGCCTAAAGGAGTAAAGGGACCTGTATCAATCAAATATATAATAGTATTCACAGCCTCACCCACATATTTAAGGGAATCCTAGCATGCAACCTCATGCTCCTTGCACATTCCATTATTGTCTTATTCATGCGTTCAAACACTACAATTTTTTGTGGAGTCCTTGGAATAGTTTTATGTCTATGAATACCATTAGTGGAACAGTAATCTTCAAATTTTTTGTTGCACTACTCACCACCATTATCAGACCTGAGACATTTTAGCTTTTTAGTAGTCTCATTCTCAACCAAGCATTTCCATTTCTTAAAAGTTACAAATACATCAGATTTATGTCTAAGGAAATCAACCCATACTTTTCTAGTTGCATCATCAATGAATATAACATAATAATGAGAATCACCAAGCGAAGATATCGTTGGCTGGGTTTTTTACATGTTAAAATTCTACAAATTTGTAATAAAAACTAGTTGAAATTAGGGATTGTGCATAATTGGTTATTCCCTAGAGAAAAATCCCTAATTACATTGCCTTAATGTCATGTATGCCCTAGGTCTATAAAAGTGGGTTTACATTGTTTGTATTTTCAAAATGTGTGCAAGAAGATTTTTATAAAGCCTTAAAATCTTTGAAAATTCTTTTATTGTATAATTGTCATGCAATCTTTTAAAAAATTTGATTTTATGACTTTGTATTTTCTCTCTAATTCTACGTTGGTGACATGTCCCGAGACTAGACATTAAACTGAACACCATTCGATCAACAAAGATCGAATGGCCCTAATCCTATTTCAGGCCTAAATGTTTAAGGACAAAAAGTTTTTGATAAAGTCTCTATAATAATGACACTTGTCCACATCCTAATGGATTTTGAGAAAAAGACTAAAAGGGAACCTCTGAACATACAAAAGTAGAAGGATTGAGAGATCATAAGACATAAGATGTTGAGGTTAAACAGGGTTATGACATTACGATGAATGGAAGATCGTATAAGTGTAAAGGTTTTTAAGGAGACTTTTGAAGTTCTGAAAGTAAGGAGATTGTAAGATTTCAAGCAAGGAAATATGTCTAAATGGTAGATTCTAGTTGGTCATGGGGGCTGACTCTGAGAAAAGAACTTAAGTTTTATAGAAATTGTTGATCAAATGTAGATCAATGGTTGTTGCTTTCTCACTTTATAGAGATGCATGAAGATTATCCAAAGAGAGAATACAACATAACAACACGTGGAAGTGGTAGGGATGGCCCATGCTATGAATTGCCAAAAGTTGTTGTCAATACAAGATTCCAAGTGGCGAGTTTTAATTTTCTACAGATGTGAGACATAAGGAAAAGTATTGCTTGGTCATAGTCATTAGATCTTAGGAGATCAGTGTCTAGTGCATTCTTACTTTTCAAAGTTTCACAAAGAATAACCAAAGAGAGAATGTGACCATTCAACACATGTCCTAGAGGGTCCCAATTCAAAAGGAAATATAGTTATAGCTAGGATCTCTTATGATCATCGATTAGATGAAGATTGATAATCATCACTTCCCCATGTTTTCAAAATGCTTGAACTTTAACCAAAGCAATAAAGTGGCATGCTAATAGGTAGCAATGGGCCTAGATGGCCATATGAAAGTTTTGACAAATCAAGGGACACCATGCGGCATTGACATAGTGAGGCACCAAGTAACCTAATGGCATGGCAAGGTGACCATAAAAAGGAGATCCAATCAGAGGTTGTCATGCAATGATGAATCAGGTGGTAGGTGGAAGTTAGTCAACCAATCAGAGAGTTCCATGTGGTGCCTAGGTGTTGATGATAGAGAAGAGATCAAAAAATTACATGGAAACACATGTCAAAGCTTGGTAAACTTATGTTTGACCTAGATGCAAGTTTAGAGGGAAAAGACCCAATGTTTAGAACAAAAAAATATTGTTTCCTTGAATCAATGTGCTGACATGATTTTAACTAAGCTTTAGTTTATTATTAATCTCATATATGTTTTGACAAGTGATTCTCTATACACTTAAGTCATTTACTTAGTTCATGTCAAACAAGTAACATATGTCAAGAACAACATATAAGTTAGAGCATGTCGAGTAAATAGTGAGTGTTGAGCCACTCATGTGCTGAGACACTCAGATGCCGAGCAGATAGTATGTACTAAGTGATTCAGGTGTCGAGCAAGTAGTGCATGCCAATTCATTCAAATACTAGGTGATGTCATTGAAGTTATAGTTAGTGTCAAGCACTATGGACTTCAAATGATGAGTAACACAGTTTTGACATAGTTGTTTGTATTGGCACAAACTATTATTTAAACCATTTTTAAGCTGACCTAAGGATTGATTTACGATATTTTTTTATAAGGATGAATCTTAAGTATGAATCCCTATGTATTACATGCATCTAATCAAAAAAAGGGAAGGTTTGAAGGGCTATTGACATTGCAGTCAAGTTTGTTATTAGTGACACACACTTAATCAGGCAATAAGTATCTACCAAGCATATTGTATAGTTAATAGTGTTAATCAAGTATTTTAGAATCTACTGAGTTTTATAGTTCCTACCAAGTTCAAGAAATAGTATTCAATTTACCCTGAGCAGTTTCTACCAAGTTAGTGATTATCAGTGTAAACCGAGCTTCTTAGTGTTTACCAAGTTCCTTGGTGCAAACCAAGTTGTGCAGTGCTTATCGAGTTTGTAGTTTTAGTGATGTAAATCCAGTATTGATCAAGCCACTTAGTGTTAACTAAGTGATTCATCTTATATTGAGATAGTAGTGATAGCACTGATCGAGCTATGCAGTGTGAATCAAGTGATTAAGTTTATATGCCAAGTTTCATAGTATTCATCGAGTCCAGACTACTTAGAAGTGATTAGTATAGCCTAAGCTTCTATGTCTATTGAATGCATGATGATACCAAGCATTGATAGTGGATGTCAAGTATCAGAACCTCACTGAGCTAGCCTTTAGAACCTAAGTTCTTGCAGTTGGGCCAATTTTGTGTATTTTTTGTAAACTTGTATTGTAGATGACTTTATTTATTTGTAAATTGGATTGATATATATTTAATGTGTGAACAATGATATGAAGATCAAAAGTACAAAGTAAAAGGCTATAGTAGTCTAAGAAGTAGCAAATATTTATCTATCATAGCAAGCTGATCATTCCACTCAAAAGAATCTCCTTCAATAAATCAAGTTGCAAATTAGAGATCAGCCATTAGTTCATCCTAACAGGTGGAATAGTTAAATCCTTTCACAAGGTAGACTTAACAGTCTTTTGTAAATCTCTTTATTGAGTGCATACTTCTTTATATGTATGTAAATCCTTTTGCAAGGTGAATCTCATTATCCTTATTACTCCTAACAGGTCAGATCATCGAAAGTGATCATTGTAAGCCTTAATAGGCCAACTATATGGTGCAATACTAAAGCTTGTGGGTATCATCCCCACCCTAGTTTTACTTTCTATTTGGAAGGTTTTCGGGTCACCATATTGTGTGTCAAAGTGCTATGAATTTTTTAATGCGTTTAGTTTCTTATGCATGAAATTAGATCAGATTACACATGAAGGATTTATTGGTAAATAAGGATTAAGTTTCATTGGTTACTGATTCACCCCTCCCGTCTCGGTAACTCAGCCTATCATATATATTTCCAACAATTGGTATCAAAGCTTTATGGTTCTCAAAGAAAAGTTTAACAACTTGAGCAAAGATCAAGGGTTGTGGAGGTATTCGGACTTGATAAGGCTATTGACATTGAAAAGCTAGATCTAGAATTGGCCATTGGGAAACTTAGGAAAGAAAAGGAGCAACTATCTTAGTCCTTGAAAAAAATAAAAGATCTTTTAATTCAAATGAATGACAAACTCTACATTGAAGAAAGAATTGAAGACATACATTTAGAAAGTAATTCAGATGAAGCAAATGAAGCAATTAGAGAACTATAAGAAAAGAATGGTACACTTCAAGAAGAAATTAGAAAGCTAAAAAGAGAAAAATAAATTCAATCAGTAAGATTATGTGAAGTCATGGAAGAGAGAAATAAGGTAAAAGAAGAGATAGAAAGAAAGAATAATGAAATTTAGCACCTATCCCTTTAATAGGTAGACTTCATTGATCAGCTCACCAATGCAAATGAAGAAATCATGAATCTAAGATCAAAGAACGAAAGATTGTAGAATGATCTAACTATTGAAAAGAAAACCAATGAGAGGACAATGAAATCTCAAGTAGAGATGAATCAATTGAATGAGCAAGGCCAATACAGACAAAAGGGAAAAGTGAGAATTGGATATATAGAAGAAGGTGAATCATCTAAGGAGCTCAAAAGAATCAGAGACCTACTTGCAATCATTGTGGTAAGATAGGTCGTGAATCAAACAAATGTTGGAGCAATGGAAAAGCTAAATTCAATGGAAAATGTTGCAATTATAATCAACATGGTCATAGAGCTAATGAATGCAAAGAGAAACCTAAATTTGAAGGCAAATATCACAAATGCAAGAAGCATGGGTAGAAATCCTCTAAATGCAAAACTAGGACATTGAATCCAATAAAATAGATTCTAAAAGCTATATTTGGTTGGGACTACAACACTTGGTGCAGATGTCATTACTATGGAGAATTTGGACACATTGGAATGAATTGTGTAAAACATCACATGAGGACAAGAGACACCACCAGAAGATGTTTTATTTGTACAAAACTTTTTCATCTTTCCAAGAACTATATGAACACTAAAATGAAAAGAAAATCAAGGCTAACAACATCAAAAAGTAGATGAGATAGCGATGGATTCTAAAATCTTCTAAGAATGCAAATCTGAGAAATGAAGAACATGTCACTCAAGAATTGGGTGACTCAAGTATTTCTACTTGAACAAGGAGAACTGGAACTAGGATTCTGAAGCAAACATCTTACATAAGTTCCAATCAGCTAGAAGGAAAGATCCATATCAACATTCAAGATGCAAAGGGATCACCAAGTGTTTAAGAAATGCCAGTCTTTACCAAGTGAGGTCAAAGTTACTAAGTTTCATGAGGACACCGAGTCGTGAATGTTGCTACCAAGAATTTAATGAAATCCAAGTGGAAGATATTATGTCATGAACCAAATGACCGTACCAGGCACTTATGGTGATTGAAAGGAAAAATTTGATTTAAAAAGGTGAAATCAAATTCATTTGTCACCATGAATTTTCAAGAGTTATTTTTGAAGAGCTATTTCTATGAAACTAAGCAATCTATGTGAATTACTATTGAAGATTTTTGTAACCCTACT
Organism: Cupressus sempervirens; assembly: GCA_028749045.1. Taxonomy (NCBI): domain Eukaryota; kingdom Viridiplantae; phylum Streptophyta; class Pinopsida; order Cupressales; family Cupressaceae; genus Cupressus; species Cupressus sempervirens. Next base: position 853,105,549 of record CM053789.1, on the reverse strand, counting down.
AAGTGATGGCATCATCCAATAGCAAGAAAAAGAAAGGGTTAGAGATGTTGGTTCAAGGCATTGAATGGAAGGCACTAGACATCAAGCTTAGTTCGACAATTGTACAAACCCTAGATCCAACTGGAGCACAATCTCAGATTCCATCCATGGTACTATTGATTAATGATATTCTTCACATTTTTTATGTTCTATATGGATAAAACTCTGGAGAAATTATGTGTGAATGGTGTATTAAAACTAGAGCATCAACACCTAGAAGTGAAGGGTTTGACTCACATTCCACATATGCCACGAGATTTTTAAATTAAATGGATAAGATTTATCCTCAATCATGTGCATAGTTGGAAATTATGGTTGGAGCAACCTATTTTGATAATGAAGAAAATGATCCATAGGATCATAGGGCTTCCAATGCTAACCAAGGCAAAAATGACTAAAACCCTAAGTCAGGTAAAATTGGAGAAGAAAAACCTTGCCAAATGGGATGGAAGGGGAATGAAGATCATTTGTGTAACTAATATGGAGCTGAAGTTTGGAATACATGTCATTGCACATAAGATATATAGCGTGAGTTGTCTAAATAGTATATCCTATGAAGCAGCGGATCTTGTTTTCAAAGTGGTCAAGAATAACATGTCATTTGACCTTGCCGAGTCAATGTTGAACCAACTCAACAAGAATATGGAAAGTATAAGAACTTCAAAGAAAAACCCTTGTAAGTTTAGTTCACTCTTAACTTGTTTGTTTTTCTTTGTGCAAAATTTCTTCCCATCAAAAGGTATAGTTGTATGGAGAAAAGATGTACTTGTTATTTACCAAATCAATGAGTATATAGCAAAAATGGGAGAAAACTATGTTAGTATCATGGATAACTATTTTGATTCATTTAAGGACAAGATGAACAAAAAATTTAGGATACCTAAGAAACTTGTTGAAGACTACAAAGATAATATTTGTTTCATGGTTGATTGTGATAAAGTGTATATACAAGCAGTAAGACCAAGAATTGTATGGGTCAAGCCTCTAGGTTATGAGGTTAATATTGATGAAACCAAATATATTATTGAAGCATTGATAAATGAACCTATTGATCCAAATGCTACATATTTTGGCACATATGAGGAAGCTAAAGCAAGAATTGAACTTGAGATAAAAGTCCATCAGGCAATCAACAAAGGGAAAAAGAGGATTGCAAAATTGAAACAAACTAGTTCTACTCTCCTATTGACTAAAGGTAAAGGAGATGACATTGAAGAAGAAGATGTAGAAGATGAAGAGAAATCAAAAGAAGAAGAGCCAGTAAAGAAGAAAGGTAAGGTTATTATAACCAAATCTGCAAAGGCATCTACTCTAGTGTTTCAAAGGAGGACATTTAGAAAGAAACTAAAGTTGGGTGAAGAAGCAGAAGATATAATTTTCAAGAAGCCTCCACCCACCTTTTAGGAAAGATTGAAAGAAATTGATTCTGGTGTTGGCATAAAAAATATCAAAGCATTAAGGTATAAAACCAGAACTGTAGAGGAGAAGTATCAAGTTGAAGACATGATCATGTCTATACTAGGAAAATGGAAATACTCTCCAGATCAACTTGCAAGGAAGATTCCCAATGAACTAATGTAGAAAATAAAGCCAAGATGGGAGCATGCAAAGCAAACTACTAAATATATTTATGAGTAGACCCTGAGGCAACTCATGTTGAGCTTGAATGATAAAGAAATAAAACATTCCATCAAGAAAAATGAAGAGAAACTTACTTTAATATTTAACACTTGTCTGATATTGATTAATGACATTGAACATGTGGTGAGGAATGCTACCAACACATGGAAAAACATTTATAATCTTCATAAGCATAGTGATGTTTTTGTTGATGTCAGTGACAAGGAAGATGACAAGGAAGAGAAAATTGATGATGAAAAGGTAACACATTATGACAATATAGATGATGAGGTATAGGAATAGGAAGCTACTGAGGAAGATCTCCTTGAGGTTCATAACATTGAGGAGATTGACCCTATAAAGATTTCAATAGTGGTCATAGCCTCAATTCCTAATTCTTTGAGCAAAGCATTGAAGACATCAAGCTCAAAGAGAGCTACTGCAGAATTGGTTGTGTTAAACATTGCAAGTTCAAGCACTCAACGAATATTCGCACCTATTTAGCTCAGTACTTCATTGATAGAAGTGACCAGCACTTCATCTACTAAGCAGTTAGCACTTCCTTCTCCATCAATTTTGGTCACACAAGGTATTTCTTCAATAAGTATAGTATCTACTTTTTCTGCCAATCCTACTATTTCTACTATTGTTTATATTCCTAGCATGCAAATAATAAGTACAAGGATAATTGACACCAAGCCTCAATTGAGTACAAAAGCTTTGAGTAAAGGAAAAGAAAAGGAAGAAGACATTGATCTTGATGAGGAGATAGTTATCCTAAATTGAGATATCTCCAATCTTAATCTTGATCAGATGCACATAATAGGATAAATTCTTCAAAAGAAAGCTAAGCATCAGACGCTTAGAGAGGAAAGAAATAAAGAATTCCAAGTGCATGAAGATGCAAAGAATATTCTTGCAGAGGCACTTAGCTCAAAGTTTGACACTTTTCAACCAATTTTGGCTCAGCTAGCAAAAGTAGTCCATAAACTCAACAAAGATTTGAATGGACAAGAGAAATTGTTGCAGAGAGTAGAAAAGAAATTTGAGAATAAAGTATTGGAGCTAGTAGCATCGAAGATTGTAATACATCAAATAGATTTGTCTACTATCCTAGACTCATTGGAGACCTCTTGCAACAATATAACTTCTTTATTTGGTAAACTCTATGACACATAAATTTTCACCAAGGAAATTAAAGATAAACTCTCCAAGATTCATGAAGATCTAAAGGAAATTGCACAACAGTTGCAACTTGACCTAAGCTATAGTTTTTCCCACTATACAAAAAATAGATTTCCAAATAACATACAGGCAGAATTGCTAAAAGAAGAAGCTAGGATAAGAGCTACACTTGTAGACATACAGGGCATGATTCTCCATGGGTGCATTGCAAAAACATATTGCACATGCTAAAACCCTCATCCATGACAACAACTTCTCTATTGTTGATCACATGATAGAACTATCAACAGAAGTACAGAATGCATTGCACACAATCAAGGTGTTGCAAGAAAATTGGGTCAAGACAATGGCACTAATTCTAAAGGTACATTCTGATTTCTTGTCACATTTTTCTATTACTGTATTTTGGCATTTATGTCAAAAAGGTGGAGAAAATGTATATAACATATGTTAAGGGGGAGAAGATGTAAATTTATATAACATGTAAAGCATATTGTAAAAGGGGAGAAGATGTGACATATAAAGGGGACAAGATGAGATGATGTATATAATGTGTAAATTATATTGTATATATATGTATGGGGGAGTAACATCATATTATATATATGTACAGATATTCAGATAAATATCTCTTACAAAAGAAAATTTGAAAAATCTCTAAAACATGATACTTTACCAAGTTGAAGAAATAGAATAGAGAATAAAGATTGTTTTAAAACTTTTTGAGAATTCATTTTTCATTGATAAGTGTTTTTGTCACTAATGTCAAGGGAGATTATTGACATTGCAGTCAAGTTTTTTATTAGCGACACACACTTATTTAGATAATAAGTATCTACCAAGCATATTGTATAGTTAACAATGTTAATCAAGTATTTTAGACTCTACTAAGTTCTACAGTTGCTACAGAGTTCCAAGAACTGTATTTAGTTTGCACTGAGTAGTTTTTACTATGTTGGTGATTATCAATGTAAACTATGCTTCTTAGTGTTTACCAAGTTCCTCGGTGCAAATCAACTTGTGCAGTGCTTATCAAGTTCACAGTTTTAGTGATGTGAATCTAGCATTGACCAAGTCACTCATTGTTAACCAAATGATTTATTTTATATTGAGCTCATAGTGATAGCATTGACCTAGCTATGCAATGTGAATCAAGTGATTCATTTTATATGTTGAGTTTTGTAGTATTCATTGAGTCACCAATGCAAACTAAGTTTAGACTACTTGGAAGTGATCAGTATGGACCAGGCTTCTATATCTACGAAATGCATGATGATGTCAAGCATTGATAGTGGATGTCAAGTATTAAAACCTCACCAAGGTAGTCTTTAGAACCAGAGTTCTTGCAATTGGGTTGACTTTGTGTATTTTGTGTAAACATGTATTGTAGCTAACTTTGTTGATTTATAAATTGGATTGATATATATGTAATGTGTGAAAAATGATATGAAGAACAAAAGTGTGAAGTAAAAGGCTACAACAATATAAGGAGCAGCAAAAATTTATCTATCATAGCAAGGTGATCATTACACTCAAAGGAATCTCATTCAACAAATCAAGTTACAGATTAGAGATTAGCCACTAGTTCATCCTAATAGGTGGAATAGTTAAATCTTTTAACAAGGTAGACTTAACAGTCTTTTGTAGATCTCTTTACTGAGTGCATACTCCATTTTATGTTTTTAAATCCTTGTACAAGGTGGACCTAGTAGTCCTTATTGCTCCTAGCAGGGTGGATCATCAAAAGTGATCATTGTAAGCCTTAATAGGCCAATTTTATACTACAATACTAAATCTTGTGGGTATCATCCCCACCTCAATTTTACTTTCTATTTAGAAGGTTTCTGGATCACCATATTGTGTGTCAAAGTGTTATGAATATTTTGTAATGCACTGCCTAGAGATCCTTGGAATAAGGATTCAATTCAAGCCAAGATTTATTTTTTTTTTACAAGTATGAATGCACATGACAACATCATACAGGGATCACAAAGATTTCAATGGAAGAATTTTCCATAATCTCAGCAACCAACAAATCTTCAAACGCAACTACCAAACTAACACATGCAAATAGAGGCCAACAACAATCACACACATGATGAGGGCTCAAAGAAATGACCACTCATCAACAAAACACCATGTTGGGGTATAAATATAGAACCCTAAAATTTGGCTAAGTCAGAAATCCTAAAATTTTCTAGAATCTTTATCTTATAGAGATCTGAAACCTATCTAAAAAAATTCATCGCATATATTAAAATATATCTTAACTATAAGGAATAAAATATATGTCAACTTATACTTAAACAATATATTTTAAACCCCTTAGAAAGACTATTTTGAACTAGAAAGGTGTGAAAACCAATAAGGTGTCCAAAACCAACTTCTCAAACTTCCTTGGCCAAGCCTTACAGCTCCTTGTTTCTCACATGAGGAACTACACTGGTCTCAAGTCTCACTTCCTCAGCAAATCCTTATAGCTCCTTATTTCCTGTGTGGAAAATTGCACTAGTCTTGAGTCTTGTGCAAGATTTTGCATCAGTGCACAAGAAAGTGCATTTCTTCGCACGAGGATGTGCCTGACACCATGTGAGGATTCACACCAAACTATGTAAGGATTCATAGCAAGCCACACAAACTTTTGCTTCCCTACATGAGGAAGTACATTCTCATGCGAGGAAGTACATTCTCATATGAGGAAGTACATTCTTGCATGAGGAACTACCATTCCACATGAAAAACACATTAGTGCAATAACAAAGCATAAATAAAAAGCATAAAAACATGAAAACATCCACACCAGGGAGTACCAAATCCACATAAATCGAGGAATGAACACTCAAGTGCAAAAAAAACTAGAAAGAGGAACATCTATCCATCTAAACCAAAGCAGTAAAGAACGTATTGAAAGCAACATCGCAATGAACATAAGCAACATCGTAATGTACAAAAATAACATCGTAATGAACAAAACAACTAAGTATGTGGTTCCTCCCAATCATCAATAGCATCATAAGACCATCATGGATCCTAGCCATCCCCTATGCATAACATCCCAAGCCACTAATCAAATCATTAGTACTATTGTAATAGGAACTGTTAGTGTTTGAAAACACTGGAGGGTCTTCAATTATCCCAATGAGAATATGACATATCTAGGGGCAGCTAACTCCCATTTTCAACATCCCATTTTAGACATCGGACCACTATAAGGCTTGACCCTTCTTCTACTTTAGGCTCTACAAGACCTAGGTGGGTAGACCTCAGATTCGATTGATATCATACCAGTGCAAAACATATCCCTAAATCTATTTACTGCAAATGAAAACCCCTTATATCTCCTAATAACCCATGAAATGACATAGATCTACAGTAGCTAAATGCAAATCTATGAATCTCATAAGCTAAGTGAGGGCATTGTATTATAGCTCTTCAACATGAAAGGGGAAAAGTGTTTGATTAATAATGTTGATATCAGCAAGACCCAAATATAAGCAACAAAACCTAATGATCCTATCTCTGATCAGTGCCTTATCTATTGGAAAATTAAATGAATTACAACCATACATCTTCTGGAAATCTCAGATATATTTCTACATCAAGATCCCTGATCTATCTTTCACCTTGTGAATAGACATTTGCATCAAAATGAATCCCATAATTAGACTATCCTATCATGAAATCTATAAACCCAGTGATAAACATCAAGAAATTACATGGTTCTTTGTTCCATCAGAAAGACACTTCAATCACATACAATTCTAAACAAAATGCAACCTAGTTTATGCTCTTTGTTCACAAACTAAAAGAGGTTATAGACCCACAAACAAGAGACATGATTAAAACTGAATTTAAATCCCTTTGCTACTCTTTATTTGTTTTCCTTGAAACCAAATACATGAAAGATGTACAGAAACTAACTCACAAATCACCTAACAAATCTAAACTATCTGCATTAAAACATAAATATTGCTCATACAAGAAGAAGTGTTGAAGAATGGTGTCTCAGTAGTGAGTGATTTTCTTCTCAAAACTGGAACCCTTTGGTTTATCAGTCACAACAAATTGGAACCCTTACAATGAAAGAAAGATAGAAAGATATAGGAGAAGATGAATTCTTGGATCTAATCTATGCCTAGCATGTGTCCATTTGGAATTCCATCTCCTGCAACTAAAAACCTCTTTCCTCTTTCTACCATTTTGATCTGATTTTGTTTTCATCATTACTTTGTAGCAAACTTGTAAATATCTCTGTTCAATGATGAAAATCATTCTGCAACCAAAATATCTAAAAACTTTATGAAATTCTAGTGAAATTTGAATTTTTACTAAGTGAATGTGATCAGAATTTGACCCAAACTACATTTTCATTGTCTTTTACTAATATTCAGGTCATTACCATGTCAAAAATCAGTTCTAAACTTCCTCACCTAAATATAGTTTCAAAATAGGAATCTAGAAGAAAACCTCCTATAGCTTGAACTAGTGGCATTATGTGCAAAAACTAACCTCAGAATCGGAAATTTTAGTTTCTCCCGGTTCCAACGATATATAATATTACTATATTTGCATACCGGGAACCCTCTAAATCTTAGTTTGAAAAATATTCCTCTAATAGAACACTTAGTTGAGTCTACAACTCTGATTTTAAATTTTTTCAAAAATTTAAAAAAGTCCTAAAGTTCAAACTTTAGGAAAATACCCCATTTGAATTTAAAAACTCACATAGCGATTTAAATTTGGGAAAATATTAAAATATTTGATATTTTAATTATTTTCATTTTTCCCCTTATCTCCATCCGGGTCAAACAAACTTTGACCTCTGTGACACATGGCAGCTTTTGATTCGTTGATTTTTGCACATTGTCACCAGACTGCCACATGGCACTCAATTATTGGTCAACCTCAACCTACCATGTCATTTCCATGTGGCACTCACTCGCTTACCCGCATTTTCTATCTTTCGAGCAACTTTGAAAAGTGGGCTTGCTCCAACCGTTAGATCGTGACACGTGTAACGATCTAAGAACTTCCTGCCACATCATCATGCCCGAGACCCATTACCACTTGTCAAAATCCTGCATTCTCATACTTTTTAACAGTCGAGCATCTTAGTTTTGCAAGATAGCATTGTCCATAGGATGTGGACACGTGTCGCAATCTCCTTTCATCTCCATTATGTGTGCCACATCATCATCTCTATAGCTTTCATCAAATTTTAGCTTATGTCATCATCTAGCTAGCGCATCTAGGTCAGGTCCCATAGTAGCACATGTACACTTGCCTTTCAAAAGGACCTTTACTTAAGACATTAAACATGTTGAGTTCTTTCATATTTAAAAATATATAAAGTCTCTCCCACGAGAAATGTGGGATAATTAGTTTTGCATATTCTTCTCTTTGACTGCATTTTTTCTTGTATGACTAGCAGCTTATATCTTTTCCATGGGGTCTCCTTTGAATTTTTCTTAGATGGAAAAACTTTTTCATGTGTAGACTATTCTTGATAACATCTTTGCTTCTTCATGGAGTTGTTGTGAATCTCTGCCCATTGGTGTGGATTATTTTTAATACGCCTATGTTTGCTTGCTATTGTGTGATCTGCTTTGGATTTTTGTTTGATTGATCTTGACCTGCGGCTTAGTGCTCTCATCATTGCCACCTCCTTGTAGTTTTTTCTTTGCATGCCGACTTCCACTATCTTTGATTGTGTATGCTTGACATTGCATGGAGAGTTATTTGATGTTCCTACTTTTATCTGTTCTTTGATGCCATGACTCTTTTGTTTATGGCATTGACTATTAGAAGACACCCTTATTCCTTTATGCCTATGGTTTGTAGTGTGAGACTATGTTTTTTGATGCGTGGGTTTACTTCATGTCTATTGGTATATGTGCTCCCCTGCTTTAATACGTGAGTCTCTTTTATAGACACTGCCTTTTTCATTTAATCTAATGTTTGGCAAGAAAATACACTGGACAGCTCACCCTACACATGTGTGAACCTCCCTTTAACAAGGTGTGGTCTTTGGTTTTTATTGTCTCAATGTGAACTTTTCTTAAGTGACTGCTTGTTTTGACTACCACTAACTTTGTGGCTGCTCCTCTATTTCTTCATGCATATTCTGCCTTTGAAATTGACTACATCTTCAAACTTGGCAGCTTTGATGCATGGACTCCCTTCTTCAATGTGGATGGAGCCTGCTCTCTTACACCGACTGGCACCCTGTCTTAAGATTGTGGCTTCCATGCTCTACTGGACATTTTTTCCTTGGTGGTTTTCTTTTCTAAGCCATGGGAACTCCTTGTATGGACAGATTTGGTTGCATAATCTTCTCCTTTAAATGTGGAAGTTGGTTGCTCTTTTAAATGACGTCCCTTAATCATTGTGTGGACTTGTTTCTATGCATTATACTTTACAAAGCCAGAACTTTGTATTTCAATGTGTGGAGCTGATTGACTTCAATTGGCAGCTTGCTTTGACATAATTAGTATCTGCTAGAGCATTTGCCATGTCTTGGTCTTTCAATGTTTCTTTTGCCTCTTTAAGAAGAGCTTTTTCCTCATCTGCAACAGTACAATCATGTCACAAATTTATAAGAGAATCACTACCACCATTTGCAAGCATTTCGTCTTCTTGCCAACAACCAAGGCCCAAATGTTGTCCTCGTGCTGGTCAAAAGTTGGAATACATTCATTTGACTTAACTATCCACAACTTCAACAAGCCATCAGCACCAGAAGAAATAAACTATGTCCCACGAATTAGGAATGAAGCTCACAACTGTGTGTTAAAAGTTGATTCAAAATTTATTGATGCTCCCACTATAAAAAATATCCATTAATCAATTGATAGCCTTTATAGTCAATGTTAACTTGATGGAATTAGTTGGGCCACAAATTGGGTCCAGCTAAAAAAATTTCATTTCTGAACAACTGAATCATCAAATTGATCCACTGGCCACCTCGTGCTGATTCAAAACACATTCGACCTTCTAAATAATCATTCAAAATTGATTTTACTATTTTTTTACAAATTGTAAATTTCATGTCAGGAGGTCCATTAACTGGCCTTAAAATTTGATCCAAACACCTAATCGGGCTCTGAAGTGTGGCACACTGAAACCTTGTTCCACATACTTTCACCCTGTCGAATCTCGTCTCATGAAAAATTCGAGGTCAAAAGATATTTTCTATCAGAGTTGACCTCTCAGAACTGCCTGCAAGAAAACACGTCAGAAAACACTAAATTGGGTTTGAATTTGGCTTTGGAAACTGGGCAGATGGACACATGGGAAGACGAAAATTGGGACGCTAGTTCATTGTCATGAGGTGAGTATAGATCTGCGATTTGGGCTCATGATGAATAGCAAGACGCAAATGGTGAGTGGTCAAAGTAGGCTACTTGGATTCTGCAAACTAGAAACAATGTCAGAAAAGTGATTTTTTGCAAATGGAATTGACCTAGAAAAATGTGCAAATGGATTTGTCAAGACTTGCAAACTAACACACTTAAAGTATTTTCAGAGGCCAACATAGTGGTACAATCAATTTGACCTCACCTATCATAGATTTTGAGATATAACATCCCAAACAAGGGTTCCAACAAATTTGAAAATGTTGACACTAGTGAAAAGATAGAAATTGTGTTTGGAATCACATTTGAAAACTGATCAAATAGATTCGTCATGAGATAAATTTTGAAACATAACAAGTCTCTAATGCCTACAATACAATGCAACAAGAATTTCAACATATGGGTCAATTGGGTCAAAATTATAGCACATCAAACAAGGCCTCCCAAAATTATGTGCAACTACAAAAATGCAAAAAATAGTAAATGACCAACTTTGAGGGATTCAAAACCTAGTCAAATGGATTTGAAATGACTTGAAATCTGAAACATAAGGTCTCAGGTATGGACACTAGATACTCTCAAAGCAAAAAATCATGAAACATTTCTAGGTTAAAGATATTCAGATGCAAACATAGCCTCCTGTCACTATTTAACACAAGTGAAAATGTAGATTTGACACTAGCTCAAAATAAGAATTCACGAAATGACTCAGAATGGCGATTTAACTTCATGGAACGTGTGGATAGGCTAAAAGGAAGGTTTTAGAAACATTAAACACCTCATGGGGCTCAAAAGTACAGCTAGGTACAATCTCATCAAAAGCATTCATGGGGCTCAATTTCTCAATGGTACTCAAAATTGACCATGCAATTTTTAGTCCCAACAGGAACGTCACTACTAAAACATGCTACAATATAAGCATAAGGAAATCTAACATGCTAGTAGTAAAGGATAAGATAATCCTTCAAGTAGATAACATCACCTATCACATGTTGATCATCACAATAAGGAAATCTAACATGCTAAAAAAATAAGTAATAGCTAACCCAATACAACAATTCACATCATCTAGTCATATGCTAAACATCATAATATGATAATGCATCAATTAAACTAACATCATCTAAACATGATATTCAAGCATTCCAATGAAAGAATAAATCACAAGAAAGTATACTCTAGAACCTGAAGTACCAAGTGAAAACATCCAGCAATGGTCACACTAGGATAAAAGATCGTCTCTATTCGCCAGTCCCTAGCAGTGGTGAAGGTAGCTACACCTCCCAACCACATGACACCCATAGGTCCACTCCCGTTGTGTCGATGGAGATAATGACCCAACCACAAACACACACAAAACAAACATCCATGGCTAGCACTCATGCCAGGTAGTATGATGGTTGTAACCAAGAACCTATGACAATGCAAGAAGTACAGGTCCTGGTCAGACACTCAATAGGCTACTAAGTAGGGGCTAACATCATGGAGAGTCGCTTGGCATTGACAAGCCCAAGCTTGGATCGTGCATTTCAACTCCTCAATGGAGGGCCCCGCACATATATTTTATTATCTTAAGTTTTATTACCAGTCACACATTTTATTTAATTATCGCTTGCTTAAAACTTCTTCATGCCAACCTTATGGGACAAGGTCACCAAGTTGCAAGATAGAAGCCCCCTCCATATGCTACCCTACCCTACCCGTGCTCATTGTACGACAAGTGCTCATGGGAATGCATATTTCCAACCCAACCCTAATGATCATAACTTTTGGATGTACCACAGAAGGTTGAGCCTCACAAGTCACCCAACAAATCTATGCGCATGTACTCGTGTGTGGCACACCACCATCACAAAGATCATAACATAAGGATAGGATGAGAACACAATGCAGAACAACGCTCAATCGAAAACAACTAGGGAGGATGGATTCTACATGAATCTGAAGAACCAATAAAACCACACATCATGAAATCACTCAACCGGCCTCAATTCGAGAGTATGGAATCTACACAAATTCCAATGATGCAACAACACCAAACATTATGACCGACCTCAATCTAGTAGTATGGATTCTACACAAATCCTAGTGTCCACGAAACAAGAACAAAGGTTTGAAAGAAACCATAACAATAGGTATAAAATCACTCAACCGAACACAAAGTCAATAGTATAGATATGACATGCATCCCAATGCAAACATAAAGGTGTAACAAAGGAATAAATAACATCCAAATAAATGATACTAGTCCACAACCAATCTCATGCCAAGAAAACCTAAGAAAATAGGGTAGCATGCAAAATGAGGTAAAATCCCCCAAATTTGGAAAACTTCAAAATTAAAACCCATTTGACCTTTGGGTACAAAAACTCCAAAAATAAAAAAATAATTAAGTTTAGATATTGTATGCCAAAACGGCCAGCATAATGGCACAAAACCCCAAACCCTCATCTCAAAAAATATGAAAATGCTCATACTTGATCAATCGGGTAGAACCAGCAAACACAAATGGAGGAGAACACCAATTCTCACCTCCTAACAAACGGCTACCAAAAGAAAAAGCAAAAATGGAGTAGAAACAATAAAATAGGAGAGCTCTACCTCGCAGCCAAAAGGGCAAAACAAAAATCTGAGCCATAAAATAAAAAGCTCATAGAAGTGGCTAGAAATCACCACAATCCAAGGGCTCCCTAAGCTGGATCCAATGAGCTCAACCTTGCAATGATCCCATGCCTATAGCTCCCACAATGAACAAAATAGTAAATCTGCATGAAGAGGATTTTGGATTTTACTCTCCAACTTTCTAATTCAAAAGTGAGAAGTGAGGAATTAAATTCCTTTTTTGGAAATTTATTCACTTTTTGAGTGAATAATCGATTAGGGAAAATAACCAGCCAACCTAGTTAAACCCCGAATCAACCCAAACGAATATAAGCTATTCCTATAAATAGGAACTCATCTATCACAAAGCTGCTAGAAATTAAAATAAAACATTTTAAAAGCCCAGAAATGAAAAAGCACAAAAAATTCCTTAACAACTTTCCCAACAATGTGAAACTCTAAATGTATAGACACGCTTACTAGTCTAATCACATAATGCAGATGAGTTTGGATTTAATAATCATTGAAAGGATTAATTAAATAATTAAAATAAGGATATGTTGACCATACAGGGATGACATTGGTAAAATATGAATAGTTGAATCATTAACTCCATGTGCCACTGCCAGGGATATAAATCATGCACACTAAACAACACAATAAAGTGCAATTGCATATAATAACATAGCCAAAGAAATAAATACATTAAATCACCTGATTTATCTATTTATTTAATTATATCAAAATAATCTATTTACATCACTCACATTTGCATAAAGCATAACAACGCAGGAATGAAGTAAATACCCATAGCATTAAATCCATCACATAACATAATCAGTGATATGTCCAAATACCAGATAACTAGATATCATCATAAAACACACTATCATCTCACAATGGCATCATCATGCAAATATGATCAAATGAATAGCATATTAGTCTAAAATTTATGATACTGAAATCAAAGTATGACATTCGACCCTTAGGTCATCTCAAAAGTAAAACATTACATAAGTAGATATCCGCAACACATAACCAATGAATCCAACATGGACAATCCATTTCTAACTATTTAAGCATCTAATAATGGTTGTTTAAACAACATGAAAAGGCACTTAAAATACATAAGTGAACACAATCATAAACATGACTAACCACTACTATAGGAACCTAGTCCAGTGTAGCATGGTAATAGTACACAGTGCAATCTTTGCACACATTTCAAGGTAATCACAAAACAACCTCATGATACCACATCGATCCTAGTAAGATCTAGTACAAACCTCAATGAACCATAAATCACATTATAATCTCATAAACCAGCCAAGTATAATCAAAGCAACTGAAAAAGAAACATAAATCCAAACACTTCAACGATGTAGACCACTCATGGTCAAATCATGATCCCATCTCAATGAAAGATCAACAAGGTTGCATCCATTAGGATGACTTACAAAAGTCAAATGGGAGAGGTACTACATCATCCCCCCCAAAGACTAGGCTTACTCTTGGAAGCCTGCAATCCAAGAATAGAAACCAAAACACACCAAGAACTAAAAATCAAAACCTAGCAATAGGAATGACTCAAAAAACTCTCCACAAGTCAAGCTAGATCACTCCAACATTCTCAAACCATCATTTCAACCCCAAAATATGTCAACCACAAGAGAAAAGGTGTCACACTAACACAAGGTCCTCCAATAAGGAACCTTCTATGCACTAGGAAAAACCCATCTAGCCATAAAGTCAACAATACAAGGTAAGGAAAAAGTCACTCTACCTTGTCCATAGGTGCACCAACTAAACATGCACCTACCACGTGACCACAAATTAAGGTCAAAACAAGACACACTCCCAACAAGAGTTGGAATCATGGGGAATAACCATCCCACATTCCCAAGAATATTATCCTGTCACACATGAACATCCTTGAATCCACATAAACTCACCCTTTGAACAAAGTGGATGAAAGTTTACCAAAAAAATTACACACTCCAAAAGCCTACTCACCACTGAGCATAGGATCACTTAGTCTCTATGATACAAGAAGCTCAACTATCACTAGGAACTAGGGTTACATAACCCAATGAGACAAGATATCACCTTTCCACAAGGTTGCAATGACTTTCGTCAGCGGACACAATCATGTAATATTTTCATACCAACTCATAATATGGTAACATGTGTCCAATGATACCATGTCCCTACAGCACCATGTTGGGAATACCACACCCAACTTATCGCTAAATTCAATCTCCAGCCTCAAGTCAACGGTCAATGAGAAAACTTGACCAAGACAATCCCCTTAAAGAAACAAGTTTAGGGAGAAAGAAATTATAGAGTATAGGACTGAGAGGGAAGTCTCTCTTAACCTCTGCACTAAATCAGCCCAAGATGCATTAGGGAACTCACAATTCCACCAACCATCAACATACTCATCTAAAAACACTAACTGAGCTAGTGGTATAACCACGCTAGCCTACTCTCTCAAGAGAGACAAGGATACAAAGATGTGCCAAAGTCAACATCAAAAAAAAAGAATCTAGACTCGTCAAAGAACTGAGTCACTCCCAAATGACAAGACAACATCAATCTCAACAAGGAACACTCACAAACCACACTTCACCTCAACTAAAATTGCAAAATGAACAATTGAGCAATGATTTGAAAAGGGAAAAATAGTTTGCTAAAAGTTTCGATAAACCTAGTGAAGCCATTAAGTACTTTGAACAATTGGTGAGATCCCCTAGATCTAACAATGATACGTATGGATTGTGATACACTAGTACTAAAGAAGGAGAATCATCCAAAAGAGGTGAAGAAAGAAGTAACAAATGTAAGAACTCCAAACCTACTTGTCATAGTTGTGGTAAGATATGTCATACTACTAATGTTTGCAGGAGCAAGACTGCAAATCTGAATGTTAAGTAGAAGAACATGGGTCACTGTCACAAGTTTAAAAAACAAGGTCATTAGGCACATGAATGTAGAACCAATACCCTGCACACTAAAATATTTGAAGGATGCTATTATAACTATCAGAAGTATGGACATAGAGCTTTTGAATGAAGATCCAAACACAAGTGGTCATCAAACAAGTAGACAATGGCAACTCTTATAATTAAGATTATAACACAAGGTATAGTTGTCACTACTATCAACAGTATGGACATATTCCTAAGAATTATATTAGAACACATTTCAAAAGTGATTACTAAAGTTGGTTGAGTCAAACCACATGTTTCAGCTATTGGAATTACAATAGGAAAGGGAAACTCTGAGAGGAGGGGGTGAATCAGTGCTTAAAACTTTTACCCATAAAAACATTCACCATACATCCATCTCACAATTCAATAAGTAAACTAAAATACCACATAAAGAATATACATCTAAAGTATGTAAACAAGTAAGCATTCACACATGTATGACACAAGATATGATTACCCAAAAACCCTTCAATGAGAAGGTAAAAAGAAATTTTCCAACAAGGTCAAAGGCACCAAGTTGTGAGTTCAACAAAGGAAAAGGAAAGGAAGATATTGAAAATGTAAGAGATGAGATGAACAAGACATGGAGGAGAAAGGAAAATTGCAGCACGTCAAGTGAAGATGGGATCACTTCACCCCCTCAAATTAAGCAATCAAGATGTATGTGGGACTGATATTTATAAGGATAAACTATGCATCACTTCCAAGGATTTAGTTTTGAAAAGATTACATATGCATGAATAAAGATGCATGATTTAGTGTTGTTAGGAATCAAGTATAAATCTTTAAGTTTTGTCAATTTTCATGTTACTGTCAAGCATAAAAATGAAAATTCACTATGGTTGACGAGTGAAATGTTAGTGGATGTTGAGCTAGTAAAGTTGTTAGTAAAGGTTGAGCTCAAAGTGGCTTCTGAGCATATGGAAAAATACATGGATGTCGAGTGAGCCAAAAATTCAATTAAAGTCGAGCTTATGGCTGTGTAAGCACTTAGCATTAAATGCAGTGTTTTAAGGGTTATTTGATTGATTTCTACTCATTTGGCATCATTCAAATTTGAAGTAGAGCACGAAGAGATAAAGGAAATTTGGAGAAACTGAACTGAGCATTTTCAAGATATTTAATAGGCTATTCAACACAATTCCAGCAGGATTCACAAGGTATTTATTGTGTGTCGAGCAAAACAGTTTTAAATTTTGCAAACCCTAGTTTTCAAGTAATGGCTGCTAGTTCTTTAGCAACCGAGGTTGTAGAGGGAAAAGAGATTCTAAATGTACAATTGATAAGTAATAAAATCAAGCAACCTATTTTTAGGGCTATGCTAGATATAGCTTACAAATAGGATCCCTCCAGTTCATTATCCATGATACCACTGCAAGTTTTGATGATACAAGATGTTAGAAATTGTTATACATGCAAAATTGGAAGTATAGCTGATATGGAAATCAGGGAGACATATGGAAAACTATGTGAGAATGGAGCATTGAAGGAAGAATTTAAAATTGTTAAGAAGAAAGGGTTAACTTGTGCCCTAGATTTCCCCAACATATTCAAATTAGAGTGGATAAAAAATTTTTTGAGAAGAATTTATGACAACTTTGTATGGCTAGAGAATGGACCAGTGAGAATCACCAAGAAGATTGTACACAAAGTCAAGGTATCCAACCCTAGATCGGCCCAAGACAATGAGAAGTGATGCTAAGGAAATTATTGAAAGAAACATTGAGGCTATGTGGAATAAGTAAGGGATGACAATTGATACAATCACAGATCCCCTAATAGCTTTTGTAGTGAGGATTATAACACACCAGTTCTATCAATCTAGTAGATCAAATAGTATACCTTGCATTGCAATTGATGTGGGTTACAAAATAGTGAAGAAGCATCATACTAATAAACTTTTCGAGTTGCAGTTACATCAATTTATTGAGAATTTAGGAGCTATAAGGAAAAACAAAAGTGCACAATGTAAATTTGGATATATTCTTGTATGTATTTTCTTTTATGTATAGAATACATTTCCCACATTTGGTAAGGTTGCATGGAGAGTAAATAGACCTATTGTAGTTCAAATAGGTGAATTTATTGAGCAACTAGGTGATAAATTTGAATTTGTCATGACAAGCTAGTTTGGAGATTTCAAACAAACAATGAAGAAAAATTTGAGGATACCAGTCTTAGTAGTGGAGAAACATTTTGATGATGTTTTTTTCCTAGTTGATACCGATTTCACATATTTTCAGGCAGAAATTCTTAGAGTGAGATGGCTAAGGCCATTATGATATGAAATTAATGTTGATGAGACCTCTATAACAATCACAACATTACTTGCAAAAGAAGTGGATAAAGAAGCCATAGTATTTGGAAACTATGACATGGCCAAATCAAAGATTACAATGGAATTGAAAACTACCTCAGTGATTAGAAAGAAGAATAAATTATTTAAGAAGTTGATTTGGTGAAGAAGCAGATGAAGAAGATGAAGATGATGGTGAAGAAGAGGAAACACAAGCTCAAGCACTATTAGCATTAACACAAGGTTAGGGAGAAGACCAAAAAGAAGAAGTGGAAATTGTAGAAGGTGCCAAGGAAGAAGAAGAATCCATTGAAGCACTTGCAGCTACTAAAAAGAAAAAGAGAAAAGAAAAGATACAAGTAGTGAGCAAACCAAAGAAGGTTGCTAAACCTATTCAGCCCAAGCCTACAATGCCTACCACAAGGGATAGCACTAGAGTCACTTCAAAAAAGGCTAAAGAGGTAGCCAAGCCTAAGGAGAAGAAAGTTGAAGCTCAAGAGAAACCAAAGAGGAAAGATGTTGCTCCAACTGAATCTAATGAAGAGAAGACTAAATCAGACAACAACAACCAATTTCAAATGGTGAGTCATAGTCCCTCTACATATTTAGACAACCTATGTGAGAATATTAAGAACAATTTTGATTTATCAGGTTTCTCTCATATTGAGTTTGACAATCTTGGAAAGATTGAAAAGAACCAAGTGAAGAGGTAGTATATGCCATGATGGAAATATTCAAAAATACTCCTCTAGAACTTGCCAAATTTGTACCTAAAAGCTTGTATGATAGAGTTGAGCAAAAGTGGCATTATTGTTTAGACATTGAGAAACAAATTAGGGAGATGGCTCTTGGATAGATTATGCCAGAACTTAGTAAGGCTCAAATGACTAAAGCCATTAAGAATTATGCTACAAGATTCATGCCAAAATATAGGGCATTCGGCATATTGCACAACAACATAGAGGATGTTGTACAAAAGTTCAAGAAAATGTGGAAACTAACATATGGACTATCAACATCTAGGGAAGCTAAGAAAGCACCTATTGAGGTAGGTGAGGATAATGAAGATGAAAAAGAATATCACATAGTTGAGGGAGGCACAAAATATGAGCATTGATACCCAAGCACCAGCTAAAGAAGAGCAGCAAATAGAATAGAGTAAGCAAGATACACAAGTGTCGAGTACCAACCCTTCATAGGAGAGAAGTACAAACATTGAAATTGTCAAAGTTAAGGATGTTTCTAAGACTATTGCTCAGAACATCAATCCCCTCATAGAGGATGATTTGAAAAGGATACTTGTTGAGACCACTCTCCAAGCCAAACTATGTGACAACCCTATACTGGTGGGGGTAGATGAAATTGAAAAGACAAATGCAAGGGAGGAAGTGCAAATACCAGACACGCCTATTATCACTCCTCAAGTCACAAATGTAAAACCTTCACTACCTATAGTGGTATATCAAAGGAAGGAGATAGCAAGTTACAATGTCAGTACACTTATGCAAGACACTTCAATCTTAGTGAATATACAAGAAACTAGAAAAGATAAGGATGAGACAGTTGGAGAAGACAAGCTAGAGACACAAAAGAATGAAGGCACACAAGGACAAATAGGTTAGGTAGATACACCTACACCTCCATCACAAGATCAAGGTGCAACCAGAACTATAGAGGAAGAGAAGGACAAGACTGAAGAGTTAATTTTTACATCCAAGCCAGAGGAACAACTAGCAATTCAAACACTAGCAACATTACTAGAATCTACTACTCCTTTGAGTCAAGCCCTTCAAAGGCCAAGCACAGATGCTACACCATTGCAATTTTCAAGGTTCATTCATAACTCATCTAACGTAGAAGAGGTAACTACATATGGTGATGTTAGCCTAGATGAAGAGATTGTATTGCCTAAATTTGATTATGCAACAATCACAATTGAGCAGATGGGTATATTACAAGAGGCCCTAGCAAAGAAGAAAAATAAAGAACTCCTCAAAAGGGAACATAGGTAGAAGAAAGTTTTGATTGACATCAAAGAGATTGTCCTAGATGCATTTAGTCTACCAACTCTAGATGAAAACAAACCCATCATTGAACAATTAACCAGTATAGTGGAAAGGGTTAATGACACAAACTTGGATACTAATGTAAGAATACTTTAATGGTCTAAAGGAAGTTTCAAAATAAGGTAAATGAGAAGATATCAAGTGATATTGTAGTCACACAGGTTGAGATAGCAACCAAAATAGAAAGTGTGAAGAAGGTACTAGAGAGCATTTTCTCTTAGTACACTAAATTGTGTAATCCTTCACTGTTCACACAAGAAATAAGGAATCACATCCTGAGTTTGGAGAGCTATATATAGTTATATGGCACTACTTTTCCCAAGTCTCCAGCTCAAAGTGAGAAACACTTCAGGTCCCTCTTCCAATCCCAAAGTCAGTTAGCATCTTTACAAATAGATGAAGCCAACATCAAGGCTAAACTGATTAGCATCTAGTCAACATTAACTCCATACATGGAGATATTGCACAAGGAACTAGGCTATGTTGAAACTCTAATGAAGAAAGATCCTCATCTTTCTACACTGGAAGGCTTAGTCCACCTTGCTACTGAGTTGGCCATCCAACTCAAGTCTTTGGAGGTAGCTTGTGATAATTGGGATGCAGCTCTAAAGATCATACTTGAGGTCCATAAATCATTTTTGGAAAAATACACGGTTAGTGTATAACCCATTGACATAAGTGTCAAAAGGGGGAGTAAGAGTAATGGGAGATCAACAAATCATAGAAAAGGAGAAAAACCCTTGAAGGGGGAGTAAGGGAGTAAGTGAAAAATATTAGCTCAGATAAAAACAAAGACAAAGTGTCAGTTTATGCAAATCTACTTAGCAGGAGAAATATTTTGATACAAAACTGAACAATCAACTTAGGGGGAGTTATGAAATTTTGAGGTATGACTGATAGTATTGCAAAATTTTGATGTTTTGAAATTTTTTATAGAGTTTGAATAGATATCTATGTTATGCTCATTAGGATAAGATCATTAATGCATGACTAAGTGTTTTTGACACTCATGTCAAAAGGGGAGATTGTTAATCTCATATTGTTTTTGACAAGTGAGTGTCTATACACTTAAGTCATTTACTTAGTTCATGTTGAACAAGTAACATATATCAAGCACAACATATAAGTTAGAGCATGCCAAGTAAATAGTGAGTGTTGAGCCACTCATGTACTGAGTCACTCAAATTTCGAGCAAAAAGTATGTACCGAGTGATTCAAGTGTCAAGAAAGTAGTGCATGCTAACTCATTTAGATGTTGAGTGATAGCATTGAAGTTACAATTAGTTCTGAGCACTAAGGACTTCGAATGTTGAGTAACACATTTTTGACATAATTATTTTTATTGGCACAAACTATTATGTAAACTATTTTTAAGTTGACTTAAGGATTGATTTATGATCTTTTGATGATAAGGATGAATCTTAAGTGTGATCCCTATGTATTACATGCATCCAATTAGAAAAAGGAAAGGTTAAGCGGCAATATGGGTGAATCACAATCATTGATTCATACCTAAACCTAAGTCACGTAGACCTTCTTAAGGAGGACAAACCCTAAATGTCCATAGTGTGGAAAAGAGAAGAGAAGGAGAGTTTGCATGTGCAAACAAGACATTCAAGGTGACCAAGGTATTATGATTTGAATATCATTTGTAGAATTAGTTAAAGGAGAATAGAGGAAAGAAAACAATGGACAAAAGAGAGACATCTGATCAATAAGGATCAAGTACACATCAGTAATGAGGTGATCTAACATCAAGCAATAGAGTGATAATAGCAAGATCATTTCTAAGACATTCTAACAAGTGAATCAGTTAAATATCTTAACAGAGTAGTCCTAATAGGATATATTGAAATTCTCTAACAAGGTGTTTACTTAATTGTGAGTTAAAATCCTTTAATCAGGCACACTTCTAACAGTGTTTTGAAATCTTTTAACAAGGTAAGACCTACCAGTCTTTGTAAGCTTTTAACAGGGAAAACCTTTCATAGGGTAGATCATGTTTCATGATCAAACATTGTAAGCTTCATTGAACACACTTTATTACTGCAATAGTGAAGATTTGTGGGTGTCATCCCCACCCCATTTTTACCTTCTAATTGGAGGTTTTCTAGGTTATCATATCTTGTATCATACATGTGTGAATGCTTACTTGTTTACATACTTTAGATGTATATGCTTTATATGGTATTTAAGTTTAATTGTTGAATTGTGAGATGGATGTCTAGTGAATGTTTTTATGGGTATAATTTTGAAGCACTCATTAACCCCCTCTCTCAGAGTTTACCTTTCCTATTGTAATTGTATATGTTGTATATGGTATTTTAGTTTACTTGTTGAATTGTGAGATGGATCTATGGTGAATTTTTTTATGGCTATATGTTTTTATGGATATAAGTTTGGATAGAAGTTTTTTGTTTTTCAATTATTTACATGCATCTTAAGTGTATTGTTTCAAAGAAATGAATACAGGGAATAGAAAACTTCTTAGTTTCGTTCAAATTCTTGTCTCTTATTTTAGTTGTTTGTAATGTTTTTTGGTTTAGGAAAAAAGGGCTTAAACCTATTTGCAACTCCTTAAAGTTGCATGTCTCAATATATTTTGTTGTTAGAAAAAAGAGCCAAGTAAATGCTTGGTATATTTAACATGGATGTTGGTTACATGAGAAGAATATTTCATGAGTATAAGGGTTTTTATGAACACTAATGTCTGATTCACAAAGTGATAGGATAGATCTGATATCTTGATGTATGGGATATGTCACTAATAACATGGATGTATGTTTGTGATTTGTGGAATTTTCCAATAGATAAGGCACTGATTAGTTACAAGATCAACATGTTCTTGCTAATGCATATTTGGATTTTGCTGATATCAAACTTAAATCATTTATCCATTTCCCTTTTTTTTTGAAAAAGTTGAAAGGATGCCCTCACTCAGCTTGTGGAATTCATAGGATTTGAAATTTCCTACTACATGCCTTTTTCATTGCATAATTATAGGAGAAATAAGGGTCTTGTCTACTTTATACATATTTAGAAATATGTTTTGGAACTGGTACCATATGAATGAATCTGGGGTTCACCCACCGAGGTCTTGCAGAGGCTGAAGAAGAAGGGGTATAGCCTTATAGTTAACCCTGGTGTTTGAATAGGTATGTTAAACATGGGAATTAGTTGCCCCTAGATTTATTTGTTCCTATCATTGGGTTATTGAAAAGTTTTAAATTCACAAGCCAACAGATACCTAAGTTGGTCCCCATACATATGTATGCACAAGCTCTAATTTCTCCCTTTTCCTTTCATTCCCACTCTTCACAAAATGAACTCTATTTTGTTTTCCATAAACACAACTTTCATAGAAATCCATACTAACACATTTCAGACCTGGTAAAACTTTCTTTGAATGAAGCAATTTTGTACCTTTCTCACTCATGTGCCTCAGTCTATTGTACCATAGCATTGTATCAAAATCTACAACAATTATTTGTTCTCCCTAATCAACTACAAAAAATGTTCCTAAACATTCATTTTTCTCTTAAACAATTAGAGTCGAAGGAACAGTATGACCTATACAAAGATATAAGGTGCCTACTTTCACACATTACAAGGGAACCTTTTGAAACCTTACAATTTTTATCATTAAAATTAACTATGCAACCGTCATCACCCAATTGCCCTACTGAAATTCAATTCTTACTTAGCCTTGGAACATGTCTTACCTCTTGTAGTAGTCAATAATTCCCATTTTGCAACTTAATCTTAATTTTTCCCTTTCCAAAAATTTGACAAGGTTCATTATCCCCCAAAATCCCTTGGACATAATCAAGAAAATAACCTTTATGGGGAGTAGCATTAAATGAATCCCCTGAATCTAGAACCTGTGAATCATCAATACTTTCTAAAGAAAGAAGCAAAGCATCCTCTTTAGATTTATTACTTACCACATTTACCTCCATGTTCCCTTCTTGTTTGTCTCCTTCATTGTTCTTTCAAGTCTAGCAATCTTTCTTCTTATGCCTTGGTTTTCCATAATATCAACAATCTCTTGGTCCTTTGGATTGAAACCTCTTTCCCTTTGACTTTCCTCTTGATTTCCCATGATTTCCAGAATTGATTCATCTTTCAATCGTTCTACCTTTGCTTTGTATGTTCAAAATACTTCCTGATGTAGATCCACCTAAACTTCTCCTACGAGTTTCCCCACTAAGAATAACACCAATCACATAATTAAACTTTAGGGTATTAGATCCAAAATAGAATTACTCACAACCATTACCAAGTCATTCCATCTTTCAGGCAAAGAACACAAAATCAAGAGAGCCATAATTTATTCGTAAAAATTGACACTTATAGAAGATAATTGTCTAGTAACCATATTTAACTCATTTTGATCTACAATAGAGCCACCTTCTTCCATCTTCATATTAAATAAATGCATCATGAGAAATACCTTGTTTGAAGCAGAGGGCTTTTTATACAGTTTCGCTAGGTTTTTCATCAACTCGTATGTCGTCTTATCTTTTGTAATATTAAATTCCACCTATTGTACTAGACATAAACAAAGACTTCCAAGTGCCTTCCGATCCAGAATTTCCCAATCCTCATCTATCATAGCAGTCGATTTCTTGGTTTTTCCTTGTAATGGTCGCTATAAATCCTTTTGATAAAGATAGTCCTCCATTTGCATCTTCCATAACTGAAAATCCTACCCATTAAAATTATCAACCTTCATCTTACCCTCATTTGTCATCACTCCCACTCAACTGTGACACTCCCACTCAACTGTGATACCTACCTATAGAGGATAGCTATAAAAAAATGATGACACCTCACTTTAATACCACTTGTTAGGTTTAACCATAGACAGAAATAACAATTACATGAAAATATAGCCAATATCAAAAAATAATAAACCACACAGAAGAGAACACAAGAAACAAAGATTTAATTGCACTAAATAAAGGGGTAAAATCAACCTTCATTTTGATTAGACTCCACATCACAAAAAATCTTCAATCCTCGAACAGCACAAAAATCAAACTCTATCTAATGTTCTACTAGTCTCCACAGAATAACTAGTATGTTGACATTAATAAAAAACTTTGTAATGAATGCAACACACAACCACAGAATCATGTCTCCAACTACTAGGATAGTCCCCC
This sequence comes from Cupressus sempervirens, assembly GCA_028749045.1. Classification (NCBI taxonomy): domain Eukaryota; kingdom Viridiplantae; phylum Streptophyta; class Pinopsida; order Cupressales; family Cupressaceae; genus Cupressus; species Cupressus sempervirens. Next base: position 853,080,232 of record CM053789.1, on the reverse strand, counting down.
ATAGGAATACCATCAGTATTCATGCTAATAATCTCCCCCTTTGGCATTTATGGAAACATAGATGAAAAACATCTATGTTCTATGAACACCAAATATCTCTATTGCAAATGCTCCCCCATTCATGTTCATGAATCTCAATTGTACTATAACTACCAAGGAAAAGGAAGGTGTTAATCTCCCCCATACATCGTCATACTTTCAAATCATGTTCATCAATCAAACCTTCAAATCCTCTTCATCAATCAATCTCTCCTTTAGAAATATTTCTCCCCCAAAGGATAAGCTTCTTTGAATCTTCTTCCCCCATTGACATCAATCAATATACAAGAATATTTTTCATGTATTACTCTCCCTCATTTCTCATTTAAAATTTTTCCATGTGATATCTCTCCCAAACATATATATCAAATAGATGATTTTCATGTGTTATTTTCTCCCCCATTGACATCAATGACAAAGGTATCGTTATGTCAATTCTTTACATAAGATTTGCAATAAGCTCAAGTGTCCAAAGATATTGTTAAATAATAGTTACCAAGAGGCCTCCATGACACAACTCAAACACAAATACTCCCCAATAGAGGAAGCATCAAGCATCTGATCCAGATAAAAGAAATAATGTTATGTTATCATCGGACTAATGCAATCTTTGCATCAACTACTCAAAAGTAAGTTGGTCCATAACCCCAATCATGTCTCAAGCACTCAAATGTGTCCTTCGTCAAAGTTTTTGTAAATATGCTTGCTATCTTCTCCTTTGCGCTAACATACTCCAATATAATCTCTTTCTCTACAAGTTTATCTCTCAAAAAGTGATACTTAATAGATATACACTTTGTCTTTAAATGTAAAATTAGATTCTTTGACATACTCAATGTACTTGTGTTATCACAATGTATGATAACAGGTTATGTAAACTCAATCCCAATGTCTTTCAACATTTTCTTCATCCATATAATCTGATTACAACTATTTTTTGTCACTGCCATACTCTGTGAAATACAGTCTGGTTTCTTGCTTATCCAAGAAACCAATCTTTGTCCCAAGAAAAATGCTCCACCACTAGTAAAAAAAAAATTCATCTACACTTCCTACCCAATCTGCATCAGTCGCATGCCATAGTCCATAATCAAGTGTACCCTTAAAATATCTATAAAAAAAATTTATTGTTGCATAATGTATCTCTTTAGAATCTTCTTAAAATCTTTCCAAAATTCTAGCTACATTAGCTATATCAAGTCCAGTATGTGTCAAATATTGTAATCCACCAATCATACACTTGTACATTTTCTTGTCAATGGTAGGGGATTGATCTTTGTTAGATAATTTATGTTTAGTTACCATAGGTGTTCCAACAGGTTTACAATTTTCCAAACCAAATTTCTTCAATAAGTCCTTAATATACTTAGCTTGTGATATGAAAACACCATCATTGTTCTGAACAATCTGCAATGGAATACTTCATCCAACCATTCATACTCGTCTTAAATTCTTTATTCATTTCTTTTGAGAATACCTTACTTCATCATTACCTCCAAAAATAATGTCATCTACAAATACTACAACAATCGCTAATTCTTTATCATCTTTTCTTAGTTACAAGTTACTATCAGCATTACCTTTCACAAAAATTGAATTTGTCAAGTGTTTGTGCAATCTTGCATACTAGGCTCTAGGTGCTTGTTTTAGTCCATATAATACCTTCTTCAATCTACAAATCATATGATTTTTCATCTATCAAAGGAAAACCATCATGCTTCTCAATGTACATATGTTCTCCAAGTTTTTCATTTAGAAAAGCTGATTTTACATCCATCTGATAAACATTAAAGTTCTTGTTAGTTGCATTTGCCAAAAACATTATTACTACTTCTAATCTAGCAATAGGTGCAAAAGTTTCTTTGAAGTAAATTCCTTCCTATTGTGAGTAACCTTTACATACCAATCTTGCTTTGTTTCTTACAGCTTCACCTTGTTCATTCATTTTTTTTTTGAATACCCATTTAGTTCTAATAACATTTTTTTTCCTTAGATCTAGGAACCAATTCTTATGTTTTGTTCTTCTCAATTTGCTCTAGTTCTTCTTTCATAGCTTTAATCCAATAATCATATTTGCATGCTTCATTAGCACTCTTAGGTTCAACTTGAGAAATTAAACATAGTTCTTCATGTAAGCTCATTGTGCCTCAAGTACACCAATTCTTTCTCTAATCCAAAAGATATTCGCATGTAAGCTCACACTCACTCTTAAGTTTGCATATCATAAAAATAATCTCACTGGTGATTACAACCAACAAAAACATATTTCCTTTATACCAACCTAAAATAAATTATTGAGTCGGCCCTCAAGCTTTCCCAATTTACAATAATAACATAGGACAAAATTAAGATATTACATTACGTGCTACATTACAATATTACATCGTTCTCACAATTACAAGCAATATGTTTGTTCATAGTCTTCATAACTTTTTAATAGATGATCATCAAAATGTGCATGATTAACCAAAGTATTTTTGGCATGTCTTCAACCTCTGTCCAAGTTTTCTCAACTAGATTCCATCTCTATTAGGAGATACAATCAAAACAACAGTACCTACTTTCCAGAAATAGTGTATGAAAGTTGCCTTTACTAAAACCATCATAACTATGTCCATTCTTCATATTTCCATATGTACTCTTAAATGTAGCATCTAGACATACTCTAAAACATAATCTCATGTGCAAATAAGCTGATCTTCAATCCTCAAACTATATGGAACCAAACTATGTCGATTTCTCTACCAATCTTCATAGAATAACCAATATGTTGGCATCAATGAAAAACTCTATCATGAATGCAACACAACCTTTGTATCATGTATCCAACAATGCTAGGATACTCCACCATAGGAATACCATCAACATTCATGCGAACAAGTTCTAAAACAATACTAAAAAGATGATAATAATAACTTATGCTTCATATCTATGTAGTAGAATCTTTTCCACAAGGACAAACCACTTTCTTTTTGCAAGGATGCTCATATTTTTCTTTAGTAAAGAAGGCATTGAGGACCTAAACAATATTCTTCAAAATAACCAACCGAGATCTTGAAAATAAGTACAAAGTTTAACCTATCTTAACCTCACTAGAGAACTTAATCCCTAGTAAAGCCTACATGATATTTCATTGTAATGCTCAGTTTGAATTTGAACATGTCATTCTTTAAAATGTCAATAATGTGATGGAATTGTAGGATTATTTAGAAAAAAAAATAGTCACATGCAAATATAACCAATAACACAAAGGAATAAAGCACACATAAATGTAATAGAAGTCACAAAGATTTGATGTGGTTCACCCAATTATGGGCTACATCCACCTAACAAAGAGTCCAAAATCATTGTCCACTAACTTCAACCTGTTACAATCTTTGACCTCCCTTACAACTCAATAAAGAAACAAGAATCTATATATTCTCATAAGAAAACCCTAACAGTAAGCAATCTATTGCATGACTTGACGGCTTAACAATTTAACCTTGAACATACTGGATGAGCCAACCTTGGGAATTGGATGATGAGTCAACTAAAAAATGCTTGATGAGTTAACCAAACAAACAAAATTGGGTTGTTTCCCTAAACCCCATGCCTTATGAAAAGCAACAATACTTGCCTTATTAAACACCACAAATCAATAGGAACTATATTACACAAAGTGAACTCTAAGGTGGTCTACAATACTCTTGTTAGATCTCAAGAAGTGACTAGGTATCTCAATGTGTGTTGGACCTTAAAACTCTATCTTAACTACTAGAATAAAGTCTATAAGAAGTTATAGTCAAAGATATTGGAACCTAATAAATAAAGTGAAAAGTGGAAAGTGTTGTTGAAGTTTCCTAATGTGTCATCCAATCAATGTGGATATTTATGTCTTGTATAGAGGCTTCCTAAGGATGTCAATCATAGTTTGTTTAACTCTTATTTTACCAAAGAGAGTTTACTTTTCTTCTCGTAGTTTTTTGGTGATTCTTTAAACTAGTGAAATTTTATTATTTCTTTGGAAAACTAGAAATAAAGACTAGTTCCAACGTAATGGAATATTGCTTACCAAGTCTTCTAGAAGATTCATTTTCCACTCATTTTTTGTGCAAGTCATTAATTACCATGGAAATCTCCAAAGAAAAGTTCTAAGATCTTTTGGATATAGGTCAAACGATATTCAGTAGAGAAAAGATTAAAATATGCCAAACATTGGCCTTTAATTACGAAGTATAATGAGGATTCTCGAGGACCTACCAAGAGTTTCAAAAAGACACAACAAAATATATTCATGCTAGACATTAGTTCAAGACTTGGGTTCCAAAGATAAGCAGGTTCTACAAGGCTGCAAATTTGTCTTTTGTCTAAAAGCATACACACGTTAATGCACTTCACCATAGATTTCCATTTGATTTTTTTGCATGGATTATACAAGAATAAAGGCTAAACTTCTAAACTGATTGTATTTAATGTATTTCTTTCACTTTCATGCTTTGGCTTCTAGAAATCTTTGTAAATACCTAGTTAGCATCCACCCTCCCACATCCAAGATAGTATTCTCTTAAATGTAATGTGAGGTTTGCACCATTTAACTCTCTAGGAACAATATGCTCATGTTGAACAAAGATGTTTCATTGAAAAATAATCTATTTTGACTAATCGGAATCAAAAAATTCAAAACTAGAACTAGTGACTAGTTTGTAGATGGTTGCAAACCATGTTTGATAATTGTAACAACTACTATTCTACAATCATCAATTTTCTATGTTATAGGTGCGTCCTAGGGCCCTACGCATCTAATGTAGATTCATGCATTGGTTTGATTATATACATGCTAGTAGTCATTGAAATTTTCATGTACTAGTGTCCATTTGAACTGTCAATTGACATTTAATATCTATCTTTGACATTTGACATTGATCAATGATGAAATGTCATACTATCAAATGATTTAGTTTTACAACTTTGTATATTTCTTTAATTTTTTTGGTATATTATACACATACGTACCCAAACACATCCAAACCCCAAGAAAAATCATGCATCTGTGTACCAAGTTTTCATACCCCATTTGAATTGATAACTTAGTCAATTTGTAAACATTAATAATAATCATAAAATACATTTTATCCAATTGAATGATCATTGAATAGTATTAGCACAACTATTGTTACCCAGGTACTCTTTAAAATGCCCTAGGTATGACAAGAATAGCAAGACTCACTATGCATTATCCACTTGGCACCAAACCTTCATAATGTTGCATCTTCATTATCAGTATTCGGTAACACTCATGTTTTTGACTCAAGAAGTAGTCATGTACTATATCTCCAATGTCTAGATGAATTAACAATAGCCTTTGCAAATCCAAACAACATATGTAAATGCCAAGGATATAAGAACAACTTCACCTACAAGGATGTGCATATAATTTGTCAATTAAAGCCCTACCACCTCATCAATCTACAACTAAAACATTAAAATTGGAAATTTCTTTTTATTCATATAAAACTAGAATGATTAGTAGGAAAACTATTTGTAAACATGATTTATCCAGTTACCAACATTGTTTCTCCATGCCTAGGATAGTTATGTAGGGGCATGGGGAGATGTTTTGGGGAATGGGAAAAACATGTGCAAATTGTGGGATATAATTAGATAAATTCTAAATATCTTAAAAGTAGTCAAATTTAGGTAAGAGCTTACAACACAATGGTAAATTGTGAACCTCTTATATGGGAAGTATCGGGTTCAAGTCTACTTGAGTTTAACAAATAATAATAATTAATCTTAGCTTTAACCTCTTACCGATCAAAAAAAAAAGTCAAATTTGAAAAAAGTCAATACTACATGTTGAATTTCCAATACAGCCTTCCCTCTTCTAACTTTACAAGGATTTTAAGCATTTTTTTACTTTTTAAGTTATTTTTTCATTTTTATGTACCGAATGAAGCTATTATACATCCACAAGTAGTAAGCATTTCAAGGACATCATCTTGATCACCAAGGATGTGTCTCTATGAAATGCTAGTTGCGAGTGTAATGGCGTAAATTTTACACCCTCAAATAAGAGGTTATTTATGCATTATGTCCACCTTAATATAAGACAAAAAAACACATCACCTTCATCCTCATTACATTGCCTACTCAATCCAACTTGATTCGGCGCAAAGAAGCCTTGGTGGCCTTCATACATGTGTGTGCCACGAAGATGTCTACATGACGCACTCTTGTTCGCAAATCTATATATGTGCAAAGGATTGTTTGAGCGTTACAAACCTACCACCCTATGATTGTAACACCCAAAATTAGGACTTCATGCAGGACGCAGCTATCCTCCCTCCAAACTATATAGTTGACCAATTTTCAAAAAAATGAAAACATCATGGATTTTTCCAAAAATTTCAGCATTTGATCTTCATGATCTACATAGTCTGTAGTCAAAAACCAAAAAAAAAAAATTGGAAAAAAATCACTACGTTTCCATGAATCTGAAAAAAAAAATAGTTTGATTATGTTTTGTCTTTAGTACATTTTGTCTGGAGATTAGCCTGTTCCCTTCATGCATGAGATTCCTTCTAGGTTATTCAAAAACCCCTCATTTGCATGCATTGGGTTTTTTGGATTATTCTTAAGCATTGTGACAAGCTTCTTGGTCACTTTGGCAATCTCATCTTGAGGTCTATATCTCCATTTTGCATCCATATATCCATATTATTGCTATTTTTCCACATCTCACATATTCAAGCTTTTAACTCTCATTTGGGAGTCTATTCCATATCCTCATTGTGTTTGAGCATATCATTCATCTACTTCTCTATGGGCCCATTTAGTTGCATGAATACAACTAGAATAGGAATTAATAATTAGAATATAATTTGTTTTCTTTGTTTGGTGTGTGGAATAGGAATGAAGAATAGGGTTATGTATTATTATTTTAGCCCCAAAATGAGCTTCTATCCACTCCAAAAAATACTTGTAATTGGAATGGACTATTTCCATTCCCAATCCAACTTATCCAAAATTGATAATCTGTCAGGTTCGTGGTTGGAAACTCTCGCTCATTATTTTTTCATGTGTTTTTATCCCTCGACCAAAAACTCCCAACATTTTGGTGTTTATTTGGGTTTTTATCTGCATTTGTCTTCATCTTCAAAGGTGTTTATCTGGGTTTTATCTACGTTTGTCTTCATCTTTAGAGGCTCTTCCTCCTACTCTTTGATTCAGCTCTTCTGCTCAACTCATCTCCTACTCTGTGATTCAGCTCTATCAAAGGTGCATAAAAAACAACGTTTTCATGAGTATTGGTTTTAGGTTTTTTTTTTGTTTGCAAATCTTGTGTTTTATGGACTGTTGTACTTGGGGAAAGTGAATAATAACAATAGCATCCAAATTTATAATCTCCTTAATACAACGCAAGTCTAAAAATTCATTTCATGACCATAACTTTTGGTAGGATGTTGTTTCGAACCATTTTGCACACTCGCATGCCCAACTCCAGGGTTATCTCCCGAAGGGGGCATCTCTTCCATTACATGGACATGTCCACCTCCTATACCCATGCTCATCATGTGCCCAACACTAGGGCTCTCTCTAGAGGATAGCTTTCCCTCAATATCGGCATTCTAGATGTTTGAGTACCCAACTCCTGGGCTCTATCCGGTGGATACCTTTCCTTCAACATGAGAATGGTGAACGCTCATATGACCCACTCCCAGGCTACATCCCTTCAATATGGACACCTTGAATAGTGATCATTTCCCCAATATTAGGGCTCTCCCCGAAAAAGACCATGTCTTCATTGTGGACATTGATTTGAATGCTCATGTGATCGACTATAAGGCTCTGTCTGGTGGAGAGCACCTCTTGAGTGCTCATATGACTAACTGCTAGTGTTGGGTTATCTCTAGAGGAGAGCATTCCTTGGGTAAGAACATTGTGTGCATTCATATGCTTAACACCAGATGATACAATCTCTTCATTAGAGGTGTTTTGGGTGTTCATCTGTACAACTCCAGCAGGAGAAGTAGTATGCCCATTTTGTACCCTCCCCTACTCTTCATCCACAGCAACGCTTTCTTTCTACAATAGCTCCACTATGATATCAGACTTCACATCTACATATGACCATACCTTTCATTTGAAACTCCTTATCGGTTTTAACAAATCCTACCACTAATGCTTGAGGTAATGCTTGTAACCATTCTTCTTTGCTAAGACCCAAATGCATGGCACTCATTACATGGCTAAGCAAGTTATCCCTATAATATATAGTTATTGCAGCCCCATTGTGTCCATCAAATATCTACAAACATAGTTATATTAATGGCTTTTTGTAGGATCTTCCAGTAAATCAATTACGAAAAAAAAAAATCAAATACACTGGGTTCAAGAACAAATGAAACTACAAGAGGATGAATGTTCAATTAAATGTGCTTTGATTGAGACATGTTGCATGAATGGAAGGTTTGTTGCTTGTACATATAAGGATACAGCTGCTTTGAAGGGGAAGGCAATGTGTAGGTTGGTAGTTTAAAGTTAAGCATTGTTACAAATTTGTAAAAGAAAATTAAATAATGAATGAAAAGCATGAAGAATGAATTTAGAGAACGTTTAGTTAATGTTGATCTTCATGGACTGACATAGAAAACTAAAAATTATAAAGAGATTGACTATCTAAGATTTAATCATATAAGTATGGAAATTAAAAAGTATTGAAATATTCATAGAAATGAGAAAAAAATATGTTTTCTATTCAAAGTTGATTTAATCATATAAGTATGGAAATTAAAAAGTATTGAAATATTCATAGAAATGAGAAAAAAATATGTTTTCTATTCAAAGTTGATTTAAAGGTGAAAACAATGTTGCATTTTCATTTTTGATGCAGTCTAAAATAAACTTTGTTTTGGTTTAAAAAATCAAAGGTTAGGGTAGCCCACAATGGAGCAAATGGATAGTGAAAGAAGCATATTAATCGTGAGTTTTGACAATACAAAGATATTCAGATAATGCAAGAAAATTAAATTTGCAAGCACTTTATAGATCTAAGTTCCTAACCAGTAATATAAACAATTTTTCAATTAATGTTTGCAAAGTTTGGTTATGCTCACATATGGATATGCCAAACCTAGTTGTTATGGCTATGCAATCCAGAGAAAGGAATTTACGAAACATGTGCAGCATATATCAAAATGATCATTGGGATGGGTATTGCCAACATTTATGACCAAATCAGACAAAAACATTCTCAAGGCACCCAAACTAATAAGGTAATTCAAACAATAAAACCTCCTAGCATTGAAATTTATGGGACATCACATCTTGATTTTTGGGTGTTCTCTGAGAAGAGTTTTGGAATGTTCATGGCCATCAGAAAAAAATTATATACACTATGGCACATAAAGCTCAACAACAGGAAACATACAAATTGAATTTAACAAGCTTGTGTTTTATATTTATGCAATTTCTATTACGTCATGATTCCCTTATCTCAAAACATAGTCTAGATTCTAATTTGACTTGCATGTGTGTGGTTGGTTCATGGTGAGTGCATGTCTAGAGATCTAGAAGCATTTAAGAGTGGGTGGATGGGTGCGATCGGTGTGTGTGGCAAGGGGCAGGTGGGGGTGAAGCAAGGGGGAAGCGGTTGTGTGTGAACTTGCATGTGGATGTCATTTCACATGTGTAAACTTACTGCAATTGTTTATCACTTTAATACACAAAAAAGTTATAAATTTGAACTTTGACCCAGTCACTAGTTTCTAATTTTATATATCTGGGGGTGCGGATGTGTGTGTGGTATTATGGGTACGGGTGTATGTAGATGGATTTGCACATGTACAAGTACTGCAAACATAGTTTCACCACTGTCATCCATAGTCCAATTATATATATCAAACCATAAAATGAATTGTGGATTTAGTGATAAACATTGTGTGCAAGATATGTTTTGAATTAGGCTAGTGGGCTTGCAACCAACAATTATACCCAAAATATTGACTAGGGCATGACTAAGTCTCATAATGTCAATGTTGATAAGAGGGAAGTCAAGCATGATATATCAAGTGCATTTACTGCCTTCAAGGCCATGCCTGAAGTTAGTAGGGGGACTTTGATTGTCGCATATGACTTTTTTTCTTCAGAACCTACAAAAACCTGGGCATTCCTAGAGATGACTACAGAGGAGAGGGAAGAATACATTAGATATAAGTTTGGATGATAAATTACAATCTTTATGAACTTTTTTTTTTTTAGACTATGTCTGAACATACAATCTTTGTCACACTTGGATGGATATAAAGCATTTTCAATTCTTTTGGTTCCAGTTTTTCTTGAAATGGATGAACAATGCATATTGTTTACCTTCATTTTGTCCAACATAATTATTTATAATTCCAATAAGTAAATGTTGTATGTACTGCTATATGCACTGTTGTATGAAATGTTGTTTGGTGCAAAACATGCTACAAGATAGATGTTTTTTTCTACTTGAACAAGAATACATGAATAGTATTTATAGTTTTAATTATGTATTGTTGTATGCATTGTTGTATGGATTGTTGTTTGGTGCAAATCATGCTACAAGATAGATGTTTTTTTCTACTTGAGCAAGAATATATGAACAGTATTTATAGTTATAATGAATTATGTTTTGTGGATTACTTGCAATAGTTGTTTGTATTCCGCTAATTGTAATGTGTTGTTGTATGCACTACTATATGTACATAATAAATCATGATGTTGTTGTATGCATTGTTGTATGTATAGAATAAATTATGACGTTGTTGTACGCATTGTTGTATTTAGCTAGGACTTGTTATTTTATTGTATCATTGTTCACTATGATTATGAATGAAATAATATGGCGCACCCAACGATTCAAATTGTCTTTGTTACGATACATTGCTTGCAGTTTATTGTGAACTCAGATCCACTTGTTGCATGCTTTCAACATACTTTTTAGAGTTATGCTTACATTGATCTATAGGAATATTTTGTTTATAATTTGTTTGTTATTTATTTTCTCTCATTATATTTGTTAAGTATTAATATAGGGCCCATGGCTTCGAATACTTTGCCATTGTGTGACTGTGGCGCAGGCACTGTAGTAATGAGGACCTCACGCACAGACCGTAATCTTGGGCGTAAATTTTTTTATTGTCCAAATAGTCGAAAAGTTCTTAGTATTTTTTTAATATGTATTTTTTGTGTACTAAGTTGTGGTGGCGAGCACTTATGTATTTTTGGAATGCAGGGGGATAATGTCTGCAATTTCTTTTAGTGGGTCAAGGACGACCCATCTACGTCAACCGCATCTAACTATACAGAAGATGAAAGTAATGGTTGCAAATTGTGCAACATTCGAGATACTGCTGCCAAGGAGATTGCTTCCATGGCAAAAGTTGAATTCATGTTTCAACGATGTATTATTTGTGTTCTAATTGCTATAATCACAACTTTGGTTATTGGTGGTTTGGAACCAAATTTGTAAATATGGTTAAAAGATAGATATTGGATTTGTAATTGGAGATGTAAAGCGTATTATGACTATGTATATCTAATGGTGGACAAATTAAATAATGATGTCATTTTTGTTGTTTTCAACTTAATTATGATTGTGGGTATTATTTTATTTGTGATTTTATATATATGGGTGATGTTATCTAATTATTTAAAAAATAGTTGAAATAATTTAAATTCTCAACGAATAAAACAAAAATAAATATACATTCTTTGAATACTATTTTATTTGTGATTTTATATATACATGGGTGATGTTATCTATTTATTTAAAAAATAGTTGAAATAATTTGAATTCTCAACGAATAAAACAAAAATAAATATACATTCTTTGAAAAAATAATGAAAACAATACGAAAACTAAAACAAATAAAATTAGAAGAAAAAAATATATAAACTTAACCCCATTCCAATTCTGATTTTGTACAACCAAACAAAGGATTAACATATCATCAAACAAATTCTAGGTGAACCAAACGGGACTGGAATACATATTTTCCATTCTCATCCCCCATTCTTATTTCAATTTTAAAACTCAATTCATATGCTTGCAACCAAACAGACCCTACATGTTTTGTTATTATCTTTATTTCGGTCATGTCACTTATTCAAGCTTTTAAGTCTCATTTGGGAGTCTATTCCATATCCTCATTGTGTTTGAGCATATCATTTATCTACTGCTCTACATGTTTTGTTATTATCTTTATTTCGGTCATCTATTTCCACACTTTTTATCATGTCTAAACAATTGTTGTCCAAAGTGGAAATACTAAAGCAAACCCGTTAAACGGCCAAAAGCACTTTACTCTCATGACCGTGCAAGTTTCCAATGCGAGCTCAAGGGTTTGGAGACTTTTATCTTAAAACACTTCAATAATTACACCGAGTCGAACATCTACATCATACCAAGAAGCTTCCAACATCTCGGGTCTAAATTCCCTTACATTTCAAACTAGTAAAGTGAGGTGGTTTAAAGGGAATCACGTATCTTTAAGGTTTTAATCGGCCTCTGGGTTGGTGCACAATGGAAGGGCCTACACGGCTGCAGCAGGATTTTAGACTTTTCCTTAGCACGATCCTTACTTAAATCAGGGATGGAAACTTTAAAAAATGATAGTTGCACGTATATGCATTTTCAGTTAGGATTAACTGGAGACAACAAGATAAGCCAAATTTCATTCCACTCAACGCAATTAGATGATTAAAGGCCAATCTCATTCCAACAGGAAAGCTCCAAGAACTGGAAAACTCAAGAAGTGTAGCAAGATGACAATCAACGTGGAGTGTATTTAAATCTGATCCCCTTCAGATTAAGAAGAAATCCAAACAAGAAAAAGATTCTAAAAAATGTTAAGAAATACAAACAGGTGCAGGGCACACCTGCTTTAGAAAAACAAAACGATCCTTAAAATCTTCCAGTGGGAAAAGATGAAAATTGAGATCAGTTTCTTTTCTAGAGTACAGGTGGGCTTTGGTTGGCTCAAACAGACACCTGTAATCAGTGTCAACAAGCATCAGGCCTAGATCACAGTTGTGTTGTTTGTGGCCATCGTAGTATCAATTCACCTGTGCACCTAGCCCACAGCCTTAGTCTCTTATTTAGGTTAAACATATGGCGCCCATTCTGTTCTTTATAGATAGTCTACGTTTAGAATCTTTAAAAATTGAAGCTTTTGACAAGCAAAAGGAAAAAAACTTAGATTTCTAGAATGTAATAACTAATTAGCAGAATTGATGGAATCTTTCATGACAAGACTTGGATTCCTGTTCATTCCCACATAAACAGACTTACTAATCATTGATGAAGCTAACTTTATTTTGTTGAAACACATTTCACCAGGGAATTTTATATATAAATATATATATACATTTGGAGAAATAATAAATGTTATGTTGCTTCTTGTCCTTGAGCCTATATACAAGAAAAGAAGTTGGGACTATGACAAAACCAAACGATTATAAAACTATCTTTGTATGTTCAAAATCACCCCCCAGAAAATCAGAGTTGAACTGTTTTTTAAAAAAATTGTTTCAAAAGCACATCTTGATTTGACCCGGGTAATTGCTGTATTGCTGTTAGAAATTAGGCACAGCAGCCAATTGATCTTTATCATGATAGAAAAGTTACAATCATGGAGTGATCAAAAAGAAATGAAAAAAGTATTTTCATTATTTAAAAATTTAACTTCCTGTCAGTACAACAATAAAAGAATATAATCAATAATTGTCATATTACTAGTTATTGACAATTGTCACTCAAATCTCTCACAACAATGGCAAAAGGAAGGAAACATTATGTTGAGAAATCATTCTTATCGTATGCCAAGCAAGCAAGCATTGATACACGGTTAAGAGAACATTATGTTCTCTCTGTTTTAACTTCTACGGAATGGATGGTCCTGCCCATCCATACCTCTTGAATATAACCCCAATCACTGATCAAACTACATATGGGCGTAAATAATAATCATAGATTTCCAAGGGACACTATGAAGTGGTTGAAAATACTTTTCCAATGCTGATCGTAGAGATTTAACAACCAAATCCAGTAGGATCAACTAGATGAGCTTCCAAAAATTTCACTCCAGCCCATTTAAATTGACTATATCCTTCAATGTTTCAACAAGAAATAAATGAATAACTGCATTTTGCACCCTAATTCTCAGAGATATCGTCTAGTTACAAACACACCAATTTGATATTTACCTACAATTACAGACTCATGCCTGCTCATTCCAAGAAACATAACCCTCAAAAGGCTAGCACATAAAAGCAGAATTAATCAAAGAACCATATTCCAAATCTGCATAGCCTCTTTTCCCATGCCCACCCAGCCACAGATTACATGGTACAAATTGGATCATCTCCTATGCTGTGAATCTATGGAGAGAAGCTGAAAACTCCTTAGAGAATTTTCTTGTTGGCTTCTAGCTGATGGATTTCTAGACATTGTAGATCTTCTGGTGTCAGCAGTTGCACCTGTGGAGCGAATATTTGGAGAGAGATAATTAGCTAATGCACGAGAATGTTCACCAGTCTCAACTGAAGTATTTGGCCTGCTCGAAAGAGCCGATCTCCTTGAACTTCCAGCCCGTGTAAAGGAGGAATGTCCAATTTCAGTTTCTATCCCCTGCAACCACATGGACTTCCATGTCAATTCAAAACATGATTTACTATAATTAACATAAAAGAGTAACAAAATAGCAAATGCTTCATTAAATCATCATATATGTGAAGGTATAGCAAGAAGCTATAACTGTCATAAAGGTTTTGGAGAAGACTCGTGAAGAAAGTACTTAAACAATTGCAAAAGTACTGACAGGCATCAGGGAAAAAATAGCAGTGGAGCATTTCAGAATTGACAATATTGAAGGAAAAGAATTCTACTAATACCTACAAATGACAACAAAGCACTCAGCGGATGTATGTTTTAAATAGATTTAGCCATTGTAACAGAATATGGATGCACAGAAGTTTGTATTTATTTCTTACCACTGATTGAAGATTTGATGATTCCAGAGCATCTTACCACATCACAATCACAAATAGGACTTCATCATAGAAACTGAAATCAGTGGATCAATGCATCTGAATCTTAGAATATGTGGATAAGGATTAAATTTTAATTCGTTTACCTGTTCAATAAACAATGTTCTCATAGAGAACCCCAACATGATAATAGGATTTAAGCTGCATGCACCTATTCACTTTGTGTTTTACTTCAATCATAGACATGAATGATACAGGGTGTTGGTTAGTGAAGTTATGCATCTTCTGTATGACTCTTACCTATGATAATTCTGCTTATAGACTTGAAATAATCCTTATAACAAAACAGACTAAAGAACAGCTTATTCTTATCTTTTGTATGAGTTTTCAGCCTATTTCTTTATGCTTGAATTATAGTAACATTGGCTTTTCATTTGTCAGTATTATTTATGATTTCTATAATAGTATGTGTCAACTGGCCACTGCTATGTGGTTTTAGCTCCAAAGATGAAAAATAACATGAAACTCACAATTCAAAATTATCAAGAAGTTTCTGGTGAAAACTCGCCAATAACTCACAAATTGCAGAGAAAAACTCAGCCACATTGCAATAAGTATGTCTCTTAGGAACAATGATGTATTTGCAGGAAAAGCTCGTTTCCTTACTGAGTCTCTACGGAGACTCATAAATGTGGATGTTGCAATACAAGTCACTGCAATAATAAAACTGAAGGAGCAAAAGTTTCAGCAGCTAATCAAGGACGGCCAGGCCATGGTGAACAAGGAGTTGCATATGGATACAAATCTACCCGAGCCAGCAGGGAGTTGTATGCTACCTTAGCCGACCTTCTGATGCAGCTGAAGGAAAGAAAACAGCAGAGGAGCAAGGCTGGACCAAGCACTTCACAGCAGGACAGTCAGTGGATGGATGCAGCAGAGTCCTGGGGAAACCATGTGGCCTCACCAGATACCTAAGGATCTGATTCAGGATCAGAACAGAGTACTGAGAATGTGGAACTTGTAGTGATAGTTTTGATAGTTGGATGCTTAGAAATGTTCTTTTGTATCAAATGATATAATAGACAGGGTGCATAACTGTTCATAAAATGGTCTCCGTACAGACAACTAATTACTATATTTTTTGCTGAACTTTATGTTGAGCTTATGATGATCAATAGAAAAAATAAGTCTGTGTCTTTGCAAGCATTTGAGCCGATTCTTTTTCAAGCATGTAAGCACACACCATGAAGGTTCCTGTGGTCTCAAGGACCTTAATTTGTGCTTGGTGGTGGGGGTTTTGCCCCTAAACTCCAACCTTTATCACAACAGGGATGCTACCCAAGGCACCCACAAGGGGCTCTACACAAAACCTCGACAGAAGTCAGCACCCCTCAAATCCACTTAGGACCGCCACCCAAAAAATCCCCACCATGAATTTAGAAAGCAAAAAAGATAGAACTGTTAAATGGGTCCATGATTTCCATGGATGGGATATGTAAAAATATTAACTTGGGCATGTAATTTACAATCGTATGACACTGATGTGAATTGCACTTGTTTTTTGATCTTTGAATGAAGGAAAAACTACTTATAACCATTGTGAATTCAGTTTTATGCATGTGTTTTTAGGCTGTTTTACAGGTAAATGTGTTTTTTGAATTTTAAGTTTATTTTAGATATTTGTGTTTTTTTATGTTCAAAAGATGCTTACATAAATTTAAAATTTGCTAATGTGATGATTACATTTTGCCCAAACCTCTACAAATTTAGGTCTTTCAACTATGTGTGGTCTGCAATGCTGTAATTATATACTGTTAATACTATACATGGTAACCTTTAATAAATTAATAGTTGTATCGGAGTATTCAAATAAAGCTCAATAAATTTCATAAAACTATCTTCTGGTTTATTGCTATTTTGTTTCCAATTCATACCACTATTTGAACATTGTATCATGGAAGGGCCCAAAGTTATGAAAAAATCATTGAAGGTTTTTGTTTGAAATGGTTAAGTAAAAACTTGATGGGTTTTCAGTAGTTGTTTACATTGTGGGTGTTGTTTTGAGATTCCAGGGTTTTTGGCACTTTGCATGTTTGCCAAGTTTGTATTTTTGGCACCCAGTTGTGGATGCATGACTGTTCTTAATCACGTCAAGCATCTTTATCGTCTGGTTTGAGCCGTGTTTTGTGTTTAACAGCGTCAATTGTAGCAGATTTGAACCATTTTACTATTGCAACTCAGCATTTTTTTTACTTGCTTGCATTCAAGGGTTTTGTGAGCCGATTTGTTAAGAAGCCGTTTCTTTTTATGTTTGGGTCATTTTTGCTCTGCGAGGCCTGCACTTTTTGGCAAATGGTAAACCTGTGATGAAAGGGAGTTTTGTAGACTCATGACAGCATTGAGATTCTTTTTTGTCCTGCATTTTTCCTCACTGTCTGTGTTACCTCAGAAACTGCAGAGTTTGAGCGCTCTTGCCATTTTCTTTTTACAACATTAAGCTAGGGTTTTCTTCTGCCACATCCACAAGCATCAATCCTCGCCCGTGTTTCAATTCAGCACCTGTAAGTCGTCTAAAGCTAGCAATGGAGGAGTTTTGTTACTTGTGTGTTTGTGTTTAGAGCCCCAGCCAGGGTTTTTGTGCTTATCAAAGGCAAATTGTCAGTATATTTGGGTGGGTTTTCATAATTTTTTCCCTCTAAACAAATTTTGCATGGGTTTTCATCAACTTTTTTCTTAAAAAAAATTGGGAGGCTTTTATAAATTGTCCATTAAAAATTAAATTCGTGTTTTAATTATTTCTCCTTTTTAAATCTATCAATAAATAAATAAATCTCTCCTTTTGAAAAAATAACTATGTTGGATTTTACTGCTTTTCCTTGTTAAACAAAGTTTTGTATTTTGATCTATCTTGGATCTTGTGTCTAGGCTTTTTTCGATTTTTCTCCTTACAAATCAAATATGTGTTTTATAATTCACAAAGCTTGTTCGAGTGGGAATTTGTTTGTCGGATTTTTATAAAAAAATTCACAAAAAAAATATTCCAAGTCTATATTTTTCCAAAATAAAATTTATCTATATCACTCTTTGGGTTTTGCATGATTTTGTCCTCAAAAATCACGTGTTTTCATTTGGAGGGTTTTGTAATTTTTTCCACATAAAATTACATCAAGTGTTCCTATTTTAGGGTTTTTACTGTTTTTTCCCAAAAAATGATGCTTTGTAAAACATCAATTTCAAGGTTTTGTCAGTTTTTCAACAAAATCCATGGCTTCTTGCAAACTGTTTTGAGCCATAGTACTCATCTGCAAAAATTATTGGCAAAATGTGGTATTTAGGGTGTAGTGCTCATCTGCAAAAGGGTTTGGCGATTTTCCTCAAAAATCTCATGGTTTCAATTTCTTTGGTTTCTGGCTATAGCGAGTGATACCTTTATTTTCCCAACATCAGGTTGGCAAATTTTTGGTTATCTTGGTCTTTTCCAAGAACTTTTGTAGAATCAGGGACGGTCTCAACAGCAGACTCTTTTTGCAGAGCGTTCTATGCATTCATGACCAGAAGGGGCAGCCTTCTATGCATTCATAACCAAAACACTTGCGGATTGTCTTATGTAGAGTAATTGATGGAATGATTGTTAAGGGAGGGTTCTAGGGTATTTCGTTATTTTTTAGTTTCCTAATTTTAGCTAGCTTTTTATAATCTTCTATTCATAGTCATTTCAGAGCTTTATTTATTAGTTGTTTTTTTAGACTTCTGTTTTTAGAAGACTTTTGCTTTGGTTTGAAGCTCTTGTAATGGTCTATATATTCATTGTAAATCTTTCATTGAATACATCAAAAATCATTCGTTGTAAATATTTCATTGAATAAATCAAATTATTTGAACAAAAAATCCAAAGATGGGTAAGGACATGTATTTCCAATGCCTTGAGGGAAAAAGTCCCAAGCTCGGTATGAACATGCATTCCCAATGCCTTGAGGGAGCCTATTTGTAGATTGATGTCCAAGTTCCTTATGGACAAGTAAATCCCTGTCCTTCTTAAGGTTATTGACTAGGAGAGAAGGAATTAAGGCTTAAGTATGTTAATTGTTAAATGTACTGTGAATAAATAACTCTCATAAATTAATCTAATTTAAATGCATAGTGATGTATGTTAATCTTTGGGAATTGACAACCTCCTAGTAGTGAACGTGGCAAATTGTCATTTCCAAACACAATGCAAACTCTAGTTGGGAATTTTAGGGTAAATCAAGTGAAGTCTCAAAAGGGAACATTATATAATTATCATTGATACGTGCATTTCCAGATTCCTGTGAAACTAAATAAAATATTCTCCAACTGATCCTTGAAGTTTCTTTGTCCTATCAACAAAGCCTCTGCAAATTGAAATTCTTTGACAAATTTAACTAAAAGAAATCACCATGGCATTAGCTTGAGTACACCCTCTTAAAACAGCTCTCGCACTTGTTTATTGACAATTTGATTGTTTTTAAAGTTTCAGGCTTCCACGGTTTGCATAGTTTTTCGGTTTTCCTTCTGGAATCATTGTGTTATGGTTTTTAATCATATAAATCACATTTATATTGTCCTCTGTCATATGATTAAAATATAAACAAGTAAATGAGAACTTTATTTTATTGAATAAGGTTCACCTACAGCAGTTCCTTTTTTTATTCAGTACTGGTTTTCATAACTGTCCTATCTCCCGTAATGGCCTCCGACACTAAAATTTAAATTCCTAAGAGTAACTTCACAAATCAAGAGGGACCTCTTTTGGTCATCTTTCCACCTGGAGAATTTCTGTTGCTTCTTATTTGCAAGGAAACTAATGTTAGCTGTTTCCACATGGAAATGGAAGATCTGACAGTCAGAGGATTTGGTTGTGATCATAACCATATCAGTTGGATTACTGTATTCTAGGACCCAACCATCATGCATGTGCAGTGTCAAGCAGAAATACCTCAAAAATTTGGCTGTAGACTACAATCTGTGGTTAGTCAATATATTAAAGAGCAAATTGGCTCAGATACCATGTGTTTGTCTTCCAAAATCCTCAAAAGAAGCAATCAATAACCGTAGAATTGCTTTCTTCCCTATTATGTGCAGCTTCAAAGACTGACAATTTCTACTCCTCATTTTTACCAGAAGCACTCACTAATAATTCAATTTGCCTTCACTCAGTATGTGTACGCATATTGGCATGCCAATGAATAAAAGCAGAGTATCAGACATAAAATTAATATTATTTTGACATTTTAACAATTCTAAAATACCAATACGCTTCATAACAGGTCTGGGTTGCAGTAGAGATGAGCATCAAAATGTAATTTTGGTGGACTAATCACTCTATCAGCTTGTACCTGTTATTACAAACTTGCTTTGGTAGTTAATTCCAGCAAAAATGAAACCATATATGCAGCTAGTGAAAGATCTTTGTACAACCAAAAGAACAGACTAAAATGCCATACTTCCTGCAATTTGAATGAAGACTTGGATCCTTGGACAATTATAGCTTGGGTTGATGTCTAGAAAGTACATGTCAAAATCTGGATGTGAGCATAAGATTACAGGAACTGCCTGTTCTTAAACACAAAACTCTTAAATTGGACCACTGCACATGTTTTCAATTGCACTAACCAATGAAGCAGCAAATATTAAATTGTTCTATACAATCAGAAAGCTCAATCAATCCCCTAGAGCAAGAAGAAAAATGTGAGGTCTGGAGAAAATATTCCCAAGTGGGATGTATGTATTACAAGCGTTTTTTAACTTTTTAAAGCTTCTCTCTCAAGATTGTTGCAATTTGCACCATTTCCTGAAAGCCGAGATATTATAGGGTAAGCATCATGTTATCACTCGTAAGGCCTCCAGGAGTGTCTTAATGAATAATTGAGGGAGATTATGTTTGGGTTTGAAACCAAGTCACAATGCATCTACTTAGAAAAAAATCATTGTATAAAAAAACTTAAAAGTGGTTTTTCGAAGATACAGAACCTCTCCCAGATTTCCTCTAAAAGCATTCCAACTCATTAACATTAACCATGGAAATATCATGTCTATTATGAGTAGAGTATTTGCCAATGCAAAAGTACATAATCTCCTTGTAAACAATTAGTTCTGCAATAGAACTTTTATTAGATTCAAGAACATGATGAAAAGCAATGAAGACAATCCACATTAGTCCATAAATCTGTTAAAGATATTCTGATGCCACATTCTTAATATCCAGAATTAGCAGGCTACTTAAGACAAACAAGTGAATTCACCATCCAAAGTCTTACCATTCTATTGGATGTTGAAGGACCATCCTGTCCAGAACTTTTGAATTTGGATTGATTGCCAGACCGACTTAAAACTGTAGCATTAGCTCCATTAACCTTTCGATGGCGTCCTTCCAATACCCGAGAACTTGTTACATGATTCTCTTGGGCAGCTGCACGTGATGAAAGATTTCATTAAGCATTAAAACAAACTTGACCTGCTAAAGCAAGGTGAAAATATAGTTTTTACAGTTAATGGAAAAAATCACACCACTGTCCATGAATGACCAATGTAGGTCAATGGAACTGAAAAAACAGCAAGCTAGGGCACAAAAGCAGTTGGGTAAACAAAACACCCACAAGTAGAGAAATAGCTAAAACATAAAACAATATAGACATGGCAAGAAGTTAAATCAAAACAAGCAAACAAGTACAAATAGACATGACATGGGAAAAGCCCTCAAAGAAACAAAGGACCAATGAAACTGAATTTCATAGTTGTAGGGAGAGCAGGACTTCCTTTAGCCAGAACTTTGTAAAGCCAATAATGATCAACTCCTGATGTAAAAATTAAATTGGTAAACTACATGTTTCCCTGTGTGCCCTGACCTGTGACTAAAATAACCAGATGGTTGTTGATGTGGAATAGATGTAAACCAGAAATCCATAATGTTTCATATGAGATTAAGGAATAGGGTATCCTAGTAGCAAACCTGCAAATATGAATGTATCTCACTAGAAGTCATTTTTTGTGAATAAAAAGCATAAAAAATACTTCAAAATTTCAATATCTAAGATGAGTCAAATAGAGAAGGTGATAAACCAGGAAGCCTAAGGATCTCATGTAAATCCCTATGCTCTAAAGTAGTAATCTCCCAAAAGACCTAAACAAGTTTAATCAAGATAAAGGAAGAATGTGCATGGCAAACTGATCAACTCTTTGCACTAATAATTATACCTTTTCTAGTCTCAATACAGTGCTCCACATTCTCTACCTCAATATAACAAAGATGGAAGATCCATCATCCAGCAAACGCTCAACAAAGGCAAATACTCAGACCACACAGCCAATGACATTAGCAATGGTCACACCATAATTTGTAAGTATGTTGGCATAGAAAATCATCTTGGGCTTAAGCGGCTTTGTGGGAAGAGTCCATGAGACGTAAAATATATTACTATATATATCATTTCTTATGTTAGAGGGGGGATTTATGCCCACCACTCAAACCACCATCCCCATTCCCTAAGGCATTTCAGCAACAGAGTGACTTTGGCAGCTAAAAAATGTGGAACATCCCAGAACATGTTGCCAAATTTGGCAATGGAAAGAAACACATAGGGACCTGGCCATTCCTAAGGTGGCCAAGGATGTCTCAGATATCACATGTTCCTCCCAAGGGCAGCTAAGCATCCCCTGTTGAAAGGCAATTTTAAATAATGTTTGAGAAAAAAATCATAACATTTATAACAGAAATATGACATGTCAGCATTATAACAATAGCAATTAAATTAATGATGACAGCAGTGACAAACAACTTTAGTATAACAGCTAATAGATATATACTAATTCAAATTCATCATTAATGGTATAAGTTACATAACAGTCAACATTGACAGCAATAATTTGGAAGAGATTATCGCTGGCACAATTCATTGGCAAAGAATGACCAATTCAAAGTACGAATACTTGGAAGAATTCCCAACCCTTCAAGTCTGAAAACTTCAACCATGGACCAGAGTCCATGACTCTCCACGAGTCATGCAGGTAGTCCAACTCACCGAGCTGAGAAGACCATATATATATATATATATATATATATATATATATATATATATATATTCACGGGTTTTTTTCATTTTGCTGAATCATTATTGAGTCATCGTCAAGTTGTTGCCGAGACACAAGTAAAGTTGGCCTTGCCGAGTCTGAGTTTGGGAACTCTACAATGAATAATAGGTTTGAAAAATTAAGCGTTTGTCAAATGCATATAGGGTTTAAACAAAGGACTAACTATTAATGAAGACTCCGTGAAAAAGTGAAGGTAACAACATGATTTACACTAGAACTTGGGTTCCAAGGAGGGGGCTGAAAAATTCAAAACATTAGGGTCACAAAGGTGTTAAGGGAAGAAAAGCTAAAGCTTACAATGTCTAAATCCATTTAAGTATATCAACTAATTTAAAATATAGTCATCTTTGTAGAACCCAGCACCATGTTAATATAATTGCATTTCCCCCAAGTCTCAACCTACCATCTCCATGTGATTATGGTTTGAAATTGAATTGCTTATATCATGATCGTGATCATAAAAAATCCATATAACTAATCTTAGCTTTCATTGACATCTATATAAATGCAATATTATTTATTTAGCATTTAACCATTTTAGTATTTGACATTCTTTGAAGTTGCATAACCATGGCATAATTATTTTTTAAAAAAATTGATGTACCATATCTTGAACATTTTTTAAATTTTATGTCAATATGAGAATCCATCTCTTGTAACCATGCAATAAAAAAATAACACAATCTGAAAATGCAATGAATTAGTTATTATATCCGTAATTACTAAAACAAAACAGGCTTGGACAGTATCTTTGTTGTAAATGACCCTTGTGGATTCTCCAACTAGAATTGTCAACATCACTGATCTCCAACTAACTTATAAGTTCCACTTTTTAATAATGTGGCTAGTACTTCAACACCAATTAAAGAACATAAGAATGTGAAATAATGCAAGTAAACCTAATATATGACCAAATTTATTGGACATGCAAACCTGAAATCTTTTCTGTAGGACCAGCTGTTGTTCCTGACTTTCCAGGTGCAAATATTGGTCGCTGCAAAATGTATGTATTACAGTCAAGAGACGTGCTTCAATATAAATCAAACACAATATAAAAAATGCACAATTTAAACAAAACTCTCTGAACCAAAACTAGGTTATATAAGAGTTTCAAACAATAATTATTGCTTATGCATTAGATTTAAAATACAATTGGTTGGCATTGATCAGTGACAATTGACAGAAAGGGCACTGCACACATGTTGCATAAAAATCTTCTCTAGAGGTTGCACCAGAGTTTCATTGATCATGGATGTTTGTCGCATTGCTTTGGTCTGTTTTGTTCTTGCCATTATTATAAACATGGAAGTTTAATGTTGTTGTAACTGTTATTGATGCAAGTAACTTGAATGTAATTCAATCATCAATGTCAATAAGAGAAAGAACAAGAAATTCTATCTGTTATTTTCCATTTGTAGGTGCGATGATAATGATAATATTTGAATTTGAGTTATCTAAAATCTATTTTAATATTAGAATCCAATACTATTGTCCCAAATAGTAAGCATCTGTAGGTCAAATTAGATTTGCTCAAGTATTTTGACCAGGACATTACATTCTCTCACAAATGGACAACTTTCTCCATTTGGTGAACAGAAGATAGAAATGATATGTTTTAAAAAAATACTAAAAACCACTAATAAGCTAAAAGGGGAAGACTTGATGCATATTCTACACATTGTATTTACCATTACTATTTTCCCTTCAATATTTTTACTGCTTTTAGTTTATGTTGTTTGAATGCTATCCCCTTCTCATTATTGCTCAATCAATGTTCTCACAACGATAGCAGAGTCATGACAAACTAGTGTGTCAATAAGAGATCGACATTGAAAAAACATTGTTGTACAAAAGAATAAGGCCCTGCTCTGTAAGCAGTCTTCTTTGCAACTAGGGCCTAATCAAACACTTGAGGCTCAATTGGCAAATGGATTTAACATAGTCTTACCAACTTTGATTTCAAGTTATTTGTTGTCAAGCTAGGTTGATTGATTAGTAAAACTTATTGATTGTTCAATCAAACTAAGTGTCATTGCAATGAGTTGTAAACTTAAATTGGAGCTTTACTTAACAACCCATTGAGTTACTATTACAAAACATGTAACAAACTGAATGATTAACAAGATATTCAATATTAAAGCAAAAGATATGACTTAACTATACAAATAAGAGCTAGAAAATTTCATAGGAAACAGCTAATAAAGCAAAAGATAAAACTTGACTGAACGAATAATGAATATTCCTAAGATCTGTCCTAAAGACTTAATTGGCCATTAGATACTAAATATTACAATAATATTTTAATACTGCCCTTAATGGTCAATCTACTAACTACTCCAAGCTTATCCCAAGATTTTACAAATTTGTTAGGACACAGACATGATAAGACTGTCTGCAATTCGATCCTTAGTTGGAAAATATTGCAACATCATCATTCCATCTTCTACAAGTTGTCTTATGAAATAACAATGAATTTGAGTTTGGTCTCCTTTTAAACTTTTAGAAGCATCTTCAGCCAAATCACTACTGTTTTCATGACATGGGACTTCATTTTTCTGTCATCTAGATGTTGATCGAAGTTATCATCGAGAAATTCTTTTGGGACAATCACCTACTTGGGAGACTCCATGCTCAAGTTCCTCCCCCTTGAGGTGGAGCCAATGGAAGCTGAACACCAAAATCCTTTCAATTAAATGGTCACTCTTCAGCAATCTTGATATCAAAAGAGAGCTAGGACCCAAAGTCCTCATCAATCGGTACATCCTTGCTGAAGGTCAAACAGTTAGTGTCAACATCAATCAGCTAATTGGCTTTATAATTTTTACTATTAGTGTCAAAATCAATCAGCTAATAGGCTTTATAATTTTTACTATTCCTTATATAAAAATGAATTTTTTACTCTTAGGGTCTAACTTGGTTCTCTTTGCATCTAGAATACAAAAATGCAATGGAACCAAAGACTCCAATTATTCATTTCCAGTTTTCCAACGATCTGCTTCTGAAACAGGACCTAATAGTAATAAACTTAGTTACCCAATTCTCCCCTTGGCCTTTCAAACCAGGCGAATTCTGAACCGGCTATTGGTCCTGGTCCTGGTTCCCTTTTGGGTTCCACTTCTGTTCAAATCCAAGTAGGTTGGTTCCTCCAGGTCGAACCTAGGTCAAACCATGATTGAGCCAAGGCAGACCCAAATAGACCGAGTGCAAACCAAGTACAGTTCTATTGGGCACATTCTATAATTTAGTGCAGAAAATAATTATTACAGAACTTGAATAAAGATTTTTAAATTACAAAACAAAATTTGCTAAAGTTCAAATATTTATTACATCAAATTAAACTAGCCCTTAAGATTTCTTGTAATGAACTTTTTATATCCAACTGCTGATAATGGCCCCTGCCCGAATAATTGGAAGCTCTGTAAAGTGAGAAATCATATCTGAAACATTAAATAACATCTTCAACAGGTGAAGGCAGTTGCAAGCTGCTTACATAACATTTTTCAAATAAGATGTTAATTACAAATAAACAAGCTCTTTGTACAATTAAAAAGAAATAAGCATTGCAGGAATGTTATTAGTGCAATTGATCTCAATAATGTTGACAATGTTTGTGAACGAACTGATGCCTAAGAAGAAGAAGAAGAAGATGATGATGATGATGATGATGAAGATTTAGATAATGCATTAGATGATTGAAACTTAGCATAAAGTTCTAATTGTTGAAAGTCTAAAGAACTCGATATTATTTTAATATTTTGGTGTTGATAATAGATATGATGCTAAGATTGCAAGTTTATAGTGTTTTTGGTGTTTTTAGGATACTATGTAGCATTCTAGTCTTCATTCATTTTTCTAGGTTATATATATATAACCTGTTTTTATACTAACAAACTCAAACAAACCCACACCTCATATCAAGATTTTGCCATACCAGCAAACCGGCTTGAACCCGAACTCAAACCGGTAACTTATATAATAAATAATAATTCTAAAATATAAAAATAAATTAATTGATTATAATATAAAAAGAATATAATCATAATACAATATTGAAATTATATTATAAAATAACACAGTTTAATATACAAGATAAATAATAATAAATTATATAAGAAACAACTTAGATAAATAAATAATGATAATTTAGTTACAATATATACAAGAGTATATTATTACTATAGCGGCTTTAGTATTGGCAACTAATTTATTGATTGAATATAAGGATTATTGGAGCCCTTAAAGATTGGGATATCATTACAAACACTCTATAACCATAACATTATACGAGCTTTGAAATATTGAATTGTTTAGCAAAGCATATTGAGAAAGCCATGTTAAAAAAGGCAATATCTCTTAAAGGACCCCGATCTATCAAATAAAGAATACCTATGTTAACAAAGCAGGGGTCATTGATTAAATAGTTACATGAGATTGTTTGACCAACAATAAGAAGAAAATGGAATTAATAATATATGTCGTAAATATGTTATCGCCAATCCTTCTCTACATCGCTAATGATCATGGAATAATTATAATGAAGACATAATAGTTGAAATGAGGACTATCATATCAAAATTATTGACATTGCGTTGTAGATCAACATCCATAGTCATGAACCCAATTTGGACAATGATACCAATCACTAGTCTTGTAGTGCCTACCCCTAGTTTACTTTTTAGTTATTTTTGCCAAACTCTTTTAGGCCAGTTTATGTTTATGCTTGATGATTAGTAACATTATTTTCCAGATTATTGGATATTGTTTTCATACTCAATTGATTATATGATGAGACTAATTTCGTACTAGTTACTTCATGTATGCATGATTATACTTTGATGATGATTATTTACAGTGATTCTAATTATTTAATGATGTTAGTTAGATGGATTATTTATAAATGTTTTCTATGGATACTTACCCCATACTGCATGTGTATGGTGTGTGTGCATATTTTCTTTATGTATGACATTTCTGATGTGGTTAAGGAAGGGAGTCGTAGCACCTGCTAGTCAGAATCTACACGATGCACCACTTCCTGCCATTGCCTGTTTAATTTAGAATATATGTGTTTGTACATGCGTGGATTTTATGCAGATTACAGGTTCTGGGTATCGACTTCCCTGAATTGCCCGGATGAGTGTACCCTATCGCAATATCTCAATGGTAAGAGAGAGGAGATAAATTCTTGAGTCATCCTAACCTTAAAACCAATTGTCCTAGAAATTAGGACAAGTATCTGTGATGATTAACTTTACGAATTTGTCATATGACGTAAATTCGTGATTATAACCCTTGAGTTTGATCTTGTATGTTGTATTTTATGATGGGTTTTCATATTTCGTCTTATAGGTCTTTGGTATTTTTCTGTTAATTAAGTCAAATTAAATGAATATTTAATGATTTAATTTAATGGAAAATTATAAAGATAATTTCAATATTTAATTATATATAATTAATTGAGAAATTAATTAAATTAAAGAATTAAATTTAAAGAGAAAATTATAGTTCTAATTATAGAACGTAATAATATTTATTTAATTTAATAATAATATATTTAGGAGATCATTTTTAAATAAATGCTAAATATTATTATTACTTAATAAATATTTTTATCAAAAAATGTTTCAAAAATTAATTAAAGAGAGAAATTAATTTAATAAAGATATTTTAAATTGCAAAAAGTGTGCATGAATATCCAAAAAAAGTAATAAAATATTAAAAAAGAATGTGATAAACAAGTTCTCTCGTGTGATTGCACAACCAGTGCCCCAAATTTAGGGGAGTACTCCTTATCAGAGATTGAGAGTTCATTTTGCAAGGACTAGAATTTTGGAGGAAGGATTTTCAGAAAGAAGGGTTTCAGAGGAAAGAGGATTTTCTCACATTCTTCGTACGGTTGCGTATTAGCATCAAATTCAGGTAGAATCTAGTGTTTTATTCGCACAATGAATTATGTTCTTCGAAATTCCTGTCCACATCGTGTTTGTTAAATATGTTTTCCAAATTTCATTTATAATGAATCTTTCATTGTGAATCTACTGGTATTCATATCGAATTCTATCTATATATGAGGATTGGAAAGAAATTAGAATCCCAAGTTCTGTAAATTAAAAAGTTGATAATCTAATCGGGAAGGGTTTTGAAAAGAAATCAAAATTTTAGAATATAAATTTGACTAGTTTATCAGATTTTCCCTATCAGAGTATTTTCATAAATTTATTTAAAAATATATATTAAAAATGATTTACGGAAATGCTTATTTTGTTTTATTTTAAAAAAATAAAATACATATTATAGGGGGGGGAATTTTAAATATTAAAAAAATCAAACAAAATAAGAGTGGGTGCAGAGCCACCAAACCCCACACCCCACCCCTGCTTGCGGCCATTAAAGGTTGCGTGCAGCAGGCCTTACTGCTGCCTGCAGCCGCAAGGTTTGCGGGTTAGCGAGCCTTTAAAAATGGTGTTTTTTTTTAATAATTGTTTTTTTTTTAATTTTATTTATTTATTTTTAATTTAATTTATTTAAAGTTTAATTTATGTTATATTTAGTTTATTTAAATTAAAATTTAAGTTTTAGATATTTAAAATTTAATTTAGTTAAATTGTAATTAATTAAAACTTAATTTTTAATAGGTTTTATTAATATGTTGATTAATAATTTTCTTAAATTATTAAAATATAATAATTCATTTTAGGGTTTTATTGAAATAATTGTTATAAACAATTAATTTAATTAATTTAGTTATTAATTAATAAATTGTTGATAGAATGTTATAAAGAAATTGATTATGGGAATTTTCTATTTAAAATTTAATAATATTAAATAATTGCCAACTAATTATTTAATAATTATTATTTAAAATTTAAGATCTTTATAGAGATAATGTTCATTTTGTGAGTTTATGGTAATGAGGTATTCATATTTAAATGTGAAAATGGGTTAAGTTATACGGGGAATATAGTTAACATCAGACCAAAAACGTACAATGAAATGGAAACTTAAACCTTACTATGAACTCAAATTGTGTCTTCAAAATCAAACAAAACTATGAACTACACTGTTTGTTATGTGTTTTCTTGTATGTCGGAATTGGGGGTTAACTAGAGTGTTGACCAGTCCTAAGGTGTTTACCAAAGGCCGGGAAGTATTGTTTTGGTGATTACATATGGTGTTATGTTTTGATTTATCATTTATGTGTACCTTCTTAGATCATACCTGTTAGGATGATCATATCAGTAATGTTGAACTTTGACCAAGTGATTTTTGTACGTGTCAGTTGCTTGTTTAGAGAACTGATGTATGGGTTTTGGTCTTTTGAAATCTTTTTTGCTTTGCTAAGCTTAGGGTAGGTTATCTGTATATTAAGTTGGGAAGTGGCTTGCAATGGAGGTCGAAGCCCTAAAGAGGCTGACGGGTAACCCATTGTAAGTTGGTTAATAAGTGAAAACACTACACTAAATGAGAGTAAAATGAACCTAATAAGACTCTTTGTCTTTCCTTGCCCATGCCTCGAGTGCTAGTACAGACTAGGGTGGGAGTAGAGAGAACGCTTGGTTGCGACCATGCATCGTTAGTATGCCTTGTCAATATGAAAGGATACTAGTGCCACATAGAGTCACTAGGGGGCCAAAGGATTAAAAGACTAGCCGAGTAACCCTAGAGTTGGCTCGTGCGATGACACTTGCCCACTAGCATTATAGATTCCCTACGTGTCTTGTAGCTTCTGGGTTTAGAAGTCATTTTATCTTCGAACCTTTGAGTTAGATTACTTTTAGGGTTTTCCTTGACCTAGATATTACTTTTGATTTTTGGGATTGTTATCCTGTTTGGGACTTGAGACTATCTCCTCAACGCGGTGGGAGTGGACCTTTTTGGGTTACCACGAGGTCGGTGGTAGCGCTTTTTACTTTTAAAATTGAGATTTGTCTGTTGATGTCGTGGCTGGAGTTCCTTGTTTTGCATTTCCTTTCATTCTATCTTTGTGTATTATGATGGATGGTTATATCTATATGATGGATGGTTTTACTTATTGTATTGTATTTTGTTTCATGGATCCTAAAAGGATGATATATTCTTTCAGCCTTTAATACCCTATGAAATGTACAGTGGATGATTGTGCATTCCGATTATTGCCAAGTGGCATTCAAAACAAATGTTTATTATTTAAATGGATTTGAACTTGTAGTTAATCTTTAATGTGGATGTGTTGTTTATTGTATTTAGTATTATTTAAATTTAAATGTGCTTCAATGTCTTGGGATCCTTAAGGAATGTAATATGTTATTTGTTGCTTATGTATGATTGTATGTTATTGCTTCCACTATTTTATAATTCAAATTGTTGTATATGTTACGTTTTTTTTTTTTTTAATGTTTGGCAAACATAGTAAAACTTTAGGTTAGTTCTTTTGGATCCCTTCGCAGGGCGTTACAAATCTCTAGTGCAAACATCCAATACTTCCACAAAAAGACGATAATCTCCTTATACAAAATAAATTTGTGCCTTGATATGATGCTCAAAAGTTTCTGACAAGACTGGACCTTTATATCTGCTGCAGTTAAGAGGGCAATTAATAAAACATGAGAATCATGTAACAAATACACAGATCACAACTTATCGGTAGTAAGTATCTACATATGTGATGTATATTAGCTGCCCATAGGTTGTAATTTGTTTATTTTAACAAGGTGCAATCTGTTGTAGTTTTTGAAGGATTGCAGCTCTCCATCCACCATATATTTTAAGGAGTATCAAAGCAACATTTCGGGATCATCAATTGTTTTCTTATCATAGATTCAGCTTGATTGGATCATTTGAGCATGTTGCTACATGCAAGTCTGACTGCATATGCTTAAGGATAGTAATCAGGAAGAAAATCCCCATCTTTGCAGACTTCTAAAGACAAACCAAGCACAGCAAATTATATTACCACTGTAACAGCTGAATAGAAAAAGTGCTGATCAGCTCCACACAATTTCTATCCGAGATAGTAAAGATTTCTCTATCTTAATGCAGATCTGAATATCCTAGATACCCATCGCATCCCATCATTCGTAATAAATATATAGTGATTAAAGTTATTCATCGACAAGAGACATAGCATCAAAAACCCCATAATATAAGTAGTACTCGTTGGACAATGTTACAGAGGATTCTTTGGAAAGGAGCTTTCTTGTAATTTTGATTGTGAATCATTAGTCCTAATTCTTAGGAACTAACATAGGGCGACATTACAGTCTCCTCCCAAACCAAGCTTCCTCTAGGGTCTTTCTCCTTCACTGCCTACGTTGAAGATGTATTGAGCAGATAAATTGCACTGTAAACTGTCTTAGTACAAAATTTCTTGGGAATACTCCTATACCCCAACATAAGGTGGATCATCTTGGTAATTTTACAGTTCCTCTCAACTACCCCATTCTGCCATGGGGTATAGAGTATTGTGTATGCTTCTTGATTCTGTGTTTAGCAAAAGAGTTAGTGAGTTTGTTTGAACAGAATTCACTTCCATAAATAGTCACATCCTAACTCTTTCTCTAGTAGAATCAGAACTTCTAAAATTCCTTAAACACATGATTTTGATTTCAAGAAAAACACCCACATTTCCCTGCTGAAATCATCAATAAAAGAAAAAAGAAAATACTTGACACCAATGACCAATGTCCTATTCATTGATCCACATATGTTTACATGAACCAACTGTAGAACTCAAGACTCTCCAAGCCAATCTGTCTAAGAAATGAGTTTTGTTCTGCTTTACTACCTGGCAAGTTCCATAAACACATTTTATCTACTCTTAAATGTGAGGTAATCCCTCTACAAATTTCTTGAGCTAACTAAAGAGGTATGTTAAGTTTAGATGACCATTCCACTAATGTCATAGTGAATTGATAAATGCACTCTTGGCTGTCAAGGCAAGCTCCTGAACCTTTCCAGTAACAACAAATACACCAACACAAATGTCATAGTGAATTGATAAATGCACTCTTGGCTGTCAAGGCAAGCTCCTGAACCTTTCCAGTAACAACAAATACACCAACACAAACCATGATCTTCAATACCAGCAGCGATGTTTTTCTTAGATTCCTTGCCAGTGATATATCATTTTCATTTGCCAAATATGAAATCCAAATTGGGACAATACTGCATTATCTGACTCACAGAGCAAACTGAGTTCTATTCCCCACACAAAGTAGAGAATTTGAAGAATAAGATTTTTCCTCTATATTATCTGTACATTTCCTCTACCACAACAATGGACTCCCCACTACCACAAAAGATCATTGAATCTGAGCAAGTCATGTACACCATGAACCAATCTTTCCTATGGGTAAAATGTCTAAGATGCTCCAGAATCAATGTACCGCACAAAAGACTTGGACATATCTGATACTCATTTGGGCATGAAGCATAGAATGATGATTCCTGGTCCTTGACTGAATTGAAGGCCCCACCCCAAGACACTGACGAGGGGTGCTACTCCTCAACCCTAATAGGGGCACCATCCCCAATTCCCCGCAAGAGGCATTATCCTCAAGACCACCATTGAGCTCATTTAATTTGCCAAGTACTTTCCAAGTCCAAGTTTGCAAGCTATGCTTTGAGGTTTGCCTATAGGTCTCTGTTACAATATTATCATCCAATTGGGCAATCTTCTTAAATGTTGCTTGATGCTTGCTTGTTTTCCTTGTCATCTAGAAGACAATTTCGCTTTTGGGGTGCTGATATAGTTATTGTACAGTACCTATGGTTAAGTTTCAACAATATTTTTAAAGACCCATATGATGATGCCTGGTTAACAATGGTTGATTGTTGATACTTCACATTATTGATTCAGAATTTTAATATTAAATACATATCATCACATTTGAGTTTGACTAATTAGCATTGCATTTTTATGGTGTTTTTTGTTTACTATACAAGTGGTATTCTTAACTTAATTACTGCCGCTAATATGTATATGTACCTGATTTTTATATGTTTTTGCATGGATAAACCCAAGTAAAAACTAACCTCAAATATACTTCTAACCAGACATGCAACAGCCGAACCTGAACCAGTACCAAGACCAATAACCTAAAATAAAATTATGAAGTAAAAACGTTTAAAAATTAAAAATTATAAAAATTATATATAGAGAGAACATTAAAAATTACTAACCTTATTTTTAAATGTATATGTATGTGTGTGAAAAACGTTTTTAGCTATACATCATTAAAAAATTTAAATAAATAAAAAATATATTTTTTAATGTATATGTATGTGTGTGTGTGTGCGCGCGCGTGTTTGAATATATATAGTTTATAATTTTTGTATGTTTTTACTTCTTTGTACATGTCCAAACGCACTAGATTTCTTTAAAAATTCCATAGTATTGAGTCTATTGACATACCATACCCAATTCCATTTCAGAAACATAGTTTATATGTATCTAAATATTGATGTGTGAAGGAATCTCATGCAGTAGAATGAATGTTTTATAAAATGATAATTCGTGTGGGACTTGAACAAAGTGAGAAAAGAACAATATATGATTATCACAGTCTATGACAGTTAATACACTATAAGACAAGTACATAGAGAAATATGAGTGGAATAATCCTAACATACAGACTCTCATGAGCCAATTTCAAAGAATACAACCTTAATCTAGCTGCATCAAATAGGGATAATTCCAACATTGGAATTTAAGCACTTCTCTAAAATGGCGAATAGAGTAACACAATTTTTAAATAATTAAATGATGAAAAATAAAGAAAGCTCGCCCAGTTGGAGAAAATTCTTTAATGAAAGTAATTTGAAGTTTTGAACAAGGGATTCATGAGGAAGTAACTGAACCAGAATCCATACCTAATCCAAATTTCCACCAAAATTTCATGAGAAACTAGGAAGCAAAAAAAAAAAAAAAACACTTGATTATTTTGTTTAACTAATGGTAATTCCTTCACCATTTGCTTGTAATAAAGTAATTTTAGCCCTTGAAAGTTGAGGCCTCCAACCCTCACATTCCATAACCAATATTCATTTTTGAAACCAGTTTTCAAAACTTTAATTCACCATAAGCAAGTCTAAAAAGGGAAAAATTTGTTCTGTGGCTTACAAATTATTGCTACTATCTAATTGCTCTAATTTTTGTCACAGATAGCTCATAGCACATTCATTGTTTTAAAAAATAGAAGATCATCCATTCTTAATGAGTTCCAATGCTCAACAAATTATAAGCTGATTCAGGGACACATAAAACATCATTAATAAACCTTACCTCACTATGTGTCTTGTCTTGACTGCAATTGTGCATCTACCTGTAACTTCAACCTTCTCATCATCTACAAGACATGCTTGAGTTTTAAAGAACTTGTCCATCTTTACAACAATATTCATATTTCCTATCATGTGACCGCTACAAACACTACTCAAGTCATACATTTTCAGAGACTTCTTTTGTTCTTTTGCGATATTACATGCAAGAACAATTTTTTTAGTTATTTTTCTTCAAAACAATTGCATGTTGTCTATTCTTTTCCAACAATTGCATGCATAACGACTAATTTTTTTGCAGTAATCACGCCACACTTTTTATTTATCACTGTTTTGATTATCTCTTTCATTGTTGCCAACTTGCCACTACTTCCTCACTTGCACATCCTTTTCCTCTCAACTTTCCTCTTCCCTTGCAGATTGTCTCTTTTGATCATTTTCTCCTATTCTTGAGTTATTTAGCTAGCTTTAAAGAGATTGTTCAACAGATTTTTCAATTGGCCTATTCATCCTTTGCCTATGAGTTTATAATCACGAGAAATCGTATCAATGAAGGAAACATCTCAAAAGTGTTTATACGATCTTCTGAAGTGGCTGTGTCTGTGATTACTTTAAGTCTTACAGCTATCAGTTAGATCTGAGCCATAAGTTACTCTGCAGGAAATTTGGAGGTTGTTTTAAAATCCGTTAAAAACTATTATAAAACTG
Source organism: Cupressus sempervirens (assembly GCA_028749045.1). Lineage (NCBI taxonomy): Eukaryota > Viridiplantae > Streptophyta > Pinopsida > Cupressales > Cupressaceae > Cupressus > Cupressus sempervirens. The sequence continues at coordinate 853,044,121 of CM053789.1, read as the reverse complement.
CCCTTATTACTACTATGTACGAAGAAGGCCCTACATAGTACCGATAGAAAATTGAACCTTTCACACTTATTTCCTTTTTTAATTAAATAAATGCCTTATTGAAGTATCAAATGGTATACCCTTACAATCCAATGCTGGTGTAGCAGCATGTGAAAGTTGTTCTTACTTTGAATTTGGTTCATAGTGCTCTTTCTACCCCTTGTAACCATTATTTGAGCGAAGCTCACAAGAAAGTTTCCAACACTTGTCATCCCATTGTCCTAATTTATAGTAAGAGAAATATTGTTAGTTCTACAAAGTCTCAAATCATTTTTCTAGTTTTCTTCTTTGATAGTGTTTTGACCTTTCTCTCCCCTTTGTTTAGGAGTACAACTCTCTCTATATTTTCTAGAGAACATTTAATCCTTAGTGGTACTTGGTTTGCACAATATTTTACAATGGTTACTTCTTCCACATCTAGTGAAAGGAACAAGAAATCTACATTCTTGTGCAGTATTCCTGTCCCTTTGCAAACATCACAGAAGACGAAATCTTTACCTTCTTAAGTTTGACTAGTGATGTATTTTTTCAATGCAAAACCAACTCTTTCTATGTCTCCACAGAATCTGAATATATTTCATCTCACCTATGTATTTGATGCAATATCTCTCAAATTCCACACATAAAGCTCATACTCGTAAGTCTGTACATAAAGTTAGCTTACTCATTCTCTCCAACATACTTCATACCTACACTCTTAAAGGTTTGATTGTTCTCTACAAATCTGCTGAACTGTACCTGATATATCTTTTCACTTGACGCTATAATCTTTACTCCAAATCAAATATAAAGTATTTTCTAAATCAAGTAAAGATTTTCAAGCATTGTGCTATCATGTTTGCTCCAGGTCTTTAATGAAGTCCGATATAATCAGCTCAAAATATGACTGGGATTTGCATCAGTATGCTCTTATGATTCATTCATATATATTGAAAGAATATACATCTGAATTGTCTTCCATAATATTCTGTTCTAGATTCAATGCAGCTCTGGTCTGATTTGAATGTTATTGCATAGTTTTTTTCTTACTCAAGAACATCCCAACTTAACTCCTATTTATATCTCTTCATTTGCTAAAGGAAGTGATTTGTTGAAGGAGATTGGCCAACATCTTTTTGTCACATATTGAATGTATTATAGCCCTTTATCTTTATAATGTGTCAGCATTAAGTTAATTCTCTTTACTCAGTCAATCCCTTTAAGTAGTTCTTTCCTCTCCCTTAATCAAGATCTCTATATCTAATGATTCATCAATTCTGCAATGGCCTTCCTGGGCAAGAACAATATAGGAAAACTCCTGTATAATCTGAATTTGCTTTGTAGTCACTACCATCTTTGATGTCATAATTATTCTTGATATTATGCTCCTCAAGCAAACAAGGCCACATCTGCAATCTCTTACAGCTTGGTTGCAACCATTTCAAACAAGAATTTAGCATCTTCACTTGTTGCAGCAACAACTGCTGTACTGAGATCATATTCTGAAAACATAGATAACTGTTGAAGGACCTTTTGTCTATTTTCCCTCCTTGGTCCAATTACAATGAACTCAAGTTATTGTTCAATATCATCAAGGATAACAATACTTAATGGAGACTTGAAAGCATCCTCAAATAACCTTTAATATAATTGCACAGTTACTGCTCTCTCTGGGTTCAATCATTGTTTCCCTGATACTACTTTCACAAAAGAAAAGTCATTGCCAATGCTAACATCGCTGACATGGCAGTCTTACCACTGCCTGATGGACCTTCAGAAAAACAAGTTTTCAGAGGACTTCCTTTGCTCCACTCAACTTGTTCCACTAATAACATCACCCCTTTCATATAATTTGTGTCTATTTGTTAATGTTTGGTAGCTTCAGTCGGTTAAACCTATAAATATACATATATAAGTGTGATATATATATGTGTGTGTGTGTGTGTGTGTGTATATTAATTATATATTTAATATATGAGATATTATACATATTTGTTATTGTATAATTATAATGGATAGACATGTCTCATGAGGAGACATGTCTCTCCATGTATCATTTGAAATACATATAAGAGGAGATTGATGCATTTGAAAAGCAGATACCTTATAGGCAATGCAATAGCGATCTGAAAACATCAACACTATTACCACATTCAATTGATCCGTTCAATTTGCATCACTAAAGTTCATCTGGAACTGCTCCAAATGTTGGCTTTATTTCTTGCAGTGCATTTATCTTATGACATTAATGACAACCTTTTGCTTCTTCACATCAATGACAACTACAATATTCCAACAAAAATGAGGGAGTAAATTCACCAGGGGTCATTTCTCAGGTGCAAGTTTGAATGTGTAACTGCAATTTCATGCCATGTTTCATGATAATGTTTTTCCCTATGTTTAAGAAATGACTGTAATCTGAGACTTGGCTTATCTACACCACTACATCTGGATCTATAACATAACAATAGCTAAGCATTTAAAGTCAACCTCAAATCCTTAAGAAAACTGTAGAGTCTAGCTTCTAAGAACAAAAGCCTTTTTCTAAGACAAAAGCTAACTTGATCAATAATTTAAACATTGTCATGAAAACCATGCATACTCTAGAGTCTTCTGTGTGTTCTGTACAAACCAGAATAAACCACACACATGGATGCAAATCATAAGAAAACTTTTGACAAAAACAACAAATATAAGATATGATCAGTCAATCACCCTATACATCAAAAGATTATATAGCTAAACAATACTAACATGAGCATAATCAGATTCATTGCAAAAGCAAACAGTCTCTTGACAACTTACAATTCCTGTTGGTCGAGGACTGCTAGCAATTTGAGTTTGCTGATACTTCAAAATGGTCCAGTCAAAAACGTTATCAAACTTAAAATCTGCATTGCAAGGTACAGCGATTGAATATAAGAAAGACTGCTGCATATCTTGATGAAAAGTGTGCAACTGTTGAACAAAATCTGAAAATGTTTTGCTTAAATGGTATACTCTCAATTAAGCATCTAGTTGCTATATGCTGTTAGTTTTGTCTTGGAATAAAAGCTTCAATGGAAAGATAAAACTGAAGCTGACTGCTGAATAAATTATTATTACTTTCTCGCACGAACAAGTCTCGAAACATTCTCTTCAAGTACGCATAATCGGGCTTATCTTCAAAGCGCAATGAGCGGCAGTAATGGAAAAATGATGCAAATTCTGATGGATATGAACGACACAGGACCTTCCAAAAGATGCAATAATAACCATTAGCAAATGTATCACAGACTTGAACAGGAAGATGCAAAGTACACATGATAGTTACCTCAATTGAAGTGCTGACTTTCTTTTCACTAATTTTGTCATACTTTTGCTTTTTAGTCCCTGCTCTCAACCCCTGCCATGGAAGGCTAATGTGGACAACACAACAGATATTTTTATCAACAAAAAAAACTACAGAAGATCGACAGGGTAAGAAAGTCACAAAAATCTTTTTTTTTTGTTGTTTAAAAAAGTAACAAACCTTCCTCTTAAAAAGTACATAAGCACATAGCCCAAGGATTCAAGATCATCTCTCCTGCTTTGTTCTGAATATAGCATATCCATAAACAGTTTAGAGTGTGCAGCATGTCATTGTAATTTAACAAAAAATGGAGAATGATGTATGCAAAAGCAAGTTCATACATTATGTCCAGTAATAAGGCATTATAAGAGAAACTGGTCCTTGGTAGCAATTCAAAGAAATATTTACTCACCTACTCCAAGATGTGTATTGATACTAGCATATCGAGCAGTCCCTGTAAGATTTTTGTTTTCCCTGCAGAAAAGATCTCGATAGCTGATTAGACTCTAAGAGGTACAATGAATTTGTAACTAGTGTTTGGATATATTTAAAACTTTAGCTGTTGTTCACTCTTAGCATTTAATTTTTACTATTTTATACGATAGTGACCAATAGGATCACTTGCAAAAAGCTACCAAGTCAAACTACAACTGTTTGTCACCTTTAATAATAACAAAAATTACACACCTGTAAGGAATATGCCTGTGGGAAGTTGGATCTCGATACTTTTTGGCAAGCCCAAAGTCTATAACATATACCTGCAAAGGTGAAACAATTAGCCTAGGTTAACTTGTGAAAATAATCATTTGTATCAAATATCCTAATATTTATAGGTATACCATTCTTGGCATTTACAGTCAAATGCTGTTGTATAAAGTCTAGAGGGGTTTCCCAAATAAAAGACCTTATTATAGTTGATTCAAGATGCATGCACCCATTTAATAATTTTCCTTAGATTTTAGTATGCCAAAATGGGTTAAAGTACAGGATTTAACACCTTACAAACAGCTTACAAATATTTATTTACAGATGGGAAATACTAACTGCAGATGCACAATCAAAAACATTGATTATTTCAACTAGGGTTATGAACATCAAATTAAACATAAGGTATATTTAGTCTTTTGATGAAGTGCAACCATAGGAGAGTTATGATAAGGGGTTATATTAGGGTTCCTTAATTATAAATCCTCTATTCTAAGCCCAAGAACCAGTAACCATCATTTTTGGCCTCATGTGGCTCTTCATCCATATGAAAGGGTGTGTTGTCCCTACCATGGGTCAGTATACTGAGAGGGGGGGGTGAATCAGTATACTCACCGATTTCAACTTTTTACCTCAAATCACACTTCTCACTTATCTATGGAAGCAAAAAACACATAATATGAGAATAGGAACACATAACATAGTATTTATCTCGTGGAAACCCAACTAAAGTAAAAACCACGGTGTGTGAGTCGATCCTCACAAGCTTGCACTTTTCTGAAGTACACCTGGTCAAGAGCTTATCCCTGTTAGAAAATTACGACATTGCAAGGTGCCACCTTGTTAATGGATTTAGATAAGTCTTGCTAAAGTCTTGCAATCTTATTTCCACCCTCGACGAGATTTGATGTTGTGAAGATTAGTAAACAACAAAAAATGCTCTAACAATTTAGCTACTAAACTAAGTTTGATATAGATGCTTCTTCAGCTCTCTTGACCAATCTTGTGTGCTTGGCTTTCATAGCTTATGCACACGATACACCTTATGATGTTTGGCTTCACTCTCCTCTTCTCAGCGCAATCACTATTTGAAGATGACCTTTCTCTAATCACTCTCCTTCAATCTATGAGATTCCACTTGAGCTCGGCTTGAAGATGACCTTTACTCTTCCAACTTCATTTTCTTTTACTTGTCAAGTTATGGCATGTCTGTACATGAGACACGGGTGCCATGTGTTCTCGATGACTTGCTATTGTTGGAAATGACTTGAATTCTTTCAAGTATTTCTTGATCCATTCCCCCATCACCATTAAATGTGACATTGAGTGCACTCTTTACCCTCTACATGACCAGACAGTCAGGGGTTTCTTGCTTCATGTTGATCTTGCCGACCTCATTAATTCAACTCATTGTTCTGTTTGGTTGTCCGTTTGCTTTGCATTCTTCTGCTTATGCGGACTTCACTTATCATGTTTTGTCTAAGTGGATCACCATTTGTTATCACCTCTTCTAGGCTTCAACATCTTCTCGACTCAAATTACCCTTGTGAGTTAGAGTCACACATATGTATGTGTTGCCAATCAATGGCAAGACCTTTGATGGCTAAGTCTACCAATTTGTCTACCAGTCAGTCTTCAAGACACTTAGGTCAACAATCTCCCCATTTGGCATTAATTACAACACTTAGTCGTTTTAGCATTCTCTGTTTGTATGGGTTCTTTGCTTTCCTTCTTTCATTGTCTCCTCCTGAGATAATGCATTTCATTCTTTGATCATCTGTAGCTCCTTTGCTCCTCTCAACTTCTCCCCCTTTGACAACAATGCCAAAGGCGACCATCTTTTCTTGCCTATTGCTCTCTTGACTGCTCCCCCTATGGAGTAGTCCCTTGTTCTCATCAATCCAGTTTTAGCCTACTTTGTTACTTGATCATGGATTGATGCCTACCTGATCGGGCTTAGTTCAAGTTGGATAGGGGTTGACCCCTAACCTTTCTCTTAGATACTCGAAAGTATCCTTTTGAAGAGGCTTTGGAAAGATATCAACCAATTGCTCCTTAGTTGGTACATATTCCAGCCTGACCTCTTTTGCTTGCACTTGTTCCCTCAGAAAATGATATTTGATGGATATGTGTTGTCTTTAAGTGCATAACTAGTTTTTGGATATATTGATTGCACTAGTGTTATCACAGTTGATAACTACCGGTTCCTACATTTTCTTCTGAACTCCTTCAAGCAATTGTTTGATCCAAACAACCTGAGTGCAATTCATTACTATAGCAACATATTTTGCTTTTGTTGTTGACTGTGATATGCAGTTATGCTTCTTGCTGGTCTAGGCAACCAATCTTCTTCCAAGAAAGAATGCACCTCCAATTGTGCTCTTCCTTTCATCTATGTTTCCCGCCCAGTTAGCATTTGTGAAGACACTGAGTTCAAAATTACCTTTGCGAGGATACCATAGACCATATTCTTCAACACCCTTTAGATACTAAAGATTCTACATCTATCGGTTAGTCTTCAAGACACTTAGGTCAACTGGGTGTGCCTTAGAAAATATGGGAGAATCAAATAGAAGCAGAAAAATATTACAACAGATAATGTCATGCTTCATTGTACAAGTTTAATCTCCTAAGTTACAGGAAATCTCCTTCAACAACTCCTAAATATATTGAGTTGTTTTGAATATTTAATACATTCACACCACTTCTACAATAACCTATTTAACAAAATAACAAACCTACCATGTTGTTCTTTTATGCATCCGGTGATGCAATATTCCCAACAATGAGTTTGTAATCCATTAATCCTCTAGCCTAGGCTCAAGAGTTGATAACCATCCATCTTGGCATCATGTGGCTTGTATCATCCATATGAGAGGGTGTACCTAATGAGAGGTCCATAATCCATTAATTCTTTACCCTAGGCTCAAGAGCTAATAATCAACCCTCTTGGCATCATGTGGCTCTTGCCATCCATATGAGTGGCTATGCCTAGTGAGATGTCCAAACTCCAATCAATAGGTGTAGGAGCCAATAACCATCTCTCTTTCGCTTCATGTCACTCTTTCTATCCATATGAGGTGGTGTACCTAATGAGGTATTCATTATCCATTAATCCTCTTCCCTAGGCCCAAGAGCCAATAACCATCTCTCTTGGCCACATGTGGCTCTTGTCATCCATATGAGGGGGTGTACCTAGTGAGGTGTCCACAATTCATTGATACTCTACCCTAGGCCCCAGAGCTAATAATCATCGGTCTTGGCCTCATGTGGTTCTTGCCAGCTATTTCAGTGGGTGTACCTAGTGAGCAATCCTTGGGAGAATAAATTATTAATCTAACAATTCACAACAGAAATACAATGTTAGATATGTTAAGTGTTGAGATCATATGGATCGTTTTCTACAAATGTAATAACACTTCCATTGTCTTGGTGTGTTCCAAATGCGGATTGGAAGACATAAATATGAGAGGAGACATGTCTCTATGGTTAATCATCAGTAGATAATAATAATATATTAACAATAATATAAATAACCATATATATGAATATTTTTCTAAATGATGATTTACCACCAACAATGTATCTCATGATTGAATCAATCCAACTAAAGATACAAACTTAACACTTCCTCTTAGCTAGGAAGGATTGTTATAGAACACATTATGCTCTCAATAATATGAAGAGATATCATCTCAGTATGATATTTCTGGAATGGCATATTTAAGGATATCAACATATATCCATCAACTTAGATGTTATCTTTCAATATAATCCAAAGTATGTTTCAACAAGAAATATCAATCATATGATATTCATCATACTTATATTCTTTTGGTATGTGCACTGGCATCAAATCCTTGATGTCTACCAAAAGAATATGTTATATCCTAGTAGGATGAGTTATCTGATTTCTGACACTTCTGGACAACAACTTAATTAAGTCAATCAGATAACTAGTAATCAACATGTCATGAACTCTATCATGACAAGTATCATGATCTTCGGCACTCCGAGACAGCAAGTTAATGTAGTATGATCATGATATGTTCGTTATCATGACTACCAACCACTCTGGGACAGCAACTTAATAGGTCAAGCTATTGATAAGATTGTCACCTTACAATAGTAACCCTTCATATATATATATATATATATATATATATATATATATATATATCAATGAAAGATAGTCACCTTTCATGACATAATCCACATATGCAAAATAGTAACCACCATGAACCAAGTAAGAGGATGGAACAAGAGCTTTCATCTCAACTTCTCTCTCACAGAGAAGAAAGCATTACAAGGAATTTCACTTAGAACTTCTCCCTCATAGAGAAGATATCGTTCAGAAGGGATTGCACCTCAAAATTCTCCCTCTGAACAATGATCCTAGGAAGTCAAGTCCTGTAGTTACTCCCTTAGAGGCTCTCTTCACCCAAGGATGCCTATGAAACTCCCTCTAAATCTGATATCAATCTTCCAACTTTCTAGTGATAAGTCATTACTTCCTCATGATGTCCATAGGAGTAGGCCCATCAAAATCAAGTAGTCACACACATATATTTCTAGACCACCTCTGAGTATCAATCTTCTAAGCTCCTGTGTTGCCTTGAAGAAGTGTCAGCCTCACTCTTAATATAGAATAATACTCATCTCACATAGTCCTAATCATTGAGGATATTTTTCCTCCAAAAAAACTCATAGATCAAGTCCTGCACTAATGCCTTGGCAGCATACCTAATGCACCATTCTTCTCTTCTTGCAAGAGCATCCTTGGAGACCAAAGAATGGAACAAGAGTACATCAAGGCACATGACACTTATTATTCATACATATAAGCAAGAGACTATAATAAACAAATAAGTGTAATACTCAAAGATAATAAATCCTCATCTATACATCAACATTGTTGATATAAATGCTTCAATGAAGGTCCATATGCATCAAATCAGAAAATGCCTCCAATGGGAATGAAACATTGGTTGAGGTAATTATTCAGCCCCCCACAATGTAAAATTCCCACATACTTCATTTTATAGAATTATCAATCAATTTAAACCGTCAAATGGTCTAGTTCAATACCTTTGAAAAGAACATCACTTCCATTTATAGATGAGTATCCATAATTATATCCCTATGTTTATATTCCCTTAGCGGTGAAGCACATTGAAACACATATTTGTTCTATATTATTATTTGATGGAAATCCTCGTGACTGGCGTAATTTCTTTATGTCTAGTATAAAATATCATGCCAACATGACTTGAATGAATATAGTCTTGGCTCTTTCTTACATCCCCCCTCATCTTTCATAGCATACTCCTCTTAATCCTCTTCTTGATGGCACGTAGTTCTAACCTAATTCAAATCCATTGCTTTTAACCATCTCTTAATAACCAGCAGTCCAGATTCCTTACTAATTCTCCACAAACTCCACTAGTGTAGGGTGTGAACATACTGTGCATCGATTCCCAATGGTTATGAGTATCACTTGGTCATCTTATAATTATCACAAACATGATCTAAAGCTAATATCATAAAAGGGATTCCACTATAAACAGTATATCAGGTCTTATTTTACAATCAATGTTTCTTCCCCTTGGTCACAGGTTATTTTACAATCACCTTTATATGTCGCAACCATGTATTAAATCTGATCATTGTATTTAGCTCCACATATGCCCCTTCCTATCAAACAGTTACAACTCTCCTACATCCAATGGTTATATCCTTTTGTTCATAAGAGAGCAGACCTCTTTAATATTCTCTCACTGTTATTTCATTTCCTCACTGAATAGAATAATATATTTTCTTTTATATTTCTTCTTCCTTCTTATAATTCTGTTGCGTGTGTCAGACCAATAGACTTCATTGTATGCACTGATTGAATGACCTCAATCTCCTTATTTATATGGAATCTTTGAATGGTTACATTCATTTTGAATCAAAGAACATACCAATTCCTTAAAGGGATCATATCTGTTCATAACAACTATCATTGTTTAGTCTGTCACTACGCCTTTCTCTATCTTTAATCATATCTTTTACAGTATGACTTAGTGGTTATTCTCTCTTGTACCTATACAATATATCTCCCAACATATTGGTATTAATGACTAGTCACATACATTATCTTTATCTTTGCTGGTAATCTCCTTTCATCATATTGATACTAATCTCATCGATTTGGTCATATGTATCAATCTTTTTGCAAGTCTGATATCTACAATGCCTCTCTTGTACTTTGATTTGATCATTCGTTGTTTCATCCTGCTTAATCGACTGCTTGGAGTCTCGTTCTTCCATTGATGCCTTCTGACACCCACAAACTTCTGTAGTCCGTGAATCGTCTGTAATTTCCAACACTTATCGGCTTCAAATATTTCTACTGAGCTCGGACCTCTGACATTCAGCATTGTAACCAATGACAGTTGAAAATTTTTAGACTTAAGATTAGAAAGTCTTATTATTTTTATCGGGTTGCCAACACCTGATTCTTGAAAACTGTTAAAACATAAGTGCTCCTTCTGTCGTTACTGTCAATTCTTGGCATTCATTATGAAATCGAATCAATGGGCATATTTGGTGTGCGCATCTGTGACGATGCCTCCTTATCTTTTTTGTGATCTCTTATTTATGCAGGTAACACCATAAACAGCATTCTTCTTCTTTCCATCGCGGCCTGTTTGTTCATAGACATCTGACTATGATAATCATGCCTCCTCTATCTAAGAGCTAAAGGATAACACTCATATAATATACACCTCCTGTATACATGATATTCCCTCTGTTATCATTGGCTATCTCAGATTGCAGCAGATAGCATTTATTTATTATATAGCTGACTATAATTCCTTAGTTTGATGACTGTGTCAAAGACTATATGTGCACTGACTAATATCTGCTATCTATATTGCCAAGTCATTTCAATATCGATGATTGGCAGGACTGAATTTACCTCCTAACCCTGGTTCAATTCTTTTCCCTTTGACTTCCTTCATTGTTTTTTTTTCTCCTCCTCCCTTTTTTTTATTACAAAAGTTTTTCTCCTTATAAAATAAGTTGCTTCTTTACATTTGCAGTTTGGTTCCGAGTCTCTATGCTAATATAATTGATTCTCATTCTTGATGCTCTCTCTCATCTTGGTCCTCCCACGTGTATTTTAATACTTCCATGAAGAGAGGCGTCCCTTAGGGAGTTGCTGCTCCCTCAGCAAGGATCGTTCCTCTTCATGCTTCCCTCATTTCTGGACTGTAGTAACTATCTATCACATGCTGTGATAATGATCACTGTTTAGTATATTGTCGTTTCCATTGATATCACTGTCTCATTGAATGATTGTTGTTGTCTCTTATATTCTTCCATCCAGCTGGAGGGGTGTGTATTTTCCTTAAGGTTGCCACCCTTAGGATGAAGAGTGTCCTTTCTTAACCTAATCGCTGCCTTTCCAAACTAATCAATGCTTTTGATAAGGTTTGCGTCCCTTTGGATAGATCAGTCCCACTGCTTGATTGATGTATTCCCCTATTTATCTGACTAATCTTTATCCTGTATCTTTTGTAAGGTCTGATCTGATCTTGTTCCTTATATTTGGATATTTATGAGAAATACTGTCTTACACCTTCTTCCCCACTCATTAATTTGGTATCATTGCTTTTATGATTTATTGCTACTTATAACTGCTCTTATCTGTCCTGCTAATTGGGTCAATCCACTGCTGTTTGATGAATCTATTCTTTTTATCTGATTAATCCTCTCCCTATGTCCCACTGCTGATTGATTATCTTCTGCCCTCTATATCTTCCAATGTGAGAGTCACACCACTTCCTTGTGTCTGCCCCTTTGCAATAGTCACAACCTTTTGCAGTTACTACCCTTCAAAAGAATCGCAACCCTTCATCATGTCTGCCCTTTGAGTGACTCACAACCTTTCATAATAGCCACCCTTTGGAAGAGTCACAACTCTTCATCATTTCTGCCCTTCAAGAGAATCACAACCTTCCATAATTACCACCCTTTGGAACAGTCACAGCCCTCCATCATTTTTGCTCTTTGAGAGAATCTCAACTTTTCATAATTACCAACCTTTGGAAGAGTCACAACCCTTCATTATTTCCACCCTTTGAGAGAGTCACAACCTTCACAATGACTTCCCTTTGGAAGAGTCACATCCCTCTATCATTTCTTTCATTATTACCACCATTAGAAAGAGTCAAAACCCTTCTTCATTTCTGCCCTTCGAGAGAGACGCAACCTTTCATACTTACAACCATTTGAAAGAGTTAAACTGTTAAACCCATCATTGGTGATTCCCTTTACAAGTCACTTCCTTCTTTTCTTCTTGTTCTTTTCTTCTTCCGTAAATCCTTCTTTTATTCGTATGCTCCCTCTTTCTTCCTTCCTTCATATCCTTTTTCTAATAAACTCTCTCCTCCTATTTATAAATTATGTTGAGGGAGTCACAACTCTTCATTACATATCTCTTGACCTTTCATTAAACTTAATTATCTTGTAATAATATTTTATTTTATTTTATTATTTTTATTTATTTGATTTTATATTTTAATTTTATTATTAGTATCTATTAATTATTATTAAATCTGATTTCAGCAAGGGGACATTAAAGATTAAAGTTTTAAATATTATAAATATATTTATTTATTATCATATATTTTTTCTTAGATACCAATTCTCTGCTGCTGCTGCCAGATGCTGAAGCGGATGTGTTCGGATGCGTGGAGGCTTTTGAGTTCCACCCAAATGTGCCTCCACAAGCATCCACAAGCCCGGAATGAGCTTCCTAGGTGCATCAGGCAGCATCCGAGAGCAAGATCAGTTTGGCTTTTTCACTCACTCGTGATTTGGCTTACTCTTCTCTGAGAACAATATAGATTATTTGGCTGTCTGATAGTGTATTTGGCTGGCAAGATCTTATGCCTTCAATTTATTGTCGTAAGAGATATTTATTTATTTGATGTTGTGGTTTCCGTTTGATACAAAAACTTGGCTACTGATTTAAATCTCACTTCTAGATTTCCTCATTTTTCTGCAATTAGTAATGTCTATTCATATTGAAATCTTTTCTAGTCTAGTCAGTGATGATGCCTGCATCATGCTTCTCATTGAAATTATATATAGGTGATTATGTTTTCTACCAACAATGGCAACTGCTGCCTCTGTCAAATATTGTGCTATTTGTAGTGGGATGTCAACATTGGATACAGTCTTGATAACAAGTTGTATTCACGATACATTGTTTTATTGAAGGCTTTGTTTGTGTGTGTGTATATATAGACACATCCAAAGGCATCCGAAATTCAAAAAAAAATGCACATCTACGCATCCACATCACCATCAGCACTTAGTATTATTTTAATATTTAAGGTAGGAAATATTTGAGATGCCATTTGTCATCCACCACCAACACTAACGGTTTTAAGATTGCTAGTTGATGTCCCGAAAAAATCTAACTATACACCCTGCCAATACGGTATAACATGTACCATACAAACATATGAGAGAACAAATAAGAGTCTCTATACCAGAAGAAAATCCTCTAGAAAACTACAATGAAACTCCCAGTCTCAGCAGTACAGTCTGCAGCTCCATTCTACCTTCACACCTTTCACAGAGATTAGAATTTAAGTGCAAAGACTACCCTAAACAGAAACAAAAACCAATAAAAAAATTACTCGAGTAAAATTGACTACATTCTTAAGCAATTTTTTTTGGAAAAAAAAAATTATTTATTTTTTTCATTCTTAAGCACCTTAGAGGCCATCAAACTCAATCAAGCTAATTATAGTTTGTTCATTTACAGAAATCCACCTGCAAATTATTATTCTCCATATCAAAATGTTTCTCTCCATTTCAGGTCATGCTTATCAGATTTTACTTCATATGTTTGTTATTCTTTGATTTATGAGTTCCACTGTAAACTATCCATATGATACTAAATTTATAAGGACATATCAAGCCAATGTTTAAACAGACAAGAAGTTAAGAACAACTAAAAGTAAATCAGCATTTTAATATTGAGATCGATCAAATGCTATGCATCATTTTAACATGTAAAGACCTTGGGAGGGAAAGCAGGATTCTCATATATTAATTTAATCTCATTTGCAGTGAAAGAAGAAATGAGAATTCCAACATTTCATCTCACAAGAAGAATCATTGTCACGCCTTAAATTTGCAGTATTTGTCACCTGATTTGCTCTTCGACCAAGCCCCATAAGAAAATTGTCAGGCTTGATATCTCGATGAAGAAAACTTTTTGAATGCACAAATTCAACCCTGGTGATCTGTAAATGAAGATAGGAAAAGGAATTATTGTTATTGATTTCCACCAGTCATCTCAGTGTCCACACTAACCATATGGATAAGTTATGGCAAAGCACTAAGTGATATTTGGGAAAAAAAATTAAAATCAAACATTGCACTTATATTTCTCTCCCCCGTAAGATATTAACATGCAGCATGTGTATAGCTAAAGCAAGATAATCGTAGTAACTTAGTAAGTAGAAACACACCAGCTGTTCGGCAAGCATCAGAACAGTCTTCAATGTAAATTTCCGATTGCAGTAATTAAAGAGATCCTCTAGACTTGGTCCAAGTATATCTATGACCATTGCATTGTAGTCACCTTCAACACCAGACCATCTTATATTGGGAACTCCAGCTACAGCCACCATTTTGAACAAAGAAACATATAACACAAAATTAATCTCAATGGGTACAAACCAGTATTACAGAATGAAAACTAGTGCTAAACAATAGGTCTGATTGAATAGTTTTTATAAAGGAACAGCATTCCTACTTCCTCCTTGGAGAATCTTGTACAATTTGGATTCATAAAGCAATTGTGGATGCTTAGTTCTGGTACTTTCCTGTTAGACAGCAAGAAGGTTAGTCATTCAACATTTCTTATAGCATTAATTTAAATTTTAAACAACTGTAAATACATATCACTTTTCTTGAGACATTGACAAGATCAAAACTATTATATCTCATCCAATGCTCAACAAGTCAGAACAGTTTATAGTATTATTGTAGTTAAAATCCACAAGGAAGAGTCTTCAGTGATGGTGCTGGCTTCATGAAACATGCTAGAAAGATACTTGATCTGGATTTTGCTACTAAATGGGGTCAATACAAAGTTATGTATTTGTTTTGATCCATAGGATATTTGAGGGGAGATCCCCTCGAGAACTCAGCAGATCCTTGGGATCCTACATTTAGAAAAATGTCCAGCAGAGGCAAGTGTGAATTGTAGAGCATAAGCTAATGTTTAGACTATGTTAGAGGAGGCCATGTTCCTCCCTCAGAAACAGCTGTCCCCTTCCCCATAGACATTTCCAGTACGTCAGGACAGCAGGGTACATCCTTTCCCCATCCCCAATCTCTGCAAAAATTTGCACCATGTCCCTGAGAAGCCAGTGAATCAAGGAGAATACTGTTGAATGATTGTTTTTCCTAAAATGTTTGATGATGTATAAGCATCCCCAATGGCCATAAAAAGAATAAAATGAGGTGGAGGCACTCACGAGCCCTCCCACACCCTTCATGCAACCCTAACTAAACTAAAACATAAACCCCATGTCCAAAACTGTTCCTGTGATTTGAGTTTTTTCACCCAGCTTGAGGAAGACAAAGCAAAGAAGGCTAAAAAAAGAAAGAGGAAGAAGCTTCGCAGTCATTCTCACATTGAATTTCATTTTATTTATTGCAAACTGTGCCATCAACATGACTTTTTTAGTGTGTTTTCATCTTTTTTAGTTTTGTCAAAAACTTCCAAAGTCTTTTATTTCGAACTTTGCTATTTACTGTCAAGCAGACAAAACCACCGTCCTACAGCAGCCTGTCACACACTACTGTGCAGGTAAAATAAGCAGCAGTGTCGAGTGTGACATGAAGAGGACAGGAGTGAATTTCAACATAAATCCAAGTTAAAATAAAATTAAAACAGAGTGCTGGGTTTCTAAAAACCCTAGTGAAAAAAAACCATTTACATGCCTTTCATCCTCTTTCTAGAATCGTGTTACTGTTTTGGGCAATAATCAATACAAAAATAAAGAATCCTGCAACCGTTAGATGTGGGATGTTTAGTGATCACTAGAATTAGAGTAGTGTTAAGTACCATTTATTAAACTGCAGTATACATGGGGAAGGTTTGTGTAGAAATATAGTTGAAAGTTGAAACATACAATCAAAATGCCAATGTTGGCTGGAGAGACGAGGCAAAAACTAGTAGATATGTTTCCATGTCATCTACTCAATAGCATTCCAAAGCATCAAAAGTTGCTAGTACAGAAGAGGTTATGATAGAGAATTGAGGAAAACACTTCTATAACAGGTGAGGAAAATACAATGGTGGGTATTGAATTTCCAAAAACATGAGGATGTCACAAATTTAGTAGCCAAATATTTGTATGCACATGTCATCACATTTCACATGGCATGCTCTCCTTATTTCAAAGAGGCATTGAAAAAAAAGAACAATTATACCCTTTTATGCAGCCCCTGAAGAACATAGATTGAGTACCTCCCTTTTCAAAAAAGAAAAATATTCAAAGGTGAATGCACAGATAGAGGACATAAGACAAATGCGGATTGACTATTAAGGCATATTGTTCCATTGTCATGGGTTGGTGGATTAATATTTGACAACATCAGCTACTCATTAATATTAGTATTACATATTGTGTTGGTTCATAATTTCTTAAAGCTGATGATTACTCTGGCAAACATAAGGATTTTGATTACCAACTTGGCCTTTCAAAAGACACAATAAAGAAAGTTGGGGTCTCTAACGTTGTGTGCATTGTGAAAAATTCAGCTCGCGATTGTGTGGTAGTTGTTTTGATGGTTGAGAGTGCTTATAAACACATTTTGAACTGCATGTTGTGTGCATGCTTTGAAGTTTTGAACAAAGCTTTGGAAAAAAAAGATTGTGTTAAGAGAAAGTCAGTGAAGCTATATATATATTTAAACATGAGCACCACATTATCACTTGCATTATTCTAGTCATTTCCAAAGGATGTTTTTTCAAACCAATTAAAACTAGATACGGTAGCCATTTCATTTTGTTAGAGAACATCAAAGGTGCAAAGGGCCCTACAAGCTATGGTGGTTTGTAACTTTGTGGTAAGTGGAAAGGGTGGGCCAAATCAAAAAAGCCAAAATAAGGGTCCAAAATGAGTGTTTACGATAAAGAAAGTTGGGCGTTCTAATGTTGTGCAAGTTGTGACAAATGCTGCTTGGGTTTGTAAGTTAATTTTTTTGACGGTTGAGAGTTCTTATTGTTACCCGTCTAAAAGCACCATGTATTTTTGCTCAATATTTTCAATGACTCCCTTCCCAGTCCAGGTTTTGAACTTTGAACCTTGAACTCAATTGAGTTCAATGTTCAAATTCACTAGTTTCTGTTTCTGTTGGGCCTATAATGTAAACCTTTTCCGTACCCTTGAACTTTGAACTCTGAACTAATTGAGTTCAAAGTTCAAAGTTCAACCAGCTTGTCCAAATGATAGTCGGGCCCGGTGTTGACATAAAGTCCATTGAATTTCGGGCGCGATTTGAAACTTTACTTTGAATAGCCACTCCTTTCAAACTTCATATTCGTCACTCATTTCTTTTTGATGAAGTTAATGATGGTTTTGTACGCCTAAATTTCTATATTCGTGGCTTTGAACTTGAATCTGAACTTCTAAATAGTTCAAGATTCAGTTCACGAGCCCAAAACATTCAAGAAGTCTAGCAAGTGGTAGTATAGAGATGCATCAGAATCCTTCTAAAAAGGCTGAAGTGACACCTTGTAATAAATGATTGATATGAAGTGTGGTAGAAAGATTTGTTACATGCGAAGGCAAATACTCTCATCAATGAATTTAGTGCTCCTATCAAATCGTTACTTTCCATATCAAGTCATAATGCGAGTATCCGTTTAAAGGCTTTTCTACGTTGCTTTCCTTTTCATTATGATATCAGCAATAAGGTAAAAGCTCACCCTTGTATGGAGTCGCAGGCGGTCTGCAACAGGATTGTTCATGGAAGTACATTATTGTTTCTCCTACACGGTGAGTTTCTTTTATCTTCCTCAATGGTTACTGTTACTTCTTTCACTTAAGTGAGTAACTCTGTTAACCACCTCCATTTCCAATTGTTCTTAACTGCTTTTGAAAAGGATTGTTGAGTCTTGTTTTCATGGCTAGCTCTCGTCCTAAGTTACCAAAAGAAAAGCATGTCTCTTCCCTTATATGCTTCTTGCCTGCATTAAAGGATACCTTCCTTGCTGATGAAGACATGAACAAGTTGTTGTCTAGGTTCTCTAAGCCAAATCCTGGTTCCATTACTAAAAAGATAGCCAAAGTGGATTGCTACAAGCTGTTGGTTTCCCAGAGTTAGTTCTATACTTGGAACCAGTTTTAGAATGTAGAAATAGATACGATGTCACCCAGAGATGCATAAGAACGTACCTTGGAGAGGTTCTAAACAATATAAATAGGGTCACAATCATGGATTCCCTAAGGATCCCACCACATGAGGAATATGAAGCCTGGATGATTGGTCTCTCCGACATTAAATTTTCAACAAACCCCAACACATTCAATAATGCTATTGCCAAGAACTGGTTGCTCAAACCAAAGAAAGGGGGTTCCTGCATTCCTCACCCGTGACAAGAGAACACATGATTCCTAATATCAAAGATGTGATTACTCTCCTGAACAGGGTTAAAGGAAATTAACATGTCTTTCACTAGTAGAAATAGATGTATTTCTTTGTCCAAACCATCCTGAGTGATAAGAACAAATGCATTGACTGGGCCAAAATCATAGCTGATAGGTTGCACGAAGAGCTTTCTCAAGCGTCGGGAGTATCTGGCTTCTACATGAGTTCATACCTGTTTTATGTCCCGACATGCTACAAAGAATGGGTCAAACTTCCTCATACCAGTTGGGTGAACAACATGCCTATTTATGAATATTTCCCCTATTTGCAAAAAGAGAAGAATAGAGATGAATTTAAGAGAGTACAAGATACATTCCTCGCTAAGCTGGTTTTTGAGTTACAAGGGAAGGAACAGAGGAGGTTAACAGAAGAGGCAGCACAATTCGTATCGATCTATGGCAGTTTCTTCACCCAATTGTCTAAGTTTACCTACCTCTGAGTCGGCAAGTATGAAGGAAAACCACTAAAACTGCCAAGTCATTGCCTAGACAGATATGTTTTGATGGAAGTCTGCAAGCAAGTAGCTAAAATCAACAGAAGCTGCAAGATTCAAAGAGGCTCTGGTTCTACATTCCCTATAGAACTTGGCCACTGTAGATGCAAAACTATACAAGATACCTTTGATCTCAAACCTGAACTGAATTTGATGAACCTAGAGGCTCATACTATCCGCCTTGACTTTGATGACAAAGACTTTGCTCAGCCCCTATTTGAACTATGACCAGAGTTCTCACATGTCCCTCACTTAGAAGACTAGACCGATTGTGATGATGATTATGAAGTCAGAAAGAGGTGGTCTCTAGATTGACCCTGAAACAGATAAAAGAATTTAAACTGCAAATGAATATGAAAGGGGTAAAGGAGAACAAAGGTGAAGGAATTGTTGATCCTTTTTATATTAAACAAGTTGAAGCTTTTCCTCTGCCAGAAATAAATTGGGATTCACCTGAAGAAGATGACCTACAATCCAGGACTAACCCAATCATAGTGAGAACTAAAAATTGGTTAAAAGAAAAAAGGCAATCAAAAACGAAAAATGCAGAGCAAGCCTCACAAGAAGCCCTCATCAGCTCAAGCTCACTTCCGCCTATTCATGATACTGATAAAGATGTCATCTTTTCCTCTACAGGTATTTTGAACCTTGAAGTTGAAGTTCCACCCAAGGTTCAAAGTTCAATTCAACACACAAGGACGGGAAGGCGGACTCTTTCCCACACCAAAATGGAGAAAGCCCAAAAGGTTGTCTTGAAGGATACCAATATAGATCTGATTGAGATAGAAGCCGTGATTGAAACTTCAAAAGGAAGAACTCAAGAAGCCATGGATCAGAATAATAAGCCGACAGAAGGTGACACTAATGCCCCACGTTCAACAATCACTAGTTATGCTTCCCTTGCCTTGCAAACCCCTCCATCCAAAGGTACCTCCTCAACACCAAATTGGTTCGATGTGTCGATGAACAAGAAAAGGAGCTTGGTACTCGTAAGCATTTCAGTCGAGGACATGGTTGGCAAATGTCTGGGAAAGTCGGCCAAAATCAAAAACCCAAAAATAGAGACTATACCCGATGTTGATGAACAAAAAGGGGATTGGGTGGCTGATGTATTAAAACCGTTCGAAGACAAAAATCTCGAGGACATCACTCCTCAAGACTACACGGTGGAAAAAGGAGTTCTCAGACCAGCCTCCAGAGCCGTAGATATGAAGATCTCAGATGCGGGACATGCGAGGGTCACCAATCGTATCTAGAAGGATTGGAAAGAGAAGAAGGAACTGAAATAATCCATCCGCATGCTAATAGAATACATCCTTAATCTACAAAATGTAGAGTCTGAATGCCAGCCCCAAGCTATTTCCTTGATTGATGTGACTTCCCCAGCAAACCAACAAATCATAGATCAAATAAAAAGGGATAGGTAAGTCTCTAAAGCTTTTGATGAATGGCTTGAGTCAATAGTTTCTCGCAAAGTCAGCTACATAGCTCACTTGGTTGAGACAAAGGTAAAGTCTGAACAGATGATGGCTGATCTAGAAGCAAAGCCAAACGCATGGGCTGAGGAAAAGGAGAGATGGGAGGATGTCGTGGCTCACATCACAGAAGTTCAGGAGTATGGAGCAGATAAATTTCTGGCTGAAAAGCAGAATTCCGAAATTGATGCGGAATTCTTGTACGTCTCCAGAACTAACCTGGAATGGAGAAATATGGTCATTGAACAATGCCTGGAAGAGTGTTCACAATTAGTCAAAGAACTCAATTGCCTAAAGGAGATCCTACATAATGACATAAAATGTATCAATGTTGAGATCTTAGGTAATAAAGACCAGTCTAGTAAAGACTTAAAGGAGATAGAAATTGAGTACCAGGACAAGCTACGAGCCCTCAAAGACACTAAGGAGGTTTCTGCTACTAGCTTAGCAGTCGTCACTTGAACAGATTCCATGATCATAATCAGTGATGGTCTAATGATACAGATTAAGAAGATGGAGCACACCCATCAAGTCATCACCATCTGGCAGTTGAGGATAGAGCAACTAGGAGTTCCGCAATAGAAAGAAATTGTGGATTTCGAAGTCGCCTACAATGACTGGAAAACCACAGGTGGCAATGCGACTTTAGAGCAAGGGCAGCTAGGAAATCTAGTTAATATTTCAGCTACTTAGCTTGGAACTAAGGCTTCGGCCATTTAGTCTTTCAATTCCTAAGTTAGTTGTTTTAGGGTTCTAAGCTTAGTATTATCAACTCCGATTGGAATTAGTTTTATAACTATTTTATAAGCCTTGCACGGCTATATATTGTAAGACTTTAAATGTTTTTGGTATTGAAACTTTGGTAATTCTGCAAAAGTAACTTAAGTTGTTAAAGCAAGTTCAAACTGGACCATTTTTGTTATGCTATTTACATGAACAAGGAATAGAAACAGGAATCCGTTGATACTGGTTATATGTTGCTGGTCATTTGCGATTATATGTTTTAGCAATTTGGATTCGTTTCATATGGAATGTTTTCATGATCATGATTCATTATGATATGCTTTGTTCTGTGAAAAGTTTTTGATTATATTTTTCACGAATCAATCATCTTTATTTCAGTTATTCTCTGATACTTATTAAGTCTTTAGGCTTATTTTGAATCAATATTATCCTTGCAATACTTTTGCCTAAGAGATGGAAAAATATTTCCAAAAGCCTTAGTTCCTTCTGGTTAAAAGATTTTGATTGATAAATTCTTTTGAAATAAAGGAAATCAATGTTTGTCATTTAAGGAGGGAGCTGTGCCTCAAAACAGAGATAGTTCAGTCAAAGGAACTCAATTGTTGTGGAAGTTTTCTTTGTTCATTAACTTGTATTACAGAAAGGAAAAACTGTTCACTAACACTTATAAACACATATTTTAAACTCATTGTCATGTAAATACTTTAAACAGTACTTTGAAAAGACAAAAAAAAAAAGATTGTGTAGAACAGTCACCAAAACTAAAGGCATATAAATATTCATAGGAGACCACCACACATCACTTGCACTATTCCAGTCATTTTTGAAGGAATTCTTTTCAAACCAATTGAGACTAGAAATACTAGCTATTTTGTTTTCTTGCATAGATTATCAAAGACGCAGAGGGCCCTGCAACCAATGGTGTTTTGTGGTAAGTGGAAAAGTCGGTAAAATTAAAGTCAAAATAAGTTTGATTGGTAATGGTTCCAAAGGGATTGGCTTGCTGTTCCTACATGTGTACAAGATTCCATTTGCTTCCAAGGACGTCATAATGGAAGATTTTGCAAAAGAGCCAAATCTCTTGGTTTCTGTTCTTTTGTGATTTTCATTTACAAACAAGCTCTCTTGGATAGTTTTGAACTTCTAGTTCATTTTCATTCTTCTATGAATCTTGCACATGGTGTGTGTGTGTGTGTGTGTGTGTGGAACAAGTTCATTGTTTTCATTTGTTTTGTGTTGTTTACCAAACTTGTTACCATCTGGATTCGAATGGCAGCAAATTCTAACTCAATATCCAATCGTGCTTCAAAATATAACCAAATTCTTCCCTTTGCAAGTATGTTGAAAGGATACATACGATTCCAAGTGGTGGCAATTATGTTTGAATTCGCAATAGATTTGATGTCAAGTATTCAAGCTTATGCAATTGATCAAAAGCCCATTTATGTAGCATTTGTAAACAAGGAAGAAAAGCTTGCTTGAGCAAGAATGATGTCTACATTTCAACAGAGAAAGGTATAGCATTTATCAGTTAGTACAAGAAACTGGTTCAAGCAGCAACCCATACATCAAATCATCCTTTGGCAATGGAAGGATCTTGAGAAATGACCCCCCAACACCACCACCGCCCATGACCCCCAAATCTATGGTAGAGAGAAGCCCATTTTTGGCCACGCCTAAGGAAAAACTCATAGTTATTACACACAGGAGGCCAAATGGATCGTTGGAAATGGCTTTCATTGTGGTGTCCTTCACAGCAAATGATGAAAAATGTTAACAAATCCTAGAAAAAGTACTATGGCCCAGTTTTGAAGTGGTGGATAGCACCTCATTGGAAAAGAAGATGAAGGTTGTAGAGGATTCACTAAAACGCATTAGGGATGTTTAGGTCAAACAAATGGTGTCAATTGTCTATGATAGAGAAGGATGCAAAAACCGCTAACAATCAATGTTCTTGCATTGTACCCTAAAGAGGCAATGTTTTTGAGGGCAGTGAAACGTGAAAGGTGAATGATGACACATTTATTGCTAGCATCTTCATGACAACTGTTGAGGAAGTGATCTGATAGAATTCTTGCCTATAATGATTGGTTCCTATATGATCTGCTTTGCTCAAAATATATACCATGCCTCACTACATTGAACAAGGCAATTTTTGGAGATACTTTTGTACCTAAAACTCATATAGGAGATGAACCAACCAATGTTTGTGAAGCTATTCACGTTACAAAATTGACAGACACTATTTTTGAGGAAGAATCATCATATCCATGTAGTTCTTTGGAGGAAGAAAATACTATAGAGACAAAAGTCAAGGAAGAGATGAATGGTGGAGGGAGACAATAATACAAAATTTACCATTTTTCTATAGAATCCTAACTTGATTCTAAACAGATCTCTATAATCTCTTCAAATGTAAATATTCTTCTTTCAATCATAAAGAGATCATCAAGAGGTAGTAAGTTGGCTTGAGTCTCAATTTTTGGATCTAAAGATCTTTGATCTTGAGAAGGTGAAAGCTCTTAGTGAGGAAGGTGAAAGCTTTCTCGGCTGTTATTTCACAGTTGGTTTTGGATAATTAGAAGATGCTTTTCCTTACTTTTTCTGGACAGAACATGTGAAGTGTTGTATTTTCCATCGAAGGTAACAAAACACGTACTGCAAATAAGTCTAAGGTGACATTTTTCTAAAGTTTTTCAAGTATTCTGGGCAAAGATCTCACAAGTGTGGTAAATAAATCCTACAAGTCTGGTAAAGTGCTTCAATGTTTTAAAAGTACTTTCTTTGACTTTGTTTCTAAGAAAATTAACCCAATCACCTTTTCTAATAATCAGTCAATTGCTCTTCACCTTTTCTAATAATCAGCCAATTGCTCTATGCAGATTTGTGAATAAGATTATTACTAGAACTTTGACTGACCATCTGAAAGTCTTATTTCAAGAGACTGTTTCTCCTAAAAGGGATAGTTTTTTAAGGAAACAAATTTTTGATAATACTGTTCCAACTAATAATATTATTCTTTCAATTCTAGTAAGGACACGAGAAATGTCATTAAGTTTGGCATAGTGAAGGCTTATGACAAAGTCAACTGGTGGGTTGTCTTCAATCTTAGATGTAGTTGGAGTTGAAGAATATAGCTGTGAGAGAGTTATTCAAACATCTGATTATTTGTCGCCAGCCTCTAATCAGATATCTGTTACATATGAACTTTGTTTGGTCTTCTTCTAGGCTGGTTATGCTGTGACCATGCCATTCCAGTTCATGGTTCTTGCATTGCTCTATCTTCATCCTGTTGTCTTCATGTTCGTGTTTCATCATATTTGTAACACACTTGGCATTCTTCCTATGCTGGCATGGCACCATGCGAGAATCTTTGGTATCACTGACAGACTATTACATTCATAATGTTTCATTTATCATAAGTCGACCAGTTAAGGGTGGAAGCCATCGGTTATTTCTTTTTGTTTGTCATTTCTTTTATGAAGGCATCCATTCATGTTATTATCATAGCCGAGTATGCGTCTTAATGTGGTCGTTTGGTATTCTTAAGACTTCTTTGACATTGCTCTCATATTCAGAGGAATACATATTCAGATTGCTCACGAGATTTTGGTGCTGCTTGAGTATTATCATTGGGTGTTGCCTGAGTATAAGAGTATTACATATGGATGATTATGATTCTGCATCACAAGTCCTGAGATGATTGCACTAAGTGTATATGTGCAGAGACTCATTTATTTTGTGTTATTTATTATATACGATCTGGATTTGATCATTGTGCTGTCTACGTGAATTTTTTTTTTTTACATTTGTAATCAGTTATCTTAGTAGCCTGCAAGACTGTGAGACATTTGGTAAGATAAATGGCAGGCTTACTGACTCTCTGGTGCAAAACATCATTCATAAGCAAGTATTATGTAATGTCTTTGAGATCTGAATAAAGGCATCATTTTTGGATGTGGCTAGGTTTTTCCCTCGACTATGAGGGTTTTCCCAGGGTAAATCTGTGTCTGATTTTCTTGTGCCTTGATGTTAAAGATTCTGATTATTGTGTTATGATATTCTGGTTCGAAAACTTAACATGGTATCAAAGCCAAGCTTAAGGAAATGATGTGAACCAAAATAGGTCATTTGGATTCTAGAAGAATCATGATGTCTCATGGGTGTTGAATACGTTGGTCAATGATTCATTGTGGACGTAACAGTTTCAGCTATTGAGGCTTCTCATGCAATCTTTTGTACTCGATCTTTTTATTTATGTTATGTGTACTCGATCTATTGAGTCTTAGGGTGATTGAATAGAATTAAGATCTGTGTACTTGATCTTTTTATTTATGTTATGTGTATTGTAGGAAGAGATAGCAATCAAATTTCAATCCAGTACATCACCCTTTCAGCATAATACTTTCATGCAATCCTTCCAATTTTTCCTCAAAAGTAGTTTACGTGCATCTTGATTGTAAGGAAGTCGACCTTCTCCAGAGATTCAGCCTCAAAGCACAAGCCTCACACTTGGAGGTTGTTTCCATGTTACACAAGGTTGCTTGAGGGTCATACCTCAAGCGTGGGTGCAAACTTTTGTGTCAACAGTTCCAATCAAAGATATTATAGGTGAGAAAGTGGTTTCTCCAATTAAGCCTGATAATTTTGATCTTGGAGAAAATAGGAATGGCTTTGAAGCAAGCTTTTTGTAGAATGGAGGTTTCCAGCCTCTAAGGGTGAAATGGTGTCTAGCAAAGAGCGAACACAGGCTCATGCTTGTCATAATTTGGATAGTGCACGAGGATGTCAACAATCTCTCTAATCATGCTTTGATCTACAAATCAATGGGGACTATGATTTCTCTTCCCTTTTAGAAATAGTCAGCTCCCTCGTACTAGAAACCCAAAGAGAGATGGAAATGATGTTGATCGTTAATACTTACTTTTTGGCAGTCTTTTCGTGCATTTTTTATAGAATTAAGACCTTTGAAGGAGGGCCTTACTTTTATGATCAAGTGGTATTATTCATTAATCATGGCATATAAGTTTTAACCCAACGGAGAAGCTACCATAAAGAGCCCCAATTTGGGTATGGTAGTTGTGGTTTTCACTAGAATTATGGAGGAATGACATTTTCCATCCAGTATTTAGGTGTGGCTTTTGTGGTTCCCACTAGACTTCTAAAGGAAAACCAAAGAGCCCATCAACACAAACAATGGAGAAATAAGTAATTACTTATGCTTGTGTGTGCATTAAGATTGATTTGAGCAAGTCTTTGCCAGAATCTATGGAAATTCAGTTGTGTGACATTGCTTGGATCCAATAACTAGATTATGAAACCCTTCCATTTCATTATTAGATACGTCATGAATATGGATATTTGCAGTGAATGTGTTCCACTTCTAATAGTGCATAGTCCACTACTAAGGATGATGCAGTGCAAGGCAGAAGTATCTCCAAAGGAGATGTCCTAGCCCCTAACAATATAACCACACAGCGAAAACACAATAGCAAGAAGCAACAATGCAAGCTCTGATACCAAATTACAATAATTTATTCATAAAATATAACTGATTTCATGCAATATGCCCGACTATAAGGCCTTTCAGGTTAGGGCCAAATACAAACAGCAATTACAAAATCAATTCAACAAGATCCAACTTACAAAACCAATCTCAGCTAGTACAGATACACAACTGGATAAGAACACCAAAAAGAATCCACACTTGTACCCTCAGGTCCACCAAAAGATCCTCTAGTTCCTAAGCTGTAGCTCTAGCTCTTCAAATTCGCATCTATCCCTCATTCCATCCCCAACTGAATATAATGACTAACGACTCCACAAGACCCCTACTTATACCAATCTAAGCCACAAGTCGGCCTAGAATGCTAAAAACAAAATAAACCTAACATTAAATACTTGAAGAGCCACAAGTCAGCCTCCAACAGAAATTAAATGTCTAAAAATCAATATCCAAGCAAAATCGTGATATCTCATATCTCCGATTGAATTAGAACTCGTGCTTCCAACCGAAGGTAGAACTTTAGGCCCTCTAAAAGCCCTAAAATACACAAAGGCTGATTCATTAAGGATATCTGCGCATCCATCCCGAAAGTCATGCACAAAAACCTGTCGTGCAAACTGCCAGAAATCGATACTTCAGGAGAATTGCCATATCTCCCAACTTATAATGAATTAGGACTTGTGCCTTTGACAAAAGGAAGTACTCTAGGCCCTCTTCAATCCCTGAAATGCACATCCTCTCATTCATTGCGCAAAATTAGTTACACAGTCTGCAACAGGCACCCAGAAACCAGAAAACGCAGCTCCAACAGCAAGTAAAAACGGCTCAAACTTCAACTCAATCCATCCAATCTCTATGCAATCATGAGGAAAGGTTCCCCAATGTGTCTCCAACACATCCCTAACCATTAAAGGCATAACTCCACCAAAATCCAAGCTCGATGCTCCTCAACACTTAACCAAAATCCCTCCAAACATGCAGGATTGCAAGCAAGCCTAGGATGCTCCTGCATCAAAGGAACCCTCTCAGCCTCTACCTACAAGATGAGGGGAAGGCTCTAATATTGGAAGATAAGGAGGGCTTTACTATGGTTGAGCCCCGAGGAGAGGGTAGAAGTCAGGAAAGAGCTCTTAAGGATATACAATCTGAAAAATGTTCAACAAATTTGACACCCTTGAAAAATTAGACCATTTTGGAGCGGCCCTAGAAGGTTTAGCTTCAAGTAGCGAACCTATGAGCACAGACCTAAGAGCTGGCGAGAAAGACATCATCCATCCTAAGGGCCCTACAATAGGGAGTTGTGTTTCAAATGGCTTTAAACATCATCATTATGACTGCTAATGAATTGGGTGTAGAGGGTTGAAAGGAAAAAAGGGAAAATCCAAGTGGAGGCAGCTATGAGGTTGTATTGGAGGACCCTCAGGAAGTTGGCAAACGCAAAAGGTACCCAGTCTACTTTGTAGTTACTCCAAAAAAGCATCAAGAAGGGAGTTTCTGATAAGCCCATTAGGGTCGGCCTATAGAAGGATCAACAAAAAGAGAAACTGATTGGCAAGACTTTGGTTGAGTTTGGATAAGTGTAACCCATTGATTCACACTTCTCTCCTTCTCAAAAATGATTGTATTAGGCATGAATAGCATCCCTCGACAAAAGGCTAGCTGAGATTTGATTCATAGTCATTCTCTGGTTATTGTTTTAATCTAGGAGACAAAGATGCCTGTTGAGGGCGTGATCAGCTTGGCTCCTAAAAGTTGATCTAGATATCAGTGCTAGTGCATTTGAGATCATGGCAACTTTGGAAATTTGTACTTGTATCATGGATTTCTAGTAGATCCTCTTCATCTATAGTAGCCTCAAGTCTAGAATCAAGTGAAGTTATTATGCTTTCTAATGAAGTTATTCTGCTTTCTAATGTGTATGCTCCAACTGATCTTCCAAGTCAGTCTTTTCTTTGGTCTCACATTGAGATGGTTAACTCCCTTGCTCCTTATCTCCCTTGGATTATGGCTGGGGACTTTAATGTTGGTTTAATTATGGATTAAAAAAGGGAAGGTCTTGACAAGCTTAATCAATCCTCTACACCCTTGACGGACAATCTAGATGGGCCAAATTTGGTGGATATGAGACCTTCTAATGGAGTCTTTACCTGGAATAAGGCAGTGGGGAGGTGATGCTATTTCTGAGAGGTTGGACAAGTTTCTAGTTTCTAATTTTTAGATCGGATACAGGTAAAACAAAAATTTGGAGATCCTTGACTAGAAGGGATGGGATCATTGGCCAATCAAATTTCCTACTAATTTCTTCGGAGCATCCAAAGATCCTTCTTTCAAATCTCAACACATGTGACTTCAAGACTCTTCATTGTCTGATTTTGTCACAAACTGGTGGGCCCAAGGGAAGCCTATATTTGGGACTGCAATGTACTATTCTTTCAATAGACTACAATTTGTCAAATATAAGTTGAAGAAGTGGAGCAAGCAATTATTTCATGACCAAAGAGGTTGCCAACTCTCATTCGGATGTTATTACCCATCAAATTAGAGAATGTGGTTTAATAGAAGATTTGTTCAAAGTAGAGGCAGCTGCTGTTGAAGAGCTGGATGAATAGGAGTTGCAGGAGGAGACTTTTGGAAGCAAAAGTCTCACATTGACTGGTTGAAGGTTGGAGATAAAAACAATTACATTGTCCCATTACTCTGTGAAGGAAAGGATGCCAGGGAACCTCATTACTTCTCTTAGGTCCTCGGATGGAAATCAGCTCTTATCTTACAAGATGATTTCAATACTATTGAGACTATTTACTAAGGATACTCCTCTGGCTTCGGAGGAAGAGAATCTTATTCTGACTTGTATTCCCCTGTTAATCAGTGATGAAATGAATGATTCTCTCAATAAAATTGTTACTTTGGAGGAGTTGAAAGAGATCAAGTTTCAAATGAAGAAATGGAAAGCTCCTGGCCCAGATAGTTTTCCAATAGAATTTTTGCAGGACTTTTGGGATATTTTCAAGTGAGATCTTCTTGAATTAGTTCTGGAATCTCAAAGGAATAAACATGCTATTGAATGCTACTTTCTTAGCTCTTCTTCCAAAAGGGGAAGAAGCAGATTCTTTGGATCTCTTTCATTCCATAGCCTTGTGCAATGTTGTCGATAAGATCATTACTAAGCTGACTGTTGAAAGATTTGAGCATGGCTTGTTCTTTAATTTTAGAAGAGCAAGGGGGATTCATTGCTGAAAGGTAAATTTTGGATGGGACTGTGGTGGCTATTTAGGCTATTCATTCTATGGCTACAACCAAAGAAAAGGTTATGTTTATTAAGTTTGACATGGCTAAGGCTTATGATCAAGTCAATTGGTCCTTTCTTAACAAAATTTTGAAGCTTTTGGGTTTAGCAGTGAGTTATGAGTAGTGTTACTTCTCCTTTATGTTATTATTAACAATGACCTTTTGGAGCTTTTCAATTCTTCTAGGGGCGTTCGCCAATGGGACCCTTTATCTACGTACTTAATGGCTGAATTGGGGTGCCATTGTAACCCCTCACTTGTACTTAAAGTTTGTGGATGATACAACACTAATGGGATTACCTAGAGTTAATGAGGCTATCAATTTTAGGAGATTGCTAGATATTTATTTGGCAGCCTCTGGGTAAAGGACTCATAGGGTGAAGGACTTGTAGATTGCTAGATAAGTCCTGCATTTTCTTCTCTAAAACTCATAGACCTAATAAACCAGGATTGCAGGGACTTTCAGATTTCAGATTGGGACCATACCTTCAGTGTACCTTGGGGCTCCTCTTGCCACAGGCTCTTTGCCTAGCAGATTTTGGCAAAAAGAAAATTGGAATAGTTCCAGAAGAAAGCAACTCGCTGGACCTATAGGCGGCTTCCTTCTGCTGGAAGGGTGACTCTTCTAAAGTCAGTAATTCAGGCTCTTTGTATAGAAATTTTGTTCAAGAGACTCCCTCTAGTTTCATTACAAAGTTTACTGCCCTTTCTCACCTGTTTTTATGGGCTGGCAATTTATCTTCTAAGAAATGGAGCTTGGTTAAGTAGGATTTGGTTTGCAGACCGAAACAAGACAGTGGTCTCAGTCTTCAACACACTAGATTGAATGAGCAAGCATTTGCAACTAAAATCTACTGGAGGTGGTGTCAGCATCAAGACCAAGATCAGTCTAGGACCTTGTCCTCTAAGTATTTAACCGCTGTTAAGAAGAAGAATATTTGTAACCTAGAGAAAAGGTTCTATAATTTGGACTACTCTCAAATGAGGGGCTAATATCATCAAGTGGGGTCTCTTCTAGATTTGCATTAGGTATTCGGAAGCTTTATTTTGGCTTGATTCACGGGATGGAGCACCTCCCATCATTTTTTGCTCCCACACTAGCAGGGTTTATGTTACATTTTTCAGGAGGCTAGCTAGAATATGCTGGAGGATAATAAGTCATTTGAGTATATGGGCCGGGTTAAAGTGTTTAGGTGGAAAGATCCACATGAATGGCCCCCTGGGAACTTAGAGCAGGACCACCAAGAGCTTGGTAAGACTCTTGCATGCAGAGATTGTAATTCTTTCAAGGGGAATATAATTTGGTCTAGAGTCTTGATCTGAAGGTAAATTTGCAGTTGCATTCGGTTATTAGGAGTTAGATAGACAAAAACTTGGGCAAATGGAAGTTCCCTGGTGGAAGCAAGTGTGGAGTAAGTTTGCTTGGCCAAAACGCAACTTCTTCATGTGGTTGGCCGTTCAAAATAGATGTCTCACCTGGCATAATTTAAAGAAGAAGGGTTTTCATGTCCTCCTATATGTACCTTGTGCAATAGCACTGAGGAATGATTTTCACATAATTTCTTCCAATGCCAAGGAAACTTGGCATTGTTGGTTGGGGATATGGAGGACAGCTTGTTTTCATGCTTATTCGTTGATTGAGTTCTGGATTCTTATTAGAAGTTTCCCACCCAAGAACCCTAATCTGTACATTTCCTTAAACGCAGGTCCTACTTTTATTATCTGGCAATTATGGCTGGAAAACGACACAAGAATCTTTCTCAAGAAGATGTTGAATCATCAAATATGGATGAGAATTATCAGTGCTTTACAGGAGACCTTGCTTGCAAACTGTGACTGGTCTGCTCAGGTTGACCCAGGAGATAAGGGAGTTATTTAGAGCTTGGGACTGAAGGAATGTTGTTTATGACCATATAAAGCCAATTTGGCTTGGAAGTCGAAGAGTAAGGTTCGATGGGATGGTCAACAATCTCCCCCACAGTTAGAGGATGCTACATATAAATAAATATAGTTCCTCTAGAAGTAATCCTCGACATGTTGGGATTAGTGGTGTTGGCAGGGATAATTCTGGAGTTATTCAATTCCTTTTTTGGGTTTACAAAGGGCCAAACGGCAACAATCTAATGGAAGCCTAAGCTATTCTTTTTGCTTTAGAAAGGGTTGTGCTCTTGGCTGGAGAGATATCATTTATGAATCTGAATAGCACATTGTAATTGATTTGTTGAACAGGAGGCAGGTGGAGGGAAAGATTTGGCAATTAGCTTTGATGATCAAACGGATTTTAAATTTGTCAATATCCTTAGTTACTGTTACATTTTTCACATCCCTCGGGTATGGAACAAGGTGGCAGACTCTCTAGTAAAAAGGACTTTTGATCAGATGAGGATATGGAATATTGAGCACTGGAGTTTTTTATCCCTAGAGTATTCTCAGATGTTAGAGGAACTTGTTATGAAGGGCATGAGAGTTTTCTTAGGGACTGAATCTTGATTGTTTGCTGTCTTTCTAGTTGTTTGGTGAGTTGTCTGAGCCACTAGGCTCTTCTTGCTTTGAAATGTTTTCTGGTGATTAATAAACCTGTATCTCTTCTCTGCCGGAAAGAATATCTGCTAAAGCAGGTTAACTCTTCCATTGGCGAGAAGTTAATAATGCAGAGCAACCAAAGCAGCTCAAAGGTCAAGATATTTACAAGATTCAACATATCAATAAATCCTAATATAAGATTCCCTGTATTAACAATGGGTTAATATGCAAATCATTATATCTAATCAGAAAATGCATGCACTGAAATGTGAAAATGGAAATATGGCCCAAATATATTCTCAATAAATCAAATCTTGATGTTGCCTTATACCAAAGGGATTGAGGTGGATCCCCCGAATTCATCTAATTCTGGTGATAGCATACAAAGAATAGCTATGCACAACGGTTACAAAAAAAAGCCTATCCATGTGCATGATTAAAACTTAAAAGAGAACGGAGACTAGCGTAATATGATGAACTAATGGTGGATATGCAGTTACAGATCACATTCCAGTATCGCTTGCACACCACATAAAGCTGGCAATGTAAATAAAATTTCAATATCACAACAAGAGACAATAAAAGTTTTTGAAATTATTTCCTAAGTGGTTTTATATTGCCTGCGTCTACCTTTTGTCAGAGCCTTATAAGAAGGGATAAGATGCATACCAGTTTGATTGCCACTTCTTCATTAGTCTGAATATTGACTCCTGAAAATAAAAGCATAAAAGTATCATAAATAAATTGTATTGCTCATGGAATAAAATAGCCCAACAGAACATATATAATGATTCAATAATTCTTGTCTGAAAATAAAATTGTAGTTATCTAAAAGTAGAAGGAACATATCTTTTCAGATATCAAAAGAAATATTATACAAATCCACATCATGCCAGACAGTGTTGCTTTTCTGTCACAACGATGACAATTAAAATTCACAGACTAACTAAAACCAAGATTGCTGGTATTGTCTCGATGTTTTGTGGAGCATTGATTTTAGTCTTATATGATGATCCTGCATTAAATAATTACAGTATTATTAGTCACAAGACTTGTACACATATATTAATACTGATGAGTATCTCAGTTATTTCTCTAAGTCATCCTAATTATCTCCTTAAAATATTTTGACAGAGCCCACTTACCCCTCGCCCCTCCCGCAACCAATGGCTTCTAGGCCAAAACGTGACCTCACGGAAATGATAAATCACAAATAAGCACTTCTTAGCTATCATGCAGAACCTCAGCGTATAATTTAGCTAGAGTCTGAAGGGGGTACTCAATCTGAATGTTATATAAACAACTCTATTGTGAAGAATAGTATTAATTTTCTTGTTTGTTCCACCTACAATAATTACAACTGGCAATATCAGGTGTTCTTTTTTGATAAACCTAGTTATATTTCCCTTCAGGCCTCTGGTTCCTGCCTAGTTCGATGGTTGCAGCTATCACACAAAGTGACAGATGCTGTAGCAATCATAGCCACGAATAGATACCAATAATTCAATCTCCCCTTGGATGGATATCAAAATATTTCCCTCAGGCTTGAAGGATGGGTGATTTTCTTCAACTCAATGTTTCTCGTGTCTGTTGCATAATTTTATATACAGAGGATAAATCGCTGTGAAAGCATTCTCAAAATTGTTAAAGCATGTGCCATCCAAAAGACCTGAAAAAGTTGGCTTCATTAACAGCAAAATAAGATGTTTCAATCATATTGCTACTGGATCAGTCAATCCAATGCAGATGGCTAACTGCTCTAAGCAATAGAACTTTTATTTCATGTACTTAAAAGTCTCAGTAACCATCTTAAATTCGATCGTCAATCTAAAAAACGTGCATTAGAATGTCAAAGAAAACATCAAATATAAACTTAACCAATCGTTTCCCATATGAAAATAAACTGCATCAATTATCACTGCTTATAAATCGCCTCTAATGCACTACACCATACATGACTGATTCAGCAGACACGCTATCCAATAAACTATTCAACTATCTGTATATTTTGAAAAGAACAACTGGTTGCCCTGAGTCGTGGAGACGCCCAAAAAGGTCAACTTATGGAATTCTCAAATCATTGCAAGAATTGATTATTCCTCGAGTTAGAAGCGCCCGGAAAGGGAAGAGTCGTTAAACCCATTGAAAATTGCACCAATTTAATCATCTACCATAATTTTGGAGTCACCCACAAGCTCAAACTTGTCCAACCGTACATAGATCAGAAACAGAGATTGATTTATCGCAGTTTTGGAGGTACCTACCAAGATAGATTTCTCCAAATGAACCGCTGCCAATTTTGCGCCCCAATCTGTACTTCTCTCCCACGAGAGGCTCCATTGCAAGAATGTGTGATTAAATCTATAGAATAAAGAAAACAAACACAACAGAGGAACAACCACGCCCGAATAAAATGGCCAGTGTCCTGCTTCGCTACCCCATTCTATTTTACCGATCTGTACAATAGCAGGAGAAAATCATGGATTCTTCAGCAAGTGGATTCAGACCACGGATAGATCATAGGATCGTTACCCCAACATCTCCTTCCAATCAAGACTCTGTCCACAGATAGGTATATAATACCAGCCCCGCTGGTCGTCGGAGATTGTTTAGCCCTTCATCGGTCTGCAATTATAAATCAGCAAAAATGATGCAAATGCATTGAAATTATACGCGGAAAAAACATTTGATCCAATAGGCTGGAATTATAAACGGCTAAAAGTGGTCTCCCAGTTTGCAATTGACAATGGAAATTTTCTATTCGAAAAGTTTTAGATGCCAAATTTATAACTTAAGAACATATGTGCTTCATGGTACAAGAACTTATGCAATTCAAAAGCGGCAAAAGGCTATGTAGATCGCATCTTTTCCATTCTTCTTTCCTCCTCAAATTTTATATTGGAATAAACCTTTCTCTTTCCTTTTCCTTTTCTTTGCATTTACAATATGACAGCAAGCAACCTGAGTTTTGAAAATATATATTCAGTTTTTTGTCTTTACAATCTGTATCTTATAGTCTTGAAAAAATAAAATAGAATTTTCAAATGATTTATAGTTTATTGAATAATTTATTTGAAAAGAAGAGTTAACTTTTTAAACATAGATAATAGTGAGAATTTTAATAAATATATAAAAAGTTAAGAATTTTTTATTTTGTTTAGTTAACATTATTTTCATTAAAAAAATTATATAACATCTATAGATTATTTGAAAGATTCAAACAATGTTTAATGTTTGTTTTGGTTTGTAAATTAGTTCAATGAAGGTGGGTTCAAATTGATATGAACCTATTTATTTGGGTCAAGTGGTGACTATTTGAAGGTGGGTTCAAATCGGTATTGGTGTTGCTTATCTAGGTGAAGTGGTGATTATTTGAAGGTGAGTCCAAACTAACATTACTGTAGCTTATTCAGGTCAAGTGGTGAATATTTGAACCATGATTGCACCATTAACAATGCAACCACGAGATGCTCCCTAAATATGTTTAATTTTATGGTAACGTGTGTTGGTGCATAATCATTCAAGAAATCTAGATATTACATAATTCATGCATGTTATGGCTTAAAATATTTTCAAAAATCATCTAAAATTCTACAAAGTGATATTTGTCAGCAAACCACTACTCGTGAATGTAGGACAAGGAGATTGACTCTAAAAACTATAGAGTTAAAAAGAATTGATAGAACAGTTGTCCACACATATGTCAATGTAGAGCAAACCAGGATAATAACCAAGCTAACTTCTAAACTAAAAGGCATTCTCAAACCAAACAATTATGTGGAGGGGGCCTCAATTTAAGGAAAAAAGTCCAAATAGAAATGGCGAAAGACTAGGTGAATGTCCTCTTCAAGGGGAAAAGCAATGAAAAGGTTAAATAGTGCCTTGGCCCTCTTCTAGTTTTTTGTAGTTTTGGTTTTTTTTTGGTGGATCTCTGACTTAGTCAGTTTTAAGGCAGGGTTGCCTTTGTCTGAAAACTCTTTTTGTTTAAACAGCTATGTTTTTCATTTGTTAAGTTGGAGTATGGGGTGCTTATGTTGGATTGGTAATTTGTTGGTGGCCAGCTTGACTTTTTGTAAGTGCTAGCTCCTTGTTTTGGCTCCTTAATATTTCAAAAACAAACAAGTGCCACATAGTGGCTTAGTACTTGCCTTTAGTTTTTATATAAATATAGTTTTATTTAATAAATTTATTATCATATATAAAATATTTTAATTAATAAAAATATTATATATTTATATTTTTCTATAATGATATTAATTATAATTTAGATTTATATATTATTTGTTAATATAATTATTGACATATATGTTTTATTATATATATATATATATATATATATATATATATATATATATATATATATATATATATATGTATATATATATATATATATATGTATATATATATATATATATATATATATATATATATATATATATGTATATATATATATGTGTGTATATATATATATGTGTATATATATATATATGTATATATATATATATATATATGTATGTATATATATGTATATATGTATATATGTATATATATATGTATGTATATATGTATGTATATATATATATATATATATATATGTATGTATATATGTATGTATATATATATATATATATATGTATGTATATATATATATATATATATGTATGTATATATATATATATATATATGTATATGTATGTATATATATATATATATATGTATGTATATATATATATATATATATATGTATGTATGTATATATATTTCAACTTGTTTTCTTTGTTAAAAGTGATCAATCTAACACATAACAAAATGAATAGATTTAATGTAAAAATATATATATATTGAAAATGATAACTAGAAAAACCTTTTAAAACAATATTACATTATAAGAATTTGATTTTAATAAATGATAATATCTATTTGTTTCATAAGTATGTTTATTTATATCAATTATATTTAATATAATTTAAAAATAAAAACACAGAACTTTAAACATTTTTATATTAATTTACTTTAGAAATTTTAATATTACTTTAAAAATATAATAACAATGAATATGCTCTTTAAGTTATAATTAATTAGATATCAATATATACAATTATAAATTTCATTAAAAAATAAATCATATCTTATATTCAAAACAAATATAAATTTTTAATACATAATTATAATTTCTTTACTTCTATAATTAAAAATCATTTTCACCGCATTTATGCGCCCCTTTATATCTCTTGATCATTTAAACAAAATTTAGTGTTAAAATATTTTGCTTCCACTATATAATATTTAATAAAATTATTATGAATATTTGTTTTCTCTCTTTCTATCTTTAATTCAAAACATGTCTCTCCAATAAATTACCTTTTGTGATTAAAGTTATCATCATCACATAACAACTTAAATTGATAAAGAGCAAATTTTAAAAGGAAGATTGTTTTAATTATACATATTTAAAACACAACATCCAACATTTTCTATATAAAAGTAATGATAATTAAATTTGATTTACCCAAAAATCCAAAAGAAACAAACGGCATAATTACCTTACCTTTAGTTTTGTTTACAAGAACCAATAAATTTATAAATGTAATACAAAAGTTGACATATTTATAGTACTTTGTGCATTTTTTATTAAAGTCATAATCCCAACATGATCAAATTTAAAATCAAATATATTTGTGAAAAGTTCTCCATAGCGCGTAGGAAATTACAATCTTTATTCCATTGCTTTCAGTGAAAGTGATGATTCCCAATACACCAAAAATTTTAATTTTAAAAATGATATTTTTAATGCCGTTTTATCCTTGTTTTTGTCTTTGACATCGGGGAAACTTATTTGTTCAATGTTGAAGGGGTCATCCAATGTTGAGAATTGTTGTATTCATTTTATTAATGAGAGCTGTTGAATAACAACTATTATAATTAGGTGATGACTCGCTAATGGATTTGGTGTGGGGAAAATGCAAGTTAGGTGATGGATTTTGTTGCTTTGATGTCTCCACAAGTCTACCACCATTATATTTTATAATTATAGTGATCTACTATGCATAAGAGGCTCGACGGTTTTTTTAATGTTTTTATTTTAAATTATGGATTTTTCCGCCTTTTTTTTAATATGAAGGTCCTCTACGAACTATTTGTAGTATTATAAAATTATTTTGACTGAGGATTTAACTCATTAAAATTATTTAAAAATTAGATTCATTGATTTGTATTTGGAGAGATCTTGATGAATGGCATAATCAAATATAGTTATATAGAAGACAAATCTTAACAATTCAAGTCTTAGGAAAGCAATTGAAAACATTATCTATATTTTTTGTACAATGTACTTTCTCATGAAAATAGTATGAAGGCATAATTTTGATTAAAGTGTTACCATTCCATAAAAATTTATAAGAATTTTTTTATTATTTTCAAACGAATTGTATTAGCAAATATACTTTTGAGTTGATGAATATTTGAATGTGACTATTTATTTTTATATAAAAACTAAATTATTTATTAGAGGATTTGAAATATTCAACCTCATCTATTGATTAGATTGGACCCGTCACCATACAAGACTATACAAGTTTTTTTCTCAATTATATTTTATTTAATGAAGAAAGTTGATCTTTAAAAAAAAAAATAGTTACATAAAGAATAATAGGAGCTCGACAAATAACAAGAGAACAAAAAATAATCTAAATAAACTCATAATATGAAATCATTATCAATGAGCAAGTTTTAGTCCATAATATACTCTATTTTAGTCATTCAATTTTACTAATAAACTAAAAGGCACTTGACTAAACTATTATAAATGCAATATTAACTTAATCATAATTCTTTTAAATGTGTATAAATAATTATATTATAATAGAGATGTAGATCTTTGGAGTAGATTTTTATAAGTTGACCAACTTAATATATTGTCCACCAAATTCATATATAGAATAATGGTGAACCTTAGCATACATAAATATTTTGTATTCTCCTTGATATCACCTCAACCATCAGGGAGACCACCTTGATAACAAGAGATACAAGTTAACTTAGCCTCTAATTGAAATTGCAAGGACAAGTTGCTAGAACAAAAATGTTTATTTTGAATATGAATTGACAATACACATATTTCTACATTGACTAACAATGTTATATAATTATGCTTTTTAGCAATTTTGAGTGTGTATACTAAGTTATGAATATAGATATCATTTCTTACTTTTTGGCATGATAGGTTTGTTTTAGAACGTTTTTCCTTTCTTGAGATTCATAATAAACTATAGTAACTTAATTTATATTAGATAATGAGGATATTACTATGGATTATATTGGGCATGTTACCTAGGAATAATGCACATTTGAATTGAATTGTTGAGTTTGATTTTTATGGTAGAGGATCTCTTAAATATAAGTTTATCAAAATAGAACCCAATATCAATTAATTGTTACTTTTTTTCAAGCTTATAATAAGAATGATATTTTGTGAGCAATGAAAATCAAAATAGTAATCAAAATGGCAAAAGAAACCATTATCAGATGTCTCATTAAGAGAGGAATAACATAACTATAAGGCCTAAATTTACACCATTTTTTAAATTGTCATTTTGCATCACCCTCACCTTAGCCTGAGACACAAATTCCCTATCATACATTTGCATCCACTTACATTACCATGTCATCACCCACTTTAAAATCTTGGCCATAGCTTAGATGACACAACACACATGTGAGTTGTGGAAGCAATTGTGTAGTGCACTAGCATTTTCAAATTTGCAAACACACAAGTTGTCATTGAGGCATTATGAACTACCAACATGCATTTGTAATAATCAAATCCACCGCACACCTATGCAAGATTCGACTTCCGTGGAATATAATGTTCTCTTGCGCCAGGTCATTTAGTCTTCTTATGGACTTCTTGATATTTTATCGGTTGATAGTCTATTATTCTTGGTTATTTTTCTTTATCTACAACCCTTGATCATCCATTTTCCATAGCTTCAAAGTATCTCAAGTCTCTCCTTGCCTCCATTGTATTGGTCTCATCATCATTATTGGGCTTCCAGCTCTTCGAAGGGAGTTACTTCATTTTTTATGTCTTTGATAGCATATCATCTTCTTTATCTCTAGTTGTCATATTGCTTATTTACTATTATATATGGTTATCTCTCATTATTTTTATAGTGTTTGTTTAGTTATTGGGGAGGTGGAAACACCAAAGTAAGTATTCAATTGAGACAGGTCTCCAAAAAAACCCCTCCCTCAATACTTTATATTTTTTGTGTATGCCAATTACTTGGGAGAACGAGCTCAACAACTTACTCTATCAAGCTTTAAACCTAAATTATCTATCCTTTCTTTGTCATTTTCATCATATAAGTGATATTATTATTTTATTAGTATATTATTTTTCATTTACTCTATTTATATAATATTTGTTGGTTTTCCTTGCTTTTTTTTTTTTTTTTGATAGGTAAGTGGCCATGAGGCCCTTGCTTTCTT
Source organism: Cupressus sempervirens (assembly GCA_028749045.1). Taxonomy (NCBI): domain Eukaryota; kingdom Viridiplantae; phylum Streptophyta; class Pinopsida; order Cupressales; family Cupressaceae; genus Cupressus; species Cupressus sempervirens. The sequence goes on along the minus strand of CM053789.1, from coordinate 853,002,813 downwards.
TTGTTATTGTCTATCTATTTTATTTCTACTACACAAAAGTGCATTTAATTGTCATCATGTACCTACGTTGTTGTCCATGGAAGTGAGTTTGTCAAGGTTAGAGTTAGTTAGTCACAATTAGCTCTTTCATTTCTTATAATCCAAATATCATTATCTATTACATCCTTTCATGTATTAGCATTCATCTGTATTTAGTATTTATTTAATCTAGGTCACTTGTATTTAAGCACTCTAGATCAATTAAACTCTTTTCTACAAAAAACTACATTTAATCTCCCTCACTATGTGTGAGCTAGTTAAAGTGAGGAAGCACAAGGGAACGTTCATCCCTTAAAGGCTTTAACCAGTCTCTAGGTTAGTGTAATTTTTCCTTCTATATATCTTTGGTGATCCCAACGTGAACTTGTAACCTTTATAAACTTGGTTATAGTCTCATCACGAATATGATGATTATTACTCTAATTTACTAGGTAGCTCAGAGGGTTCCTAAAATTACTATCACATTCACACCTCTGGAGATGCCTTATAGAAAGGATCCTTCTCCCCTCTACATCCCAAATTTGATTAATGTCATATTTGTTAGAGGCATATTGGTTGACCTAACTTACTAAGCAAACATCATTACGAAGGAGATCTTCTTCATCAATAGATTAAATGAGGGTAAATATGACGAGTGTTATGCTACTATCAAGATGCATAACAAATTATACATCCCCCCTTTGGGGTCCACCACTTTGATGGTCTAGGTAGGACACAAAATAGGTTTTTTAACATTTACAATAATCCTTGAGTCAAACCTCTTTAGGGTCAAAATGGACATCGTCTAGTTGAATTCTATGGGACTTTTTGTATTGTTCATTCATAGGTGTTTGAAGTTTCCTCATAAGGGGATCATCCACACTATCTAAGATATTGAATATCATGCCTTGGTTTCCCATGGAAGATTCACTCTTGATCATTTATGGTCTACTCGGGTAGGGCCCCTACGTCCTCAATAAGATAAAACCATTCTTGTACATCGGGCATATAAGGTTGGGGAAATGAGTTTAAGATATGTAGCACCTTCTTCTACTCATCATGGTTTACCTTCTTCTCCTTCCTCATTAGGGACTCAAGGAAATTAGATGCCATATGATAATCCTCCTCACCTACCTCAAGACACGCAACCTCTAATAGTACCTTCAATTTTGGCATCCATGTTGAGTATAGATAAAGAAAAGGAACCCATGCTACCAAAGTCAAAGGTGTGTCCTACCCCCATCACCTTCATCACAGACATACCTCACCTTATCATCTATGGCCATGGTAATATATCTCACAAGATCACATAATCTTCTTTGGAACCTACTCCCCAGTCTTCAAGGATATTATTCATTGCTCGAACTACCTATAGGGAAAAAAGATAAAGGTTACATGTCATTAAGCCACCAATGGCTCCATCAAATCCACCTCCTAGTCTACTGATAGGGTCTTCCTTTGTACTATAATAACATCAAAAATATCCCTAATGGAGTAGGATGGTGTTGTACCCTTGCAAGCTTCCTAGCCTAGCCTACATCTATGTTGGAACTAGGTTGTGTGTGAGTGTAAGTATTGTTGACAAGAAAGGACTCTTACTCATGAGGCTTTTTCAACAGTGGAAAGTATATATTTTGAGCATGCATCTATTATTTCTTCTACTTCTACCTTGATCTCTTCTCCTACTCCAACTGTGGTTGCATCATCTCATTTCCCTACTACTAGCTTTATCATGCTTCCTTCTACACTAATAGTGACCATGCCTCATGCAAAACAAGTTTGTGAGTTCATCTCTCCTTCATAGAAGTAATCTTGCCTTCATAGAAGGAAACCTCTTTTTTGGTTTCCTTGGTTCTCTTGCATCATGATGATGGATCATGTAGTATGATCTGAAACATTGATGGTAAAAAATTGCTATACAATCGAACTCAGAAATAAGAATTCATGATCAGCACCTTATCATACATGTCTCTCTATCTTCTAAACTAGTAAATATGAGCACACTTGCCATGTCCCCTATTCAAATAATTTTTAAAAAAAAAACTTTGTTAAGGCAGGCAGGCAGGCTCCAAAAAGGTGAAATTTCGGAAAAAGGGGCTAATCTTTGGAAACCAATGGACTAATAAATAAAAATTATTATTAAATTATATTTTATTAACCCCTCTTGGACGTGAGTTAGGGTTATGCCCTCTTTAAAAGGGGTTTGGAGGCATTTTGGGCTCATTCTACATCTTGATTCTTGCTAATTTTCTTGTTGTTCTTCAGAGGCTGCCAAACCTGTGGAGAAGGAGACCCAAGAATGGGAGTTTGCAGGTTTCTAGGAAGGCTAAGGATGGGAGTTTGAAGCCATTCCATGTGCATGCTCATACAGAGTTTGCCTTTGTGCTGAATAGTGCCGATTTGGGTGTTTTCGGGGTTGTTTTTGGTTTGAGTTTGGGTTTTCAGTTGAGTGTTTCATATCAATTTGGTTTGCTGTTGTATTTCAGACTTTATGATGTTAAGATAGAGCTGAATATATGTATTGGGTCATGATTAAACTTCTGAGATAGTTTATGAGTGTTTTGTGGTGTTTCCGGGCATTTTTGTGTTAATTTCGGGAGCCCGATTGAGCATAGTTTTGCCCTACATTTGTGAGCTGTTGTGTAAAGGCTATACAAATCTGGAAATGTCATTTTGTAGGCTGTTATGCTGCTGAAATTTTTGTAAAAATGTCCATTTTCAGATTTATTAATAATTTGTGAAGTTGTGAAGTTTTTGGCACAAATTTGGACATACCCGATTTGGGTTTTATTGGAAAATTGGCAGATCTTTGTAATATTGGTTGTTTGATTTTAAAGTTCTGATTTGAGGCTGGAAATATCATAAAAAATCAGTAAAGGGACATTTCAGTGGTATCAGAGCCGTGATCTTGCCAGCCTGAGGGTTTGTAGAAGTTGCATGTCAGTTTTAACAACTACCCAGATCTTGCATGTCAAGTTTTGATAACTACCCAGATCTTGCATGTCATATTTTATGATTGCATGCAACTAAGTGAAAGAGAAAAAAGATATTTGCAGCGAGAAAAGAATAAAGAAATTTTGATCAAACCCCCAGTTGAAAGCAAAAGTACAAAATCCAAGGAAGAAGAAAGTATGGCTGATCCAGATGAGATGGCAAAGAAATTCTTCCAAGACATCCAAAATACTCAGAAGCAAACAGTGGATGGTTTGGCAAAAACTAGAGAGGCTTTGCGAATATTGACAGAAAAATTACAAGGAATTGCATCTATTAATGAGAAAGGGAGCACTTCAGAGGAGCCAAGAAATGGGAGATCCACACCATCTAAATCAACCAAATCTATTTTCTTGCCTGCAAATGAGCCACCAGTACCAAATCCAACCATTAATCCAGTGGAAGAGGTTACAGGTAATTTGATTACATTAAGAGCTACTTACAATGGCTTAGATGATGACTTTCGTAGTTCAGTTCCTTTTAGAGAATATGTGGATATGATGAACGCTTTGATGCCCAAGAAAGAGAACAGGAGGGAGCATGACACAAGTGGAAGAGAGCTCAAAAATAAAATAAGCAAGTTTACAGCACCTACTTTTGATGGAACAAATAAAATTTCAGCTAGAGCATGGCTACAAAAATTACAAACTTTCTTCACACTTAACCCCATGAAAGAGAGTGATGCTATTCAATTTGCAAGTCTACACTTGGAAGATGCAGCCTATGATTGGTGGTATCATGGAATGACTACTCAAGGTCATGATCAGGTAACTACATTTGAAGATTTCAATCAAAGGGTGATAGATAGATTTGACCTCAAGGATGATGAAGAGTAGTTTAAAGAATTGTCAAAGTTGAAGCAAACCAAATCAGTTAATGAGTATATAGAAGAATTTTAAAAAGTGGCTGTTATGGTACCTGATATGAGTGAAAAGAGGATCGTTTATCTTTTTCTTGATGGTTTAGAAGATTCTATTAAGGGTTTGGTTAAGGCTTTCTCACCCTCAACCTTACAGGAAGCTATCAAAAGAAGCTTGCAACTTGAAACTTGCGTGCCTATGAAATCAATCACTAATCAAAAACCCCCAAATCTTTGGCAACATAAGGGAAATTTTCAGAAAAAGACTTTCCCAACACTACCACCAAAAGATGTGACAAATGTGGCAAAAAAGAAGGTAGATGAAGAGACTAGGAGTGAATTACGAAGGAAAAAGCTTTGTTTTACTTGTAGAGAACCACGGGTTCCAGGACACAGATGTTTGGGGAAAGGTCAAGTGCACTATATTGAAGTTGCTTCAGAATCTGATTCAAATGAGCATGAGGAATTTCATGATACTAAGGAGGAGGTAGAAGAAGAGAAAGTAAAAGAAATCAGCAAGGATGGCACTTTAGCAGCATTATCAGGAGTCCCAAGATACCATCCCTTCCGAATTTGAGGGGTACTAGCAGGGCAAAGGTTGACTTTTCTTCTTGATAGTGGGGCAACTCACAATTTTATTGATGAGGGATTTGTCATGAAAAGAGGGCTTAAAGCAAAAGATTTTGAGGGATTCAATGTTACTGTAGCTGATGGATTCACTATGCCTTGCACACGGGTGGTGAAACAACTCAAGATGTCCTTAGGAGATTATGAGTTATGTGATGACTTCTATTTGGTTGGTATTGGGGAGACAGATCTTGTATTGAGTGTTCAATGGTTGCACTCTATCGGAGGCTATTACATGAACCATCAAACTATGGAGTTTAAATTTCATTCCAATGGGAAAGAAGTCATATTGAGAGGGTTATCGAATGGAGCACCTAAGGCGGTCTCTGCAAAGAGGATGGAGAGGACTTTTCGAAGAGGACAAGTAACATGGGCAGCAGGAGTCATAATCCAACCAACAAGCTCTCCAAAGAATCAAGGTAATTTCCATTTTGAAATTCAAAATATTCTTGATAAGCATAGTATAGTTTTCAATGATTTGCCTCCAAGATTACCACCAGATAGAGGTTTTGAGCATGTTATAGAGTTATAACAGGGTGCCAAACCAGTTATAACAACCCCATACCGCCATCCAAGAGGTTATAAGAAAGAAATTGAGAAAACTATTAAAGAACTCCTGGACATGGGATTCATAAGGCCTAGCTCTAGTCCATTTGCATCATCTATGGTACTTGTCAAGAAAAAGGATGGTACAATGAGAATGTGTATAGACTACAGGGTTCTAAACAAGAAGACCATAAAAAATAGGTGTCCCATACCACGCATAGATGAACTCATTGATGAGTTACATGGTGCTGTATACTTCTCAAAAATTGACTTAAGATCAGGCTACCATCAAATCCGAATGAGGAGTGAAGATGTGGAAAAGACTGCTTTCAGATGTCACTATGGGCACTTTGAATTTCTTGTTATGCCATTTGGTCTCACTAATGCACCTGCAACATTCCAATCCTGTATGAATAAGGTATTCAGTCAGCATCTTCGAAATTTTTTTTTGGTATTTTTTGATGATATCTTGATATACAGTAAAACATGGGAAGAGCATCTAAAGCACATAGACACTATTTTGGGAATCTTGGAGCAGCAATCCTTCTATGCTAAGCTATCTAAATATGAGTTTGGTTTGACAGAGATCCTATATTTGGGACATATTATAAGCTCTAAAGGAGTACAGGTTGATCAACAAAAAATCCAGGCAATTTTGGATTGGCCTCCACCCACTAATCTTACACAGTTGAGAGGTTTCTTCGAGTTGTGTAGCTACTATAGGAGATTTGCCAAGGGATTTTCTCAGCTTGCTACCCCCTTGACTGATTTGACAATGAAAGGAGCTTTTGTTTGGATAGAAGAGGCACAAAAAACATTTGATAAGCTTAAGGAGGTAATGAGTTCATGCCCTGTGCTTGCAATTCCAGATTTCTCTTTACCTTTTGTTGTTGAATGTGATGCTTCTGGAGAAGGTATAGGGGCTGTCCTAACTCAAAGGGGACATCCAATAGCATTTGAGAGTCAAAAATTAAATCAATCAGAGAAAGGGTACTCCATCTATGATAAGGAAATGTTGGCAATCATGCATGCACTTCATAAGTTTAGACAATATTTGGTATGTGGGAGATTCATTGTAAAGACAGACCATAATAGCCTCAGGTTCTTCTTGAACCAAAGGGATTTGAATGATCGTCAAAAAAAATGGGTAAGCAAATTGCAAGCTTATGATCTTGATATTGAATACATGAAAGGAAAGAATAATGTGGTTGTTGATGCTCTCTCAAGAAAGCCCACTTTGTGTTCCTTATCATCTATCTCTGCTGATTGGAAAGTCTCCATAATTTTAGAGTATGCTAAAGATTCATTTGCCACCACGATTTTGGATAAGTTAGTGGATGATAATAGGTACAAGGTTGTTGATGAATTGATTTATTACAAGAATAGGATCTTCTTAGTGCCAGGGTCAAAAACTAAGGAGAGGATATTGAGGGCCTTTCATGACACACCTTTGGCTGGTCACCAGGGATACTTCAAGACATACAGGCAAATTCGAGAGTGGTTTTCATGGAAGGGTATGAAGGAGGATGTCCTTAAACACATTAAGAAATGTATGGTATGCCAACAAAGCAAGAGTGAGCAAAATTTTCCTGCAGGGTTGTTGCAGCCACTTCCTATTCCCGAACAAAAATGGGAAAGTATTTCCATGGATTTCATCACTGGGTTGCCCAAGGTTCAAGGTAAGGATTGCATATATGTGGTGGTAGATAGACTAACTAAGTATGCACATTTCTTTCCTATCACATCTAATTTCAAGGCATCACAAGTGGCCGAATTGTTCTTCAAGGGAATTTTTAGATTACATGGTTTGCCTAGAAATATTGTTAGTGACCGGAACAGTAGATTCCTCAGCTCTTTTTGGAAGGAGCTCTTTCATTTGGCAGGAACTGAACTCACTCCCAGTACTAGCTATCACCCTCAAACAGATGGACAAATAGAGATAGTTAATAAATGGATAGAAGGATATTTGAGGAACTATGTTTCAAATCAACAACATGCTTGGGTGAAATGGTTTCACCTAGGGGAGTATTGTTACAATACATCTCATCACATGTCTATTGGTATGCCTCCTTTTCGTGCTCTTTATGGTTATGATGCCCTTTCCTTTGTTGATCTAATACTTTCCGATAGCAGAGTACCCGCAGCAAGTGATTTCATGAAGCAAAGCCAAGACATAATAAGGTCCCTCAAGGATAATCTACAACATGCACAAAACCAACAAAAGATATATGCTGACAGGAAAAGGATTGAAAGATCTTTTGAGGTGGGAGATTTGGTATTTGTTAGGTTGCAACCATATAAGCAAAGCACCTTGAAGAGAAGTGAGGTAGAGAAACTCAAGCCAAGGTTCTATGGGCCTTATAAAATCATCAAGAAGGTAGGAGAGGTAGCTTATGAATTGGAGCTCCCACCAAACAGCAAAATACATAATATTTTTCATGTATCTTGCTTAAAGAAGGTTCTAGGCCAGCAAACCATAGTATCTACAGAATTACCACCTCTTGATGATGAAGGGAAATTAGTTTTGATACCAGAAGAGATTTTGGATACAAGAGAGAAAAGGTTGAGAAATAGGAGCATCATAGAGCATTTGGTCAAATGGAAAGGATTACCACTAGAGGATGCAACTTGGGAAGGAGCACATATTCTTGAGAATTCCAACCTTCATTGCTTGAGGACAAGCAATATTTGGGAGGGGAGGACTTGTCATGTCCCCTATTCAAATAATTTTTTAAAAAAAAACTTTGTTAAGGCAGGCAGGCTCCAAAAAGGTGAAATTTCGGAAAAAGGGGCTAATCTTTGGAAACCAATGGACTAATAAATAAAAATTATTATTAAATTATATTTTATTAACCCCTCTTGGACGTGAGTTAGGGTTATGCCCTCTTTAAAAGGGGTTTGGAGGCATTTTGGGCTCATTCTACATCTTGATTCTTGCTAATTTTCTTGTTGTTCTTCAGAGGCTGCCAAACCTGTGGAGAAGGAGACCCAAGAACGGGAGTTTGCAGGTTTCTAGGAAGGCTAAGGATGGGATTTTGAAGCCATTCCATGTGCATGCTCATACAGAGTTTGCCTTTGTGCTGAATAGTGCCGATTTGGGTGTTTTCGGGGTTGTTTTTGGTTTGAGTTTGGGTTTTCAGTTCAGTGTTTCATATCAGTTTGGTTTGCTACTGTATTTCAGACTTTATGATGTTAAGATAGAGCTGAATATATGTATTGGGTCATGATTAAACTTCTAAGATAGTTTATGAGTGTTTTGTGGTGTTTTCGGGCATTTTTGTGTTAATTTCGGGAGCCCGATTGAGCATAGTTTTGCCCTACATTTGTGAGCTGTTGTGTAAAGGCTATACAAATCTGGAAATTTCATTTTGTAGGCTGTTATGCTGCTGAAATTTTTGTAAAAATGTCCATTTTCAGATTTATTAATAATTTGTGAAGTTGTGAAGTTTTTGGCACAAATTTGGACATACCCGATTTGGGTTTTATTGGGAAATTGGTAGATCTTTGTAATATTGGTTGTTTGATTTTAAAGTTCTGATTTGAGGCTGGAAATATCATAAAAAATCAGTAAAGGGACATTTCAACACCCAATTGGTGTCTAGTACAATAATATTTACTCAGCTTGTACCAACTCCATCCAAGGACTCTCGTTATAGCTTTTCTAATCTCCTAAAGATTTCTATAGTTGATCAAATGTATTATCCTCCATCCTTTAAGAGGAATTTTAATTAAGGCCCTATCCCAAAGTTTAGGCATCACAAATCTACTTGGATAGATCGCTTATTAGTGTTTTTTCATGTAAACGAGCAAGCTCTGGAATCTCCTCAATTTATTCTATGCATCTTTTGTTGAGGTCAGTAGGGAGCCTTCTTCATGTGCACCTCTTTATGGGTCTTATCAAAGCATTGAAGCTTGCATAACTGACTTATTAGAGGATATTCTAGTGTTGAAAATGATCTTTACATGACCCCTCTCACTTCCCATGGTCAAGATTTTGGATTATAACATTGAGGCAACTTCATCCTTTGCTTTAGCTGTTGGTGGTGTGCCTAGGTTTGTCACTGCATCTTACCATTTCAACCATGACCTGTCTTCCCATATGATCAAGAATGTGAGGACAATTTATTTTTATGGATGGTTTGTAAAGGAAGCACCTTCTATTAATCTCATTATGGTTTTGACAAAGTAGTGACAAAACACTTAGTCGTCATCTAGTATAGTTAGTTGGTCATCACTATGACTGAGCTACTATTTAGGCTAAGTGAGTAGTGTGTGTCAAGTGAACAGAGAAAATCGAGTTATTAGTGCAAGCTGAGTGATCAAAGCATGTTGAGCATAAGTCTCTAAATAATACATGCTGAGTGATATGATAGTTACTGTTGAGCATTAGTAGGTGTCAAGCTATCAGTATGTGTTGAGTCACTCAAGTGTCAAGAAGATAGTGTATGTTGAATAGTTAGTGCATGTTGAGTGATTCAGGAGCTAAGTAAATAGCACAAGAGCACAGTTAAGGCCGAGCATCAGAAACCTATTAATGTCGAGTGACCAGTCAATGACATAGATTTTTGTAATGGCACAAACTTCTATGTAAACCATTTTTGGCTAACATAATCTCAAATTTTAGATACGAAGAGATAAGGATCAAGTTATGTCATGCATCACTATACAATACATGCAACCAATTAGAAAAAGGGAAGCATTAAGCAGTAATAGAAATCAACCAAAGTCGTTGATTATTACCTAAGGTCATCTTCATGATGACTATTTAAAGAGGTAGACCTTAAGGGGGAGTTATGTATGCAAAGAGAGATACTAAGGAGAGTATCATGTGTGAAAGAGGCATGGAGAAGATTCTTAAGTGAAGCTTAAGCATTGAAGAACTAGTTGGTGAGAGTAGAACCAATTATGGAGACAGGCAGTAAAAGGTCAGAGAAGATACATTTGATCAGAAGGATCAAGAAACACATTGTAAAGAGGAGATATGGCATCTAGCAGAAAGGTGCTAACCAAAGGATCGGGTACTAAATCATTTTGTCAGGTGATACAAGGTAAATGTCTTAATAGAGAAGTCCTAATAGACTTTTGTAAATCTCCCAACAGTGTGCTTACTTAATTATGAGTTTAAATCCTTTAGTCAAGGTGAGACCTAACAGTCTTTGTAAGCCTTTAACAGGGTAGACCTCTCACAAGGTAAATCATAGATTATGATCAAAACTTTTTAGCCATTATTAGCCAAACTTTATTGTTGCAGTAGTGAAGATTTGTGGGTGTCATCCCCACCCTAGTCTTACCTTCTTCTTGGAGGGTTTATGAGTAACCAAAATCTTTTGTGTTATGTGTTCTTTTACTTTATGTTATGGATGTGATGCATGCTTACATATCTCAGTTTACATGTTAAGTTATGAGATGGATGATGATGAAATGTTTTAGTCCAGTAAAAAAAATTAGTACTAATTCACCCCCCCTCTCAGAACTTGCTTTCAAATTATTATTTCCAACAATTGGTATCAAATCTTTGTATCTAGAAAGTAAAATTTGACAACTTTGGAGGAAAGATCTACAAATTGGGAAAGACTATTGAGAACCAGAAGATTGAAATACAAATTGCCCTACATCAACTTAAGGAGGCAAGAGATGAACTACAACATTCATTGAAAAGAAGAAAGGAATTGGCTATTCAACAAAATGACACTCAATATCAAGAAGAAGACACTATTGGATTGTTTGAAAACAAGAACTCTAAAGAATTTGATGCAGCAATTGCAAATTTGATGGAAAAGAATATCACCCTAAATGAAGAAGTTAGGAATCTAAAAAGGGAACAAGAAACTCAATCAGATGTGTGAGATAACTAAATTGAAAAATAAAGTTGAAGAAGATAAAGTCATGATTGAAGAAGATAAAAGAATACTAGCAAAAAGACTTGAGGAGATGACATTAGATGTGCAAAAATTGGCAAACATGCAACTGGACACAATGAATCAATTGTTGATTGTCAATCAAGAACTAAATAGGAAAGACATTGAGATTGCAACTATGAAATCATAGAATGACCTACTGCATAATGAATTGAAAGCAAAAAAGGAATTTAGTGAAAGGTTCAATAAACCTAGTGAAGCCATAAAGTACTTTGAGAAACGAATGAACACACCAAGGGCAAATGATGATGCTACTAGATATGGATATTCTACTACTAATGAAGGAGAATCATCTAAAAGTGGTGAACAAAGGAATAATAAGGGAAAGACCAAAAAACCCACTTGTCATCATTGTGGAAAATTAGGTCATACAACTAATGTCTGTAGGAGTAACATTGGTGATCAAACCCTTAAGCAAAAAAATAGAGGACACTACTATAATTGCAAGAAGCAAGGACATTAGGCACATGAATGCAAGACCAAGACCATCAACACTTAGAAATTTGAAGGATATTGTTACAACTGTCAGAAGTATGGACACAAAGCATATGAATGTAGATCTAAATCTAAGTGGACATCAATCAAGAAAACAAAGGTACATCATCATGGAAATTCTTACAATTGGGATTACAATACAAGGTACAGTTGTCACTATTGTGAAGAATATGGTAATGTTGTTGTAAATTGCATAAGTGCTCACTTTTGACACAATTACAAAAAGTGGTTAAATAGAGAGATTGTATGCTTTAGTTGTCTTAAGGTCAATCATGTAAGTAGAAACTACCCAAATTAGTCACCTGCACCGAGTAATGAATTCAACAAAGGCAAAGAAAAGGTAGATGAGCTGAAAAGACAAAGATGCAGATGAACAAGACATGGAGAAAGAAGGAATTTTGTAGAGGTTAGTTAACCTCGCCCAAATTACATATTGGGAAGTAGTTATTAATCACGAAGAGGTAGTTCTTAAACTTTGTGTCTATATAAGGAGTCATTTTTGGCTTTGTAAGGGACTTTTTTAGATTTGGAAATAATGGGACACTATGTTGAAGTTTTGGTAGCAAGAATTTTCTTGGAAAGTGTGTATAGATCTTGTTCTTGTGATCAGAACTTTCTTTTATGTTCTTGGTGCAAGGAAATAAAAGGAAACACATTTTGAGTTCTCTTTCTACATATCTAAAAGTTGAAATGTTGATTCTTTTTGTGTAATGGATGTTTTCACGGTATTGTGCAAATGTTCATGAATTATCAAATCAACATTGTGCTAATAGTAGCCTTCAAGCATAGATCTTGATTGTTGTTATCAGCAGTTTATGTTAATTCAAGAAAGTTGTGAAGTCATGTGGTGCATTCTTCATCATGAGCTTTCTCATCTTTAAAAGTTCAATTTCATTTTTATTCGAAAAACTTCAAAATTATATCATACAATGGAGCTACCCCTCTAAATGCAGAGGAAGGTTGCATATCAAGGGCCTATCCAACTGTTGTGAATGGTTTGCCACATACACTCTACTGGGCCATTCTTATAGTGACAAATATGTTTACCAATAGATTTTTGGTGGCTCTATTGGGGATCAAACAAGAAAGATTAATCAATCGCCTGTGATGAAATAACATGGCATTGTTGCAGGAGAATGTGCTTCCAGTTCTCCAACTAAATCTCGGTTTCCAAGATATCCAGGAAGATATTATTTTAGATTTGAACACTCTAGCTTAGAGGTGTAGATGAAGTTCTTAGCAACATCATCAAGTAAATCAAGTTCTAGAAGAAGAAGAAGAATTTGGGAAAATCTTGTGGAGAGCTCCTATTGGTCAAGACACTGTAGTCATTGAAAGAATAGTTGTTATTCCAAGAAGGAATAGGTAAAATCTTGGTCACATCCAAGGTCAAGTAAATCATAATCAGTAAGTTGGCTTATAAAGGCACCTTCCCTTGAATGAAGGTTGGCGACTCTATTTTAAAGTTTAAATATTGGCGATTTTATCTAAGGTTTGAATTCAAAACATGGTTTGGTACAAAGGGATAGTGGAAAGTGATAGTGATAGTCACAATGACGAGGAATACTTTTCATACTCAAAGAATTCCCGATGAACCTCTTCAAGTTGAATTCTTGAAGAATTTCTATGGAGGCAGGAGGCTAGATCCTAAAATGGTTCATCCTTGCTTGTTGAAATTTTTTCTAAAAATCAAAGGAGATGATGTAAAAGATTATGGGTTTCTTTCTCATGATCATGATTCTTTATTTGAAAAATGTTCAACATATAAAGATAAAGGTCCTTTTGAAAAATGTCTTTCATCTAAACCAACAATGGAGAATAATGGGAATGTTTCTCATTCACCTGTCTCTCAACAAAATCAAATTTCTATTGACCCTAAGCAAGCTAGCTTCTTGAAGAGTTTCTATGGTGGGTGAAAACTAGATCTAGAAAAGATTCATCCATCTTTGCTCTGGACTTTGCAAAATATAGATAATGAAAATGGTAAAGATAATCATTTTTTCTCTCACAAGACCAAATCATTTTTAGAAAGAAGGTCAACATGTGATTATAAAGAATACTTTGATAAGAAAAATGATTCATGTGACTCAAGGATGGATAATGGTGGTAAAAAAAATGTCCCAACACTTGCACCTCTTTCTCATCAAAATCATGCTTCCATTGATCCTAATCAGGTTGAGTTCTTAAAAAGATTCTACTATAATGCACACCTGGATCCTAACAAAGTACATCCTTCTTTACTTTAAACACAGTGAGAACTTGAGAAAGAAGACCAATGCAAGAATTATTTTCTTTGTAACAGGACATCTCCTGATCCAAATGTTAGAAAAGACTCATCTAAATATTCATGCATGAAAGAAGATGTGGATTCCATGTCTAATCAAGGAGAGGGTCAAGAAATGGAGTCTATAAGAGAAGAAGGGTTTGCTAATGTATCAAGGCATCATTGTGAAAATTTCAAAACCAAGGAGAAAGTATTCAATCATCATGATCATAGTGAGAAAGATAAAGAAATATAAAAATCTCAAGAAACTACACAACATACGATTGAAGAAGAGCGAAATGTGGATCAAGGTGAATTTTATACCACTTTTATTCCTACTTGGTGCCTCCATGCTTTAGATGATGACATCCTATGTGGAGATGATCTTCCTAGTCATCCTTCCATGGTCATTCAAGGTGATGAATCTATTGACAACATCAATACTTCAGATGAAACACTACCATTGATAGAGATAAAGACACCAATGAACCTCTAAAAATATCTACTTTCCTTGGGGAAATGAAGACCTTTACATTTGATGACATTGATGAACTTGTGATTAAAAGATTGGTTGATGAAAAAGGTAAAAGTCAGCTTCAAGGAGAAGAAGATGAATCATCTAGCTTTCATTCTTTATCATTCATGCAACAAGACTATCAACCTTCACATTTCATGAAAGATATCTCAGGGAAGGATCAATGATTCAAAAAGACATAGATATCATTGAACATATAAAAAATGAAAGCTATATGGATATGACAACAAGTTCCTCTAATCCAATGGAAGTAGAATTAAAATCCTATGGATCATTCGAAGGTCAAAGAAATTATATTTTTGAGCCTTCTCATCGAATAAAAGATCCTATAAGGAGAATAACCATGATAAAATAAGTAATGAGCTAGCAAGTGATCTCATGGAGGAATCCGATGAAGGCAACTCTAATGATGTTTTTATCACAAGTTTGTGCTCAAAAGCTTTGGATGGAAATTTCCTCTATGGAGAAAGTTTTTACTTTAATCCTTTGTTTCTAGATGAAGGTATTTCTATTGATGCTTCTCAAATAGGTGTTCAAGGACAAGGTTCAATGGCTATAACTCCAGAGGTTGCTTCATGTCGCAAATTGTATGAAGGCAATCCAATATGAAGTTTGGTATATTCTTGTCTTAACCATCAGAAGACCCTTTAGATGGAAAATTTTGATATTAATGGGATGAAAAATGAAGTTATGGCCCACAATGTTAAAGATGGTACCCATGTAACTCAGAAGTGCCTAAAAATTCAAGATGATCTTTTGGAAGATAAGGAAGAAGAAATGGGCCATGAGAAGATTCAATATAACATGGACATGCATACCAATTGGAATAATTTTATAGAAGATTCAACCATGATCATGCCCATGGAAAAGCAAGAGTGTCTAGTGCTAGAAACAAGTTCAAGACTTCATAATGATAGATTACTAGAAATTCAACTAGAGGGCTTGCCAAGTAGAGGAGAAGATTAGATATGCATTCAGAAACTTGAGAATCTTATACGTCAACTCTTTGAAAATGAAGTTATCAATGCCATGCTACATGAAGCGGAGTTGATTTTGAAGTCTAAGATCTTTGATGAAGCCTGGTTATTTGGATACATTCCTTTATCTAGAGATGCGAGGCATGCTAGGAATCCTAGAGTTAGAATTCAAGGAGCGCACTTATATTTGAACCCATGAAAGCTTGAGAATTATCACATGTTAGCATGCCATGGTATTTATTTTCCCTACCCAGTAAATGGATTTGCATGATTATACCTTGAGTCACTAGAGGTAGGGAAACCTGCCCTGTATATGGTCTAGTTAAGAGTTTTTGTTGTGCCCAGTCTTCCTTTTAGCTCTCCTTTTTTGGTGTTTGTTCCCCCTTTGCAAAGTGGTTCCTCATGTGACTCTACAACCCTATGGATAAAGCACTATTCTAATTTTTCTAGATTTGAGCTTCGTCTTTATAAAGTCACTATCCCCAGATAGATCCAGCTGTAGCCCAGATATCAAAATTGTTGATATATGATTGAAAAGATCATTTGAGTAGAAAGATGGTTATTGATGAAGCAGTATTTTCAATCATTATTTTGTCACTGATGTCAAACGTGCTATATGTTAGTAAGACAATTGCTTATATGTTTCAAGCACTATCACTGAGTTGATTGATGAAGAGGATTTGATCAACAAGATGTAACAAAAGTACCTAGAGGAAAGGTTGAGTTATGATTATGTATTGAAGTGCAAGAATCAGTTAAAACAATGATAACATAATGTATTGATGATCTACTTGAGGTTACAAAATATTTGGTGACACTTAAGAAAGTTCAGATGAAAAAGGTTGGACAAAGATCATTTGCTAAGCTTGACCAAGTTGATAGAAGGGGTCGAGAAAAGTTAGTGCAAGCTGAGTAAAAAGACAGTTGGAGCTAAGTGAAAGTAATTTCTAATGAATGCCAAGCAAACTAATAGGTGACGAGAAAGTTAGTAGATGTCAAGTGATTTTTAGTATGTGCTGAGCACCAATAACATCTAGTTGATGCTGAGTGATTTTACAATAGATGCCAAGTAACACAGGATGTGTCAAGCACCATTAAATTGATAATGTCGAGTTGCTGCATTATAAAAAAGATCGAAGATTTGCCAAATAAAAGTTGACAAGTTTATTTTCTTGGAACTTGTAAATCATAAGGAAGATAAGATTGATGAGATGAAGGCACAAAATCTCATGTAAATTGTTTTGGAGGTGAATTCAAATGGATTCAAGAAGAAGTTTCTAGATAAGACAAGATATGGGGTAGATACATTGTATCCTACCTAATCCATCAAAAACCCGAATTTTTGAGATGGATAATGAGTGGGAAAAAGAGTTCTAATTCCCTATATCTAGGGATGTTTGGTCATGAAGCTAAGTTGGATGTTGGATGAAGCTTAGAGAGATTTTGGATGCAAAAATCTGACAAGGTAAAGGAAGAGGGTTTGCTTCATCAAAGTGAAACAAGAGGAGAAGTCTACAATGACGAGCTAAGAAAGAATGCTAGAGAAGGATGAATGCTTGAAGGGTGAACAAGCTATTAGAACTGCAAAGATTGGAAACCAAGTAGAGTTGAAGATTGAATAGTGATATGTAATCTACAAGAAAGGTTGTAAGTTGTATAAGATCAAACTATATTGTTACTCTCTAACAATTGTATCAGATTAGGGTAAATCCTTTGGAGAAAGGTTGACTTAACAATCATTCAGAAATCCTTTAACAAGGTGGCATTCCAAGTGAATGACCTAAAGCCCTCTAACAAGGCTCACTTTTCATAGGGTGATTGAAATCCCTTAATCGGGTCACATTTAAAGTGTATGTTGTAACCTTTAACAGGGTTGGCCTTTAACAAGGCATCACTTCAGAAGAGTGAAAAATGAGTAGCATGTTACTGGTGGCTTTTCCCAAATTGGGTTTCCATGTTAAATCATTGTCAAGTGTACTGATGGATAGTTGTGTTTTATGCTTTACATTTAGGTATATTAAGTTTAATTGTAACATATCAGTTTTGGTTTACACACAATGAATCCATGCATGGTTAAGAATGTTATATGGGTTCACTGAATTCTAAAAAGTTTTATTTAGACATCTGGACCTTGATTAACTAATTTGCCCCCCCCTCTCAGTTAATCTAAAAGAATTCCAACAATTGGTATCAAAGCGCAATTGTTTGAGAGGATTAATTTTAAGGTACTAGAAGCATAGAGATCAGGATGTCATAAAGAGAGGTACCCAAGCTAAACATAGATAACTTTTTTGCATGGAAAAGTTTGATGAAGCTACACCTTGGAGGACTTGGAGATTATGCATAAACTTGCATTATAGTAGAACATGTTGATCCAGTAGGAGCAAAGTCTATAATGTTGGATGTAGCTCAGAGAGATTTTGGATGCAAAAAATTGACAAGGTGAAGGAAAAGGGTTTGCTTCATCAAAGTGAACCAAGAGGAGAAGTCTACAATGGCGAGCTAAGAAAGAAGGCCAGAGAAGGATTAATGCTTGAAGGGTGAAAAAGCTATTAGAACTGCAAAGATTGGAAGCCAAGCAGAGTTGAAGACTAAATAATGATATGTAATCTGCAAGCAAGGTTGTAAGTTGTATCAGATCAAACTCTACTATTACTCTCTAACAACTGTATCAGATTAGGGTAAATCCTTTGGAGAAAGGTTGACTTAACAGTCATTGAGAAATCCTTTAACAGGGCAGCTTTCCAAGTGAATGACCTAAAGTCCTCTAACAAGGCTCACTTTTAATAGGGTGATTGAAATCCCTTAATCGAATCACATTTAAAGTGTGTGTTATAACCTTTAATAGGGTTGGCCTTTAACAAGGCATCACTTTAGAAGAGTGAAAAATGAGTAGGATGTTATTGGTGGTTTTTCCCAAATTGAGTTTCCACATTAAATCATTGTGTCAAGTGTACTGATGGATATGTTGTGTTTTATGCTTTACATTTCTACATGTTAAGTTTAACTATAACATATCAGTTTTGGTTTACACACAATGAATGCATGCATGGTTAAGAATGTTATATGGGTTCAATAAATTCTAAAAAGTTTTATTTAGACATCTGGACCTTGATTAACTAATTCACCCCCCCTCTTAGTTAATCTAAAAGAATTCCAATAATTGGTATCAAAGTGCAATTGTTTGAGAGGATTAGTTTTATGGTACTAGAAGCATAAAGATCAAGATGTCAAAAAGAGAGGTACCCAAGCTAAACATAGATAACTTTTCTGCATGAAAAAGTTTGATGAAGCTACACCTTGGAGGACTTGGAGATTATGCACAAACTTACATTATAGTGGAACATGTTTATCCAACAGGAGCCCTAACTGTTGAAGACTTGAAGAAAAAGAAAGAACACAATCAGGCAATGTTGGAGATTACCTCTGCCCTAAGCTATGCTGAGTTTGATGGTATCAAGGAACTTAAAAGTGCAAATTAGATGTGGGATGCCCTAACTACTATCTATGGAGGAGACAAAAATGTTCAAAGAGCCAGTCAGAAAACCTAAGAGGTAAGTTTGATGACATGAGAAAGGAAGAAGGTGAAAACATTGCTCAATATATTGCTAGAATAAAATAAGTTGTTAGTGATATAAAAGGTGTAACTGGTAAAATAGATGATGATATTGTGCTAAGTAAAGTCTTGAGAACATTGTTTCCTATGTATGCCATTAGAGTGTCTGCAATTCAAGAATTGAGATGTATACCAGGAAATGATCTAACCCTTGAAGGTCTAGTGGGTAGACTCACTACATTTGAGTTATCCAATTTTGAAAACTACCATCCAAAAAGTATTGAATTAGCCTTCAAAGAAAAATTGTTACTAAAGGATTCTGAGGAGGTAAAGCCAAATAAGAAGAAAAGAAAGATAAAGTATGCATCCAGTGAGAGTAGTACATATGAGGAAGACATTGAACAATTGGAAGCATTGCTGGCCAGAAGATTTCACAAAGTAAAAGGTAAATTTAAAGGTAAGCTACCTATCATTTGTTTTAATTACAATGAAGTTGGTCATATTGCAGCAAGATGTACATAGAAGAATAATTTTAGAGAAGGGAACAAGCACAAAAATAGAAGAGAAGATTATAGAAGAGACTACAGAGACAAAGGCAAGAAGTCATGCTATTTTGCTTATGAGAATAACTCAGATGAAAATGATAATGAAGTGGTATATGTTGCAATGAAGGATGAATCAAATGAGGATGAGGCTATTGCACTTATGACTTGTGTGAACAAGAATTAAAAATGGATCATTGACAGTGGATGCTCACATCACATGAGTAGACATAAAAGTAAGTTCATTACCTTAACTTGTTATGATGGAAATAGTGTAAGATTTGGTAATGATGCACCATATTCAATAAAAGGAAAAGGATCTATTAAGCTTACAAACAAGATCTCATGTGACAATGCTTACTATGTTGAAGGATTGAATTATAACGTGTTAAGTGTGTCACAATTGAATAATTTGGGATACAAAGTTGAGTTTGAAAACAAATTAGCCAAGATATATGATACAAATGGAAATCTGATTGGAAAAGGTGATCAAACTAGGAGTAATCTATTCTATCTGGATATAGAAGATGCTACTTGTCTTATTGCAAAATTTGATGATGTATGGCTTTGGCACAAGAGATTATGTTATGTTAACTTTGGTAATCTGATTAGTATTAGTAACATGAAAAGAGTTAGAGGTTTGCCTAAGTTGAAGAAACCAGAAAATATAATGTGCCAACAATGTTAGCTAGGTAAGATGAAAAAGTCAAGCTTTAAAAGTAAAGCTTATACCTCTAAAGAAATACTTGAAATTGTTCATACTGATTTGTGTGGACCTATTGAGGTGCAAAGCTACAAAGGAGACAGGTATATAATGTTTCTTGTTGATGATTACTCTAGAATGATGACAATCATGTTCCTAAAGCAAAAATTAGATACTTTTCAAATGTTTAAATGGTATTTGGCAAGAGTTGAGAAAGAAATAGGTACGAGCTTGAAATTCTTTAGATTAGATAGAGAAGGAGAATTCACTTCACATGAATTTGAGATGTTCTGCAATGACAGAGGAATCAAGAGATAGACATTAGCACTAAGGACCCCTCCACAAAATGGAATTGCTAAAAGAAGAAACATGTCAATAATGGACTGTGCCAGAACACTCATGATGGAGAAAAATGTTGCTCTAAAATATTGGAGAGAAGCTATAAGTACTACAATATACACCTTGAACCGTGTGCAAGTAAAGAAAGGTACTCATTCAACACCTTTTGAACTATGGTATGGTCATCCACCAAATTGAAATATTTTAAGGTATTTGGAAGTAAATGCTATATTCTCAAAGATGTTAGGAGTGAAAAGTTTGATGCAAAGAGAAAAGAAGGTATATTCCTTGGTTACTCCACAAGAAGTAAAGCTTATAAGTGTTTAATTACTAACACTAAAAAAATTGTGGAAAGTGCAAATGTGAATTTTGATGAGCTTACAAAAGCACATGAGGATGAAACTACAAAAGAACCAGAAGACTACAAGACATTTGCATACTATTTTGAAGGAAAGCCTACTAAGGAAGATGTTACAAATCATGCAGCAAGTTAGCAGCAAGTTTCAACAATAGCCGAGTCACATCTTGTGAATGTTAATTTGCATTTAGATGTTGAGTTGCAAAATGAGGAGAATGCACAATCTAACTCTGAGATTGACACACATGAAAGAGATGCTGGGATACTTGACAAAGATTCACATAGTGATACTAAAGCTGAGAAACAAAATGTAGCCAATAGAACTAAGCCTGGACTATCCACATATGTTAAAATACACCATCCTGCAGAGCAACTCATTGGAGACAAAGATGCAATACCAATGATAAGAAGTAGATTGAGAGGTGAATCATGTTTGTTAAGCATGAATGAACCTAAGATAGTGAGAGATGCATTGGAAGATGATGATTGGTACAAGGCTATGGAAGAAGAAATTCAACAGATAGAAAAGAACAAAACTTGGAGCCTAGTTCCTAGACTAGAGGACAAGAATGTGATTGGCACAAAATGGGTATTCAGGAACAAGTTAGATGAGAATGGTGAAGTGACAAGAAACAAAGCAAGACTAGTTTGCAAAAGATATGCTCAAGAAGAAGGAATTGACTATGGTGAAACATTTGCCCCTATTGCAAGAATGGAAGGAGTAAGAATTCTACTTGCTTATGCCGCATACAAAGGTTTTAAAGTTTATCAAATAGATGTTAAGTCTACATTTTTGAATGGAATATTAGAAGAAGAGGTCTACATAGAATAGCCAGAAGGATTTGTGGACAAAAACAATAAGAACATGGTATGCAAATTGTACAAATCCCTGTATGGATTTAAACAAGCACCAAGAGCATGGTATGAGAGACTTCATACTTATCTTGTTAAGATTGGATTTGAAAGGATAGATGATAACAACAATTTGTACATGAAGACAGATGAAGAAAAAGTTATATTGCTATCTGAAATTTTTGTTGATGACATAATATTTGGAGGACAAGATGCTCTATGTAAAGATTTTGCAAATAAGATGAAGCAGGAGTTTGAAATGTCGATGTTTGGTGAGATCAAATTCTTTGTGGGACTACAAGTATATCAAATGAAGTATGGTGTATATATCACTTAGTCAAAGTATATCAAGGAGATATTAAAGAAATTTAGACTTGAGGATTCAAAACTAGTAAGTACACCTATGGTAACAACACTCAAACTATCAAAGAATGTTGAATCAGTTGAGGTCAATCAAACATTGTACATATCCATGATTGGCAAATTACAATATGTAGTACATAGTAGACCTGATATTGCATTAGCTATGGGGATAATTGCTAGATTCTTTGCTAATCCTAGAGAAAATCACATGATGGTAGTGAAAAGAATAATGAGATACTTGAAAGGAACATAAGAGTATGACTTACACTATAAGAAGAATGAAAAGTTTGAACTAAAAGCCTTCACTGATACTAATTGGGCTGGAAATATTGATGATAGAAAGAGCACTAGTGGAGGAGCATTCTTCTTAGATAGAAGGCTTGTTACATGGACAAGAAAGAAGCAAAGTTGTACTTCCCAATCCACTTCTGAAGCAGAGTATGTTGCTATTGCTATCAATTGCACAAACATTGTATGGATCAAAAAATTGCTAAAGGGAATGAAGGAAGAGATCACTGAACTAGTGACACTTTATTGTGACAATACAAGTGTTATAAACATATCAAAGAATCCTGTAATGTATACAAAGACAAAGCACATTGCAATAAAGTATCATTATGTAAGGGAGTTGGTTCAAGACAAAGAGGTGAAGATGGAATATATTAACACAAAGGAGTAGATTGCTGATATCTTTAGCAAAGCATTACCTAAGGATGCTTATGAGTATTTAAGAGGTAAACTAGGGGTGATACCCCTATCAAAGGCTATGTAAAACACAGAGGGGGTACCCTACATCAAACAAGCTGATATTCATTTCATACAACTTGATGTAGTGGATCTTACTTTAGCAAATTGTCTAAACTAATTATAGAGCTGGAATTTCAAAATAGTCACAAGCAAGGTGACAAAGGGAGAGAATTGAAGAGCCTGCAAAGCCTATGTCTACATATATAAAGATGTCAAGTGTTGAGTACATGTCTTTGGCATTGTTGTCAAAGAGGGAGAATGTGAAGTAAATTGATCAAGTGCATATTGATCAAAGAGGGAGATGATCAAAGCAAAAAATCAAGTTAGAAGGAGAAAGCACAGAGTACAAGAGGAGAAAATAAAATGAAGAGAGAATACATCATCAGAAGTTCAGAAGACTGAAAGAAATAAAGAGGGATATGTTCTGATATTCTGTTGATCCATGATAGAAGAGAATCAGATAAGAGATATTTTGTAACCTAAAGAAGAAGTTGATGATAGAGGGAGAAGTTTCATTCACAAGATTTCTTTTTGGTATTGCCTTACTACTTTAATCTAGTTAGTTTATCATTTGTTTGACTGGTTGATCAGTTTGGTTTGCCATCAATGCCAAAGAGGGAGATTGTTAATATATAATTGAAAAGATCATTTGAGTAGAAAGACTATTATTGATGAAGAAGTGTTTTCAATCATTGTTTTGTCACTAATGTCAAACCTACTATATGTTGGTAAGACAATTTCTTATATGTTTCAAGCACTATCACTTAGTTGATTGATGAAGAGGATTTGATCAACAAGATGTAACAAAAGTACCTAGAGGAAAGGTTGGGTTATGATTATGTATTGAAGTGCAAGAATTGGTTAAGACAATGATAATATAATGTATTGATAATCTACTTGAGGTTACAAAATGTTTGGCTACACTTAAGAAGGTTTAGATGAAAAAGGTTGGACAAAGTTCATTTGCAAAGCTCGAACAAGTTGATAGAAGGTGCCGAGCAAAAAGACAGTTGGAGCTGAGTGAAAGTAATTTCTAGTGGATGTCAAGCAAACTAATAGGTGTCGAGCAAGTTAGTATATGTTGAGTGATTTTTAGTATGTACTGAGCACCAGTAAAATCTAGTTGATGCTGAGTGATTTTACAATAGATGTTGAGTAACACAGTATGTGCGGAGCATTAGTAAATTGATAATGTCAAGTTGTTGCATTATGAAAAAGATCGAAGATTCACCAAATAAAAGCTGACAAGTTTATTTTCTTGGAACTTGTAAATCAGGAGGAAGATAATATTGATGAGCTGGAGGCACATAATCTTATGTAAATCATTTTAGAGGTGAATTCAAATGGATTTAAGGAGAAGTTTCTAGAGAAGACAAGATATGGGGTAGAGACATTGTATCCTACCTAATCCATCGAAAACCCTAATTTTTGAGATGGATAATGAGTAGGAAAAAGAGTTCTAATTCCCTATATCTAGGGATGTCTAGTCATGAAGGTAAGTTTGATGTTGGATGGAGCTTAGAGAGATTTTGGATGCAAAAATCTGATAAGGTGAAGGAAGAGGGTTTGCTTCATCAAAGTGAACCAAGAGGAGAAGTCTGCAATGGTGAGCTAAGCAAGAAGGCTAGAGAATGATGAATGCTTGAAGGGTGAACAAGTTGTTAGAACTACACAGATTGGAAGCCAAGTAGAGCTGAAGACTAAATAGTGATTTGTAATTTGCAAGCAAGGTTGTAAGTTGTATCAGATCAAACTCTACTATTACTCTCTAACAATTATATTAGATTAGGGTAAATCCTTTGGAGAATGGTTGAATTAATAGTCACTAAAAAATCCTTTAATAGGGTGGCATTCCAAGTGAATGACCTCAAGTCCTCTAACAAGGCTCAATTTTAACAGGGTGATTGAAATCCCTTAACTGGGTCACATTTAATAGTGTGTGTTGTAACCTTTAACAGGGTCGGCCTTTAACAAGGCATCACTTTAGAAGAGTGAAAAATGAGTAGCATGTTACTAGTGGTTTTTCCCAAATTGGGTTTCCATGTTAAATCATTGTGTCAAGTGTACTAATGGTGCATGTTAAGTTTAACTGTAACATATCAATCTTGATTTACACACAATGAATGCATGCATGGTTAAGAATGTTATATGGGTTCACTAAATTCTAAAAAGTTTTATTTAGACATCTAGACCTTGATTAACTGATTCACCCCCCTCTCAGTTAATCTAAAAGAATTTAAACAAAAATTGCCTCATTTCCTCCCTTTTTTTGAGCTATGTTTATTGTCGAAATATGACTCATTTTAAGCATTAAAATGGTCACTTAATCTGAGAGTTTTTGAGAAATTTATCCCTTCAAATATCTTCGGCTCATTCTCAACTTCGTCCAACACTTCAAATTTTTAAAATCTAGTTCCTAAGTCAAAAATTCTTGTAGGTTAATGGAAGGAACCAAAATACGTATTTTCAACTTGATCATTAACCATTAACCTTTTAAAAAGAGGTTAACATTTGGGGTCCAAAACACATGTTTCACTTTGAAATCTTAACTTCTCCATCAAAGAGGTTAAGATAAATTTCCAAAACATGTATTTTCCCCCCTGTCATTAACCTTAACTTCTTGTCTCAAAGGTTAAGGTCGAGCTCCAAAATATGTATTTTGGAGGTGGTTATTAACCTCTCTGATCAAGTTAGTAAAGAATGAGAATTGAAAAGAGAATCATTACAAATTAGTTCAACCTTGCATATGGTGCTCCATTTAGTGGCATGTGGCTCTCCAAGATTCAAAATTTCTATGTAATGATAGATAATAGACATGATTCATTTTTTTCAATAGATTGATTTTGGTATATTTTTGCAGTATATCTTTAACACAGGGGATATGAACGAAAATCCAAGCTTTAATCTTTAGTTCACATTATGTCATGGCTCAATGATGTGAATCTATTGCGTAAGGAGTAAGAGTTTTGTTCATACTCTTGAAATTGTTCCATGCAATTACCCAAATGCGTTGCTATGGTGCATCAGTCTCTGGTTTTTTTGAATAGGACCTTTCTCCTCCTGTAATTAAGAGGGAAATCAGAGAGATTTAATGGTAAGAGTTTGACCAAATGCTCAAGACCATGCCACATAAACCTTAGTGACTCATTGAGAGAATATAAGATGAATGAACAAGGCACAAAATTTGTTTACCAACAAGAAGTCAATGCCCCTAGTTTGTAGTGAATCCTATGAGGATGAAGGAAATTTTGGATGCCATTATTATAAAGTGAATGTCAGATATGACTTGTTTGATGAAATGTCCACATGGAAATGAAGATTGAAAAATGTCTTTGTTTTCAATATAATGCAACATTTGTTGCTCCCTCCTTGCTCTATTGAGAGCTTATTTGATGGTTGCCTTCATAAGTATTGGTTGTGAAGGAATGCCTAAGGCAATCATCCATTTAAGAAAATATGTTTGGAGAAAACACGAAATTCAGAAATGATGGCATAGACCAATCTAATTGGAGTTGTACAGACTTTGAAACAGTGACTAGAGTGCTATGAGTGAACAGTTCACATACAAGGCTCCAATTCATTGTCAAGAGCAAGATGAGCCATTGGAAATTCATCCTTCCTATGTGCTACATGAAGACACATAGACCATATATCTAATAGAATTTCATATAGACTCAAGTAGGCAGTGGCACAAAGCACACATGTGGTGATGAAAAGTGAAAATATTATGCCCTAATTATATGTAGAGTTCAATCACTATCTAAAGTCTACAAGGAAGCTTGCATCAGATTTGTACAGTGTATTGGTGACACTTTAAATGTTTGATAGAGTGTTGCAAAGAGTTGTTGCTTCATAATCATGCCAAGAAATACTCAAACAAGAATATGGATATTGGGAAAGTCACTTGATACTCGCGAGGCAAGGAAATTCATAGTGAGGCATCTCACAAACTATTTGACTAAATGACCAATCATGAATGCAAGGTGCAGAGCCTAGACGTGACATGATATTGATTCTGCAGAATTACATAGAGGCTCATCAAGTAATCAAAGCTACAATTACACATTTGAATGCATCAAGCAGATCAACTAAGAGAGATGACAGGGATAAGAACCAATATACCACCTTAGAATGAGAAGCACAATTAAATATCATATGGGGGGAATTATGGACAAATACTCCCTTCAAACCCTTGGTAGCTACTCTTAATAAATTCCAAATATCATTATGTCATTTGGAGTTTGGTGATTGTCATGCACACATATTTTCTTGGTATTGATAGATCAATTTTTGAACATGTAATATTACTGCTCTTATGGATTTTGGTGAGATGATTGTCTCAAAAAATTTGAATCCTTGAATACATGCACTATAATTGTAGACTCCTTGAGTATGTGCAAGATAGGAGAGAAGAATTCGATGGTGAACAATGGAAATATTAGAGTTTAATGGAACCAATCAATGTTATCATGTGGAAGGATAGCACATTTGGATATATAGACACAATTAGAGAGATGGAAAACATAAAGTCAGCATTTGGTGGGCACATACATGTCTTATCTTCTTGATCTCTTCACAATAAGATAGAAATGCCTTCATTAATAAAGTGATGTAATTTAGATAAATGATCTAAAGATCACAAGGTGATCGATATGAATTGATTATTCAATCTTCTTCTCAAAATATCTAAGGTCTAAGTTTTAGGTCATATAGATTAATTTTTTAGAGGTTAATTAACCTCATACAAATCATGTATTTGGGAAGTAGTTATTAACCACGAAGATGTAGTTCTTAACCTTTGTGTTTATATAAGGAGTCATTTTTGGCTTTGTAAGGGAATTTTTTGGATTTGGAAATAATGGGACAGTATGTTGAAGTTTTGGTAGCAAGACAATTTTTGGAAAGTGTGTACAGATCTTGTTCTTGTGATTAGAAATTTTTTTATGTTCTTGGTGCAAGGAAATAAAAAGGAAACACATTTTAAGTTCTCTTTCTACATATCTAAAAGTTGAAATGTTGATTCTTTTTGTGTAATGGGTGTTCTCACAATATTGTTCAAATTTTCATGAATTATCAAATCGACATTGTGCTAATAGTAGCCTTCAAGTGTAGATCTTGATTATTGTTATTAGCAGTTTATGTTAATTCAAGAAAACTATGAAGTCATGTGGTGCATTTGTCATCATGAGCTTTCTCATCTTTTAAAGTTTGATTTTATCTTTATTTGAAAAACTTCAAAACTATATCATACGAGGGAGTTGGCCCTCTAAATGTAGAGGAAGGCCGCATATCAAGGGCCTATCCAATTGTTGTGAATGATTTGCCACATACACTCCATTTGGCCATTCTTATAGTGACAAATATGTTTACCAACAATGTTGTTGTCAAGTATTGGAGAACTGTAGTTACTGTTGAGTAATGGAGGAATCATAGTGGTTGTCAAGTTAGCTATGTTGACTAAGCACATTGAAAATCCTATGGTGACTAAGCATATAGCTATGTAAGCACTACGCATCAACTGCAAGGTTTTCATGGTTATATAGTCAATTTTTGAGTCATTTGCATTTACCAGGCAATCAAAGAGCAAGAAGGTGAATTATGAAGAGGATTTCAGTGACTAAAAACAAGATTCTACTACAACATGACACTATTCCATCAATTCAAAAGGTATTTCATTTGTGTTGAGTTACATTATTTCTTGTTTTGCAAACCCTAGATAGCAAAAATAGCAGTGAGCTCTTTAGCAGTAGAGAGAAGGGAAGGAAAAGAGGTTATGGATGTTCAGTTGATAAGTAATGATGTGTGTGGACCTCCCAAATTTCAA
Organism: Cupressus sempervirens; assembly: GCA_028749045.1. Taxonomy (NCBI): domain Eukaryota; kingdom Viridiplantae; phylum Streptophyta; class Pinopsida; order Cupressales; family Cupressaceae; genus Cupressus; species Cupressus sempervirens. The sequence continues at coordinate 852,974,300 of CM053789.1, read as the reverse complement.
GACATACCAGAATTCACTTATACACAAGATCCCTTAGGTGCTTTATCAACTATCCCAACAAAGGTTTTGATGATTCACAATGTAAGGTGTTGCTATATGTGCAAAATAGGTGAAGTAGGAGACCTAGAGATCAGGAAGACCTACTAGAGGTTATGTGAAAATAGAGTCTTGAAGGAGGAGAACAAGATTGTAGATCACAAAGAGTTGATGTTTACTCTAGATTTCCCTCAAATGTTCAAGACATAGTTAATAAAGATAGTGCTGAGTAGAATTTATGATAATCAACTATGGTTAGAGGATGGTCTTGTAAAAATTTCTAAATGAATTATTCATATGATTATAGGGTATCCTACCCTAGACAAATCCAAGACCATAAGGAGTCATGATGAGGAAGTAATTGAGAAGAATATTGGAGCAGTTTGGAATAAGAGGGGTATGTCAATTGATACTATTATAGACCCTATAATTGCATTTGTAGTGTGTGTGATAGCATATAGATTTTATCTAGCAAACTCAACAGTGTACTATGCGGTGTTGTAGACCTGGGTTACAAAGTTGTCAAGAAGATCACAACTATGACCTAGTTGAGCTACAATTTCAACAATTGTTAGAAAACCTAGAAGCTATCAGAAAGGAAAAGAATTCACAATGTAAGTTTGGATCACTCATTATCTCCATACTCTTCTATGTACAAAATACTTTTCCTATATTTGCCAAGGTAGTTTGGAAGACCAATCGGTCAATTACCTAGTGGATGGGAGAGTATATTAAACCATTAGCTGAAAATTTTGATTCAATAATGACTAGCGATTTTGAAGACTTTAAGAAGTCTATGGAGAAGAGATCAAGAATTCTTGTGTCTCTAGTAGAACAACATTAAAATGATGTTTGTTTCCTAGTAGATGTCGGCTATACATATGTTCATGCAGCTATTCCAAGGGTTAGATGGTTGAGACCATTAACTTATGAGGTAAATATTGATGAAGCATCTGCAACCATCACTAAATTATTGGTAGAAGAAATTGACAAGGATGCTACATCATTCTACAATTATGATGAAGCCAAGACAAGGATTACCATAAACTTTCAAACTACCACCATCATCAGAAAGAAAAACAAAATGGTGAAGAAAATGAAAGAGAAGTTTGGTGAAGGAGAAGGAGAAGGAGAAGGAGAAGGAGAAGTAGAAGAAGAAGGTCAAGGACCTTTGCAGATTACACAAGGACAAGGTGAAGATCAAGCTTCAGAAGATGAAGAGGAAGCTGAGCAAGAACCCAAAGAAAAAGGAAAAAAAGGAAGGTAAAGAAAAAGAAAGAGAAAAATCCTAAGAAGGCAACAAAGAAAATAGAAAAAAATCTAGTTACACTTTTGAAAAGGTCAAGCACAAGGGTTACCACTGTACAAGCCAAGGAAGCTCAATCTTCAAAAGGTAAAAGGAAGAGTGATACAACAAAGTTGAGTGTGTCTGCTAAGAGACTGAAGAGGAGTCTACAACTTCACAAAGAATTAGATGATGAGAAGACCAAATTAGATGGCATTAGTCAATTAAAAGTGGTAAGACACAATCCTTCATCTAATATTGATAATCTATGTGAGAATGTTAAGAATAATGCAGTTTTATCTAGATTTACACATATTGATTTTGATAAATTAGACAATGGAGATAAGCATAATGTTGAAGAAGTTATTTGTGCTATGATGGCTACTTTTAAGACTACTCCTTTATAGATTACTATCTATATGAAAGAGTTGGGTAGAAATGGAAGTTCAGTATAGAGACTAAAAAGGAAATCAAGGAAGCTACTTTAGCTCAAGTTATACCTGAATTTGACAAGAAAATGATTGCAAAGGTTGTAGAGAAACACAAAGGGAGATTTGATCCTATACAAAACCTTTCATATTTTGAGGAATAAAGTTGAAGAGGTGGTAACCTAGATCAAATTAATTTGGGAAAAGAACTATGGGTTGACCACAAAAATAGTGGAAATAGTGGAAGAGAAGAAAGGAACAAAGGTAGAGAAGAATGAAACTGAATAGGATGAGATAGCTCAAGATGACATACAACATGACACAAATGTTAATCTTCCAGACACCAATCCTCTACAAGGAGAGAAAGAGAGTCAATAAGGTTTTGTGACTATTGAGGATATCATTGATAACAACACACTGAATGTAAATCCACTTAGTGATGATGATATTAAGGAATTGCAACAAGAATCCACCAATACAACAATATCATGAATTAATCCTATATTGGTGAGGATTGATTAATCTCAAAAGGATGAGATTGCATCCACTAAGAAGCAACAACAAGACCACATCTATTGTACCCTCACTTGTTGCAGAGGTAAAGGAGAAAGAGTCAAATGAACAAACAATACAATAGGATAAGGTTTTGGAGAGGAAAGATGAGCTTAACAATGCACCATCTTCAATGCAAACAATTTCCATTAAGAAGAAAGAGAAAGAGGTAGATACACCAGCTATATCATTGCCTAATCTACATAGCTTAGGTATAACAACAATTTTGGTAATTGACAAGGAAGGAAATGAAGAGAATAAGGGTAAGGAAGCTAGTCTTGTATCCACCTCACCAAAGCATGTTCAAAATTAGAAAGAGGGTGATCAAGTAGAAGAGGATAATACAATTGTTGAGATTGAGGAGCAAGTAGCAATTCATGCACTACTTACTTTTCCAGTCATTTAAACTCCTCCTAGTAGGCACACTCTTCAGACACAAAGTACTAAGGCCACACCATTGCATATATCAATGTCGAGTACAAACACACCAAAGAGTGTTGAAACTACATCATTAGAGGATGTGAATTAGATGAGGTAATTGTTCTACCACAATTTAATACAACAACAATCACATTGGAAGAGATGGAGATACTACAAGAGGCCCTATAGAGGAAATCAAAGAAATAAAATCTTAGAAGGGAGCACAAGCCAAAATAGGTTTTGCATGAAATAAAAGATTATTTTCATTGATGCTTTTGATATTTTAGACTCATTGTCCAATAAGACTATGTTAGAGCAACTTGTACATATAGTTGATAAGATTAAAGATGATGATATAGAGACCAATGTAAAGCTATTGGACTGGTCTGAGAAGAAATTTCACAATAAGGTCATGGATAAGATATCCAATACTATAAAACTAAGACAAGTTGATTTATCAACTAAAATGGATAGTGTAAAGAAAGTTTTGGAGAACATTTACTCTTTGTACATTAAACTATGCAATGTTGATTTCTTTACTAAAGAAACTCAACAAACAATTGAAAAGTTGCAAGGAGATCTTAAGTCTACTGGATCTTCATTGAAGACATCTTCTGGTACTAGTCAATTACATTTTCAGAGACGAATGCTAGCATAGGGAAGACTTGCCGAGTTGCAAGAAAACTATGCAAATATAAGATCAACTTTTATCAACATACAGTCCATGTTGACTCCACATGTGGAAGTTTTATAGAAGGAACTAGCCTTTGTAGAGACATTGATGAAGAAATATTGCCATCTTTCTACACAAGAAGGTCTAGTGGATATGTTGGCAAATCTAGAAATACAGATACAATAACTTGATGCAACAAGAGAGAATTGGGATTTTGCATTGGGAATCATAATGGAACTACACAAGCCATTCCTAGATAAATTTATAGTAAGTGTAGAACCCTCATTGACATAAGTGTCAAAAAAGGGGGATTTTGAAGATTTTGAAGATATTGTCAAGGTAGATATCTACTCAAAAGGAGTCATAGAACATAAATGAAGTACTTATTTAGGGGAAGTAACATAACAAGGTATAACAATATTTTTGCAAATTTTGAAGGTTATGTAATTGTGTATAGAGACCGAGAAAAGATTATACGTTGTCTAAATTTTTCATGAAGAAAGAATATATATGCCATGACAAAGTGTTTTTCCACTCATGTCAAAGAGGGAGATTGTTAATCTCATTATGGTTTTGACAAAGTAGTGACAAAAGACTTAATCATCTAGCATAGTTAGTTGGTCATCACTATGGCCGAGCTACTATTTACGTTGAGTGCATAGTGTGTGCCGAGTGAACAGAGCAAGTGGAGTGATCATCACGAGCTGAGTGATTAGAGCATGTTGAGCATAAATCTCTAGATAATACATATCGAGTGATATGATAGTTAGTGTTGAGCACTAGTAGGTGTCGAGTAGTTAGTACGTGATGAATCACTCAAGTGTCAAGTAGACATTGTGTGCTAAATAATTAGTGCATGTCGAGTGATTTAGGAGCCAAGTAAATATAACAAGAGCATAGTTAAGGCTAAGCATCAGAAGCCTATTGATATTGAGTGACCAATCAATGACATAGATGTTTGTAATGGCACAAAATTCTATGTAAACCATTTTGGCCAACATAATCTTGAAATTTTTTATATGAAGAGATAAGGATCAAGTCATATCACACATCCCTATGCAATACATGCAACCAATCAGAAAAAGGGAAGCACTAAGTGACAATAGCAATCAAATATAGTTGTTGATTATTACCTAAGATTGTCTCCATGATGCCTATTTAAAGAGGCAGACCCTAAGGATATACTAAGGAGAGTATTATCTACAAAAGAGGCATGGAGAAGATGCTTAAGTGAAAGTTAAGCATTGTAGAACCAATTGATGATAGCAAAACAAATTATGAAGACAAGTAGTGAAAGGTCAAAGAAGATAAATTTGATCAGAAGGATAAAAAAACACATTATAAAGAGGAGATATGACATCTAGCATAAATGTGCTAACTGAAGGATTAGGTACCGAATCATTTTGATAGATGATGAGGGTAAATCTCTTAATAGAGTAGTCTTAACAGACTTTTGTAAATCTCCTAATAGAGTGCTTACTTAATTGTGAGTTTAAATCCTTTAGTCAAGGTGAGACCTAATAGTCTTTGTAAGCCTTTAATAAGGCAGACCTCTCAAAAGGTAGATCATAGATTATGATCAAAACTTTGTAGCCATAATTGGCCACACTTTATTGCTACAATAGTGAAGATTTGTGGTTGTCATCCCCACCCCAGTTTTACCTTCTCCTTGGAGGGTTTCTAGGTAACCAAAATCTTTTGTGTTATGTGTTGATTTACTTTATGCTATGAATGTGATGCATGCTTACATATTTTAGTTTACATGTTAAGATATGAGATGTATGATGATGAAATGTTTTAGTGGTAAAACTTTTAAGTACTAATTCACCCCCCTCCCCCCCTCAAAACTTACTTTCCCACGTTGTTATTCCCAACATGTTCTATATTTGTAGATTAGAAAGTCTTTGCATGTGTTTTCTCACCTTATGTTTCAATATTGTTCCCTGTAAAAGAATCATTATACTTCACTTGTACTTGGAAAAGGGGGGTTTTATATTATGTATCTTCTTCTATTTGTCATATTTTTCTTCTATTTTTTGTAGATATGATTTTTGATATTTTGAGAGAACATAAAGTTTTGAGGGCATTTAGGCACTCCTTCCATGTTGATCCAAAATTTTATTTTCCTTCATGTGTCTTCTTCAAATATGATCCATGGTTGAAAATGGTAGGAGATCCCTTGAGAACATTTATCCTTTCTCTTATAGGATTTGACACTAGTTCATCATACCCTCTCATCTTTGTGCAAATGTTATGGAATCATGTATCATCCATCAAGAAGTAATATTCTATTACAATATCTCATATTTTGACATGCCAAAATATCTTCTGTCCCTTTGGAATGTTGTATTCTCCCCTATGAGTGGCATAGTCCATTCCAAAGTGAAGGTATATATTATCTATGTTTCTTATGTCTAGTTTATCTTTTTTTTTGTAAAGATTATGATGTCCCTGCACCACATGATTGTCTCACAAATTTTTCAAAATTTAATCTTACTATCTATCTTTGTGGGGGTTAATCCACTATATTTGTATCTTTATATTTCCCTATTATATATCTATGTAGCTTATGTGCTAGAATAGTCTTAAGCTATCATATCATAGGCCTATCTATAATTGGCTATGTGTGTCATTGTATGTGTTTAATTTTTCATATCATGTGTGTATTTAGCATCCATTATGCATGTCAACACATTATTAAAAGCCTTCATATCATGTTTCTATTAAGAATTCCATTTGGATGTCAGAGAACTATCAAAATTTCCCTATCATATGGGTATTTGACATAATATAACTTTCTACCCATATCAATGTATCATTAATGGTTTTGTGTCTACATGTTATCTTCATCACGTAGCACATGCATCTATAACTTGTGTGCTAGGAGTGACTAAGTAACAACTTGGGAATTTATAGCTAGAGGCAACTCCACATAATGAAATCACCACAAATGCATTTCTCTTACTTTATCTTGGCGTCTCTCTATGATATGATATACTCACTAAATTGGGGCAGATATGTAATGGCTTAAATTTTTATGCTTGTGTATATTGTCATTTTGTGTCATCCTTACGTTAGCCCAAGACTCAAAGTCCTAATCACCTATCTACATCTTCTTACAATTCGATGTCATTGACCATTTTAAAATCCTAACCATATGACTTGGATGACACAAGATGTGTGTGTACCATGGAGACATTAACATAGTGTGCTAACATATCTGAATCTATAAACATGTAGGTTGTTATTGTGGTTTGATGAACTACCGATCTGTATTTGTAACAACCAAATGAATTGCCACCTATACATGATTCAACTTACATGAAATATATTTCCCTCTTTCATCTTTATTCAATTTTTTTCTAAACTTATTGATAATTTATTGGTTGATTATTTATTTTTCTTGGCTATTTTTTCTTCATCTACAACTTTTGATGATCCACTTTTGACATCTTTGAAGTATCTCTTGGATCCTCAACTCCAATGCATTGGTCTCATCATTTTTATTGGCATTCTATATCCTCAAAGGGTGTCTTCTCACTTCATATTTTGTGTCTTTTATTACATATCATCTTTTTATATATCTATAGTTGTATTATTTTTTATTTACTATTCCATACAATCATTTATCATTGTTTATCATGTTTATTTATAAGCTATGTATATGTGGAAATATGAAAGCAAGGGTCTAATTGAGGCACGTCTCCAAATAACCACCCCACCATTTTCATTATTTTTGTGTGCAGGATACTTGGAGGAATGAGCTCAAAAAGTGACCTCGTCAAGCTTTAAATCTTGTATTTTATCTCTTTTTTCATTTTCACCATATAGTAATGATAAAATTTATTATTTTATAGCATTTTTTGTTTATTTTATTTATATAATATTTACTAGCTTATATATATATATATAATAAGCCGAGAGATATCCTTCTCGAGGCGCCTATTGCACTGAGTGAGATTATGAAAATAGGCGCCTCGAGAAGGATATCTCTCAGCTTATTATATATATATATATAAGCTAGTAGCACTCGCAATGCAAAATGAAAGACATTATTTTTTAAATTATAATTCATTATAGTTAAATATATTATGAAATTCTTGTATTAATAGATATTTAATATTATTATGATTTTAGTATATTTTTTATAAATTAATTTTAAAAATTTGCATAGAGAAAAAATAATAATAGTAATTTAAAAAGATATTTTCAAATCATATAGATATTTATTTAATGTTATAAAAAGCAAAGAAATGCTATACATTGTATTGCTAAACAATTGAAGCACATTGAAGCAATATAGAAATTTTTGTACAAATATGTGTAATAAAAAAATACTTAATAATCATTGAAAGAAATGATGACATAGTCCATCAAAAAAGTTAATAATTAAACAATTGAAGCATATTGAAGCAATATAGAAATTTTTCTACAAATGTGTAATAGAAAAATACTTAATAATCATTGAAAGAAATGATGATATAGTGCATCACAAAACTTAATAATGTAATATTTAATAGCTATTATAAAATTGGGTATAATAAAAAATAGTATTGTTCAAAATGTTGACAATACATTGATAAATAATATGTAGAATATTTTTACTTTCTCAACCATGGATGGACTGGCAATAACTCTACATTTCCATGAAGAATTTTCCGTACTTTAATTGATAGAGTAGACTTTACGTGAAATAATGTAGGTATGCCATAATTTGCATGCAACAACCTGAAAGATGGAATGACTTGATGTATTGTGAACGTGATTGTGTAACCAAAATTAAGAGTAGTTATCAACCATTCTTTGAGTGGACCCTTGTGATAGCTAATTTTAGATTCACCTTTAAGAAATTTCATAAAATTTATATTGAGCTCATCAGAGAGAGTGTGCTTCCTGAAATTTACTATTGGGGCAATGATAATTTAATAAATACATCCTGCAAGATAAAGATCACGGATCTCACAATACAAAGTGTCTGGCCATCTACAAAAGTCTACAACCTCGATCTGTAGGTGATGAAATTTGACATCTAAGTTCATCTTCACTTTTGTGGCATAATGGAAGTTGAAGTACAAAGCATAGTTATAAAATTTTAATTGATTGTTCCTTGGTCCATTGTTTATAATTCGACAGGTCATTCTATCCCTTATCCAATATTGAACACTCAACTCCTCTATGCGAAGGATGACATTTTGTGGAAGTCTATGATGAAAGTCTTGTAACCACCAGTAAGCCCATTCCAAACATAATTTGTCTGACATCTTCGTAAGCTGCAATGGAAATTATGAAAAAAATTTATATCATTAAAACATGATAAAGAATATGTTTTTTTTTTCAAAAAGGAAAGAAATGTTGAATCAAGGATAGTAACCATAATATTTAAACTAAGGTATTTTACATGAAATAAACATAAAATATATTTGATCAAATTCATATTTTGACACACATTTTTTAAATGTTAGTATTTTTTGTCTTGAAAAAAATTATTTGACATAGTGTGATACAAACTTATAAAGGCATAACAAAATAAGTGATCATTTTCTTTAATGTAAGGATACTAAAAAAAAATTACAAGGGTATATTAAAAGTCTATTTATATATTTATGGATGTAAAAACATGTATTTGAAACATTTGAAATGTGATTTGTAGTAGTATACAAGTAAATGAAAACTTTATTTAAATACTGCAATCATACAATAGTATAGTAAATATAATAAAAATTACAAAATATTAAAGTAGCAAATCAAAATTGTAATTGCATTGGACGAAGTATTAAAAATAAAAATATTACATCAATTGTCTTCTAACAACTTAAGTCTATTTTCTTCATCCTTGCACTTGGCAACTTGTCTACCCTTTTTCATTTTCTCATAGCGATCATACGTGAATGGAGGCATTATTCTTAGACATTGTAAAGATTTAACACGAGAAATTGCCACAATGTCAATCCTATTCTTTCTCTTGTTCCTATATCAATTGTCGCTTTTGGAAGAGTTAAACCCTGAGATTTATGTATAGTCAATGCCCATGCCAATCTTAAAGGCAATTGAAGTGTTGTACCCTTCTGTATTGGTGTTATTGGAATTGTTTTTGGATGATGGTCTTCAAATGGTAGTCCACAATAGTTGTCAAACTCAACCATCACATATGTTGGAGGTTCAAGTGGAGTCCTGCCTTGTTTGTAGACTATATTTCAAGCATACCCCAAAGATCCATTTACAAGACCTGCTTGTACCCATAGATTAGAAGTTAGCATGACCCTTGCATCCTTACAAAGTAGCAATTCTAGATCAAGCTCATCATTTGAATAATCTTCCAATGCATTACCATGTCTTGCTTTTGTTGCAACACTACATGCGATAGGATACTTCAATGAATGCAACATTTTTTTATTGTGACTATGAACATTTTCATTTGTTGAGAATAGATGGACAGAATTTTCAAACTGTAAATTTGTTCGAAGATCTATGTTGATAGGGGTTCTTGTCATTAGCAACCTCCAATCATCAATATGTGGGTTTGCATCTCTTACATTCATCAAAAGTTGGCGAAATCTTTGTTGATCCTTATTCTCCCCATCTTGTCTGAATATCTTGTCCAAAGTAACAACAATCTTGAATTCTTTCCATAGCAACTTTGCCCTTCTATTACTGTCATATGCTGGTTTGTCACCAATTGGAGGAAGCTGGCCCAAATCTCCCACCAAAATTATAGATACACCTGAAATATAAGAATAAAAATATTTATGTCAAAATGATTAATTTGTAATTACATTTTAGTAACATAATAGTCTATATTTTATACATGCTACACTTGTTAATGAGGAAAAGTGAAGCCTTTTACCTCCAAAGCTAATATTTGCATTTTGTGGGAATGCTTGTCGAAGTCGAGAGTTAATGTTCTCCAGCATGTTTTGACCAATGAAGCTCATTTCATCAATCAAGATATACTTAATATGTGCCATTTCTTCTTGAAAACTAGCGAGTCTTGTTCCTTCTAATTGACAAAAACCTTGTATTGGTATTTTTAATTTTGAATGAACTGTAGAAGCTCCTACGTTGAATGTTGCGACTCCTGTTGGTGCAAGTAATAGAAGGGGAGATAGAGAGGGCATTGCTACATTTTGAAGAGATTGACTAATTACACCAATTAGATATGACTTTCCAATGCCTACTGTTCCTTGAATTATCATGAGCAATGGCTCCACATTCTGATTTCTATGATAGTGTGTCATAATAATGTCAACTGCCTTTTTCTGTTTCTCACCAAGGGTCATGTAGTTGATGCATTGGGGAATGTCATCATATATTAGACAACCATGATTCCTCACATTACCTATAAAATTGATTGTTGTAGTAGTGTACTCTTCTCCCTTATAATCAATAGACCAATTTGTATGTTTGTCAATGTCTCTTCTCCCCAACATGTCTATTTCTGAGCACTCTATGTTTTGACCATGATGCAACCTAGATATAATTTCCCATTCGTGTTCTGTTGTATTTCTTTGAACATTGTTATTGTCTTCAGTGTCAGAATCACTTGTGTTTTCATCATTGTCTGTCACCACAGTACGTTGAACATGCCAAGGAATGTAATTAAATGTCTCCCAATTTTGTATGATGGCATCATCATTATGACCAATATCTTGTTCTATATCACAGAATGGCTTGTAGAGCAATAATTCTGATAAACAGAAGTCAACCCATTTAGCTGATTCACATGAAGGTATAGATACAAATCTAGGAAAGACTCTGACTATTGCTGCTTTGTCCCTTGGCTCCCATTTATTCTCTCTTCTTCTTTTAGGATTATATATCCATGATCTTGCTGCATCAATTAATGTGACGGCTTCCATACATAGGGGCCTTCTTTTGTACCCATCAATGAAAGATTTTTTTTGCTCTTCAGTATTGTCTTCATCATTTCCATTTTTATTACTTATAGTTATAGGTTTGAAGACCTCATGGGACACATTTAGATTAACAAATCTTCTACTACACTCTACCAATGGAAGCTCTAATAGCATATGACATGTTTCTTGAGCACCAATGTCTCTTTCTATAATTGTCTCAGTTAGAAGTTTCCTATATGCACGTGTAGCTAAATCATCTGGGTTTTCCATTTTGGAGAGGCACATCAACATTTGATGGTATGTTTCTGATCTTTTCTCTACTTTTGCTGCATATTTGGCAATGTATTTCACCACAACATGTTTGGAAAGAATAGGTTGCCAATCTATATTCGCTCTCCATAGTTGTAGTATGTGGCGATTATGTGAGTTGACTCTTTCATCATTTCTGGCTGGTTCAAATTTCTTTTCACTTGTTTCTCTATCTTCATATAATTTTTATGCCTCTATGTTTAATGGCCAAGGTGCATTATACCTATAATAAATATAGGAGAGATATGTTGTTAGTCATGTGACACTAGTGACCAATTTCTAATTTTTGTTTAAATATCGCAATGTAATGAAATGATTACCTGCAAACCATATGCCCCCTTTTCTTTTGCAAACATGCACCCTCCTTACAAATTGTGTGTCTTTCTACAAAATTTAGGATCTCCTCACAGTCATGCTCTAGATTGACCTCTGCAAGTTGTCTTGTGTTTTTGAGACATGGATGTTGTTGAAAATTCATGAAAGGCTACAATTGAAAATAAGTTGAATGAGAAAATAAGGTCATATCAAATTATACCATAGAATACATATGTATAAACATACTTGTATATTTCGCTGGTGAGGATCTTGTCTAGGGTTCCATGCATGAACAATAGAATGAAAATATCTTTAAGCACTTTTGCGTTCATCCTCATTTGACCAGTCAATGTTCTCCATATTAGGTGCCCCTTCGATCCATATGAATCTATGCACATGTGGGGACCCCCTATGTTGCCATTCATATCTACACCAAAAATCTTTGACATTCATTCCATTTTCTAGAATCTCTTTTCTAAATATAGAGTGTCTCAAGTGCATATAGTGTGCCACAATGTGAGGATAATCAATTATATTTTGCCTACGCCAATTTTGAGCTTCACATGGATCAGTTGGCATTGTTCCTAGCATTAGAGCATGTAAATTAGGCCAATACATATCTGCTGCACTCAATGTGAAAAATATTGTAGGACAACCAATTTGATGAAGCAAATCTGTCAATTCTACATGAGATTTTGCCCAATATGACCTTGTTCCCCTTAGCGTTGTACCAAACCGCATCAATTTATCTGCCAATCTAGAGTGAGGTGTAGTTTCCATGTGTTGTCGCAACTCATTGATGGTGATTGGCATGTCTTTAAAGTTTCTCTTTACAAACACAGAGGTTGAACTCTGTGCACGATGTCTCATGATCATGTTATTCGTGAAATATCTAAATCTAGGATGTTTGCCAAAATGATGATCCCTATATCGCACAAGATGCTTTACAAATTCATGAAGATATACATGTCACAATCGTGGTTCTAACCAATCACAGGTACCATTAGGAAATAGTGTTGGGAATGCCATATCCAATAATCCTGATGTGACATACTCATTAATAGGTGACACACCAATACTTGGCCAATCTATCAATGATGCTGGGTTTGCGTCAGGATTATTAACCCATGCATAGATAAGTTCCATTTCCTTTTGTGCATTAGGAGGTCTTGAAGCCATTGATGTTGTGTGCTCAATTACATTCCCTTCATCTGTCTCCATAATTGGACCCAGAAAAACAATATCATTTGCATCTGTATCAAACTCCATATTCACCGTCTTCAATCTATGAAAAACATTTTCATCTTTATTTCTGGGTAGATCATTGAGAGCATTTTCATTAATTTGAACATCAGAGTAAAATTTATCATGCTCTACTTTATATTTGAGTGCTTTGTATACACGATCTCTATTCACAGTAAAGTTATATTGTGTCCCACGTTGATCTGTCCTTCAAACAATAATAATTGGCAACTTATCTATTGTATGTGGTAATATGTTTGAAACATGATCTATGTTTTGTGGGAAACTTATTGTGTGTCCTCTATACTTAAATTGGCCACCAGTTGCATGTGTCACTTGCAATATGGGACTGACATGTGCAATTAACATTTCCTCAACTTGTGTCAAGTTTGCAAGCTCCTCTGGTTGAGTTCATGGGTCCATATTATTTGAAGCTGAGAATCTATTATTTCCTCTCTCTTGTCGGCATCTATTACACACTGGACCTTCAGAGGTGCATGACACTTTCATTCCTAGATAGCATTCTTGAAAATATAACACATGTTTGGCATTCTTAAGCTATCCAATTTTTGGCGAAACTGCATTTGGAATCTATAGAAATTATCACCAAGTTTTCCATTCGGGTTTTGTGCATTTTCTACATTACCTTGTCTAGCTAAATGTATCCCAACTTGAGTTGTATGATGGGGTGTTTCAGGAACATGTTCAGTTGTCCTTGATACTTGATTTTGAAGATCCAATTGCATATTTGTAGTCAAGGGTTGATTATACCTCTCATTGAGCTGTAAATCCACTTGATGTCTTCCTTGTATCTCAAAATGTGATACTCCATCGAATGTTCTTTGACGACAACTTTTGTTACTATTTTGTTGATCTCTATTTTCAGATTCCAATTCTTGCACTGAAAGTTGTGCCCTTCGCCTGGCATAGTTTTGTCTTTGGAGTTCATTACTCCTCCTTCTTTGATCTTGTCTTTGATTTTTTGTCATTTGTTCTCTCCGACGTCTTCGATATTCCCTTTGATATTCTCTTTGATACACTCTTCGTTGTTATATTTGATATTGTCTCCTTTCCTCATTAGATTGAAAATTTGATGTTGATAGACTCATAGCTATAAAGTGAATAAAATCTTCGATTAATGAGAAATATCTTGCAATTTATGTTCACAACAAATATCACGTATAAGAAATATGGTGATATTTATTTTATTATATAGAAACATACATTTATTTTATCTAAGAATCCATACCCTTTAAAGATGAAGTATATAGAAACAAAATTTCCTTAAACATTATAATTCTAAAATATTCGACTGGTTCACTATTTGAAAAGAGTAAGAATTTATTGCAGTGAGTGTTTCTATTATTGATTTCAATGTTAGAATGTAAAAACACTACTCCATATTACACTATTTTCTCTTAGATCTTAATGCATTTTAGTTGAATTACTAATTTCATAACTTTAGGTCCAAAAAAATTTATTAAGTACGTATTCAAATTTTATATTTTCTTGAAATTGTCAATTTCAAATAATAGAATATTTATTCATTTTACTAACTCTTTTAAATTTTATTTATTTAAAATAAATATAATATAGGAAAAATCTATTTGAAAACTTAATTGAAATTAAGATTTAGAAAATTAACTTTCACAATACATACAAAATATTAATATAATTTAAACATAGTGCCTAAGAATATATTATTATTAATTAAAAATTGTTTTAGGAGCACTATCCTTAAGTGGCACTACACTTAATATTAATATACTATATATTACTATACTATAAATTAAATCTAACGTGTAAGACAAACTATTAAAATTTGAAGTAAATCTAATATTTAAAATTTAAAAAAGAAAACTAAATAAATTTAATTTTTAAAAAATCAAATTAAATATCTATATGAAATTCAAAACTTTACTAAATATATCTAAATTTGAAACATATGTAATATTTCTAAAAAAACAACTAAATAATGTTATTAAAAAATCAATTTAAATATCTAAATGAAATTTAAAACTTCATCATTTATTAATCATTTACATGGAAATCAAAATTTGAAAAATTATAGGATTTTGAAAATAAAAAGGCTAATATTTCATAATATTTCCTATTTATTTGATTTGTGTAAAAAAAATAATCTCTTTATTTCTAAAAAAATAACTAAATTTTAATATTTCTTAAAAAAACTAAATCTAGTATTTCTAAAAAATTACTAAATCTAATCTTTCTAAAAAAAATCTAATCTTTCTAAAAAATAACTAAATCAAATATTTCTAAAGAATAACTAAATCTAGTATTTAAAATTTAAAAAAGAAAACTAAATAAATTTAATTTTTAAAAAATCAAATTAAATATATATATGAAATTCAAAACTTTACTAAATATATCTAAATTTGAACCATATGTAATATTTCTAAAAAAACAACTAAATAATGTTATTAAAAAATCAATTTAAATATCTAATAATATTATTTCTAAATCTAATATTTCTAATTCTAATATTTCTAAATCTATTTTTTTTTTCTAATTTAAAAATCTAGTTTCAAAATCATTGTGAAACGACATTATTGCTATGCAGGTCGCGAATATCCCGTCTCAGAGGCAAATTTATTACAACTTATTTAAGCTATTTAAATTAGTATTATGATCTATTTCATGTTCTTCAATGATTTCGTGAAGAGAGAGCTGCCATATCTAAAAGTTTTTAATAATTCATGTAATAGTAGCCCGCCATCTATAGAGGGTCCTATATTTCGTTGGAAATAGAAAAATGGAAACGTCTTTTAATGTACTCTTGAACACTTGTACAGCCTGTAAAAATGGACATATCAAGAAGTTTATTGATATTTGTAACATGACCATACTTTATTCATAATTTCTGTCTTATGGATTGGTATTTTAGTGATCGGGAAGCTCGATGAGAGAGGAGGTGGGCATGCAGGGATCTTTGTACATTGGCTCTATGGTGGTGGAAATTTGCTATGGTATATGTCTCTTTATTTCATCTTTGACTGGATCTGAGCTTTTTGAATTGAAATGCTGTGTCTGTACATAGTTATTAAATTTAGAAATATTAGAAGGGTTGCTGATTTTTAACTTTCCATTACATCCGTAATTTACAGATAAATGTGTTGCATGCGCCTAAGCTGATCTCTCTACCTCTCAGTTTCATTCCAACATTATTTTAGTAATTTATTCTGAGGTTGGTTATATTTTGGAATTCATGAACCTTGCATATTGTACATTGTCATTAGTACATTTTCCTTATTATTTGCAGCTATGTTCTCTGTTTTATGCAAGTTTTGTTTTTCCTTCCATCAGCTAAATCTATCATGTGTTATGCAGTTACAACTACAAATTTATATGTTTCAATGGGCTTGTAGGGCACTCTTCTACTGCAAATTCTTGTAAAAGAAACATAAGTAAAAAATAAAGAGTGGGTACCTGTTCTCGACTTGTGCACTTTTGGCCTCTTCCAAAAGAACTACTTTTGCTTCAATCTTGTCTCTAAAATGTAGAGGATCACTTGAACAGGATTATATATATATATATATATATATATAAGATTGTTGTTCCCAATCTTGTAATTGATCAATTAAAAACTGTTCACTTCCATTTCAATGAATTTAATTTAATTTAATCAAGATTTTCTTCAACGTTTCAAAAATGTAGCAGTTTACAAAACGTCCCTATAAATTAATTCTATAGTTTTTCGAAAGCTAAAAAGAAGCTTTTCAAGCGATTATTAATCATGTGTAACAATTATATTTGTTTAGTTTTATTTGTTTATGATTATCAAAGGGATGTTGAGTATATTTGCACAATATTTAATTCATTCTTGTATTGTAATTGATGCCGCTAGTAAAGAAAGAAATAGAAACGTGCAACATATGCCAATATGTCACTTTTTTATTTCTTTATATTCTATTTTTCAACTCACGTTACAAATAGGTAAACACCTATCAAATTCTTTGCAGACCTTGGTGCCTTTTAATATACGTTATGTCTGTTGATTTCCAGCGATCTCTTACCATTATTAATATGATATGATGGTATAACTGTTCATCGTCATACCGACAGCTGCCTGTCAAATTTATTAAAAAGTGCTTATTTTTTACATTGAAATTTGCTCCCACTGTAGAAAGCCTCTCGGCTTAATTAGTTTTACTTGATTATATTTCTCCCTTCATACTCTAAACATACGCAATGAAAGTGTATCATGTTGTTGTCTTGTACATGCGTTGTCATTCATAATCTGCATTAGTGTCCATGACAATAAGCATGCAGAGCTTGGTGTCCTAAAATTAAAATAACAGTGTCCATTAGGTCCTTTAAATTACTAGCATTTATCTATATTTAGTGTTAACCAAGGTTACTTGCATTTAAACATACTAGATTAATTAAATTCCTCTGTACAACAATCTACATTTAATCTCCCTAGATTTTCATGCTAGTTAAATTGAGGTGGCACAAGGGAAGGTTTGTCCCTACAAACTTTAATTGGTCTTTAAGTTGGCATGCATTTTCCTGCTCTACAATAACATGTTATGTATTTTATCTGAAAATAAATTAATATAACAGGAGAAATTGTCTATCTAGTGTCCACCTCAATAACATAAGTTCCTTTATAACCAAAGTCTAAATAGATCAATTATTTTAACTAAAATATCTCCATTTTAACCTTATTTACAAATTCAACTTTCCCTCTTATACAAGTATAATAGTGAAGCAATCTAGAAAATTGGGCCTAATGAAGGATAATCCTAGTCCTAATAAATCTTAAACAAGTTTCTCATGTTTATGTCTTCTTCTCATTATGTTCTTATCCTTTTAGTAACCAAAATTATGTGATATTTATTCATTTAATCATTTAATGAGAATTTTAACTTGTTAGAAAGTAAAGTCCACCAATATAATCGGGGTGGGGGGGTGTGAATCAATAATATTCTTTAAACAATCTTTATTAACTTTAGCACAACTAAAACATGTAAGAAAAAAATACAAAAACCACAAGATGATAACCACACAAAGTGACACAAGATATCTTAACTACAGAAGCCCTTGATTAGAAGGAAAACCCCAGTGGTAATGATGCCTATGAGATGTTGCCTTGTGAAAGGATGTGGCCCTATTAGGAGTCAAATTAATACAATCAATACATACAAGTTCTTGCTATGAGAATCTAAATCCCTATCAAGAGATTCCAACCCTATTAGGAGTTGATAGGAAGTCAACTAAACCCATTGTCCAAATTGCTTCAAAACTGTTCTCACTAAATAACTTAGGATAACATATCCAAGAAAATGAACTAACTAAAACAACAACTTATCTTGCCAATAGAGTTCCTTTGAAGTTCTCAATATCATCCTCTGCTTTGAACTTTACAAATTCACATCCAAAGCTCACATAACATTACATTACATTACATATGACCGCATATGATGATTTACAATCAAGGAAACATCTTTCCTTCACACCAAACCCTAGTAACTAATTGAGTGACTGGCCTTGAGGCTTCACCAATGTACAATAAATAATATAGGACCATCATAAAATATTACAATTAGGCTACACACACTACAAATCATATTACATTAATTATGTAATACAATTGGCCTCTAAGGAATAACATATACATTAAATCCTTCACAAATATTCATAGAGTGAAAACTAAATCCTTCCATCTTGAAAATAGCATTATGAACATGTCTCTAACCGAAGTCTAAGACTATTGAACAAGATTCAACTCCATCAAAAAGATACAACACAAACAACATACAGTTTCCTATACTTTGGCTTGTAACCAATCCTCCAAAAAAAAATTGTAGTCTGTGCAAAACTTCATAATTATTTTTGTGAGCATAGACATAGTATAAAGATATATCCAAAACTATATTGCTAACACTGTTGAATGTAATTTTGCATCCTCTGACCTCACTGAACAAAACTGTCTCTACTACTCTACATGAATTGTACATAAAGATGATATGTTGATGTCAATGATAAACCAAGTCATGAATGCAACAAGATTCAACTCCATAAAAAAGGTACAACAAAAAAAAAAATATATAGATTCCTTTACACTGGCCTATAACTAGTCCTCTAAAAAACTTTTGTAACCTGCACAAAACTTCATAATTAGTTTTACAAACATAGACATAGCATAAAGACATATCCAAAACTATATTGCTAATCCTATTGAATGCAATTTTGCATCCTCTAACTTTTTTTGAACAAAACCATCTCTATTACTCTATATGAATTGTCTAAAAAGATGATATGTTGATGTCAATGATAAACCAAGTCATGAATGCAACAACATACATATGCACTTAATCATCTCCCAAATCATACTAGAAATCTCTTCAAAAACATTCATCAATCTTCCTTAAGAATTCATGCCAAAATTCTCCCCCTTCGGCATCAATGGCAACATATGATGAAAAACATCAAAGTTCCAAAAATACCAAATATATTTCTTCCTTGTCTACTTACATAACCAACCAATCTGCAATAAATATACTCTCCCACATTCATGCTACTCCCCCATGAATTTATATATCTCCCCAAAAAAAATTAATAACTAAAAAAAAAAAGGTGTTTTACATGTATATCTCTCTCCTATTGACATCAATGATGTGAAAATTAACACTATTGAAGTCACTGATTACTAATCTCCTATCATAAACAATTATTAAACTACCAAAAATAAATTCTCAGCTAATATTGAAAAATAACACAACTGCAACTTCACCAATAAAATATGGAAAGAAATTCAGAACACAAAGAACACAATGTTTTCAGACAAATTGTCCTTGGAAAAACCCCTAAGGGAAAACTAGTTCTATAGATGGAAAATAAATTAACTTTAGCAAATCAAGAGATACAAAATTCCTTGCCTCTCACTGGTAGAATTTAGACAACCTCCTAATTTCTCTTGTTGATATTCTGCACTGCTATCCCCAATGCTATCATTGTGCCCTTGCTAATAGGACAAGACTATTTGCTATCATTACAAACTCATTTGCTAACACTGCAAATTCTTCTACAACTCTTGTTTTTCTCTATTCTGTTCTATTCTCCAAATGCGTCTCTTGACCCCCTTTTATACTACTTAACCAAGAGCTTTCTAGTTACTTCTTGATCAAGACAACTCAACCAAGAAGTTTCTAGTTGCTTCTCGATTAAAACAACCTAACCAATAGGTTACTAGTGGCTTCTAAAAGTCAATTAATTAACAAATATTTGTCATAACTCTAAAAACTATTTGCCAATTAATCGCACATGGACAAAGAGTTGTCCAAGCTACCTAAAACTAACACTCCCTCTTAGCAAGGAAGCTATTTTGCATGACACCCAACTTATCTCTAAAGAAGATGACTTTCGCCTTCCCCAATGCCTTTGTCAAGATGTCTGCTACCTGCTTCTTTGTAGGTATGTACTGTAGTTGAACAAGCCCCTATTGTACACAATCTTTGATGAAGTGATATATGATATCTATATGTTTAGATCTATCATGAAATGCTGGATTCTTAGACAACTTTATGCAACTTTGATTATTGCAGTGTATCACAGTTGTCTCAACCTTCTGACCAAACAAGGCTACTAACAACTTTCAAAGTCATATAGCTTCACATGTCACCATGTTGGCTGCTATGTATTGCTTCTGCTAAACTTAGAACCATAGACTTTTTCTTCCTGTTGAACTAAGATATAACTCCTTATCCTAAACTGAAAGAACACCCTAAAGTGCTCCTTTTGTCTATTGTACTTCCTGCCCGATCTACATCGATATAGTCCATCAATTTGATTCCTTCACCTTGGATATATCTAATCCCATATAGTAATGCAATACATGCTTGGTCATTGTCTAATGCATTCTCCTTGGTTCAACCATGAACTGACTAAGAGAGTTTACTGCAAATGCTATATGTGGCCTAGTGTTGACCAAATACATAAGCAAACCAATCAACTGTCTGTATAAGGTGGGATATACATCCTTTTCCTTAGATGTATCTACCTTCCTTTAATTCATGATCATGGGTGTAGACATGGCTTTGCAATCCTCCATGCCAAATCTCTTCAAGATTTCAATGCAATATTTCCCTTGACCAAGGAAAATCTCTCCATCTGTCTGCCACAACTCCATGCCTAGAAAGTAGTGCACGAGTCCTAAGTCCTTCATCTCAAACTCTTCTACAAGGTCCCTCTTATAGTATTCTATGAGCCCTAGTGAGCCTATAAGAAACAAGTCATCCAGATAAAGAACAAGAATGAGAATCTCACCCCCAACCACCAAGTAGTAGAGGTTAGCATCTGTTTCACTCTTCACAAAGCCCATTTCCTGCAAGTATGTGTCAATGCACTCATACCATGCTCTGGGAGACTTCTTGAGTCCATACAATGCTTTCTTCAATTTGCACACGTGGGTCTCTTTGTTGTGTGCTACAAAGCCTTATGGTAGCTCTATTTATACCTCCTCCTTTAACTCACCATTAAGGAACACTATCTTGACATCCATCTGATGGATCTGCTATCTCATCTGTGCTGCAAATGAGATCACAATTTGTATAGAAGTATACTTGGCCACTAGAGAAAATGTCTCCTTGTAGTCTATTCCCTCCTTCTAAGAGAACCCCTTAGGCATGAACCTTGCCTTGTATTTCTTAATGCTACTATCTGCACCATGCTTTATCTTATAGATCTAGCGTGATCCAACTACTGCTCTATTTGTTGGTCAAGGAACTACCTCCCACACATCATTCTAAATTATTGAGGAATACTCCTCAGCCATAGAATCTCACTATATCCAATGCTTTGTAGCCTCCTAATACATAGAAGGCTCACTATCTACCAACTCACTAACTAATGCGACATAGTCATTGAACTTGGTTGGTTGTTTCCATTGTCTAGTACTCTTCCTAGGAGCTCCCACAAACTCTTGAGTATCCATTAGTGTCTCTTGAACCTCATGGTTCCTATTGCCAACTATAGAGGATGAAATATCAAACTCTAAGTCTTCTAGATGCTTTTTTTTTTGCATTGTTTGCTCTATGCTCTATAAAACTTCACCACCTGAGCCTACACTTGTACTAGGCCTTGGAGCTTTTGATGGTTGCTCACTCTAATAATCTACTAGCAAATCTCTAGACCTTACAATTCCTTGTCCTCCATGAACTTAACATTATGTTTGACAATAATTCTTCTAGTCCCGGGGATAAAAATCCTATATGTCTTTGAGGTTTTACTGTACCCAAAAAAGTACCCCCTATCTGTAGTTTGATCTAACTTGGTACATGTATCACCTAGAATATGACAATATGCCAAACTCCCAAATATTCAGAAATGGCTAACATCAGGCTTCTTTCTTGTGAAATCTTCCTCTAGTGTCATCCTCCCTAGTACCTTATGTAGAACCCTGTTGTAAATGTAGACTATTGTACTACACGCTTTTGCCCATAAGTAGTGGGGCATATCCTGGTCATGTAACATGGCTCTTTCTGCCTTTGATATAGAACATTTCTTCCTCTCAGTAACTTCATTCTACTATGGATTCTAAGGAACAATCCCTTGTCTCTTAATTCCTTCCTTGGTACAAAATTCCTAGAAGTTATTTCCTTTATACTCACCTCCATTGTCTAATTGAAGAATCTTTATCTTCTTTCCTATCGAGTTCTCCACTAAAGCCTTGAACTCTTGAAATTGACTTAAAACCTCATCCTTGGTCTTCAAGAAGTATATCCAGGTCTTCCTGGAGAAATCATTGATAAAAGTAACATAGTACTCGTATCCTTTGATAAACTTCATCAACATTGATCCACATACATCTAAATGTTCTAGATCAAGAACACCTTTAAATTTGGTGTCACTCTTGGGAAAAGATGCTTTCACAAAATTCCTCAACACACATCCTTTACATACATCATCATGCTTTGTGCTTACTTTTGGAACACCTGTCACCATCTCATGAAGCAATTTGTGCTCCATGATGAATATGGACCATCCTCCTATTCCATAGCTCTCTAAGATCTCTAGGATTATAGCTTCTCATGAGTGCCTTAGGAGTATCAAACTGAAACTCATAAAGGTGACCACTCCTAACTCCAATAGTTATGGGTGATTTCCAATCCTTGAGCTTAATCAACACATGTCTCCCTCTAAAGAGTACATTATACCCCCTATCTTGAAGAACAAATACAAAAATTAAATTCATACCTAATTTTGGCACATGCAACACATCATGAACTGGAATTATCTTTCCATTTTCCCTCTTAAATTGAATAATCCCTTTCCCAACTAGGTTGATTTTGGACAAGTTTCCCATAGAAATCTGGATATTGGTGTTCTCCTCCTTATAACTAGAGAAGTACTGTCTAACTCCTATCATATGAAATGATGCCCCACTATCTAGATGCCACATAGTCTGTGAGGTTGAGCTCACCATACAAGATATAAGTGCAAACTCATCTTCCAGTCTACTGGAGAGTTCTTCTACACTTGCTAAAGCTGCCACCTACTTCTTTACCTTCTTCCTTTCTGAAAAATTACTAATATAGTGACCATACTCATGACATCCAAAGCACTTGACCTTAGAAAGACCTTCTTCTTCTTCTCACTTTATGAGCTAGATCCTTTCTTTGCTTTCCCTTTCCCTACTAGGGCAACATTTTCTTGTTCCACCTCACTTTTCTAACTCTTGTTGGCCCCATTGGCAAGACTTAATCTAAAATCTTCTTGAGTGAAATCAGTCCATAGTTGATCCCAACTCAGTAAAGTATCTTGTCCACTAACAACTTAAACAAAGACACTCCACTATTTAGAAAACCCATTTAGGGCTATTCTCACTAGCTCATCATCACTAGGACTATCTCCAACAACTGCTAACTCATCCTTGACAAGTCTAAGCCTGGAAAGGTAACTTGTAATGTCTTCTCCTTAGTTCATCAAAGTATTCTTTAGCTTCTCTTTAGGAATCATCTTCCTATTGGTGGTAACATTTTGGTACAGATTCAGAATAGCATCCCACATCTTATATGCCATATCTAGCTCTGAGATATGTGGAACAATATGATCCTTGACACCATCAAGGATAATCCTCCTCACCTTGGTATCATCCTTCTTATATGCTGCAAGCTATGTCACATCCATTGGTATAGGTACAAGACTGGTAACATAATCCTTGATACCATTCTCTTCCAACAATAAAGAAATTCTAGCCTTCCAGACACCAAAATTCAAGGCACCATTCAGTCTGTCTTGACCTCTCAAACTAGCTGAAGCCATCTCAAGGGATTAAAGCAATAATAATTCTAAAGAGATCACAATTTCTTTCCTAGGGAAAAACTCTTCTACCCTCAACACTGCTTTGATACCATGTGAAAATTAACACTATTGCAGCCATTTATTATTAATCTCCTATCATAAATGATTATTAAATTGCCAAAAATAAATTCCTAGCTAATATAAAAAAATAACACAACTACAACTTCACTAATAAAATATGGAAAGAAATTTAGAATACAATGAACACAATGTTTTTGGATAAATCATCCCTGGAAAAACCAGTAAGGGAAAACTACTTTTGTAGATGGAAAATATATTAACTTCAGCAAATTAAGTGATGCAAAATTCTTTGCCTCTCACTAGTAGAATTTAGAAAACCTCCTAATCTCTCCTATTGATATTCCCCATTGCTATCCCCAACACTATCACTGTGCCATTGCTAACACTGCAAGATTGTTTGCTATCATTGCAAACTCATTTGCCAACACTACAAATGCTTCTACAACTCTTGTTGTTCTTTGCTATGTTATGTTCTCCAAATACCTCACTTGACCCCCTTTTAAACTTCTTAACCAAGAGGTTTCTAGTTGCTTCTTGATCAAGAAAACTCTACCAAGAAGTTTCTAGTTGCTTCTTGATTAAAACAACCTAACCAATAGGTTACTAGTGGCTTCTAGGAGTCAATTAATTAACAAATATTTATCATAACTCTAACAATTATTTGCCAATTAATCACACATGGATGAAAAACTGTCAAGCTACCTAAAACTAACAAATGACAAAGTTGTCATTATGCCATATCTCAAAGCTCAATCATCCCCAATATAATCTGAAAAATCCCACCAAGTGTCAAAAGACACTATTTAAACAATGCTCAAGAGTTCTCAATAACTCTACCCAAAGGTGACTACTCCCTCAAGGAAGCATCACCAACATATAATCCAGATGTAATAATAAGCTTTGAATATACTGGATAGATGTAATCCTGCATCAACTACTTTGACAAGGTTGGGGCATAACCCTAAGCATGAATCTCAAGTACTCAAAGGTGACTTTAGCCAAAATATTTGTGAATATGTCTGCTATCTACTCCTTTGTGCTTACATACTCCATATGATTTATTTCTTTGCTACCTTTTCTCTCAAGATATGATACTTAATTTGTAATGTGCTTACTTTTTTGAATGTAACATTGGATTACTTGACATATTAATTGTACTTGTGTTATCACAATGAATGATAATAGGTTCTAACAATTCAATACCAATGTCTTGTAACATATTTTTCATCCAAATAATCTAATTACAATTGTTTGATGCTATAATATACTCTGATTTTACTATAGGTTATGATATGCATTTTTTTTGCTTAGATATAAAACAAATCATCCTTTGAAGAATAATGCTCCAACACTTGTACTTTTCTTGTCATCCATAGATCCTACCCAATTTGCATTAGTGTCTACACATAAGGTCAAGTCATTTTATTTTCATACTATAAGTCATTATTTGGTATACCATTCAAGTATCTAAATATCCTCTTTATTGCTACCAAATGTGTCTCTTTGGGATCTTCTTGAATCTTGGCTCAATTCCAACTACATTAGATATATTAGGTATTGTATGAGTCAAATATTATAGTCCTCCTATCATAGATATGTATCTTGTTTGTTTTGTACTAGAAGATTCATCCTTACTTGATAATTTGTATATTGTAACCATAAGTGTTCTAACTAGTTTATAATTCTCCAAACCAAACTTTGTCAACAAATACTTGAGATATTTAGTCCATGACATGAAAACTCCATCCTTATTCTGAGTTATTTGCAATCCCAAGAAATTCTTCATTTCACCAATCCTACTCATCTCAAATTCATTCTTCATTTCTTTTCATTTTTTTTTCTAGCTTCATCATTTTCTCCAAAAAAGAATGCCATCAATAGATACAACAATGATTAGTAAACCGTCTTAATTATTCCTCAAGTACATTTTATTATTTGCATTACCTTTCTTAAATATTAAATCCTATTTTTTAAAAATGCTTATCCAATCTTGCATACCAGGCTCTAGGTGCTTGCTTCAATCCATACAATGCTTTCATCAATTTACAAGCCATATCTTTGTCTTTTGTAAGGGAAAATCTATCAAGTTGTTCAATGTAAAGTTGTATATTTTAAGAAACCTCCCTTTGAAAAAGGTATAAAAATATGGCAAAAGGTGTAATAACCCCAACAAAAAAAATAATTTTAGTGGCGAAAAACTTTGGATTACAAAGAAAGCATAATAATCTTCATTGGCAAATCATTCATAATGTCTCAAACAATGTGAAAATCCAGGGCAAATTGTGTTGTTTTTCAAACCACACAAAATATATATTGGTGAATAAAAATATTTTTCATAGTAAAATATAAATTTTGTGGGAAAATTATTTCATTGTACTTGACAAAAAATATATACATTGGGTAATAATTTTAGTTTCAAAGTTAAAAATTAATTATGTGGGTGAATTTTTATATATATTGAGCATAAAGATAAAAAGATTATATTGTATGCTTTACATCATAACTAGAACCATATTATTGGTTGAGTTTGAGCATCACATTTTCATATATGGACATATAATTTTTTTTACAAAATATTTAGCTTATTTCCATTTGCATCACATCATAGGGTTCATCTATGTTCTCATTCTAAAACCATATCTCTAGAGACAATAGTCATCCTTGGGACCAAGATTAACATCTGTGACCAAGACTAGAGGCCTTATACCAATTGTGATCGCAACAAAATGTTCTATTATGTCTTCTCTAACCATGTTGTGAGCTCTCCTCAATGCCTGCTCAAATGTTGGAGGAACAACTATGATGTTTTTCATAAATGTATCCAAATGGTGGCTCCTTCCTACTAAAACTCCTTGAGTTTTCTTTCATCCATCCTAAGAAAAATAGTAACCTATTTAGAGATGTTAAAATATATGAGTCTCCTAAGAGACCCAATAAGATTCCTATCAATACTGGTAAAAATGCTATCATTTCTTTTCTTCTGCACAATCCATAAAAATTTAACTAATATCATAGACCAAAAAGAATTAAAACTCTTCTTGGTATCCCCTATCTTTCCTAATAAGATAGTGATTAGGTTGAAGTTATGATGCATTTGAAACCCAAGCATAGCCCAAATTTCTTTAGCAAACATGGATTCAAAGAAGATGTGTAATATAGTTTATGGTTTCCTACAACATGAGTAGAAGTTATATTCCTTGTTTGGCTTAAGTATAGGTAGCCTATGCAAAAGGAGGCACATGAAACATATTTTCTTAGGTTCAATGGGTATGTGCCATAGATCATATAGAATGGTGACTGGTCTCCCATTCTTTATTGGTAAAAGCAAGATTCCAGGACTTGTTTAGATGGAAAGCATTGATGCTACTACAAACAATGGACTTTGGTTTGCTTTTAGAAGCTCCCAAAATTCTCCTAATTTTTTGAAGGGAAAGCTATTAAGCATTGAGAATTATATACTTAGGCTTGTCGTCTTGTGGCTCAAGACCAAAAGAAATTGTATTTAAATTTGGCAACCCACTAATTATCCAATGTTTGGGAGAATTTAACTCTTCCTTATGAGCATCATTATGTACCAATTTTGTTTGCAAGGCATCCAATTCTATATGAATCTATCAATTAGAAGTTAGGGAAAAATTCCTAGGTTTGACAAGGTGTCTCTAGGCATGGGCTTTCATGCCAGGTGCAAGTCCATTTTTAGGGTTGATAACAGGTCAGTTTTTTCTTCTATGTCCTCCTTTTTGTATAGGAAACATACATTAAGCCCACCAAGGAAGGTAATAAGTCATGAAAATAGGCATCCTTCTATTTCAAATAAAATCTTATCAAGGATTTCAATACCTTGGAAATTAATAGCAACTAAAACCCTAGCATTAGAGTGAGCGAACAAGTTAGTGGTGTGATCTACTCTAATAAAAGACTCGATGAGGGAAAGGGCTTGAGGAATGAAATTCTATAAAAATGGGGTAATATCACCCAGTATAATCTATCTAAGGCATGACAGTGCCACAACTTCATCAAGAATGGCCTCAGGAGACCATGGTACTACCTGGAACATGGCAAAACTAATTCTCCAATATTGCCTACTTACCACTTCCCTCTGATGGTTAGGGTTTTTAAAGAAAATGATAAAGATGCCTTTTTGAACTAGACAAAATAATGAAATATGAAATCCATATTTTTTTGTTCCCCACATTAACAACTCAATCATTCAAAAAATTTCTTAACAGGATGAAATTTAGATCTTGGACTAGCAAGAAAATAGTTGTATCTCTTAGCCTATTTTTATGGTCTCTATTGCTATGGACATTTGTGCATTCAACTTGATAACAAAAGGATTGGTACTGGGATTCGACCCCTCCCTCCTCCTATGATTGAACTAGTTCTAGTTGATGATGCTTGAGGAAGCACATGGCATTTGGGATAGGTAGAACACCTTCAATAGGTAGGAGGATTTGAAGTTCTAGATTTAATGAATAAGGGCCCTATGATGCTAGCTCCAAATGTACAAATTCTTGAACCAAGTTCATATGACTATGAAATATATATTGCAGAAAATATTCATGATTTTTTAATAAATTATAATGACAACGAGGATCCTATTTTTAGACATTATTCACTATGAATGCAAATGATACTATTCTATGGTCAACATAAGTGAATTTGGCTAGAAGAATTGATGCTAAATTTGTAAAACAAGGATGGAGAAGACCAAACTATGTAGCTCTAGACCTCAATTCGAGATTCTAGGTATAAATCTTTAGATTATGTAAAGTTTGGAAAACTAAATTTTCAGCCTTTATATCACATGTTCAAATTTCAAGTTCATCAATTCATTTATGATGAGATTACAAGATTTTTGAGACCTTATGATTTTGGTTTGGTAAAGGTTGTTAGTCATAACTAGGGGGATTGGTATGTATACAATGAACTCACTTGTTTTAGGTTTATGGGTTTGAGGATCTGCACCATATAGACTCCCTAAATTTGCCCCAAATAGAATTGCATGCATAGAAATCGCTAGTTAGATGAGTATTTCACATAAGAGCCATTTTGGAGGCACAACATGTGAATAAACATTTCTTCTAATGAATCTCATTTTTGGAGACTTTAGCATTGTTTGATTAAAAGGCTATGAAATGATTGATAAAAATTAGAGGAGGAATTTCACATGTTACATCATTTTTCCAAGAAAAACTATGACCTAGAGTTGTATATACATACATGTAGAAAATTACAATGCTTTGGAGAGGTCCATGTAGTCATTAAAACTGAAGATTTATTTAGGAACCTGGAAGAAGACGAATCCCATAAAGTAATTAATGAATATGATATGAAATTAATTTGAAAAAGGCAAGAATTGGCATAGTTTGTTGCAGAAGCCCCTAATTCAGAGGAAGAGATGATTGATGATGACATCTCAAGGTATTGTACAATTGAACCACTAGAGGAGGAGCTTGGTAGAGATGAGGAGATTACTACTAAATTGAATGTTCATCAAGATACTAGGTTGGAAGAATATAACTCTTTTATCTTTGATGATAGAATTTATAAAATCTAAGGAATTTGCTACATTTTCATATATTTCTAGAGGGAGAAAGCTCAAAGAATCTATCCTAACCATAACCCTAGGAAATGAAAACCATTATTACTAATTCATATGGAGGATATCAAGGTAGAGATGGATGTCATGAATCCTAAGAGGGGAAAGCAATTATTAGTGGAATTCGGTGTCATCTTGTTTCCAGGTTGGGACCTAAGTGCCTCTTTCATCTTTGATAGCATGCTTAAATCTCATAATAAGGGATTCAAGTTGGACATACATAGGGTAAATGATATTTTCATAGGGTCGAGATATGTTGAGGAAGAACAAACCATGTTGTTATGGGACCTGTATCCCCCACATAAGAGGCCTCAAATAATTGATGTAGAACAAGAATTTGGTCATATGATGAGACTAAAAGCTAGAGAGATTGATCCTATTACATCACTATGAGAAGGGGTTGACATGTCAAGATTCAATGAGGCACAAACTATAAGGATTGTGAGAGAAAGAGATCAATACAAGGCAATGTACAAGCTTTTTTTCTAGAAAAAGTGGACAACCATTCCTAGCTCTACCAACCCCAGATGACAATGAAAAATGGGAGAATAAAAGTAATACACTACAAGAAGAAAATAAGAAATTGACAAAGAAAGTGTAACTAGTTTGAGTTGACACTGCCAATGCCTTTCTATTAAATAGGTTTGAGAACATGAAAATTCATTTGGATTTTCTTTGGGAATCATATACTAAAAATTATAATAATAGTTTATGTCATGGACAACTTAGGAAAAGATTAAATATATGAAATTGGATGACAATGTGAATGTTGGTGATGGCCAAACTGAAGCAATAAAAAGGATGATTGATGCTCACAAGGATTCTAGAAAATATTTCAATGTTGGATTTGAAAGATTTAGAGAGAATATCAAGAAAGACCTCCCACCATTGATGAGTAAGACTAGAGAGATATATGATAAGCACATGTGGATCAGTGAGTGCCAAAAGTTGCTTGATAATGCCTTTGATATTTCCCAAACTAACAATTTTCTAACTAAAGGGAGCAATGGAGCAATTTGGTGCACTAGAGTTTCTGATCAGAAACATTGTGGAAGATGCAGATACATGTGCTTCACTTGAGTATCTCAAGCATGTGGCTGAGTGTGAAATAGTTTTGGGAGATTAATTTCTCCATATCTCTAATTTTTTTTATGACAAACTTGCTAAACAATTTCATATGTTTATGTTAAGTTCCATTAGTTATGCTCTTTGAAGGGTTGCATCCCTTTCATTTTGTAACTAATTCCTCTCTTATAAATAGAGGAATCTTAGAAATTAGAAAAGGAATCTCTTTTATAGAGACAACACATACATGACAATTGATTTTTTAAATTTTAAATTTTTTTTTCTTCTGAAAGTACAAAACTGTGATATTCATATGTACTAGAAGTCTAAAACAATTGATTATAGTTTTGGGATAATACACGAATCATGCTTTCAGTTTCTTCAATTCTTGGTGACTTTATTTTCATTTTGGCTAAGTTTCAAGTGATAAAATCTTTTATAGGGATTTCTTGATCATAAATATGTATATGTATGAGTGTTGTTGCTTCGGGTTTCTATGACAATTTATATGGATTTCTTCATCTTAAATCTGCATATGTATATGTTTTGTTGCTTAAGTTATCTGTGACAAAAAAATACTACCACATACATTAAAAGAACAAATTCTTGAGTACATAAGGCTAATTAAATTGATAAAAAAATTATGCCAAGATAAGTTACATATAGATTTATCGAGTTATCAACAATTATTCACATCAACTCAAATGAAGGCTGCATTTGGTAATACAATAACACAAATCATGAACTATAGTTTTGTAATTTGTAATTGTAATATGACTGAATATGCAAGAAGTAGAGCATAAATATAAACACCTAAAAATTGAATGTTGAATCACTAAATAGATCATTGACTTAGTCTGAGATGTGATGCTTCCATATCCCAAATGAACTCTAGATCCTAAGACTTACTAGCACTAAAAGGTTCCTCTTCATTCTGATTTGGGTATTGAAAATTAAAAAAAACCTTCATCTTCATTTTGAATTTGAGACCAAGATCCATCATTTGTTTTAGAATTAGTAGTAAGGCAACCATCTTTTGAATTGCTGCAAAGCCCTCATTTTTTCAGCATGGAATTCCAAATTGTTAGTGTCCCATCGTAAGGAAAATCTCTAACATTGTACTAAGTTACAAACAACCTAAAGCAAGTTTCCAAATTTCTGTCTAGTTTATTTCTGATCTTCAATTTCAAAAACCCCAATGCACTGAAAACTCTCTCATCTTCCACCGACCCCATTATCAATGTTTGACATAAATCAACAAGTTTAAAATATATGGTAGAATGACGCTATACTTCACTCTAACTTATCCTTTTAGAAAGCCTTGTTATTGAACTAGGATCAAATGGATTCTCAAAGTTTTCCATTTGTTGTTTCATACACAATAAAAATTCTTTACACTATTTACTAAGGTTATTTGAATATAAAATTCCTTGTATTGGTTGTCCATTGCAATGTGCATCTTTTGAAAACTATGTTATCAATTCCTCAAGTTTTTTATGAAACAACTTTGCATCATTTGGAGTAACTCCTAAAGTGTTTCCAAAATTGAGGAAACACACAATCAATGGCTTCAAGAACTTCTTCTTGAGCGAATATTTCATGAATCCCACTTGAAAGTTGGTAGGAAATAGACTTCACATTTTCACTAACATATTTAACAATATTGTCAAAATCTTCCTTTCTTACTAGCAATACTCTACCTGACTTGCTTGTGTTACATTGGTGCATTGGTATTTGAAATCCTTTCACAAATGCACATAGTTCATTTTTGCATTGAATCCTAAAAAATTCTCAACATGATTCAAATCTATAATTATCTCCCACTTGGAAAAAGTTGGGCTATGAACTGTAAGATTTGAATATAGAGCATCTAGGGCCATGCATGTCATTTTACATAAATCATTATACTCAAGAATGTACATAGTTCTATCTTGGGCTTTCTTAACAAGTTTTTTCATTTAATCCAACATGAGCAGAAGACTACCTAAAAATAATAGGCTCTCTATATCACTTAACTTATTTAATAGATTAGGAGCTTTGTCATTTGTGAGATGTTTCTCATATATTACTCCAATCAAGGATTTATATTATGTTAGAATGCATTCTATTGGTTCGTACAAATAGATCCATCTCATCTCAACATCCTTGAGAAGCTTGTTTCCTATTGTTATTCCCTCATAAAAAATCTCAATTTCTACAATTTTTTTAGGACTTCTATAGAAGTAGGACTGGAGCTCATGAATGAGATCTTCAAATTTTTACATTGTAGGAAAATCAATTATAATCTTATATGCTAAATTCATTCAATGGGCCATGTAGTATATACCAAGAATGTAAGGTGCAATACTAGCTTGTAATCTTGCACAAAGACTAATCCTTTGCCCTTGCATTACTATAGCTCCATTAGCTCCAACACATACTAACTTCTTAGCAATTATCAAGTCATCCATATCAACAATTTCATTCAAAGATTTCTTAAATTCTAATTTTTTTTTTTTGCAGTTAAATTAACCCTTATTCTATGAACATAGAGTAGATGGGCTTGACAAACATGTTCTTTTGCAGTATAGACATGAATACAGACCCAAGAAGTGTTATCTACCACAGTGGCTTCATCTATGGATAATGACATGAATTTGGATTCTTTTACTCTCTCCTATAAATTTTTCTTTTCCACCTTAGAAAGATAGTTTTCCATTTCCCATCTAGCATTTTTTGACCAATGTGACATAGGATAGTGAGGAACTCTCAAAAAAGATAATACATTACTATATTATGAGAAGTGTCTCATAAGATGACCTTTAGACAAAATATGAAAAATAACACTCATATCAATGGTCTTTGCCAAGTTTGGATCATTGGCTACATGTTGAACCCCAACGTTGATTGGATTTCCACTACTACTAGTACCAATTACCGCTATTCTTTTGTTATACTCTTCATATTCTATGGCATACTTAACATGAAAACATTGTTCCTTTAATTTCCATCTCACTATTGGTATTTCCTTTTCATGTATGGTTTACTTTTCATAAACCATACCAATATGATTTTCTAAAGTGTCAAGCTTTAGCTACAACTTCATCTCTCTTTTAGTTTTCTAGGTACAAATTGTACGCCTGCATTCTATTGGTTGTTCATCATTGATTGGGATTGGTTCAATAAACTATTACATTTCTACCTTGTCAAACTTACAATTCCTTTTCATTTCCCACTCCCGCTCTATTTTTATATTCATTTTTCTTTTCTTTGAACCAACCTCAATATTGTCTTCAATCCTAGCATTTTCATCCAACTGAATTTTCTTATTCTATTTTTCCCTTACAAAAATATTTTGTTGTTCCAACATTGTTATCCTTATTTGATGCATTTTGATCTAACTCAATGACAACCTAAGCTTTTGGTGGTGGTGAGCTACTATGATTGGCTCTTGCATTTGCTCACTCTATTTTTATATTCATTTTTCTTTTCTTTGAACCAACCTCAATATTGTCTTCAATCCTAGAATTTTCATCCAACTAAATTTTCTTATTCTATTTTTCCCTTACAAAAATCTTTCGTTGTTCCAACATTGTTATCCTTATTTGATGCATTTTGATCTAACTCAATGACAACTTGAGCTTGTGGTGGTGGTGAGCTACTATGATTGGCTCTTGCATTTGTAGTTGCACAAGTTGATGGACCGTAAACATTTCCAATTCCAAAGAAAGCCTTTATGGTAGTATCTATAAGTTTTGGGCCTTTTAATGGCCTTATAATCCCTTCACTTCCATGGGGAGTCTTACCCTTGTCAACATGTAGCCTTCCACCAAAAATCCCTTAACTGACCTGAGACAAGTAGTATTAATCTACGACTCACCCTCCCCTGACATCTCAATCTCTTCACAAGCCTAAGGAGAGTCACCCCTATCTGACCTCTCACTAGGAATCAAAATCAATAGAAATATAATGGTCTACACTCTAGAATGAACGTATATTATTTTGTAGAATGAAAATCTCAAAGCTTCAAAACAAGGCTACACATTGTTAAAGATTGTGATTAGTAAATGAATAATGATGGTTAAATCCTAGGCTCTAGCATTGCATATGCCAATAAGCTTTGTATTTGAAAGTGATGACAAAATTCATAAATCATGATGATTATATTCAAGTTGTGGTTCATAAGTGTGAAGAAATTATTACCTACCTTGGTCCTTTACACTTTCTCTAGAATTCTAATTATTGTGTAATGTGTTGCAGGATTACAAATTCTAAATCATGTTACCAATGCAGACTCCTAGAGCTACAAAATTTTGTGATTGGATACAAAAAGACTAAGAAATTTGAAATCACATGTGGTGTTTAGAATTGGTATTTATATCAAATTTAATGAAATATGAAATCACTTTCCATTTTTTGAATTTTGGCAAAATGTGCTCACTCCACCAATTTGGAATCAATAACTCTATGTCAAATGGGTGGACATAGGCAATTCAAACTTAATGATAGTGGGTTAAATGGACACAGTCATGCGAATCAAATGTAAGAGAAGTCTCCAAGACAATAATAAGAATGATAAAGGTGCAACTGCATCAATGAACATACAACATCTATCAATTTGAGAGGGAACCAAAATGGTAAGAAGTCACTACCTCCCAACTGCATGGTCACCTAATTAGGCTCCCACTCCCACCAAGTAGGAGAGACAATGTACGATCCACAAATAGATAATCAAATTATAAAACAATCCTAGGCAAAGGATCCTGATAGCCAAATCTATCTCAAGGGTACACAAACTACTAATAAAGAAAAGATAACCAAATTTGAAAAGACACTCATCCAAACCAACATCACATACAAAAATCAACAACAGATACCAAGTAAAAATCAAATATCAAAACAAAAAATATAAAACCACCTCCAAATCAATGTCAATTGTCACAAGCACAATAATTAATAGATAACAACTATCATCAATAAAAGTAAATCACCAATCACTAAATCCAACAATAAAATAACCACCAATGAATAATTGACATTCATCAATAACAGTCAACTATTAACAATAACTAACATCTAATCAATAAATAATAACTTCTATTAAGTACACCATCAAAAGTAACATCTAATAAGTGCACCACCAATAAATACAACACTAAAGTTAAATATAAAGAAAACATGAAGGAGACTTAGGCTACATACTATGGAGTGTCATCACATGAGCCAACTCTAAGGTTACCCTGGCAATCTCTCAAGATCTCGCCCCCTAGTGACTCTCAAGGTATCATCCCATTCCCATCCTTAGCCTATACAAATACTCAAAGCATGAATGAGGAAAAATCTCCAACTTATCTTTTTAATGTATCTCAAGGCATGGGGAAGGAAATATTTTTAATTACTATGTTATCATTTGTTACATAACTTACAAGGAGTTACCCTGACAACCACTTTGGGCCCCGACCCCCATTGCAAGCCACTCCCATAGACATGCACTTAGACTACCTTCTCAAATCTCACAAACCACAATTGTGTCCCATACCACAAAAGTAATATTAATCAAATTCAACTCTTTAACAAGCAATCCAAAAATGACATTGGTTCTCAAAACTAAGTTCTCATAATTGTACATCAAAATAAATCTCAATTTGAATCATACAATACATCATTACATCCAGTCAAATAATCATCAAAGAAATCTTAAAAATGCCTCTGGTGCATATCCTAACTTGGCCAACTAAACAACTCACAAAGTGAAACTATCACAAAAATAAGCATCACAAGGCTATAAATAGAATAATATAAAACATATAGTTTTCAATCATATGATTTAATTTCATCATTTTCTTTTATTTAGTTTGGGCTATAAAGATGTGTTTAAAATAAAGTAAGAGTACACACACACACACACACACACACACAAACACACACATGTATATGTATACATATACATACATACATACATACATACATATTTTTTATGCTAATATACTTATTTAAATCAGTAAGTGTTTAAATGTAAAATCTCTTTGTGCATATAAAATATCATGCAATATTACCATGTTATTAATTTAAATAATCTTAAATCATTATGATTTATTTAATAATATAGATGTATATTATAGATTAAATATTAATATCAATTTCATTTCTAAAATATTAATTAGACTAGAGATAACTCAAACTTGAAATTATAATTATAATTAAATATTTATAATTTCTCTCATAATATTTAAAATTCACAACTAGATGATTATATAGTGAACTCTACTATAACTTCTCTTAAAATATAACTACGTCATAAATATATATTTATTAACTTATAAGTCCACTTGCATTAATAAATATATAACAAGTTATAACCCACATAGTTTTAGAAAGAATTAATCTTAAAACCCACTATTAAGAAAATAAGTAGTATGTAATTATTTAATGATTAAAATAAATAAATAATATTTTTTTATTAATATTTGAAATTAATAATTAATCATAAAAAGTGTTCTTTTTAATAAATCTAAAAACTAAGTTATATATTTATAAAATAAAAATATACATGCAATTAGTATTTTCGCATGCATATGATCTCACAAATCATACGACAATAATATACTTAGTTTTCTATCTTTAGTATATTTATTTTCAGTTTTCTATCTTTAGTATATTTATTTTCACATGCATGTATAAGTTTAGTTACAACATAATTTCCTCTTAATTAATTTTTATTTTTCCAATGAATTTTACAATCAAATTATTTTATATATAAGAAGGATATTTATTTTTATTTAAAAAATTCATGATAATCACATGGTTTTAATAAGAAACTTAAAGTTGAAACCCTAGCTATTCAATTTGTTGTTTAGTTCCAATTTTCTATAATCGGATTTTTCCTATACTAGAAAAGGTTTAAAAAGAACACTACCATAGTAAATTTCTAAAATTTTCTATAGTTTTCCTTAGTCAAGTTTTATTGATTAATAAATTTTTCTTTTTAAAATCTACAACATAATTCTTTACCCAAAAATCAATATGATAAATTAATAAGCATTATGCAAACACCCAGGAAGACATGAAGTAGGCAGAGCTTTCAATAAAATTCTACAATGAGTTTTCAAACCTTACCTCAAAACCATAGCTAAAATCTAAGACAATCTGTGAGCGCATCCAAATCCAAACCCTTTGAAACTTGCAACAATTCCTTTGCTCCAATTCTAAATTTAGCTCTTGAAAATTTGTGTGCCCCTCAAATGATCTACAAACCCTCTAATAAAAATCATAACCGTAACTATGTTTTATATTCCCCAATTACTAAATACCACTAACTTTAATAAATAATAATTACTTTAATTATTTAATCCTTTCATGCACACTTAAGGGACTTTTTAATTAAAATACTATTTCATTTTCTTTTTCTCTACTTTATTAATTAGTGCAAGCACTATTTAAAGAGCGATTTATTAATTAAATTAATAATAATTTGATTAAAGCTCACTATTTAAATACAACTCTAATTTAATTATTAATAATTAAATAATTATAATAAAACAATATTAAATATTAAATCTTTTAAAATAAAGCACACATTTTATTTAATTATTAATTAATTAAATATCATCGTATTTTAATTTACCTTTAACTAATTTTCCAAATTAGACTTCCAAATTAAGTCTCTTAAAGTAAAACACACAATTTAACTAGTTTTTAATTAATTAAATATTCTCATATTCTCATATTTTTCTTTTTAATCAAATAATATTTTAATAATTCTCAATATTATATGTTTAACCCAAATATTATAATTAAATCATTTACCAAATAAATCACATAGCCAAATCCACATAAAAACAACATTACCAAAACTAGTCAAAACTCAAAATTAAACAACGTAGGCAAAGATGAATTCATGGGTTTAAAAAGGGTAGACAATTAGATACAAGTCCTCCTTCTTATGACAAGTAATTAGGCTATGATGGAATTGGACTTGAACACTATCTTCTCATTCTTACCATTGAGTTATTGTTATAGGGCACACTCATCCTAGCAATTTAGGAAAGTTGATGTTTGGTACTTGCACAAATCTATATAAAAGATGAGCATGTACATGTGCATATATATCTAAGTTAAACAACCGATGGCGAAGAGTGATACATCGTGTAGATCTCGGCTAGTAGGTACTTTGATTCCCTCCCTCAACCATATCAGGTACGTCAAAAATAAATGTAAAATAAACACACACACACCATACACATGCAAGTATGGAGTAAGTATAATAGTAAATTCTAAATATAAATAACATCTTTTTCTAACATAAACATCTCATCATCATGAGGACATAATAAACATCTTTCTAAGACACACCGTGTGACATCATCATAAAAGTAAGTTTATTAACTAACTAAGAGCAATTAAAGCATCATCACTAATAGTAGACAATTGTTACACCCTGACATAATTAATTACTCAACATATCAAAGTATTGCATTTCAAATATCAAATAAGGGCTAACACATCTATAAAAGAGTCATATAGAACTTTTACAACTAATTCTACAATGATAGCAAATGAGGGGTATTACATCCTCCTTTCCTTAAAATAGGCTTGAAGCTAACTATTGCTACTAAGATAACAAAGATGAAATATATAGTCACAAAATAACATTTGAAACACCAAGTGTTATGAATGCAAGTTTTATTTTCATAGTTCTGTTGTTTCCAATATTAATGTTTATATTTTCTTTTCAAAGTCTCGTTGTTTAATCTTATTGCAAATTTAAGTACTTGTTAACTAATGAAACACAATATGCCCATAGTTCCCAATGTTGAAACTCAAGCTTTGATACCAGATGTAAAGCCCTACTCAGGAACCCAAAATAAATAAATTTTAATATATTACAAAGCTTACTAAACTTTAAAAAAGAAGAAGTTTAAACAACATCACAGTAACAATGCGGAAGCAATATACACAAACACAACATTTAAACAAATGCAATTACAACACAAATTTCAATCCTAAAGGCCTTTAGATTGAGTCATGTTTAAGAAAGTTTTATTAATAAATTTATCCTCAATTACAATGTTCATAATCATAAAATGAGTAAACAAATACATAATATTATATACACATACATAAAATAATTGATATGATAAAGTTCATTCAGATAACTTCATCCACTACACATGTAGGGTATGCAATAATAAATACAAGTACATCAATATATAATACATCTTGTAGGATCCCAAAATACAAGATACATAATACATAGATAAATGAAATGAATAGAAGTTTCCAATACAATAACAAGAATGATAAAGGTGCAATTGTATCAATGAACATCCAACATCTCTCAATCTAAGGGGGAACCCAACTGGTAAGAAGCCACCACCTCTTGACCACATGGTCACCTAATCAAGCTCCCACTTCCATTATGCAAGAGAGATATTGTATGAACCACACACAAATAATCCAATCATAAAACAATTCTAGCCAAGGGATCCTGATGGCCAAATGTATGTCAAGGGTACAAAAACTACTAATAAATAAAAGATAACCAAAGTTGAAAAGACACTCATCCAAACCAATATCACATACAAAAATCAACAAAAAATACCAAGTACAAATCAAATATCAAAATAAAAAAGATACAACCACCTCCAAATCAATGTCAAGTATTACAAGCACAATAACCAATAGATAACAACTATCATCAATAAAAGTAAACCACCAATTATTAACTCCAACAATAAAGACACCACCAATGAATAAATGACATTCATCAATAACAATATTGTCAACAATAACTGATATCCAATCAATAAATAATAGCTCACAATAAATACACCATAAAAAGTAACATCCAACAAGTACACCACTAGAGGTAAATATAAAGAAAACATGAAGGAAACTTAGGCTACATACTATTAAGTGTCATCACATGAGTCAACTCTAAGGTTACCCTAGCAATCTCTTAGGAACTTGACCCCCTAGTGACTCTATGTAGAACCAAAATACCCTATCAAGAAGATGAGGAAACTAGTCTTACCTCTCAAGATATCACCCCATTTCCATCCTTAGCCTATACAAGCACTCAAGATATGGATGAGAAAAAATCTTTAACTTATCTTTTTAATTTATCTTAAGGCATGGGGAAGAAAAGATTTATTTATTACTATGTTAGCACTTGTTACAAAACTTACAATGAGTTAACCTGACAGCCACTTTGGGCCCCAGTCCCCATTGCAAGCCACTCCCATAGACATGCACCTAAACTGCCTTCCCAAAACTCACAAACCACAATTGTGTCCCATATCACAAAATTAATATTTATCAAATTCAGTTCCTTAATAGGCAACCCAAAAATAACATTGGTTCTCAAAACCTAAGTTCTCATAAATGTTCATCAAAATAAATCTAAATTTGAATCATAAAATACATCATGACATCTAGCCAAATAATCATTAGAGAAATCTCAAAAATGCCTCTAGTGCACATCCTAACTTGGCCAACTAAACAACCCAAAAAGAAAAACTATTTTGAAAATAAACATCACAAGACTATAAATAGAATATAAGAAAACATATAGTTTGTAGCCATATGATTTAATTCCATCATTTTCTCTTATTTGGTTTGAGCCAAAAAATATGTTTAAAAATAAAGTGAGAATATACATGTTAATATAAATAGTTATGCTACTATACTTATTTAAATCAATAAATATTTAAATGTCAAATCTCTTTGGGCATATAAAATATCATGCAACATTATGATGCTATTAATTTAAATAATCTTAATAACATAAATGTATATTATTATATTAAATATTAGTGTCAATTTCATTTCTAAAATATTAATTTGACTTCCATTTAAGTCTAATATTAATATTTACTCCAATAATTCATTATGCAACTAGAAATAACTCAAACTTGAAATTATAATTGTAATTAAACATTTATAATTTCTCTCATAATATTAAATATTCACAACTAGATGATTATATAGTAAGCTTAGCTATAACTTTTCTTAAAATATAACTACGTCACAAATATATATTTATTAACTTATAAGTCCACTTGCATAAATCATTATATAACAAGTTATAACCCACTAAAAGTTTTAAAAAGAAATATTAAAAACTCACTAATAAGAAAATAAGTAGTGTTTATTTATTTATTTTTAAAAATAAATAAATAATATATATTTAATTTTTGAAATAAATAATTAATCATTATATATATATAAATTAAATTTCTATAAAAAAAATGTAATTATTTATTTTCACATGAATTTGATCATACAAATCATTCAATCATAATATACTTAATTTTCTATCTTTAGTATATTTATTTTCACAAACATGCATAAGTTTAGTGTTTTTTTAATCAGTAAGAGGTTGAAGCCAAGATTAATTATCATTATTTTTTACAATTGCTTAAACTCGAACCCAAGACCTCCCAGATAAGAAACTCACAATTTACCGTTGTATTGTAGGCTCTTGCCTACATGTATAAGTTTAGTTACAATATACTTTCTTTTTAATTAATTTTTTAATTTGCCAATAAATTTTGAAACTAAATTAATTTAGATATAAGAAGAATATTTATTTTTATTTAGAAAATTCATGATAACCACATGGTTCTAATGACAAATTTAAAGTTGAAACCCTAGACGTTCAATTTGTTGTTTTCTTCCAATTTTCTATAATCAAATGTTAGAGTAATTAGATATTTTCTAGTTAACTCTATTCTACTTAAGCTAAAATTTAGACATCTAATAATTAATTCTTTTATTATTATCATGCAACCTAGGTTAGACCTTTTAGGATTTTTATCTCTTTTATAAGGACAATCTCTCTTTGCATTCATTCATTCATTATATTTTTATTTGATTCAATTACAATGTCTCCTCTATGGAGCTGAGATTTCTAGCCTCCATAGCTTTTGCTTCTATCTTTCTATGATAGGTGTTTGCATGTAGGTGATTCTTGGGAGCTGTAGGGTTGATCTTTCATCAATTTCAACATGGTATTAGAGCTCCAGATCTTTATGCCCTTGTTAAGTTTGTGAGAAGTTTGGCTTGGTTTTCATTTATGTGTTTTCTCTTTCAGAGGGTTCCAATTTTTAGAAGTGTTTTATATTGCATCTAGGGGAACCTATTTTTTGGGGCACTTGAGCACAAACAAATATCATTGTTGGACTCAAAGTGCTCAAAATCCCCTAGTTTTATATAAAATATGTCTAATTTAGATGCTGTTGAAATCTAAGGTAAATTATTTTTACACCCAAGCTGTATTGACTTGGGCACATGAATTGAGGTAGGGATATATTTTTTAAATAATTTTTTTATTGAGCACTAGATTTCTTGATATATTTTTCCATTAATAAAAAATCACTATGCTTTTTTTTTAAAAATAAACCTACACAACTTTCTTGGGAACACTGACCTTGGGATGTCCACCATTGTTCAATCATGAAGACCTAGGCCTGCATACCATTTTTTGGGTCTTGCACCCTCCTCCCTCAGTAGTCTTTTTCTTTGACGCCACATCATATTAGACCTTAGCCCACATGACATCAGTAAGATCTTGACCTGTGGCCCTATTTTGGGCACGAACATTTTTTTTTGGTAGTGTAAGTTTTATTGGGGTTGACCTCCTCCCAATGGCATCTCCTCTTAACTTCCATCTCTGACAGTGTTGACATGTATTTTTGGGCCTTGGGCCAATAGTTTATTAATTAAATCAATAATAATAATTAAAGCTCATTATTTTAATGTAACTCTAATTTAATTATTATTAATTAAATAATTATAATAAAGCAATATTTAATATTTAATATATATATATATATTTTTCAATCCAACTTCTTAATTTAGACTTTTGTATTAAATCTTTTAAATTGAAACACACAATTAATTAAATTTTAATTAATTAAATATTATCATAGTTTGATTTATCTTTAACCAAATTTTCAAATTAGACTTCCAAATTAAGTGTTTTAAATTAAAGCACATATTTAATTAGTTTTTAATTAATTGAATATTCTCATATTTTAATATTTTTCTTTTTAATTAAATAATATTTAATAATTCTCAATATTATTTGATTAACCCAAATATTATAATTAAATCATTTACCAAATAAATCACATAGCCAAATCCACATCAAAGCAACATTACCAAAACTGACCAAAACTCAAAATTAAACAACATAGGCAAAGATAAACTCATGGGTTTAAAAGGATGGACAACCAGATACAAGTCCTTCTTAGGACAAGTAATTTGGCTATGGCTGGGATTGGACTTGAACATTATCTCCCCATTCTTACCATTGAGTTATTGCGTAGGGTACAATCATCTTGACAATCCAGGGAAGTCGATGCCTGGTACCCATAAATCTATATAAAAGATGAGCATGCACATGTACATATATATCTAGGATAAACAACTAATGGTGGGGAGTGGTACATCATGTAGATCTTGACTAGCACATGGCTACGACTCCCTCCGTTAATCATATCAGGCATGCCAAACATATGTTAGAGTGGAGTTGTCATTGCACGAAAAGATCAATTTTTCAATGCCCAATACAACCACTCAACTTATAGTACAGAAGAGGCAGTTAATCCCTTGTCATGAATCTTGAGGGGAGCACTAAACATTTTTCCAACAATCTCCCACTTAGCATTACTTGAGGGTCTGAGGATTCGAACCTATGACCATGCTCTGATACCACTTGTTAGAGTGGGGTTGTCATTGCACTAAAAGACTAATCTGTCAATGCCTGATATAACCAC
Source organism: Cupressus sempervirens (assembly GCA_028749045.1). Classification (NCBI taxonomy): domain Eukaryota; kingdom Viridiplantae; phylum Streptophyta; class Pinopsida; order Cupressales; family Cupressaceae; genus Cupressus; species Cupressus sempervirens. Next base: position 852,929,414 of record CM053789.1, on the reverse strand, counting down.
TCAACTTATAGTACATAGGAGGTAGTTAATCCCTTGTCACGAATCTTGAGGGGAGTGCTAAGCATTTTTCCAACAACATAAATATAAAATAGACACACACACACACACACAGACACCATACACATGCAAGTATGGGGTAAGTATAATAGTAAATCCTAAATATAAATAACATTGTTTTCTAACTTGAACATCAAATCATCATGAGGACATAGTGAACATCTTTCTAAGACACGTCATATGAAATCATCATAAAGTAATTTTATTAACTAACTAAGTGACATTAAAGCATCATTACTACAAGTAGGAAACTACTACAACCTAACATAATCAATTACTCAACACATCAAAGTATTGCATATAAAATATCAAATAAGGGGTAACACATTTATAGAAGAGTCATATATAACTTTAACAACTAAGTCTACAATGATAGCAAATGAGAGGTATTACACTTCCAATGATTGGGTTCACATGATGATTTCTTGTAACATACTTAGGAGTTCCTTGCCCTGTTTTGATTTCTACTCTAGGTTTAGATTTAGGTTCTTCTCTTTGTATTTCTCTTTGCAAGTCAATGTTAGTCTCATAAAATATTTCCTATTCAACATTTTGATTGTTAGGCCTTTGATTAGTATTTTCATTAGAATCATAATCAAGTATTTTTCCTGAATTCTGACCTTTTTACCAATTTTCACATTATCACTTTCAACAATAGTTTTCAATATCTAATTACAACATCTATATGCCTTACTCTTTAAATAATACCCAAGGAACATCTCTTCATCACTTCTAGAGTCAAATGTCTTAATATCATCTTCTCTTTTCATATTATACTTACTTCTAAAGATTCTAAAGTATTTCACAGTAGGTGTATGGCCAAACCATAGTTCATAGGGTGTCTTACTAGTTTCTTTCCTAATCTATACTTTGTTCATTATGTATATTGTAGTGTTCACCACTCCTCCCAAGAAGATATCATTCTCAAACATCATTGCTCTAGCTGCCTTTTTAACTAATCTGTTTCTCATTTTTGTTATTCGAATTTGTTGTGGTGTCTCAGGGGATACAATTGGGCTCTTTCTACTATTATCCTCACAAAATATCTTAAAATCATTTAAAATGAATTTTCCTCGTCTATATGATCTTAAACACTTAAATCTTCAATTGTAACTCATTTTCTACTCTATTCTTAAATAACTTGAACTTCTCAAAATCTAGGCTTTTTTTTATAAGAAATCATTGTAGAATCATCAATAATAAGCATAAACTATCTTTAACCACAGAAGGCTCTAGTTCTTGTAGGACCACTCAAATATGTGTGGACAGTCTCCAACTTTGTTGACATAGTAAACATTTTTCTTGGAAATGAACAGTAATGCCTACCCCTAGTTTACTTTTCATATTGGATTGTCAGATTCTTTTAGGCCAATTTTATGATTAGCGGTACTTAGCTACCAGACTTGATTTGATCTTATTTCAAATTCAATTGATATATTTGATGAGCTACTTGATACTTAGTTATTTCATGTGTTCATGACTACTCTTTTGATGACGATGCTAGTATATAGTGATTTTAGTTATTTGATGATGATTAGTTAGATGGATGATTTATATGCAGTTCTATGGATACTTACCCCATACTTGCATGTGTAAGGTGTACTTGTATGTTTTACTTTATGATTGATGTTTCTGATGTGGTTGAGGGAGGGAATCATAGTCACTCATTAGTCAGGATCTACGTGATGCACCACTCCCCACCATTGTCTATTTATTTTAGAATTATATGTGTATGTACATGCTTGGATTTTATGTAGATTGTAAGTACCACGCATTGACTTCCTTGAATTTCTAGGATGAGTGTGCCCTATTGTAGTATCTCAATGGTAAAAGAGGGGAGCTAATTCTTGAGTCCAAATCCTAAGCTTAAGCCAATTGTCCTAGAAAGTAGGACAAACATATGAGTTGTTTACCTTTCTAAATTCTTCAAGTGACCTGAATTCATGATTTTGACCTTAGAGCTTGAATTTGTGCTTTGCCTTTTAGTTGAGTTTTTGTATCTAGTTTTGTGGGTTTGCTGTGATTTTTTAGTTATAATTAAATCAAAATTAAAAGATAATTAAACGATTTAATTTAATGGAAAATTTGTAAAGAAAATTCAATATTTGATTATATTTAATTAATTAAGAAATTAATAAAATAAAATAATTAAATTTAAAGTTATAGTTGAAGTCCTAATTTTGGCGTAATCATATTTATTTAATTTAATAATAAAATATTTAGGAGTTTCATTTTTATAATAAACTCTAAATATATATTTTTTGCTCGATAAACGGCTGAAGCCTTGATTTTATTAATTAAAATAAATAATATACAATAGAATGTCTTTGTTCAAATGGGCACTGGTAGGAAAGAATAGAGAAGAAAACCTCCAGCCTTGCCCGGGACCTTGGTATATAAATAATTACAATATGAAAGGGGCATACCCCAGTAGAAATATTACATAACTATTATTGTTAGAACAAGATGGATAATATCCATGATATCACTATATCTATTTCCTCTTATGTCATATAACGTATTGTTGCCTATGGACCATACCAACCGCTACTGTATGCTCCATTCATGGCTGAGTGCTATAGACCCAGATTCCTTAGAATTTTTCAATCAGATTAGTTAGTAGTAACTTATTCAATAGCTTCCTGATTATATAAACATTCAAATAACCTCGGATGGATCAAATAGATAGTTTCTTCTTTATCCACCCAAATCTACTCATAATCATCCCCCTCATTCATTTTAAGAAGCTTTATCATTTCCTAGGTTAATTTATAAAGCATGTTTTCAATATAAATCAGCATTGATATATATAGAAAATCAAACCTTGTATAACTATTCAATACATTAAACCGTTATTAAATTCAAAACTAACAAAATCCTTTCAAAGAAAACTAAGATGTTCTAATATACCTCTTAATACATATAACTCTACTGCCAGTCACAAACAAGATTAAATGAACAACTCTATACTTATAGAGAACCATATGCTACTATCATCTTCCATTGAAACTAAAAAGCTAATAGTCAAATTTCGCAAACAATAATTCTATATGGCTCATCCGAGTATGCTAAAAATCAGATTAGAAGTAGTATAAAAAACTAACTTGAATGGAAAATCTATAGGAGATTAATGTTACCAAATCAATCATATTATTACCCTTACATGCTTAAGAGAGTAGCCAGACTTGATACTCTAAAACTCATGAAAATCAATCACTTTGCAAAAACTGAAATGGGACTGCATAATTGATTCATATGTGAACAAAGTTCCTTGATGCACCACCCATGGATGTTAAGATAATAGGTCAAATAATATAACTAACCTACTAGAAAATTGATACAAATCCATTCATAAATTTTTGAGTGTCTTCCCACACTACATTCAGAGATAACCAAACCACATAAAGACCATAAAATTAACTAAAAAATGTGAAAACCTTGCCATGCATCAAAATTTGAAGATGCCACAATTACTAATAATATCCACTTTATATATTAGGATTAGGGTTATTTACATAATTTTAGAGTCTTCTATATACAAAATTTCACTACTCTGTCCCCCCTCTTTTTACAATATGAAGAAAGTGCGATAACCTACTGCTACTAAATCAAAATCCCTATTGGGTAGGTAGAAACCCGATGGAAATTGAGCTACTAACCATACTAAAAGCTACACCCAATATAATAATAGGATATCATCAAAATTCCTTTTTGAAGAAACATCATAATGCCCGCATATAGTTTTTTCATAACTAACAGATTGACTCACCCGAAAACCATAGCTATCTTACTATAAACTGGACACACCTTATTTCTTCCTAAACACCATAATGACTTCTACAACATCATTAGAATTTTTTGACTTGAAACAAAGGGGAAATTCAAAGGTGCACTTCTCCCTATTGGATTTCTTGATATTTGGAGTACAAAAGTCTAATGCCTCCAGGTTACCAAATCCAACCCAGGTGAACATATGCATTAAACAAACTAAGATAGTTGCTGAGCCAATCAATTCCATAATCCATCTTGATTTTTCTCCATCTAAGAACGAATTGAAAACAAGATTCTATTTTTGGCCATACCTCATTGACGGCTACTTGGTCCCTTACTACCAATGCAGGCCACCTCGGTATATTAGCCATGATAAGGCTCCCTAGTGGGTGGTTCATGTACATTTTGGGTAGGGGTAATCTTAGCATCTCGTCCAAGCTCATGATTGCTTCTATCAAGTCATGGTACCAAGGGGGATCAAAGATATTTAAATAGAGCCTCACTATTTCCCATTTTCTTATTCTGGCTCTCACCATACACCAGATGAAGATCTTGATGATGTTGCTATTTTTCCTCCATGTAAAATTATATTTGAAGAAACCCTCTCTAATTGCTCTGCTGACTACAATATGTGCTATCCCATCCACTATCCTTAGCACCCTGTTCCATCTTTCTAGTTTAATATTGCCTCAATAGGCCATGTTGTGGACTTTTGAGGTATGGAAGACACAAATGAATGTATCCATCTTATGACAACAACATGCATAGTGAAAAAGACCAAGCAAAGCCAAAACAAAAGAACAAAACAAAATCCCCTCGAATCCTCTAGAAACACCTCGATGCTTCCTCCAATGTCTTTGTGACTTAATGTCACTCAAATGTAATCATACCATAGACCATCCATCAAAAGGGGTGATAACACCCAGAGTAATAAGAAACCAATCTTATATTATTAATGATGAAGAGCCGATCTAAGAGTTAGTCATAACAAGCACTATATAACCAGGGTCGAATTAAGAGACCCTGCTATATATGGTAAGGGAATATATCTAAGGGATTCACAACTTAACTTATAACTACTAGCCTAGAAAAATACCATTGATGGTGGCTATATATGTTCACTATATTATGCTATACTTCCCTTTGATGCAATTATTATTGGATTGACTCATTACTAGTAACTATCTGTTTTGAAAATTTCATTATTTTAAAAGGGTCAAACCTAAAGAAAGAAAACTAAAAATAAAGTAAAAACTATAATTGGAGAAGTTTATACCATATCTCTAAAAACCAAGGATTTAACACCATTGGCTCCCTCATTTGCTAAATAATTTGCATTCTAATTGCCTTCTCAATAGATGTGACATATTCGGGTCTTTGCAAACCGATCTATGGGCCCAAGAACTTCTTCTAACTTAGAGTTAAGGAACTAGTTGGGGGTTTCTCATTTCCTTATCACATTTAAGACTATTTGCGAGTCACCTTCAATGACTATATTTGATAATCCTAACTTTTGACAAAGCTGCAGACATTTTTCTAATGCTTCAAGTTTTTCCAAATTGTTGGAGGTAGGATGAATAGAAATGGATTTTTTGGCAAATCCATTTACCTATATCATCATTAATAATGCAACTGATACCTACTATTCTTGGGTTGCCTCTAGCTACCCCATCAAAATTGAGTTTCACCCATCCCTCTGATGGGGGAGCCCATTTACATGTTTCCCTTGCCTCCTTGCTTTCCTTAAAATAGACAAGTGGAGGGTTAATCAGATTTGACTAATTCTTCTTCATGTGACCATCCCAAATAGAAAAGGATCCTTCTTCTTTTCTGGATTTTCTAATATTGGAGTTAGCTATTTCAACTATGCTAGCTTCTATTTTTAGTATTACTTTTCTGGCTTTAACTTTGAATCATAGAAAATTCTTCTATTGCTTTCTTTCCAAATTTCCCATATCAAAATAAAAGGACTAATATTCCAAAGTTTGCTGTAAATGCCTTTACACAAATTGGTAGGCCAACCCCTGAGAAGATCAATAAATGATTTGAGCAATGGAATAGACCAGCCTAACATATGTCTGAGCCATTCCCAACATGATTGGGAAAATGGATAGCTATATAATAGGTGATCATAATCCTCACTATTTAGCTTACATAAAACACACCTAGAAGGGCCTTCATAGCCTAATTTATGAAATCTATCTACCATCAGATTCCTGGTTTGGATTGCCAGCCATTAAAAAAATCCTGCCTTTGGCAAGCAGGCAAGTTCCCAGCAGAGTTTAAGTGGAATTTCCACTTTGTCCCATCTTTTTGAGTGTATCACTACTTTGTATCCATCTTTCACGCTATACTAGCCATTATTTGAAGCTACCCAAATAAGATTATCATTTCTCTCAAGCTATTTAACTTTCCTAACTTGAGTAACCTCTTCGTAAGCCTTAACTGTAGCCGGGTCCAATTCTATGTCATCCAAAGGTTTACATATCCATCTTGAAGATCCTTCCTTCATGATCTTTGCCTTATAATTACTGACTTTTCTATCCACGGATTGACTAATTTTTCTTTGAGTTCCATGAGGATGAGATTATTGTCTAACAAAGGGTACCCATCCCAAGAGTCCTCCCAAAATAGGGCCTCATTGCCCTTACCGAAATCCCAAGTTAGATATTTGTTGATGAGATGTTGACACTTAATCATAAAGTTCCAGCTCTCTGACCCTTTACAAAGAGTCTTCATTCTAAAAATTGATAAGGGATCATCAACATTAAGATACTTGTTATACATAATATTTGCCCACTTATGTTCTCTCACCTCATAGAGGCACCAAATTAATTTAGCCCCTAATGCTTCATTTTTCTATTATAGATTCTTAATCCCTAATCCTCCCATCTCCTTAGGTTTGCAAATATTATCCCATTTAATAAGAGCCAATTTTTTGTGTTCCTCACAATCACTCCAAAGAAATTTTTTGAGTTTAGCCTCAAATTTATGTAGAAGATGTGAGGATAAAGGTAGACAAGAAAGAGGGTAAGTAGGGATGGTTGACAAAATAGAGCTTATCTTAATGCTCTTACCAACTTTTGAGAGCCATTTGTCTTTCCAACTACCAATCCTAGCATCTAATTTTTCCAAAATACTCTCCCATACCTTACTAGATTTTATGCCTTTCTCTAACTTGATGCCTAGGTAATTACATGGGAACAAACCTTTTTTGTACCCCATGATGTTACAAATCTAATTTTCTATTTTAGGATCCGTATTCAAAAATTAAATCTTAGATTTCAACTCATTAACTTTTTGTTTAGATGCTTTAATGTAACACTTTATGATGGATTCTAACCCATGTGCTTCTTTTATAGAGCTATTGCCAGGCAGATCGTGTCATCTACATATTGTTGATGGATGATGTTAGAAATATTCTTAGTGACAATAATGCCTCTAATCTACTAATTATTACAAGCCTCAGTGAGTGCTGTCCCAAAGGCTTCAATCATAATTATATGGAGGAAGGGGGATAAAGTATCTCCTTGTCTAATCCTTCTCAAGGTTTCAAAAAACCTTTGGGGGACCCATTAATAAGCACTAAAATTTTAGTAGATGATATGCATTTAAAAAAAGGTTGATCTATTGATTAGAGAAACTGAAAGCTTCTAGGGTCTTATAAAGAAACATATTCTTGCAAGTTGAGTGGATAGTCTCTTGAATGATGAGGATACCATCAAGAATAGATACCTAGGACAAAGCCTGTTTGTTCCTTAGATATAATTTTTGGAAGGATACTCTTGAATCTATTAGCTAGTATCTTGGAAAATATTTTATAAATAGTATTACTTAGCACAATCGATCTGAAATCACCAAGACTCTCAGGCTCTGCCTTTTTGGGGATCAGGGTGAGAAAGGAATAATTGATTTCTGATAACAGTGCACCACCATTCCTTGATGCTTCAATTACTTTCCATAGATCTAGACCAATGATATCCCAACATTTCAAGAAAAAGAAGGCTTGAAAACCATATGGACTTGGAGATTTATCTAGATTCATATGAAATACCACCGATCTAACTTCTTCCAATGTGATAGGTTTATTTAAGCCTTTGTTATCTTCAACTATGATAATTTTGGTGATAACTTTGAGAATATTAGATTGAGCTTCTCTATTTGACCCTTCAAAATTGTTTAAAGTTTTATGAAAATGATCCACAAAAGTTCTCACAATTTTGTTCAGATCATTAGTTGAGATACCTAAATGGTTTTTAATGCTAGATATTTTTCTCTTAGCTTTGTTATAGAGGGTAGAGTTGTGAACGAATTTTGTGTTCCAATCCCCCTCATCTAGCCATCTCTCTCGAGATTTTTGACTCCAAAAAATTTCTTCTTTAGATAAAATTTTCTCTTGTTTGGTGAGATATTCTTTTTCTAATAAGTAGTTATCATTATTCATGCCATTCTTAATTACTTCAAAATAAAATTCCTTTAACCTTTCTTCAATATCAATTTTCTCTTTAAAAATGTTATTAAAGTGTTCTTTATTACATTTAAGAATCTTCTCCTTAAGAATCTTCATTTTGGAGACAAAAATAAACATCTTCGATCCTTCAAAATTACCTTGTGACCACCATTCTTTAATATTTCCTAAAAAGCTATTATCTAAAGACCACATTTTTTCTTATTTAAATGGATTCCTTGCAGGTTTATGTAGCTCAAAGAATTCAATTCTAACTAGGAAATGGTTTGACCCCATAATTGGTAAAATGGAAGTTTGGACATTCAAACTATTTACATCCAAGTCTCCTTTAATAAAGAACCTATCTAATTTCTTGCCAATATAAGCAAAATCCTTCTGTCTATTGTTCCATGTAAAATTCCCATTAGTGAGTGGAATATCAATCAAATTATGAGAGTTGCACCATATTTTGAATTCTTTAGAAGCTTGCATGATCTGTTGAACTCCACCTACTTTTTCATCTAAATTTAGAATAGTATTAAAATCTCCACCTAGTAAGATCAGACTATTCTTATATTTTTTTTTATAAATAAATTGATTTCTTCCCAAACTAATTTTTTCTCTAAATTACTTATTGGACCATAAATGTTAACTAAAATAAACTTGAGATTAGATTTCAGACTCTAGACTATACCACTAATCTAGTTATTATTTCTGTTTAAAATATCTACTGTTACTTTCCTAGGATTCCAAATGAATCCTAATCCCCCTAATGCACCTAAAGACTCTTGTAGAGAGATACTCTAGAAATCTAACTTCTTTCCTAATTTAATTCCTTCTAGATTATTTAATTTTGTTTCTTGTAATAAAATTATTTCAGATTCAAATAATTTTAGGTTTTTCTTTAGAAGTCTTTTCTTGCTAGGGGCATTCAAACCCCTAACATTCCATGTTGTGATCTTCATGGATCCTTTGGAAGGCACTTGCCCTTCCCATTGTTAAATATCTAGTCTATCTTTTGTTGTTCTCTATTTTGGCCATCTGCTTCCTTGAGTTCCTTCAAAGATTTCTTTCATCTTTTACCTTTAACTTTGCCACACATAGGTGAGTCTAAACCTTCCTGATTCATCTAAATCCCAAGCTGCTCCATGTATCTTTCCGCATTTTGAGCTGCAGTCATCTTGTTGCTATCTTTCCTTTCTATGTCCTCATTTTCAAATTCTCTTAGAATTTGATTTATAAGGCTTGATTGATTTCCCATCTCTGAATCTGAACCTTTTTTGCTGTCCATACCCATAACCTTATCCCTTTGCTCTATATTTGTCCCATTTTTACTTATCTGAGAATGTCTCTTATTTTTATCCTCATTCTCTATGTTCAACATGTCTCTTTTTAAGTCTTCACCTATATAATTGTATCCTCCTAATTTGAGTACTCTCTAAATTAAATCTTTTCTTTGAGTTTTAGTGCTTTTATCAATATTTTCAAAACTGAACACTTAAACTAATTCCTCAGTTAGTCAATCAAGGCTATCTTCTTCTGATTTTGATATACTCATGTTTTCCATTTGTTCTTCCCATGTATTATCTTTATTTAAGAAATCATTAAATTCTTTAGAAAGAAGTTCTCCTACTCCCTCCAAATCACTATTCTGCTCCTTTTGATTACTGGCTGGAGTAAATGGTGAACTGATAGAGGCAGATGGAGTCTACCAAAATTTGAACAACCTGTTAGGGACCTCTTTGATAGGTGTTGCTATTTTGTTCTCTATTACATGCAAATGGAGTTGTTTTGATTTAATTTCTTCCACTGGGATTTTGATTCCTCTTCACTTTTTGCATTGAGTTTGAATTGGATTGAATTCTCTATATCCTCTATACCATCCTTTTCATTTTTGAATAAAGCCTCTATTTGCTGTACTGTTGAGATCTCTCTGTCTTTGATTTCTTCGCCTGTTAGCCATAAATTTTTGTCCATATTGTCTATGCTAGAGTTTATATTTAGTTCTTGATTCTTAGAGTCAATGATCATAGAATTCTCCTTTCCCATTTCTTTGGATATCGACTTTCCATCAGAGTTCTATAAATTTGTGCCCCCACTGCTCTCTATATCTTCTGCTACAATCTTACTTTATTTTTTATTGCTTTTTGAACCTCTTTGTTTCTCTCTAGTTGACCCTTGCTTTCCCATTGCCTTGTTAGCTTGTTTAAGTACTGGACTCTTTTTATGATCAACCACTATAATTGAATTGAGATTTAATCTTACTATTGATACCGACTCCATCTTCCCTCTATTCTCTAACCTTTTTGTGGATATAGGTTTTGAATGAATGCCCATCTTCTCATGAGAATGTGTAGGAGTCTTATGTTCAACCATCATTTGACGCATCCTTTTTTCCCTGATTCTCATCATTGGGAACTTACTATTGAAATCTGAGCTAAGTGGCAATGTCTTGAATCTGATATTTCTATTGTCATCTAATCTTATAATTTTTGATATTTTACCATCAAAGGTATACAGATTTAGATCATATGATGCTTTTCTTGTAATTACTTTCTTATGTATACAAGTAGATTGATTGATCTTAGTTTTGATGAGCATTTTTACATTTTTACAATACTGAAAGGATGAGTCTATACCTATTAGGTCTTCCATAGAAAATCCTAATTTCCTAAGTATCTCTATATGAAGTAGCTCTAGGGGCAGAGACTGTATGCTAAACCATGTTGGTAACATGAAATCTAAAACTTCTTCCCTACAATCTGGGAACCATTCTACAAATTTAACAACACGGCCTTTGAAAAAAAACTCAGAAGTAAATATAAAATCTTTTTTGACATATTCATCCATACAATGTAAATAAAGAATTCTATCTGAAAAGTGAGAGATACTTGTTCTTCGCAATTTTACTCTAGCCAATTAGAGAGATTGAGTACATCTTTCTTGTGGCCATTCCAAAAAGTGGAAACTCTGACTAATTAACATTCATGCCATCTGTCTTTGCTTTCCTCATTGTTGATGTTGATAATGATTTCTTTAGGATTTGATGAAGCCAGAGTACCTGATTGCTACTGGATTTAGATAAATCTTGAGAATTTTCAACCATAGTTCTTCGATGGGGGGGATATAAGATCTAGGAGAAGCTCCTAACGGTGGTGGAAAAGAAATACCTAACCTATTGGAATGGTCTAAATGGCATTGGTAATGATCTACAGACTCATACCTACAAAACCTCATTTGTTTATGGGAAACATCGAAGCTGTTTGAATGAGCATACTTAGTGAGATTAAAATCCCTAATTTGATTGTTTAGACTATCAGTGGTAAATATAATCGATTGGAATCTAGGAAACCCTATCAAACTTGAAGATTTGCAAGGAGATTTGAGCTTGGAGTAGCTAAACTTAGGCAGATTGTTTAGCTGCTTTCTTGTTTCCTCTTGTTGCACAAACATGGCTTCATGGTGATTAGGTTGTCCTTGATTTTCCTTTTCCACAAATTTCTCCAAGATGGAGAATTTATTCATGGTCTTGACTACATACTCTGATCTCGCTAAGTCTTTTATGGTAGGGAGACACTATGTTATTATATATGAGCAATGTTAGTATGCTAATAGAAACCAAATTTAAATAAAGGTTCTACAAACTAAACAAAATTCATAAACTTCAAGATAGACTAAGACGAACTCTCAATTGAGAATATGAGCCATTAATGGGATCTCTCAATGAGAAGCTCTCTTGTTGAGTGGCTTCGTCTAAATAGATAGGATGTATGCTCAAGCTTATGCTTCAAAAAGGACTTCAAATGGAGTTGGAATTTGGGTGTGAGTGTATGGTTTTGATGTAAAATGGCTTCTCAAAATGGCATTATGAATTTACTTCATGGATTGTGTTATTTTGCAAAGGGGAAGGATCCAATTTATAGGCAAGAGGCTTGAGGGATTGAGGGCTAAGATGCAAGGATGGGAAAAAGCTCATGGAGGGCTCAGATTGCATGAGAGGAGAGCACATGGATTGTGCTTCCTTACAGCCAATCAGGGAGTGACACATGTCACAGGGTGAGAGGATGGAGGAAAGGGGAAGGATGAATCAACAAAGGAGGCTCAAGGGATAAAATCTTCATAAAGACCCTCATAATGGCTTGTAAGAGCAATAAAAGGGCTTGGAAGAGTCATTTATGGCCCAGTGGGCTTCATAAAGTTTTATGGTTGAGATATTTTGAGGGAGATGAGAGCAATTTCGACTTGGGCTTGATTAGGAGGGTTTTAAGCTTGCTTAGGCTTGTGCAAATGATTAGAGGATGGATTAGGATGGTTTAGGATTAGCTTAGGGATAGGCAAGTGGATGGCATTTAATGAGGGTGGGTGAAGGAGGAGATATTTGTTAACTTTGGCTTGGGTTAGTAAGTCTTAACCCATGTTTAGGGAATGTGACAAGGTTAGGAGGGGATTAGGATTAGGTTTAAAGACATCTTCTAGAAGAGTCTAGACTTTGGATGAGGATAAAGACTTTCTAGAATAGTCTAGAACTTCCTAGGATGAGGATGAAGACTTTCTAGAAGAGTCTAGAACTTCTTAGGATGAGGATAAATTAGATTTTTAGGAAATAAATAAAGTTTTATTTATTTCAAGGGTTTGGGTTGAGGAGATATTTATCAAAACTTTTTTAATAAACATGAGGATTAATATTTAATCTTAATTAAATATTTTGAGTTGGGATTAGGGGTGGGAAATGACGGGATTAGCCTTTAATCAAAATTAAAGAAGGATTAGAAGATTTTGGAAGGGGTTAGTGGTCTTAAGGAAATTGGCCAAGTTTTGGGCAAAAAAAAATGTTTTATTTATTTTGGGTTTTTTGGTCAATTTATTAATTAAATAATTAATAAATAAGGAAATAATGTTTATATAAGATTTAAACATTTTTGGGAGGGACTCCTTAATTAAATATTTTTAATTAAGATAAAGGGATTTAATGGCATAAAAATAAATAAATAAATTAAATAATTAATTAATCAATAAATGATGATGTCATCAATAATTTTTTTAGAAAATAAAAATACTTTATTTTCTAAAGGATTTAGGTGTCTACAGTTATGACCCAAGCTTTCCCATTATTTTTGGGATTGTTGCCTTTTCAAAGTTGCAAATTAGGGTTTTAAACCTTGTTTCTAACATTGAACACTTGCTTTGCATTTTTCATAAATCTAGATAAATTTTCCATTTTTATTTTTCATAATAAACTCTAAATATTATTATTTGTTAAATTGATAAATATTTTATTAAAAAATGTCTCGTGAATTAATAAAAGGGAGAAAGGAATTTGATTTAATAAAATTATTTTAATTAAATTGTAAAAAAGGTTGCACATGAAAATTAAAAATATAATAAAATAATTAAGAAAAAGGTTTTGTGTGATTGCAAAACTAAAACCCTAATTGGAGAAAGCTCTTTATTAAAGAATTAGAGCTCATTTCTTTAGACATGGGTTTGGAGGAGCCAATTTCTAAGAAGAGGGTTTCGTAAGAAAAAGAAAATTGCTTGTGAGTTTTGTACATTCGGTTGTTTAGCATCAGATCCAAGTAGGATCTTGTGGGTTTTGAGTAATAGTTTCATTCTTTGAAATATCTATCTTCTCTATGTCTAAATAGGAATTGGTTTTAGAATTTAATTGGGTTGAAACCCTTGAGTTGAAATCTATTGTTCTTGAAACACTTATGAACGAATTTAATATCTGGAACCCTCATTTGATTAATTTGGTAATTCATAAATTGGATCGATTTAGAAATTTGTTCTTTGGGATAGGGTTTGGAAAAGATAACCAAATTTAATTTATTAATTTTGACTGTTTAAATTTTGTTGCCCTATCAGATTTGTATTAGAAATTATAAAAAAAATACGTTAATAAAAATTACCATAGTAAATATTTACTATGATAATTTTTATCATATATTATAATATTGGAAATCGTGAATTGTATTTTTATTGGAGGGGAAATTGTTTTTATGTTTTTAAAAAAACATATTAAAAAAATGAGAGGAGGGGTTGTGAACTCCCCCCATAGCTGCGATGGTAGGACACTGCCAAAGCAGTGATCACTGCAGACTTCTAAGGCAGTGGGCTACTAAAGCAGTTAGGCCACAAGTGACCTCCCCTTAATTAGAGGTTACGATGTTATTAAATTGCATGCGTTAGTTTTTTTTTTTTTAAAGTTTTAAATTAGATTTTAATAATTAACATTATTATTATTTATATTAATAATTTAATAAGTATTTTATTTTATTAAGTATTTATTATTATTAATATTATATATATATATATAATTTTATTAATAATTTAATAAAAATATAAAAAATAAATTTAAATTATTATTATTAAATAATAATATTCATGCTTTTGTTTTATAAAGTAATTTGACCAAATCAGGATGTTTACTAAACGCTTGGGGTTTTATTCTGTGATGATGTTATAGTTATATATTGGTCACAATCTTTTATACCTGACCATGGTGATGTGTCACGTGTTTTCTATGATGAGATTTGATCGATGTTTGTTAGTGCTTTCCAATTTTTGTGTAAATCTGAGGTGAATGATATGATTTTCCTCAAGTAACCTTTGAGTCTTCAATCAATTATCTTTTGATGCTTTATAGTTTCTTGGATAAGACTGAGGTGATTATTGTGTATTATCTTTTGGTGCTTTCTAGTTGCTTGTATAGGACTAAAGTGATATTGAGATTTGTCTTTAGGTGTTTTCCAGTTGCTTGCAAAGGACTGGGGTGAAAATTGTGATTCTATGATTTCTACTTTTTATGAGCCTAGGGTAGGTAATCTATATGTACGTTGGGAAGTGGCTTGCAATGGAAGTCGAAGCCCTAAGTGGCTACCTGGGTAACCCATTGTAAGTTATTTTTAAGTGATAAAATTTTATTAAATGAGAGTAAAATTAATTAATAAGAGTCATTGTTTTTCCTCACCCATGCCTTGAGTACTAGTACAAGCTAGGATGGGAGTAGAGAGGATGTTTGGTTGTGACCTTGCTTTGTTAGTATGCGTTGTCTATAGGAAAGGAGACTAGTGTCATGTAGAGACATTAGGGGGCCGAAGTCTAGAGAGGCTGCTAGGGTAACCTTAGAGTTGGTTCATGCAATGACACTTGCCCACTTGCATAGTAGATTTCCTATGTGTCCTTGTTGCCTCTGGGATTAGATGATACTTGTATCTTGGTAACCTTTGAGATAGTTTTCTATCATGTATTTCCTTGACCTAGATGTTGGTTATGACTTGTGAATTAACATTAGTATGGGACTTGAGATTATCTCCTTAGCATGGTGGGAGTGGGCCATTTAGGTTCCATGAAGTCAGGTGGTAGTGCATTTTACTTATACCATTGAGATTCAATGATTGGATGTTGTTGCTGGAGTTCCTTGCATCGTATTTCCTTTCTTTCTGATCTTGTGTGTTATGATGGATGGTTATACTCTATTGCATTATATTTGATTTTAGAGATCTTATGAGATGATGCATTTTATTTTATGATGTATATTCTTTGAGCTTTTCATACCCCATGACTTGTACAGTGGATGATTATGCATTCTCATTATGCCAAGTGGCATTCAATATAATTGTATATTATTTAATTGGATTCATACCTATAGTTATTCTTTGATGTGGATTTATATATATATTTGATTTAGTATTAATTAAACTTAAATGTGATTCAATGTTACGAAACCCTTAAGAGATGTAATCTATTTTATAGATTGTGTTTATGTATATGATTATTGCTTCCACTATAGTATATCTATTGTTGTTAAGTTATTACCTTTAAAAAAAAAATTCACAAACTTAGTGAAACTTTAGATTAATTTCTTTTGGGTTCCCTAGTGGCGCATTACATGGACTCTTCTCCTGGTTTTCCATCATGTTATAAGGTTTCACAATCTTTAGGAAAATCTCTAACTGCATGTGTAGTACTTATCTTCACAATTTTATCAAAGTTAATGTTACAAAATATCTTATGCCATAACTAATTGTCATCAATCTTTGCAACCATGTCATCTTAGTAGGATTCAATTGAAATTTTTTATCTCTTGCACTTGTTCCTACCAATAAGCTTGCCATCTTTATCCTTGATTATACAAGTCTTCTATGTGAATTGCAACAAATATCCCTTATCCACAAGTTTTCCAACACTCAAAAGATTATGTTTCAATCCATCAACAAAATACGCATTTTTAGTGTTGGTTTTCCCATCAAGTGTAATAGATTATTTTCCTTTAAACTAACAAGGTGCATTATTTCCAACTCTAACTACTCCTCCATCATAACAGTTAAACTCAACAAATTTATCCATATCTCTTATCGTGTGATTATAGAAACCTCTATCTATGGTCCAACTAGACTTTTTGTTGTCAACATGTACCACCAATGCTTTCTCTTCTATTACCACTTCTTTCACTTCTTTTTTAGGACTCTCATCTTTAATGGAAACAAATCCAAGTTCACCATCCTCATCACCACTTTCTAAGAAATTTATCACCTTGAAATTGAGTTCATCATCTTCATCAACATAGAAGCAATCTTCTATAAACTTTGACTTATAAGGCTTCTTAGGTCTTATTTTCTTTTCTTTTTTAGGACATTGTGATGAAAAATGACAAAGTTATTTGCAAGTCAATTTATTTATTTATTTTTATATTACCTTTAGGTCTCCTTTTCATAAGTAATCCAAGTCCTTCATCAATCTTCTTATCTTCTTCTTGTTTGCCTATCCATTCTCTAGCATAATCTCCACTTGTGCTTGCACTCCTTATAAGTTTATCTCTTTCTTTTTGTACACTAAAGGTTGACTCTATCCTACTCACTCCTTGGTTCTACTTCAAATTTTGTTCAAATGCTTGCAACTTCCCAAGTAATGTTTCTCTGGTAAAGTGTCACATAAATAATTTCTTCAATGATCTCAACTTTGTGTGCATAATCTAGGGTCAAATATCTCAATATCTTCCATACTACTTCATCTTTCATAACGATTCCTTTACAACTCTTGATTCCTATAACAATCTTAGATTTTCTACCAAAATATTCTCAAATAGATTCATCTTCCATCATTTTAGCATTATCAAATATATTCTTCCAATTCCAAAGTTTAGATTTCTTTACAAAATTTTTAACCTCAAATAAATTTTATAAGTTAATCCAAATTTAATGTGCAAGACATAAGCCTTTTACCTTGACATGCTTTGATTCTAGAAGAAGTGACAACAATTATTCTCTAGCATACATATTGTATAGAAATAGATCTTTGTCATCTTGAGAACATAATTATAGATCCTTTTCTTCTATCACACCCTTGGTTTCCCTTGTAACCATCCAAAAATATGCCCTCATGAATAGAAAGTGAGTTTTCATCATATCCTTCTAGTTGTCATAGTTCACTCCACAAACTTTCAAACTTTCCTTCCCAAATATAGTCACATATCTCCTTAAGCTATTAAACTTTCTCTTCAATGATCTGATGCTTTGATACCAATTATTATAAAGTAAAGTCCACCAATATAACTGGGGGGGAGGGGGGCTAAATCAGTTATATGCTTTAAACAATCTTTATTAAATTTAACAAAAATAAAACATGTAAGAAAAGAAAAAAAAACCACAAGATGATAACCATGCAAAGTGACACAAGATATATTAACCAGGGAAACCCTTCATTAGAGGGAAAACCCTAGTGGGCATGATGTCCACTAGATGATGTACAAATATAAAAGTTCCTTATTTAAGGATGTGACCCTCTTAGGAGTCAAATGAATACAATAAATACATTGGAGACCCTATTAGGAGACTTTAAATGCATGTTAGGAGATTCCAACCTTGTTAGGAGTTAATAAGAAGTCAACAAAACCCACTATCCAAATTGGTTCAGAATTGTTCTCACTAAACAATTTAAGATGACATATCCAAGAAAATGAACTAAATAAAATGATAAATTATCTTCCCAATATATTTCCTTTGAAATCATCAACATATCCTCAACACCATCCTCTACTTTGACTTTATAAATTTACATCCAAAGCTCGCATAATATTACATTTTATAACATATAACTACAGATGATGATTTACAACCAAGGAAATATCTTTCCTTCATAACCAAGTCCTAATAGATAATTGATTCATCCTTGAGGCTTTTCCAATGTACAATAAATAATAGAGGACCATCATAAGATATTACAATTAGGTTCCATACACTACGAAGTTTATTACACCAATTACATAACACAATCAACCTCCAAGGAATAAATTGCATGTTATCCTTTAGAAGCCTTCACAAAGTGAAAACTAAATTTCATTGTCTTGAACATGGCATCATGAACATATCTGATCAAGATCCAAGCATGTTGAACAAGCTTTGGCTTGATAAAAAAGATACAACACAAACAATAACATACAATTTCCTATACATTGGCATATAACTAGTCCCTTGAAAAACTTTTGTAACTCATGCAAAACTTCATAGTTCTTTTTAAAAACATAAAAATATCATAAAGACATATCCAAAAGTATATTGTTAACCCAACTAAATTTAATTCCACATCCTCTAACCTTGTTGAAAAAAACTGTTTATGTTTCCTAAACTATCTAGAAAGATGATATGTTGACATCAATGACAAACCAAGTCATGAATACAACACATAAGCACTCAAACCATCTCCCATAACATACAAGAAATATATTCAACAACATTCATCAATATCCCTTAGGTATTCATGTCAACATAAGTATCAAGCAAGGTTCTAGCGAGTATGAGTACTCAAAAATTTCCACAAACTATTATAATACATTAACAACCTTATATAAATGTCATATTAAAATCAATTTACTTGAAACAAAAAAAGTAATTTGGGCATGAGTACTCAAAATAAATAAGTCAAACTATTAAAATACATTCCAATCCTTATATTTATCTCTTACTAAATTAGGATAATTATTTTGATCAAAAATATATTCTTAAGCTTTCCAAATGCCAAAAAAATTAAACACGTCTCTTTTTTGTAGTCATACAAAAGGGCATAAATCTAGAGACAAACATTGTTTGGGATTCTCTATTTTTGACAAAGGACCTATATTTGATAAAGATCCTAGTGATGTAGATGAGTCTAAAGAGGAAACAAAACCTATCACTAATGTATCCCAAGAGAATGATGACCTTATTCCTTCTACTCTTCTCCTTTGGGATGAAAATGAACCAAAAATTTAAAAAAATGATGATTCATCTACATCTCATCAAAATGCTCATTCAGAAGTTGAGGATCCTATAGTAGAGCTTATACATGCTAATGTTTCTAGATTGATGCATAGGTCTAGGAGTAAAGATTCAAGAGATTATGAGTGGTATTATCTTTCAATAGAGTCTATAGAATCATAAGTTGATGCTATTCGTATCTATTCAAATGAACCTAAAGTATATGATGAGTCACCCACTAGGCTTGACGAGTCAAATTCACATATTGCTCTTATATACCAAGTTGACCACACTAGGAATCCTATTGATTTAAATATCTATGAAGGGAATCTTATAGACTATGAATCACTTGTCACTAAAGATGATTCTCATAACATCAATACCTTGGAATCTTTCACTATTATCCCTCTCATAAATCCTAACCTCATTTACGAGTCTCAACAACACCAACAACCTAAGCTATTGACTTTCCAAAATGACTATGAAATCACTTGCTACCTGAATTCCATTGAACCCATAATCTTTGCCACTAGAGAACTAACTATAAGAATGAAAAAATAAATAAATCAAGTATCTTAGTCACAAAAAAAATGAAAAATGAAAAAGAATAGGAACTCCATGGAAAAAACTACATTGCGATAGTGTCAAAGCCAAAATAGTAAAAAGAAAAGACATAAACAAGGGTGAGAACCTCTTTGAGGTGCTTGTAATTAAGATACTTTGTAGTATGTCCAAGTATTTTCAGGAAAGATCATTAGTTTTGATAGAACCTACTCAACCTATTAATATTGGGACAAATGAAGTGTTGCACATCATTCACTTAGCTCAGTCTCTACATCTGAAGAAATAATTCACTGATTTCTCCTTAGAGAAAAAGATAAAATTTTCTTGGACTTACTCATATATATTAGGGCTTGACACTAATCTTATCATGCATCACTTATCCATAGCTCTGTTGGAAATCTAATGGGAAAGTGATGCTGAGATGTGGGGGGAGAGGGATGAATTAGGATCTCTAATGCTTTTACAAATATAAACCATAAAAAAGTTATTTCATCATGTACCTCAACCTTAACCATGCATCATCATGTAACAACATGTAATATTAGATCAAAAAATTACTTGCATGAATGAAAAACATAAAATAAGTAATCAGTAAATGACACAATATTTGGTAACACAAAAACCCTCTAAGGTGAAGGTAAATATGTTGCGGGGATGTCACTCACAAAATCTTCACTACTACAACAATAAAGTGCTTGTTAGGGCTACAATTTCATCACTTCTGATGATCTACCATGTGAGGGGTATGCTTTACTAAAATCTAATAAGACTGTTAAGTCTATCTTGACTAAAATATTTTTACATCACAATTAAGTCAACACTCTGTTAGGTGATTTATAATAGGCCTATTAGGACCACTTTGTTAAGAGATTCACCTGATACACTGGTTAGAATGTAATTACTACCTTGATCCTTCAGTTTGCATTGATATATTGATAATATATCTTCTCCATCCAAATTGTAATGACCTCTTTATGACTGATATCTAATATCTCCTCTTTGCACTTCTCAATTGCCTTAGTCCTTCAATCTCTAATTCACCTTTAACTTCACAATCCTTTCACTAACAACTTTAATAACACAAAATTATGTCTTAAAACCTTTCTTTATATCCATCTAAGAAACTTCTAGAGCTTGATCAACAAATTGGATTCTTCCTTATTGCCGTTTAGTCCTCCCTATTTTTTGATTGGTTAATCATACAACATAGGGATTAATGATGTGTAATGACAATGTAATTGTCCCCTCGATTCTCTCCTTGAACATATAAACACATTTCTATCTTGATAAAAATGGTTTACATATGATTTGGTGTCATTCCAAACTCATCTACAAAAATCTTGTAACTCGACACACATAGCTTTTGATGCTCAACTATGCTTGTTCTTCATTCTATCCCTCAACATGAACTTTACTCAACGTAAACTATTTTCTCTGGTTTTCTTAGCTTGTGTAACACTTAGCATATACTATTTCTTCCTTCTAGGTAACTCAACTTATGTGTTTCCCTCTAAACTACTCAACAACAATTGAATTTCTCAACAATAGTTATGTGCACTCGACAACTATATGATGAAGGGTGTTCCCATTAATACCACAAAGACATAACAAAAATATAATCAACAACTATTGGTGAGAAAAAATATGGGCTTCTTATTATTAATGTAAATGCAAAATTATAAAATTTTGAAATACAATATGCAAACCCACATGTGTGCCCTCCTTGCAATAATTTGCAACACAAAGCTATGAACTATAACCAAAGTTGTCCTAGAAAATGCATGGGCATTCCTTAAATAGGTGTATTTATACTGCCCAAGAAGTTTGTAGACATCAAACCCTAACCCTTGAGACTGACTAACTCTAAAATTACATATAGAGTCAGCTCAATACACCTTTGACACTTATTTTGGAGATTTTGGTCAGCCCAACGTTGACAGGAGGCCATTACTTCTAAATCATTACTCTGATTGGCTATTATAACCACTTTTTAGAATCTACAAGATTTGATCTACATGGCTTGATATGCGCAAGGTCCACTGAACCCCATTTTAAGCCCATCTGGGACCTCTAAGGTCTTCAAATGTGAGCTTGAAGTATTTGTACCAAAAATGTTGGTAAAAAATCTGTAATAAATCTATGAATACTCATGATATGGAATTGAGCCTCAAATAGTAGGTTGATATATCCAAGATAAACATCCACCTTTGAAATTATGACATTCTGAGCTTGTATGACTAGCGTACTAAGTAGCAAGCCTTTACAAACAACAAATATACATCATGACAATCCATATTCAAGAAATAAAAATGAGATATTTTTCAGTGATGCAAGATTTCTCTTACACCTAGGATGCTCCTACATCAAACACCTGGGATAATTTGAGAAGTGCCTTGTCACGTCTCAGGTGTTCAGAGGAAACCAAGACGATTAACCTTCTCCCTTACTAGCTATGATGAATCTTCTATTGATCCTCCTTTCCATTTGACTAGGTACTCTTAATAAGTTTTGTTCCTTGTACTTTTTCCAACACGACTATAAAGTATCTCCTCAATCTCCTTTATAGTTGAACTAGCTGTTGCGATACTCCACAACACTTCTGCAACTTCATCTCTATCACCTCCTTCATAATAGTCTATCAAATCTAAAATATTAAATACTAATGAAATATTCAATTCAATAGACAACTCCACTTCAGAGGCATTTCCTGAATCATACCTCTTTACTATTTTGCATGGTCCAAACTTCTTTATTTTCATCTTATTATATGTACCCATTGGAAAATGCTCCTTTCTCAAATGAACCATGACTTCATCTACAATCTAAAATTCCTTATACAATCTTAATAATGTGCTTCCTCACCTCCTCATGGATATTCTTGAAATGCTCAACAAATTCTTCTACTTTAGCACTACTTATTTCTCCTTTATCCAATTGCCTCAATCCATAAGCATTTCTACGACTACTCCCATATACAATCTGGAATGGTGATTTACTAGTACTCCTATTGACAGAATTGTTATATGCAAATTCTACCTATGGTAAAATAAGATCCCAACCTTTTGTCTTATCTCCAATTAAACATCTCAACAAATACCCCAAACTTTGATTCACCACCTCTGTTTTTCCATCATGTTGAGATGATGTGATGAACTAAACTTCAAGTCTACTTTCAATTTCTTCCACAATATACACCAAAAATACCCAACAAACTTGGTATCTCAATTAGAAACTATACTCTTTGGCAAACCATATAGTCTCACCACTTCTCTAAAAAAATAACTTTGCCACATGAACAACATCACTAGTCTTCTTGCAGGGAGTGAAATGTGTCATTTAAAAAAAAAAAATTCAACCACCACAAATATAGAATCATGCACTCTTTGTGTTTTTGGTAAACCAAGAACAAAATCCATGCTAGCATCCTCCCATGACTTCTTTGTTATAGGTAATGGCTGATATAACCTAATATTTTTCTTCACTCCTTTTTCTATCTGACATACTCTACAACTTTGCACAAACTTCTTCACATCTTGCTACAACTGTGGCCAATAATAATTCTTAGCAACCAAAGTAATGGTCTTATCTTCCCCAAAATGTATAGCCAATCCTCCATTATGCTTGTCCTTGATGAGATTCTACCTCATAGAGCTTCTAGGAATGCACAACAGACTTCCTTTAGACAACATACCATATTGGATTATGAAATCCAACCACTTTTTCCATTTAAGTGTAACATGTTCTATATAAGATTACCAAGCTTCACCAAAATCAAGATCCTCTAGATACAAATTCTTGAGTTCCTTGAACCCAACCACCTCAATCTGCATTTTTGTTAGAAAAATTTGTTTTCTATTAAGAGCATCCGCAACTCTGTTAGACTTCCCTCTCACATGTTTCAAAAAGAATGTATCTTTACAAAACTCAAACCACTTCAAATGCCTTTGGTTCAATTTTCCTTGACTATTCAAATATTGCAAAGCTTGATGATTAGTATACAAAAGAAACTCCTTGGGAAGAAGATAGTGCCTCCAATTCTTCAATGCTTGAACTATAGCATAAAATTCTTGATCATAAACAAAGTATTTTCTTTTGCCATCATCCAACTTCTCATTGAAATAAGCAAAAGGTCTACCTTGTTAGCTTAAAACAACTCCTATTGCAGTACCATTAGCATCATAGTCTACTTGAAAGACCTTGTTAAAATATGGAAGTGCTAAAATAGGTTGCTTTGTAACTTTTAATTTTAACAAATTAAAACTCTTATCTACTCCTATAGTCTACTTAAATTCTTTCACAACCCCTATCTTTGTTTTAGTCAAAGGCCCACAAATACTGCTAAAACCTCTTATAAACTTTTTATAACAACTAGCTAGTCCATGGAAAGATCTTACCTCTATTTCACTCCTTGGAGTAGACCATTCAAGGATAGACTTCACTTTCTCAAGGTCCATTTTCAGATCTTCGACTGATACTATGAACCCTAAGTACACCAACTTCTTCCTCACAAATCTACACTTCTTTAGATTTATCATCACCTTTTCTTCCCTAAAATTTTCAAACACCTTACAAATATGCATCAAAGTCTCCTCGAATGTCTTGCTAAAGATCAAAATACCATATAGGTAAATAATGATAAACTTACCCAAAAACTGCTTTAGTATCTCATTCATGAGCCTCATGAAAGTGCTCAATGCATTGGTTAACCCAAAAGGAATAACCAACCACTTGTACAACCCTTCCCTTGTTTTGAAGGTTATCTTCCACTTATCTCCTTATTTGATGTGAATTTGATGGTTCTGACTCTTTAGATCTATCTTTGTGAAATATACAACTCCACCCAAGAAGTGCATAATATCATCCATCCTTGGCAATGGAAATCTATACTTAATTGTAATCTTGCTGATAGATTGAGAATCTATACACATCCTCCATTATCCATTCTTCTTTGGTGCTAATATTATTGGTACAACACATGGGCTCAGACTCTCTCGAATCAACCCCTTCTGCAACAACTCATGCACTTGTCTATTTAACACTTCACTTTCCACTCGTGTCATTATGTACACTGCCTTGTTTGGAAAACTGGCTCCTGCGACCAAGTCCATCTGGTGGATGATCTTCCTCACTAAGGGTAATGCATCAGATACATTATTTGACACAATATCAAGAAACTCTCCCAAGAAATCTTCAACTTCTAGAGGTACCTCCTCTACTTCTTCTTTACCATCTTTTGGGATTACAAGAAAACACATGTACTCACACCTCATACCTTTGAGAAACTCCTTCCCATCAACAAAAAATATTTAGACAATGCTACATACCTTTTCTTCTTTCTCCTTTAATGGCTTCAACTTATGTTTCACTCCATATTTTTTTCTGAGTGTAGGTATTTGCTCACCCATCATGTACAACATGCTTGTCAAACTACCATAGCCTATGCAGAAACATATGTCATATTTACATAGGTATGATATCAAAAAGCACCTCCTCTTGGTAGCTTCCAATCTTGAACTTCACTAGGCACTGCTCATTGAGTATGACCTTGTGGTCATCTTGCACCTAGGCAGTACGATATGGATGCAAATGTTTCTTACTCTTGAGATTTAACTTTGTGTCTATTTTTTCTAACACCAAATTTTCACGTATTCTATCATTAATGATCACATCACAACACTTATCTTCACATTTGTACCTAGTGTGAAACAAACTCCTCATTTGATTAGGTTCATTTTCTCCACTCAACAAAACTCTCTTATTAACTAGGACTTCTCCTCTTTCATCATCTTTAGAATGGGATGATTTGGCATCTTCATCAACATGCACAAATTTGGCATGGCCATCTATCCTTCAATCTATCCTTCCTTAGTGCTAGAAACATTCAAATTCTATATGTCCTTCTCTACAGTGAAAGAATTTTTCATGGAAACCTCCTCTTCCAAATCCTTGTCCCCTGCCTCTTCCTCTCTAATCTCTATTATTTTGATCATGGAAATGATTGGAATTATTTTCCCTTTGGTTCTGAATGCTACTACTAGCCTCATCCTTGTTCTTCTGATAATCATTTTGACCTCCATAAAATCATCTTCCAGATCTTCCACTATGACCTCTACCACTATTTTTCTTTATCAAACTTTTTGCTCAAATTTTGCTCACCTCTTATAGAAAATTGGTATGTCTCCTCAATACTTTTCATTTTCTCCAGACCCAACTTCTCCTAAATGCTTGGTCTTAACCCATTAAGAGAATAGTTAACATTTTCCTTATCAACTTTTGTATGGCTAGTTCTAATGAGAAATTGATAGAACTCTTTAGTATACTCTTGACTAGATCTTCTTGCTTGCTTCAACCCTTGCATTTTCTTTAGAAGGTCAAGTTCATAATCTATGGGAATGAATTGTGACATCAATTGAGTTATCATCCAATCCAATATGGTGATTTTTTCTTTTCCTCTTCTACTTCACTCCAAAAAAATCTCTTGCCACTAGATCTTCACATGTCCCTTCAATTTTGCCTTTGCAAACTTGACCCTATTAGGATTGTCAATATCTTCATACTCAAAGTATTTCTCAAATTCATTGATCCAATCAATCATCTCCTCTGGGTCAAGATTTCTTGAAAATATGGGAACCTCAAACTTAGGTCCTTTTCCAATCTTGGAGATGGCCTTAAAAAGTCTATCTTCCTTTGGGTTCAGAATCACCTCTACTTCAACATTTTCTTCTTGTTCATCCTCATCCTTGCTTTCATCTCTTACGATAAGATTTATTCCTCTATGCATTTCTTCTTCCAATGCTTGCATTTATCTTTGGAGGGCTCTAAAACCCTCAGGTATAAACGCTACTACTCTTCTACCACACTCTCTTTATGGAGGCATTTTTGTGCTTTTGCTAAAACCCTAATGTAAACTACCTCACAATTGGTGATTTGTCTATATGCTCAGCCTAAACCACAGTCTTTGGTGCAATTGCCTCACAATTGACAATTTTTTTACACATTCAGGAACTCCTTCTACCACTTGATGAAGGGTGCTACCCTTAATACCAAAAACACATAACATAAACACAAAAATAAAAACAATTAACGAGAACAAAATATGATCTTCTTATTATTATTTCAAATGTAGAATTATAGAATTTTGAAATACAATATGCAAACCCACATGGGCACCTTCCCTATAATAATTTGTAGCATAGAGGTGTGAACTTTCACCCAGAGCTGTGGTAGACAATGTATGAGCATTCCTTAAATAGGCATTTTTACACCACCCGGGAAGTTTCTAGACATCAAACCCTAATGCTTGAGGCCTATTAAATCTAAAATTACATATAGAGTTGGCCTAATACACCTTTGACACATATTTTGGAAATTTTGGTCAGCCCCACTTTGGAAGGCCATAACTTTTGAACCATTTCTTTAATTGGCTATTATAACCAATTTTCATAATTCACAACTTCTAATCTATATGGCCTGACTAGTGCAAGCTCTAGTTGACCCCATTTTGGAGCCCATCTGGGGCCTCTAAGGTCCTCAATGGTGAGCCTAAATTTTTATAACAATTTTTTTGATAAAAAAACTACAATAAATCCATAAATACTCATGATATGGCATTGAGCCTCAACTAGTAGGTTGATATATCCAAGATGAACATCCACCTCTAAAAGTAGGATATTTTGAGCTTGTATGATTGACTTCATAAGTAGAAGGCCTTCACTAGATAATAACTTTGCACTATGACAACCCTTATTCAAGGAAAAAAAGGAAATATTTTTGGGTGATGCAAGATTGCTCTTATGCCTAGGATTTTTTTTACTTCTTCACTTTGTAGCTCAGCCTGTATGATGGCTCGGCCATAGTGGTGACCAACCAAGTGTGCCTAGTAAATGAATAAGTGTTTTGCACTAATAGACAATTTTCCTTTAGGTTCAACAATCTCCCCTTTGGTTAGCCTTTGAATTCTACTTTGATATTCTAGATTGCTGGTCCCTGTAAAACCAGCTCCTAACTTTGGTTCTTTTTTGTTTGGGGTTTTGGGTCCCCTTCAAATATTCTTTTACCTAATCAAAAAAATCTCCCCTTTGGCATTAGTGTAAAAAATATGTATCATGATAAAAAAATACTTACATAACAAAACTTCAAAACTGTAACTTCCCCTTAGGGTGTGCTTCAATCCTTAGCTCAATAACTATATACATTGCCCTATGTCTTGGTATATCAAAATTTCCCTTTGTGTTTCTCTTTCTTTGTACTTTTTTTTTTTCTCTATACAATATTTGTTCCTTTTTTTTTTCATGGTTGCCTCGTAGTAACGTTAAGCTAGGGAATGGGGACTATACCAAACTCAGTAAAAACTGGTTGATGTGCCCTCAAAATGAGTGACATTACAATATCCCAATTTTTCTTGAGTGTCTCAAGAACTTGTCATTCAATCTCCAATATGGAAACTAAATTCACCATATTATTTGCAATAGAGAAATTTTGATTGCTCTTATTTAGGTCCTTGGCAGTCTTCAAATGTCTTTGCATTACCTCTAAATGAGGTTTCAACAAAGATTTTATTGTTGTGATCTCTTCCCTTATTTTCCATTATTCTTGCATCAACTCAGTTTGTTTTCCTTGCAAAAATCTTAACTTTGAAAAACTTGAACTTGCATCGAAGGTCAGTGTATTGCCACTCTATTGTAAATCGACATCAATCTTGTCCATTTTTCCTCTTATCTTGTTTGTAAATATTGGAAATTGAGATAAATTTAGAAACAATGTATTTACTTTCAGAACCAACTTTTCCAAATCATTTATAAGAGAATAAAGTTCAACGTGTTTGACTCCAATCTTAGTAGCAACTTTCTCCATCACCTTGTTCTCAAATTTCCTTTCTAACTTCTACATTAATTTTTCCCTTGTATCTATATCAGGGTCATTTAATTTCTCCACAATCTTTACCAATTTTTAAATGATAGGAGTCTATTCATTTTAATCTTCTACATCAATAGTTTCATGAAATTTATCTTTAATTTCATGAAGCATATATTTTTGTTGATGCTTTCTCCTCAACTCCTCTTCCTTGGTTTTTGTAGCTAGCAAATCATTGATTATTTTCATTTGATTGTAACTTAATTTTTTCATGTTCCAATTAGGAATCAAAATTTCTTCATCAAGTGTAACAGATTTACCTTTTATGTCTTGTGGGGACTGCTTCATCTTCTTCTTCAATCTTTTTCCTTTTAAATATGGGGTGCTGGAGCTCCACATTGTCTACTATAGACCTTGAGTTTGTACTTCTAAGCTCAGTCTAGATGTCTCCTCAACTTATTTGTGCTCCACAATTGTTCTTGCCTCCTCATAACCAACAATCTTATTCTCTTTTGTACCAACAATTTGTTGTATAGGCTTAGTATTTTTCTTCTTATCAATATCAAGAATGAGTTCACTAGTGGAAGTCGGTTGTCTAGCCTCCTTAATTCCCTCAATCTAAGCTCATGAGGCACTCAATCTCTCACTAATAGTAGACTAATCTACTTTGTAATTTAGGCTCTTTTCTTTCTTTTCACCATCATTATTTAGATCAGTATTACCCTCAATGACATCATGTTTTGTTCAGGAACTTGTTTATTGTCTCCTTCATTAGCCAATAGAATCTATTGCTTGACATGACCAACATTTCCTTCACCTTGTGCTTGGTCTTGACAAATATGAATAGTAGAAGTAATAGGTGTGTATTCTACCTATTATGTGGACTTCTATGCACCAATCTTAGGATAGTCTTTAATTTGCACAATTATAGGATTTAGATCTATCAATGCCTTACAAGATGGCATCTATACTATCTTGGTCTACACATGAATTTTACTCTATCTCTCTAGCTCAACTATGAAATTCTCCTCATTCAACATATTCTTGTCTAGGCTTCTTTTTAGCTTATCATCTATAACCATGATCTCTATCTTCCCTTCACTTTGTTGGATCATATCATGAATTGTGTTTACAAGTTGTTTAGTGTCATCATACATATCTTATTTTTTTTCCAATTCAACATGTCCAACCTCACCTTTTTCTTCCTCATCTTTCTCCTCATCATCAAGAATCAAACCAAATATATTCTTCAATATTACTGTGCTTTCCTCTATAACATTTTCTACTTTTCTCTTCAAAATCAGGAATGCCCTTCTCTTAGGAATGAATCTATCATTGTAGTCCTTTTTTGGCTTTGGAAATTTGTTTCTTATTCAATTCTGGCATCACTCAGGCAAGTCTTAATTCTCTTATTTTCCTTTTAGTCATTAGTGCAAACTTCCATTTTCATCTATTCTTTTATATAGCTCATTAGGTATCATATTTCCTAGCTCTAGTAGAGTATACTTGAAGTTTTCCATCATGTCAATTAATGTTTCTTCTACTTTATTTTTATCAACCTTATTCAATTTTTTAGTCTTTATAAAATGAAATCCAGATTAGCATGCACCCCCCCAATATTTTCATATACCTCATCAATTATTCGAGGTTTCTTGCACATAACAACCTTGAATTGACTTGTGTCCTCTGACTCAGTTCTTTCTTCATCATCATCCTTTGAGATCACGAGTCTTCTCCTTTTCTTCTTTTCAAGTTTTCTTGGCTCAACCTTATCTGCATCTTTTCTCTTTTTCAATTATCCTCCTTGTGCTAGTTTTTTAAATTTAACCACTCGCTTCTTCTATGGCTCGATAACTACAATAGTAGTTGCCGTTGTTCTCTGCCTAGTTACTCTTTGTGTAGTAGGGGAAGGCTTCGTATATTTCTTATTTCATTTTCTACTCTATGGCTCAACTACAAATATCTCTTTTCCTTTTCCTATGGCTTCCTTTGCTTCATTTCCTTCTTCTTCATCACCATTTGATAAGTCTTCACCTTTTCCTTGGGTGATCTCCAATGGTTTCTCTTCTTTTTCACTTGATCCAAATGTCCTTTCAAAATTCTCTATCATACCTTTTCTCTATCATGCAACTTAGAAACTTTTATCTCCATCATAATTTTCACTTTTGTAGTCTCATGTGTTTCAAATGGCTTGACATCCTTGTCAATAGGTTCATCTAGAAATGTTGTGATTGTTGCAATAACTTCATAAATATTAATTTCATATCCCAAAGGTTTTAGCCATGCAATCCTAGGGATAACATCCTTAATATATGTCCTATCTGTATCCACTAGAAAATAAATGTTGTTATAGTACTTATCCACTAAAGATTTAGGGATCCTTGACCTATTTTTAATCTTCTATTTAAACTCCTCAAAGTAACCATCCATGACTATCTCAATATTATCTCTCAATTGACTAATGAACTCATTAATTTGTTGTGTTAATGGCTTCTTCTTACTCCATGTGATATCACCTCTGGTAGGAAAATAATTTTGTACATAAAAGAATAAAAAAATAGTAAGGATCCAAACTTACACATTGTGTTCTTTACTTTTCTAATGCTTTCCAAATTCTCATCCAATTTTGCCAATTTTAGGTTGGCAAGGTCATAGCTATGATCTTTCTTTGCAATTTTCCATGCTATATCCGCTGTAACAAAGGGAACACTATCTAGTCAGCTATACTGGTAAAATTTATGTACCCCTCACTATAAACTTAATTTATGCATCCTTGATGGTGGAAATAATTATGCCTCACTTGCTCCATACTGCCAATATGTTTTCCTCTATCACATCCTTGCCCTAGCAGTGAATTGTATTCACTTTATCTATAATAGGGCATCTAATAACTCAGTGAATAATATGTGTTGTAATCTTAACTGGTCCTCCTTCTAGACATACTTTCATCTTGTGAACTCCACTCAAAATGATATTTATCCACTCTATTTTGAAAACCTTTGGAAGATTTAGGGAAAGAGTTAACCCTTTCTCAGTAATATGTTTGTACTCTGTCTTCAAATTTCCATCAACACATAGCTTTTCATACATACTCCTCAGTTCAAAATCACTGACTTCACCAATCTTACGAGTATAATAAGATCTTATATCATGAATCAAAATTATCCTTGCTAAGATCAAAGATAAGACACTAGATGAATCTCCTTTCATCACAATCTTTGGATAAGCTTTGAATTTTGGTGGCTTAACAACTTCATTTGTAATCAATTGAACACAAATAACCTTTGATGACTCTACCTTGTCTACAATAAATGAAATAGATGTAATTTTTTCATGTAGGGTTTGATCTTGAAAACTTTGCTTCACTTAGTATCAACACAATTTCTTCAAATCACTTCTAATGTTGACAAAACATTATAAGATCTTCACACAATCGCTCAACTTCACTAAAAAATTTCTTAATTTTACTTAGAAATCACTCAAACTTTGTTAGCTCTTGAAAAATTGAATGTAGTATGATTGAAATGATTAACAAAATTTACTATATAAGTAAAAAAAAGATTTTAGGGCCTCAGAAATGTTTCATACACATAGTGGATACAATACAAGTTGTCTTAGCCATTACTACAATGCATGACCGTAACAATTCAAACTTCTTCTACTCAACTAAAACAATGACTCTACAAGTATCACCACAACATTTGGGGTCAAGTTGCGATGACAATTTGTGATGACCAGTGTAATTTGTGGTCATTTTTGTTAGTTTGTGGTGACTGATTAGGGAAGTACTGTACATACTTCATAAATTCTTATCAGAATTTTGGGCTGACATGTAATTATTAATTATAACCCTAAAGCGATAAAAATACTTGTATAAAAGAGCTTAGGGTTAGGGATTGTTTCAGTATTGTGATGTGAAAATTATTTCTTGTGGTGGTATTGAGTTATAAGGGATTACAAATTGTAATTAGGTTGTAATTACTAGATCATAATAATATCAAACTTGCTATTTGGTGGAAATAGCCCAAGGTTTGGATGAACCACGTTAAATCTTGGTGTCTTGTGTTCTTTTCTGTGTGACCTATTTTTTTTTTATATTGTTTATATTTGCATGTAATTTTTATTTCTATTCATGGTTTAATCCTAACAAGTGGTATCAGAGCAAGGTTTTTTTAAAATTATCCTCTATAGGAAAGTCTCATAGTTGAGTGGGAGTGATGGCAGATGAGGGTAAGCTGAGGGTTGATAGGTTTAATGGGCAGCACTTTCAGTTACAGAAGATGCAAATGGAAGACTATCTTTATTAAAAGGATTTATGGAAGCCGTTAGAAGGCAAAACCAAGAATTAAGGATCGATGTAAAATGATGACTGAGATCTTTTGGACAGAAAGGTACTTGGAAGCATTCGATTATGCCTGGAACCATCAATGGCATTTAATATTACAAAAGAAAAGGCAATAGAAGAGTTGATGCAAACCCTAGCAAAACTGAATGAAAAGCCCTCGACTTCAAATAAGGTATTTCTCATAAAGTGTTTATTTAATATGAAAATGATAGAAGGTGGATCTATTGTAGATCATTTAAATGAGTTTAATACTATTACTAGTTAGTTATCTTCTATGGGTATCAATTTTGATGAAGAAATTAGGGTTCTCTTGATTTTGTGTTCTTTTCCTGAAAGCTAGAATGGCTGTGAGTAATTCTGTTCTTGGATCTAGTACCCTAAAATATGATGATGTGATTGGTGCTATTTTGAGTGAGGATACTCATAGGAAAACCTCAAGTGGATCTACATCAGGAAGTGCTTTGAATGCACAAAGTTGAGGTAGAACAACTGAGAGAGGAAGTAATTCTAGAAATTGTTGGAAATCAAGAGGAAACTCAAAGGGGAGGAGGTCTCAATTGAGAGAATTGAATGATTGGTAGTACTATGGGAAACTAGGGCATAAAAAGAAATATTGTTGAACTTGAAAGAATTTATGAAGTATGTACAGTACTTTCTTGACCAGTCACCACAAACTAACAATCTCCCACTTAGCAACTGATCAGACTCCACACTAAACAGCAATTTTCATTTTTTTTTACAATTTTCCCCAACGTCATCACATGTGACCCCCTTGTGAACATAAAAAAAAAAAGAAACACGATAATCATTTTCCATTTGTCTTGATTTTGGAGAGAGTTGCACATGAAAGAGGCAGCTCAAGCTATGAACATTGTCATGGCACTCTTGTGATTACTGCATTTGGTTGTTGTGCCCTTGCTCTCTGATTTCATTGTCATGTCATGCCCTTTCTTTGTGATTTCATTGTTGTGTCATTCTCTTGCTCTGTGATTTCATTGTTGTGCCATGAACTTGTGGTCTATGTGCCCTAGATCTGCAATTTTCTTCAAGGGTGAGAAGGGGTACATATGTAAATATTTTTTCTTTTCCTTATAAACATGTATGTCTTTATATTTCCTTCTACACATGTATCTCTATATATATTTAGAGAGATATTCGTCAAGGTGCTTATTAAATATATGATCCAACTGCATACATATTCTAGAATCCAAATAATAAAATAGTGAAACTCACTCAACCCATACTAAGTGACTTACCTCAATATCCTGTAAAAAAATAATGCAGACCATGAAAAATGGACTAAGTTCACAAGAAATTTTACAAAAACATATCATAGTAGATATTTTTAGAAAGAAAAAAGCCATAACCAGGTAAATGGTTCTAGTTGCTAATTAGCTGGGTTGATATCGACATATATTTAATTAGGTTATGGCATCTACAAGGGAATGAGCCTCATGATTATGCATATGGGTTTGGTGTATTTCTTTCCTGTGATATATCTCTACATTTCATTCCTATGCCCTTGCCTTATGATTTGATTGTCATGCCCTTGTTATCTTTGCATTTCATTGCCATGCCCTTGCTCTACAATTTCAGTGTCATGTCCTTGCTCTATAATTTTGTTGCCATGTCATGCCCTTGCTCTGTGATTTCATTGTTGTATTGTGCCCTTGCTCTGTGATTTTTTTACCATGCCCTAGCTTTGCGATTTTCTTCAAGGGTATGTAATGTATATGAGCAATGTTAGTATGCTAATAGAAACCAAATTTAAATAAAGTTTCTACAAACTAAACAAAATTCACAAACTTCAAGATAGACTAATATGAGCTCTCAATTGAGAATATGAGCCATTAATGGGCTCTCTCAATGAGAAGCTCTCTTGTTGAGTAGGTTTGTCTAAATAGATAGGATGTATGCTCAAGCTTTTATGCTTCAAAAAGGGCTTCAAATGGAGTTGGAATTTGGGTGTGAGTGTATGGTTTTGATGTAAAATGGCTTCTCAAAATGGCATTATGAATTTACTTCATGGATTGTGTTATTTTACAAAGGGGAAGGATCCAATTTATAGGCAAGAGGCTTGAAGGATTGAGGGATAAGATGCAAGGATGGGAAAAAGCTCATGGAGGGCTCAGATTGCATGAGAGGAGAGCACATGGATTGTGCTTCCTTACAGCCAATTAGGGAGTGACACATGTCACAGGATGCGAGGATGGAGGAAAGGGGAAGGATGAATCAACAAAGGAGGCTCAAGGGATAAAATCTTCATAAAGACCCTCATAATGGCTTGTAAGAGCAATAAAAGGGCTTGGAAGAGTCATTTATGGCCTAGTGGGCTTCATAAAGTTTTAT
Organism: Cupressus sempervirens; assembly: GCA_028749045.1. Taxonomy (NCBI): domain Eukaryota; kingdom Viridiplantae; phylum Streptophyta; class Pinopsida; order Cupressales; family Cupressaceae; genus Cupressus; species Cupressus sempervirens. Next base: position 852,893,794 of record CM053789.1, on the reverse strand, counting down.
GGTTGAGATATTTTGAGGGAGATGAGAGCAATTTCGACTTGGGCTTGATTAGGAGGGTTTTAAGCTTGCTTAGGCTTGTGCAAATGATTAGAGGATGGATTAGGATGGTTTAGGATTGGCTTAGGGATAGGCAAGTGGATGACATTTAATGAGGGTGGGTGAAGGAGGAGATATTTGTTAACTTTGGCTTGGGTTAGTAAGTTTTAACCCATGTTTAGGGAATGTGACAAGGTTAGGAGGGGATTAGGATTAGGTTTAAAGACATCTTCTAGAAGAGTCTAGACTTTGGATGAGGATAAAGACTTTCTAGAATAGTCTAGAATTTCCTAGGATGAGGATGAAGACTTTCTAGAAGAGTCTAGAACTTCTTAGGATGAGGATAAATTAGATTTTTAGGAAATAAATAAAGTTTTATTTATTTCAAGGGTTTGGGTTGAGGAGATATTTATTAAATTTTTTTAAATAAACATGAGGATTAATATTTAATCTTAATTAAATATTTTGAGTTGGGATTAGGGGTAGGAAATAATGGGATTAGCCTTTAATCAAAATTAAAGAAGGATTAGAAGATTTTGGAAGAGGTTAGTCGTCTTAAGGAAATTGGCCAAGTTTTGGGCAAAAATTTTTTATTTATTTATTTTGGGTTTTTTGGTCAATTTATTAATTAAATAATTAATAAATAAGGAAATAATGTTTAAATAAGATTTAAACATTTTTGGGAGGGATTCCTTAATTAAATATTTTTAATTAAGATAAAGGGATTTAATGGCATAAAAATAAATAAATAAATTAAATAATTAATTAATTAATAAATGATGATGTCATCAGGACTTTTTTAGAAAATAAAAATACTTTATTTTCTAAAGGTTTTTAGGTGTCTACATGTAAATGTTGGTTTCTTTTCCTTCTAAATAGGTATCTCTTTATATCTCCTTTTGAACATGTATATCTAGAGATCTTTTTAAAGGTTATTATTACATATTAGCTATACAATAGAAAAATTGATCTAGATACATACATATTCTAGAAGCCAAAAAAAAAAAAAAAAACTCACTCAAGCCATGATAAGTGACTTATCTCAAGATCTTTCACAAAAATAATGCAGACCAGACAAAATTGACAGAGTTCACAAGAAATTTTATAAAAAACATATCATATCAAATATTTTTAGAAAGAAACTAGCCATAATCATAAGGCTTATTCCCTTGCAGAAGCCTCTGCCACAATGAAATTACCTTTGAACCTTGAAAAGGATGCTGAAGTGGTTCTCAACCTTGAAACACTCTTATAAGCATTTGATACTTGGGATCATCGCAGGGAGACTGTGCCAATACTTGAGACACTCTTATAAGCATTTGATATTTGGAATGTAAATTCTTAAAGACACTTGCAAGTGATTCCAATGTCATAGTACCTACCACAACACTTTCCTAGATTCTATCTAGTGACTCCCATAATATCTTCTATATTTTTTAACTATTGTTTCTATCATGTAGTCTCTTTCTAAAGCTCCTCCTCCTTTTCTCTTGTGCCTTAAATTTTGATTATCAAACTTCTAAATATCTACCTCTACCTTATCTAAAATCACTTTCACAATGTGTTGTAACTCTAGCATAGGTGCTTGATCATCGATAGCTTTCATTTCAACATTTAAGTTTTCAAGATTGGTCAACACCCTCACATGTGGACCTCTCATGCCAAGCACTTTTTGTACTATTTCAATACCATGTTCTTGCTTCTAAGCTAACAGTTCTTTAGATGCATTTTTTTTGTAAAACATTAATTGTGTTGAACAATTGTAAACTCTTAGAAAGTGCATTTTTTTTCCATGTATGTATGTATGTATATTTGCATTTATGTATATATGTATGTATATATAGAGATCTTGTGGATTGTGGATTATGGATTATAAAAAAAAATGAAAAGAAAATAGGACATTAATCATTCCCCATTTGTTTTGATTGATTGTGGAGAGCTCGGCCTGAAAGAGGGTGGAAAGCTCCAAATGAGGGTGGAGAGCTTTGAATGTTGGTTGAGATTAGTGAAGATCTAGGATTTTGTTGCCATTCCCTTGTGATCTTTGTGCCCTTACTCTATGATTTTCTTCAAGGGGAGAAGAGGTACCTATGTAAATGTTCTTTTCTTTTCTTTCTAAATATGTATCTCTTGTTCATATATAATAGCTTTAGTCAAATTCAAGGATAACTAATTATGATGATTGTATGCATATGTGCATGTATGTATGTAAATTAGTTCACTATGTGAATTGCTTTACATGCATACATACAGAATTGCATAGCTCTTGTGCTAAATTAAATTAATCATTCATGTCTTGGATTCACACAAGCAATTATACTTGCATTCAATCAAATATATTCATACCAAATTAAGCATTTAGAAATCTATACTTACAGATCATATTATCTCTTGGTGATTGAATAAATATCTCGTGCATAATATTGTCTAGGTAACGATCAGATGCATTCAAATTAAGTCATAATAGGATTGAGAAGATGATCCATTTATGTTACTTCATACTTTTTTTATTAAATATTTTGTTTAACATAATCGGTAATACTAGAATTATACAACTACAAATAGTACTCTTGTTTATTTTATTTAATCATATACATTTAAGACTATTATTTTTCTTAAAATTAGACTGTATATTTGTTCTCACTAAAATACAAATATAGATCTCTGATAGTTATCTTTTTTAATTTCAACATCTTCATATTTAATGTGAAGATTTTCCACTATTGGATAATGGAATAGCCACAATGTGGAGCCACATAGCTCATGGCTTTTTCCACCAAATTGTATTTTATTATATTTTTGTCCCTCAAAAATATTATAGGTGAATATTCTTCTAATTTTCCATATATTTAATAATTTTTCACTTGTCGTTTGAGGTAATTTTCTATTGTGAGATAGAGACATCTATCATTAGGATGGACATGCCAATTTTGGTCATCCCAATTTCAAAGTCGATTCCCTTATCTAATTAATGAAACTACTTGCAATTGACACCCTGATTTTTTGTAACTTGCTCCATCAACAATTCACACAAATGAATCATTCCATATCCATAAACAACATCTAATCTTCTATAAGTCATTCTCTAAAGACCCAATACATAGAGCCATTATCATCATGAGTAGACTCACTCTCCTCAAAAGAATTCAATTGAAACTATTCATACTAGGTGATTGAGTAAAGATCAAATACAATGTTCCAAGGTGATAAAATTTTATATGCATATGTATGTATGTATGTATATATCTCTACATCTTATTTTTTGCCTTTGTGATCTCTACATATATATGTTTGTATATATGTATATACATATATATGTATATATATATGTATATATATATATATATATATATATGTGTGTGTGTGTGTGTGTGTGTGTGTGTGTGTGTATGTCTATACATGTGTATATATACATACACACATATGTGTGTGTTAATCTCATATTGGTTTTGACATATGAGTGACAATATACTTAAGTCATTTACTTAATTCATGTCGAACAAGTAATACATGTCGAGAATAAGTTGCTAAATGGCATATGTCGAGTGAGAGATATACAATTAGTGCTGAGTAACTAGTGAGTGCCGAGTCACCCAAGTGCCAAGTTATTCAGATACTAAATGATCAATGGATGTCGAGTCATTCAAATGTCGGGTAATCAATGATTTCCAAGTCATTCAGAGGCTAAGTTACACCATTGAAGTTGTAGTTGATGCTGAGCATCAGGGAGTTCAAGTGTCGAATAATATGATTTGGACATAGTTGTTTGTGATGACACAAACAACTATGTAAACCATTTTGGAGCTAACTTAAGGATTGTTTTGCGATCTTAGATGATAAGGACACATCTTTATTGAGAATCCCTATGTAGTACATGAAACCAATCATAAAAAGAGAAGGATTAAGAAACAATATGGGTGAATCAAAATCATTTATTCATACCTAACCCTAAGTCACCTAGGTTTTCTTGAGGACAAAACTTAAATTTTTTATGAATGTAGAAGGAGAAAAGAGAGAAGTTTACATGCAAAAATAGAGCATTCATGATGTCTAAGGAATTCTGAATTGAGATACATTGTAGAATCAATTAGAGGAGAACAAAGGAAAAGAGTTAGAGGAGAGAAGAGATACATCTAATCAAAGAAGAATCAAGTACACATTAGGAAAGAGGTGATATGTTATCTAGTAGTAGAGTGCTAACCATAGGATCATTGCTATGACATTCTAATAGGTAAATAAGTTAAATCTCTTAATAGAGTAGTCTTAACAGGCTGCTGTAAATCCTTTAATAGGGTGCTTACTTCATTGTAAGTTAAAGTCCTTTTACTAGGCACACTTCTAACAAAGTGTTGAAATCCTTTAATAGGGTAAGATCTAACAATATTCTAAGTCTTTAATAGGGTAGACCATTCATAGGGTAGATCATGTTTCATGATCAAACATTGTAACCTTCATTGGATACACTTTATTACTATAGTAGTGGAGATTTGTGGGTGTCATCCCCACCCCATTTTTACCTTCTCCTTGGAGGGTTTCTGGGTAACCAGATATCTTGTGTCATAAATGTGTTGAATGTTATTTCCTTTCAAGTTATGGATGTATATGCTTAATTTGGTATTTCAATTTACATACATAGATTGTGAGATGGATGTGTGGTGAATGATTTTAAGGTTGAAATTTTAAGTTTCACCCCCCCCTCTCAAAGTTTACTTTCCCTATTGTATTTCCAACACTTGGCATTAGAGCATTGGTTCTCTAGAAAAGAAAGCTTTACAACTTTGAGGAAAGATCTTGAAGATGGAAGTCTAGTTGGGAAAGTCTATTGAGAACTAGAAGATTGAAATACATCTTGCCTTACATCAGTTGAATGAAGTAAGAGATGAGTTAAAATGATCATTGAAAAGAAGGAAATAGACAACCATTGAGAAAAATGACACACATTACCAAGAGATTGACACTACTAAATTATTTGTAGATGGAAACATAAGCGAATTAGATGCAGTAGTTATAGATCTGATGGAAAAGAATGGAGTCCTAACTAAAGAGGTTAGAAATCTCAAAATAGACCAAGAAGTCCAATCGATATTGCTATGTGAGGTGACCGAGCAGAAGAAGAAAGCTGAAAAAGACAAAGTCATGATTGAAGATGACAAAAGGATACTAACCAACATACTAGAATAAAAGACATTAGAGGTGAATAGGATTTCCCACATGCAATTGGAAACATTGAATCAAATGATGATTAAAAATCATGAATTGAATGGAAAAGATATTGAGATTACAACACTAAAGTTGTAGAATGAACAACTAAGAAATGATCTAAAAAGAGAAAAAGAATTTGCTAAAAGTTTCAACAAACCTAGTGAAGCCATCAAGTATTTTGAGCAATTGATGAGATCTCCTAGATCCAATAGTGATACTAATGGATTGGGTTATACTAGTACTGAAGAAGGAGAATCATTTAAAAGTGGTGAACAAAGGAATGCCAATGGTAAGAACTCAAAACCTACTTGTCATAATTGTGGTAAGATAGGTCATATTGCCAATATTTACAGTAGCAAGACTACAAATCAGAATCCTAAGTAGGGGTTCATGGGTCACTACCACAAATGCAATAATCAAGGACATTAGGCACATGAATGTAGAACCAAGACCATAAGCACACAAAGATTTGAAGGACACTATTATAACTATCAGAATTATGGACATAGAGCATATGAATGCAGATCCAAGCCCAAATGGTCATCAAACAAGAAGACAAAGGTAAAACAATGAAAACTCTTATAATTGGGATAATAATACTAGGTATAGTTGTCACTATTGTCAAGAGTATGGACATGCTACTGAAAATTACATTAGAATGTATTTTAGAAGTGATTGCAAAAGATGGTTAAGTCAAACTATATGTTTTAGTTGCTTAAAGACTGGTCACATAAGTAGGAATTGGTCAACAAAGTCAAGAGCACCAAGTAGTGAGTTCTACAAAGGAAAAGGAAAGAAAGATGTTGAGAATGTCAAAGATCAGATGAACAAGACATGGAAGAGAAAGGAAGATTGCATCACATCAAGTTCAGATGGGATCACTTTACCCAATAGGTAGGTGACCACACCACCTCCAATTAAGCAATCAATAGGAATGTGTAGGATTGATATTTAAAAGATATACTATACATCAAATCCAAGGGTTTAGTTCTAAAAAGATTATATTTGCATGAAGAAAGATGCAAAATGTTGTTTAGAATATGGAAGAAATCTTTAAGTTTTTTTAGTTTTCATGTTATTTCTGACCATGAAAAGTTTCACTTAAGCTGCCGAGTGAAATCTAGTTAATGTCGAGCTATCGTAAGTGATAGTGTTGATTAATCTTGTAGTGGCTTCTAAGTGTGAAGGAAATTACATGGAAGCCAAGTGAGTTAGAATTGCTATTGGAGCTAAGCTTATAACTGTGTAAGTACTGAGTATTTATTGCAAAGTTTTACAGGTTATATGGTCAATTTTTGACTCATTTGTAATCATTCAAGTTTGGAGATAGCATGAAGAGATAAATGAGAATTGAAGAGATCATTCCAAGTGTTTTCAGGGTGAATTCAACCACTATTTGACACCATTAATCAGATTTGTTAAAGTTTTTATCATGTGCCAAGCTACGCTATATAAATTTGTGCAAACCCTAGATATTAAATATGGCATCTAGTTCTTTTGCTACTAAGGTCAAAGAGGGAAAGGAAGTTTTAAATGTTCAATTAATCAACAATGAGATTAGACAACAAAATTTCAAGGCAATTCTTGACATTGCTTATAAACAAGACCTGTTTGGTGCATTATCCATGATACCACCAAAAGTATTAATGATTCAAGATGTGAGATGATGTTATACATGCAAGATGCATAGCATAGGTGACATGGAAATCAAAGACCTATATGAAAAATTGCGTGAAAATAGAATACTAAAGGAGGAATACAATAGTGTAGAAAGAAAAGGGTTAACTTGTGCCCTGGAGTTCCTCAACATTTCAAAACAGAGTGGATAAAGATTGTTTTGAGTAGAATTCATGACAATTTTGTATGGTTATAAAATATACCTATCAAGCTTACTAACATTGTGCAGAGGGTAACAGGCTATCCAACCCTAGATAGACCCAAAACCATGAGAAGTGATGCAAAAGAGGTCATTGAGAAAAACATAGGGGAAGTGTGGAATAAGAGAGGAATGACAATTGATACCATCAATGATCTCCTAATTACTTTTGTAGTAAGAATTATTGCACAAAAATTCTTTCAATCAAGCAGGTTGAATAGTGTACCTTGTATTGTTGTTGACTTAGGATACAAGATAGTGAAGAGGGATCATTCTTATGACATTCTTGAGCTACATTTGCAACAAATATCATAAAACTTGGGAGCCATGTAAACCAAGAGTGCACAATGCAAGTTTGGATCTATACTTGTATGTATAATTTTCTATGTGTAGAACACATTTCCTTCCTTTGGTAAAGTTTCATAGAAGACAAACAAATCTATTGCAGTACAAATAGGTGAATTCATTGAGAAAATGGGAGAGAATTTTGAGTCTATTATGACTAGTTACTTTGAGGACTTTAAGAAGTCAATGAAAAAAAGACATAGGATTCCAGTGTCACTAGTTGAAAAACATTTTAATGACGTTTTCTTTCTAGTTGATACTGATTTCACATATATACAGGATGTAGTTCCAAGGGTAAGATGGTTAAGACCTCTAGGATATGAGATTAATGTGAATGAGGCATCTACAACAATTACAACTTTTCTTGCAAAAGAAGTAGATAATAAGGCTACTACCTTTGGTAATTATATGTTGCAAAATCAAAGATAACTATGGACTTAAAGACAACATCAGTAATAAGAAAGAAGAACAAAATTGTTAAGAAGCTTAAAGAAAAATTTGGTGAAGGAATAAAGGAATATGAAGAAGAGGAAGAAAATGAAGATGATGAAGAAGAATATGTCGCTACTCAAGCACCACTGGTCCTAGCCCAAGCTCAAGGAGGAGATCAAGGTGAAGATGAAGAAGAGCTTGAAGAAGGTAATGAGGTAGAAGAAGCCAGTGAAGCACCTATAGCCACAAAGAAGAAGAAGAGGAAAGCTAAAGCTCCAGTAGTTAGCAAACCAAAGAAGGTTGTAAAATCTAAGCTTTTAGTTCTAGCTACCAAAACCAACACTAAGAAAGCTCAAGAAGTGGTAAAGCCAAAAGAAAAGAAGGCCAGGAAAGCTATACAAGATGATGAGTCTGAGAAGAGACAAAGAAGAAAGTACATTGCTCCAGCTGAATCAGACGAGGAGAGGAAATTTTTTGATGATAATAGCCAATTCAAAGTGGTAAGTCATGATCCTTCTTCTAATTTGGAAAATCTATGTGAAAATATAAAGAATAATGCAGATTTGAGTGAAATTTTACATGTTGAATTTGATAAGCTTGGAAAGATAGAAATGGATAAGGTAGAAGAGTCTATATATGCCATGATGGCAACATTTAAGATGACTCCAACTAAGATTGCCAACTCTCTACCAAAGAGCCTATATGATAGAGTTGAGCAAAGGTGGAAATATAGTCTCACAACAAAGAGAAATATAAGAGAAACTACACTCGCAAGAGTGATGCCAGATTTAAATAAATTTGAGATGACCAAGGCCATTAAGAAGTACGTAGGAAGATTTTCTCCAAAGTATCGAGCATTCAATATTTTGTAGAATAAAATAGGACATGTTGCTTAGCAGAGTACCTAAGCATGGAAGGTAATTTATGGGCTGACAACACCCAAGGCATTTGTGTAGACACCTATTGAGGTAGGTGATGAAAAAGGTGAACAAGAAGTAACCAAGGTTACTAAAGTTGATCCTAGGAAAGATGTATATATGGAAGGCACTAAGAATAATGTAGATACATAGGCAATAACTAAAGATGAGCAACAAACAAAATAAAGTATACTAGATATACAGATGCCAAGTGCCAATCCATAATATGTGACAAAATAAGACACTAAAATTATACAGATCAAGGATGTTTCTGACATTGTGCCTTAGAACATAAATCCCCTAACAAAGGAGGAGGTGAAGAAGATATTTCTAGATACCACCACCAAGGCACAACTATGTATTCATCCTATATTGGTGAGTGTAGATGAGTTTAAGAAGGCAATAAGGACATCTACAGAGGTGGAAGCACAAGACATATCTAAAACCCTCAATTTACTATGATACAACCTACATTACCCATTGTAGTGTATTAAAGAAAAGAGACATTCATGACAAACATCAGCAAATTGGTGCACACTATGTTAGTACTAGAAGTTGCTATAGAAGCACAGGTTGGAACACAAGTTCAAGGTGTAATTGAAATTAAAAGGTAAGAAGAGGAGAGGCCTAAAGAGTTAGACTTGACTACAAAGCCTGAGCAATTAGCAATACAAACACTGGTTACTTTGCCAACAATGGCTACTCCTCCAAGTCAAGCACTTCATAGGCCAAGTGTAGAAGCTACACCACTACAATCATCAAGGCCTAGTCCTAGTACATCCAAGGTAGATGAGGTTACATCATTTGGTGATATCAATTTGGATGAAGTGATTATTTTACCAAATTTTGACCTTGCAACAATCACTATTGAAAAAATTAGCATACTATAGGATGCACTTGCAAGGAAAAAGCATAAAGAACTGCTCAGAAGGGAGCATAGGAAAAAGAAAGCATTGCAAGACATCAGGGATATATTTCTTGATGCATTCAGCCTGCTAGCACCTAAAGAAGAAAAGCCTATCATGGAGTAGTTGGTAAACATTGTAGAATAGATCAATGATGCAAACCTAGATTCCAATGTAAAATTACTTGAATGGTTTGAAAGAAAATTTCATTGAAAAGTCAATGAAAAGATATCAAGTGCTATTGCACCTAGTCAGGTTGAGTTAGCAACCAAGATTGAAAGTGTAAAGAAAGTCTTCTAGAATATTTTCTCACTTTACACCAAGTTGTGTGATACAACTATGTTCACACAAGAAATGCAATGCCATATTGCAAGTCTAGAGGGAGATATGAAGCTAACATGTAGTACTCTATGAAATTCTCCAGCTTAGAGTCAGAAGTACTTCAAGATTTTTGATGAATTCCCAAGGTCATTTGGTAGCTCTGCATGCTCAAGATGAAAATATCTGAGCTACACTAATCAACATCTAATCCATGATGATCCCTCACATGGAAATACTTCACAAGGATCTAGCCTTTATAAAGACATTAATACAAAAATATACCCATCTTTCTACACTTGAAGGCTTAGTTTATCTTGCTGTCAAGAGATTCATCCAAAGAAAATCATTAAAGGTAGCTTGTGATAACTAGGATGTAGCTCTAAAGTTAATACTTGCGATCCATAAATCTTTCTTGGATAAAAACACTATACATGTATAACCCTTTGACATAAGTGTTAAAAAGGGGGAGAAATAAGTAAAGGGGAGAACTAAGTTTTGAGAGTGACAATGACTCCAAGGAAATAATAGATACATTTTAGGGGAAGACCAACCATAGGAGGAGTCAAAGATGAAAAAAAAGTACAACATAGTTCAACATATGCATATTTACTCAACAGAATATTGGTTCAAATTTAGAACAATACAATCAATTCAGGGGGAGTTATAAGATTTTGAGGTATGACTATTAAGTCCAGTTTTTGAATTTTTTTGAATTTTTTTAATATTGTACCCATGTCGAATAGAGATAATGAGTATTTGAGTTATGTTCATGAGTTAAGATCATTCATGCATGACCAAGTATTTTTTCCACTCATGTCAAATGGGGAGATTGTTAATCATAGATTGGTTTTGACATATGAGTGACAATATACTTAAGTCATTTACTTAGTTCATGCCCAACAAGTAATACAAGCTAAGCATAAGTTGCTAGATAGTATATGTTGAGTGAGAGATATATAATTAGTGCCAAGTAACTAGTGAATGTCGAGTCACTCAAGTGCCGATAATATAGTAAGTATCAAGTCATTCAGATGCTAAGTGATCAACGGATGCCAAGTCATTCAAAGGCCAAGTTACAACATTGAATTTGTAGTTGATGTCAAGCATCAGGGACTTCAAGTGCTAAGTAATATAGTTTTGAAATAGTTGTTTGTAATGACACAAACTATTATGTAAACCATTTTGGAACCAGATTAAGGATTTTTTTGAAATCTTAGATGATAAGGACAAACATTTATTTAGAATCCATATGCAATACATGCAATCAATCAGAAAAAGGGAAGGATTAAGTGACAATATGGGTGAATCACAACCATTGATTCATACCTAACCGTAAGTCGCCCAGGTCTTCTTAAGGAGGAAAAACCCTAAATTTTTTATGAATGTAGAAGGAGACAATAAATAAGTTTTCATGCACAAATAGAACATTCATAATGGCTAAGGAATTGTGAATTGAGATACATTGCATAATCAATTAAAAGAGAACATAGGAAAAGAGTTAGAGGAGAGAAGAGAAACATCTAATCAAAGAAGGATTAGGTACACATTAGGAAAGAGGTGATATGTTATCTAGCAGTAGAGTGCTAACCACAAGATCACTGATGAGACATTCTAATAGGTGAATTAGTTAAATCTCTTAACAAAGTAGTCTTAACAAGCTAGTGTAAATTCTTTAACAGGGTGCTTAATTCTTTGTAAGTTAAATTCCTTTTACCAGGCACACTTCTAACAGGGTATTGAAATTATTTAGCAAGGTAGATCTAACAATCTTGTAAGTCTTTAACAAGCCAGACCTTTCATAGGGTAGATCATGTTTCATGATCAAACATTGTAACCTTCATTGGATACACTTTATTACTACAATAGTGGAGATTTGTGGGTGTCATCCCTGCCCCAATTTTACCTTCTCCTTGAAGGGTTTCTGGATAACCAAATATCTTGTGTCATACATGTGTTGAATGCTATTTTCTTTCAAGTTATGGGTGTATATGTTTAATTTGGTATTTCAATTTACATGCATAGTGTTGAATCTAAGACTAGGTTTTGACTATTTTGTGTCAAAACACTTAAGATGTTTACTAAGTTCATGCCAAGTAAAATATGTATAGATGTTGAGTAAATAGTTGATGCCAAGCTACAATGTATGCCGAGCCTGACATAACTACAATAGGTGCCGAGTGAACTTTAGGTGCCGAGCAATCTTCAGGTGCCGAGTGAAGTTTAAGTGCTGAGAAAAGTATAGGTGCCAAGTCACTATAGAAGTCAAGTGGACAAAATTGCTATAGGATCCGAGTGAGCTAGTTTTTCTATATGATCGAGCATCAGAGGTAACAAGTGCCGAGTAACATAGATTGGACATAGTTGTTTGTAATTGCACAAACACCTATGTAAACTATTTTTTGAGCTGACATAGAAGAATCTCAAAGGATATTAAAGATAAGAACAAATATTTTATATTACCTATGCAATTAGCATGCAACCAATAAGAAAAAATGGAGAAGGCATGCAACTAATAAGAAAAGTGCAACGAATTCAGTGGGAAATGAAGAATGAATATGGATCGTAGATTCATACCTAACCCTAAGTCTTTGAAATCTTTAAAAGGGGGATGAAACCCCATTATATGCATGGATGAATGAAGTGTGTGGGTGAACTATAGCAAAATTTAGAGCGAAGCGTGAAAAGACTTAGAGGAGCAGAGCAGTATTATAGTATTAAGTTGATCAAGAATAGAGTATCAGAATATCGAAGTGAGACATATTAGATCAAGTAAGGATCAGGTCAGTCAGAGCAGAACAAGGATATGAAATCAAAAATTGGAGATTGCAAATCTATCAGGTCAAAGACTTTCTAATATACTCTAGCAATTGTATTAGATAATAGAAATCCTATGGACTTAGGTTGGCCTAGCAACCATTTGTAAATCCTTTAATAGGGTGGCATTCCAAGTGAATGTACTAAAGTCCTTTAACTAGGTCTACTTTTAGTAGGGTAGTGAAATCCTTTAACCAAGTCACTTTTAACAGAGCGTAAAGTCTTTAATAGGACATGCCTTTCATAGGGTAGACCATTGGAAGTGGTCAAACATTGTAACCTTAAATAGTTACACATTGTTGCAGTGATATTTTTTGGGTGTCATCCCCACCCCACTTTTACCTTCTCATTTTGGAGGGTTTTTGGGTTACCAAATTTGTGTGTTGTCTATTTTCATGCATGTCTTTACTTTCAAGTTCAGTAGATATATTGAATGCATGTGAATGGTTTTAGTTAAAAGAATTTAAAAGGGTTAAAGTTAGTTACTTCTGATTCCCCTCCCTCAAAAGTTTATCTTTCCACTTGTTAATTCCAACACATAGATTGTGAGATGAATGTGTGGTGAATGATTTTAAGGTTGATGTTTTAAGTGCTAATTTACCCCCCACTCTCAGATTTTACTTTCCCTATTGTATTTTCAACAATGTGTGTGTATAAATATACATATACATTTACATATACATAAAGAGAAGCTTCTCTAAATATCAAGAGATACATGTTTAGAAGGAAAAGAAAATAACATTTACATAGGTACCTCTTCTCCCCTTGAAGAAAATTGTAGAGTAAGCACTACTACATTTGGGCCCGAACACCACAAATTATACCATCATCACAAACTGTTGTCACAATTTGACCCCAAATGTTGTAGTGTTGCAAAGGGCATAGAGATGAAAAGGGCATGACAGAACAATAAAATCACAAAGCAAGGGCATGAAGATCACAAGGGCACAAAAAGGAAATGCAAAGATCACAAGGGTATGAGAACGAAATCCTAGATCTCCACTAATCTCCACCAAGGACACACCAATAAAATGTAGAGATCATAAGGGCATGACAATGAAATACAACGATCACAAGGACACGAAAATGAAATCTCTACCAACATTTAGAGCTCTCCACCCTCATTTGGAGCTCTCCACCCTCATTTGGAGCTCTCCACCCTCTTTTGCATGCAGCCCTCCATAATAAAAAAAGGTAGGGAATGATTTATGTCAATTTTTTTTTTAAATATCTAAAATCAACATTCACATTGTATTGTAACTTTTCCATAGGTGTTTGATCCCCAATAACTTTCATTTCAACATTTCAACATTCAAGTTTTTAAGTTTCCTCTTCACAATATAGTCCTTTCCACCTTAAAAACCACTTTGTTACTTCATTAAAATTAGGACTTGAACAAAGCCAATGATAAAACAAAGCCCATATTCTAGAATAACTGACTTAGCTCAAGATCCTGCACAAAAATAATGCAGACTGGGAAAAATGGGCAAGAAATTTTAGAAAAAATATATCATAGCAGATATTTTTAGAAAAAAAACAAGCCATAACCTAGTTAAATTGGTCTAGCTACTGATTAGTTGGGTTGATTACAAATTCTTGTAGAGTTGTCATCAAATTAGGTACAATAAAATGAACAATTAGCTATTCCCAACTAGTAAGATCAAATACAGTTTTCCATGGTGATAAAATTACATATGTAGATGTATGTATGTATGTATATATGTATGTATGCATATATATAGAGAGAGATCTTGTGGATTGTGGAGATCAATGGAGAGCTAGGATTTTGTTGTCATGCCCTTGTGATCTCTATATATGTATGTATGTATGTATGTATATACATATATATGAAAATATATACATATGTATCTATATATATGTGTCTATGTATGTATGTATGGATGTATATAAACAAAAAGATCTTGGCACAAAAAAATAAAATAAAACTCACTCAACAAGTAACATGGCCATGGGTATGGATTTATATAGGCTAACCTTACATTAACTATAAACTACAACACAAAAGTTGCACCAGCATATTACATTATTTTAATTATAGAAAACCACTTGATTCGCCCAAGTGGGTGTATGATTGCAAAGAGTTGTATTAGGAGATTAAAGCTCACTAGTGGTTATAGGAATGCAACTACATCAAAACAAGTAGAAACCAAAAATATATATTTGTTAGAGTGAGTAGTTCAAGGGTCTTGATCCCATGGATTCGGGTATGTAGGTAGCCTAGTAGGTGGAGTATGCCTCTAATGTGTAGACACCTTGGACATAGTTAGGCAACAGTTAACCATGTATGTATGTATGTAACTATTCTCTACTTAATAGTGCCATCCACATGTGTGGTGGGGGGGGGGGGGGGGGGTGCAATTGAGCTTGCACCTTCAAAAATATTTCATTTCCATTATTGTGCTCTTTGAATAAGAAGTATATAACTTCATCACTTGTAACTATAATTTTCAAATAGTACAAACCATAATAGTTTCTTATAAATCTATGTTTCTCTTTGTAAGTTTATAAATTTTAAGTTTAAAGTTTAATTGCATTTATGTACATCTTTTTCAAGTTTGGTATATCTCTTTTTCCTAACTCACAATCCAAGAATAAATTTTCATAAACACATATTGACTAGTTGGAGATTGAGCCAAAAAATTGTACGAAAGATTGTGCCAAAAGAACTAAAAAAAAAATGATTGTTCATGATAATAATATTTTTATGATAATCATCTTTTTCATGATAATAATATTTTTATGATAATCATCTTTTTACATTCTTTTTGACATAGTTGTTCTTACATTTATGAGTTTTGGCGACAACAAAATTCTAAACTAATCAGGTAGGTGATAAGACCCATGTCTTGTGATAAGACCTATTTCTTTATTTAATAGAAATCCTAGAATATATCTAATTGAGTTGATTTTTATTTGGTTTTGGCTAATACAAACTTTTATTTCAAATCTACATTTTTTTTTCCAAACGGCATGATTTCTAACAAGAAAATCTAGCTAAAATATCATATAAAAATCCTAGAATATATCTGATTTTGTTAAGGGCAAATTTGTTCAGCTTTTTAAAGAGTATCTATATTTAATGATTGCTTTCTTTTGATATGGGGTTTGAAATATGTTTACTTGTTTGTGCCTCTTAATTATAACTATGTTTTCTATGTGCTCAAGAAATACGAGTTTTTGAAATTCCAAATTGACTTCAATTAGATTCAGGAAAATTAGTTAAGATGGGGTATTAATAATGTAGGAACATGTTGGAAAACTTAGTGGACTATGTTATTATTTGTTCTATGTTTTTCATTAAATTTAACTAAATTTTTTGGATCTAGCAGACTTGGTATTTTATGCCTATCTTATTAAAGGTTTAAAAGAATTGTAGATAAATAACTTGATTTAAATTATGTGGGTATTGAATTGTATTGGCATGATCTCCTTGTGAGGATCCCAAGTATCTATTGTTGTTGTTAATTTGGCTAGTTACTGATTAGTTGGGTTGATTACAAATTCTTGTAGAACTATCATCAGATTAGGTACAATAAAAGGAACCATTAACATTATTTTTGTGCAGGATTTCGAGCTAAGTCACTTAGCACAGGTTGATTGAGTTGTATTGTTTAATTATTTGGATTTTGGAATATGTATGCAGTTGGATCAATTTTTCTAGTTGTGTAGCTAATATGTAATAAGCACCTTAAAAAAGATCTCTCTATATACATACATACATACATACATATGTATATGTATGTACACATATATATGTATATGTATGTACACATATATATGTATGCATGTATGTATATGTATGTATCATGTGGAGATCTAGGATTTCATTGTCGTGCTCTTGTGATCTCTGCATCCCAAGCATCTACTGCTACTATTAATTTGGGCATTAGTATATGATCCAAAATTTTATGATGTACTAAAGTTGGTAGTAACTACTCATATGTCTCCAGAAAATGTAGCATAGGTTCAGGGTCCCTTGGCTTCCAGGAATTTGTAGCAACTATTCTTATTGCTGGAAGAATAACTTTAGTAAAGAGTTGAGCGTAAGGAGTTGAAGAAGCAAGTTCTGCTTCTGTCTAAATTCTATAATCATGAGGCTCATTCCCTTGCAGAAGCCATAACCCAATTAAATATACATATATATCAACCTAATTAATCAACAACTAGACCCATTTAACTAGGTTATGTCTTGTTTGTTTTATAAAATATCTAGTATGATATGTTTTTATAAAATTTCTTGCAAACTCTGCCCATTTTTCTTGGTCTACATTATTTTTGTGGAGGATCTTGAGGTAAGTCACTTAGCACCTTAAAAAAGATCTCTCTCTCTCTCTCTCTCTCTCTCTCTATATATATATATATATATATATATATATATATATATATATATATATATATATATATATATATATATATATATATATATATATATGTATGTATATATGAATGTATGTATGTATATATGTATTTATGTATGTATATATATATATATATGTATGTATGTATATATATATATATTTATATATGTATGTATATATATGTATGTATGCATGTGCCCTTGTGAGCATTGCATTTCATTGTCATGCCCTTGTGATCTCTCCATCTCGTTGTTGTGCCCTTGTGATCTTTGTATATGTATGTATGTATATACATATATGTACATATGTATATGTATGTATGTATGCATGCATATAAATAGAGAGATCTTGGGACAATAGAAAAATAATAAAATTCACTCAACGGGTAGCATGGCCATAGATGCAATGGCAACACCTATTGGTAAGTAGATTCCTATTTTTTTCTCTCATTTTTCATGTGTTTATTTCACTTGAACTATAGGAGTGAGTTAGGACGTATATAGGTTAACCTTACATTAACTATAAACTACAACACAAAGGTTGCACCTGGGTATTGCAATATTGTAATTATAGAAAATTGCCTGATTTACCCGAGTGGGTGTATGATGGAAAATAGTTTAATTAGGTGAGTAAACCTCACCAGTGGTTTTAGGAATATAGCTACATCAAAACAATTAGAAACCAAAACTACATATTCATTAGAGTGATTAGTTCAAGGGTCTTGATCCGATGGATACGAGTATGTAGGTAGCCTAGTAGGCAAAGTATGCCTCTATTGTGCAGATGCCTTGGACATAGTTAGGCAGTACTTGACTATTTTAAGACATTATATGTTAACTCATAAGGCTCATTTCCTTGTAGAAGCCTCTCACGAAATCACCCAAGATGGCTAGGATATCTGGCTGAGCACCTCCTATATTGCAACACAATTTCTTGAGTTCATCTTTGACATAATTTTGATTATGTATAAGAGGATTATATGTTTCTTCATTGTTTCCAATATCTATGTTCATTCTAAATATGTACTCTTGCTTTTTTTTATCACATTCTTTGACAATAATTTACCTTTTTACTATTGCTAGGGCCTAAGCTTTGGAATCAATGTAAGATAATTTGCATGGTAGTAGAATTTCTTGAATTCATCGACACAGTGCTAAGTGGAATTTGAAAAAATTGTATTTATATTCTCTATTGGGGATATAATTATATTTTATTTCTTAATTTTGGATGCAATAATGAGGGTTTTAGCTCAGGCCATGGGAGAGCATTTGAGTTGTGAACATAAAATTGGGAATGATTTATGTCACATTTTCTTTTTTTCTTTTTATATCTAAAATCAACTTCACATTGTGTTGTAACTTTGGCATAGGTGTTTGATCCTCAATAGCTTTCATTTCAACATTTCAACATTTAGGTTTTCAAGTTTCCTCTTCATTATATGTTTGGTTTATCAATGATTTCCTCGAGTTTGATTACAATGCATCTCAATTAGCTGCTCCAATGATGCAATCACCCATCTATGTCCAAATTATGGAAGCACTTGTTAATTTACAAAATCTAGATAGATACTAAGAGTTCCAAAGCCATAAACTTGAAGACCGTCATGTGTGTGTCCCACTATAGGGGAAAATTGGATGTCATGTTCTTGTGCATATATTAAAATCATTTCTTTTGAACTCAACCGAGGTGCACCCATGGAATAATTCAGGTGAATCCAACTACCCATGGAAGTTGAGGCTTGTTGTTGAGCATATGTTTTTGTTGCTTGTTGTTACTAAAGTGCCTCAAAGTGGCATTTCTCCATCACCCTAAGATAGCTTACATTCTCTCTATCCCCATGTTGTTCCACATTCATAGCCTCTACAACTTGATTTATCATTTCAAGGGCTACATCTAGTTGATTTCTTATCCTCTCATTAGCAAGACACTCAGGGCAAAATAGTCCTTTCCACCCTAAAAACCACTTTGTTACTTCATTAAAATTAGACCAATGATACAAAATCTGCTGCCACTTTTGAATTTTTTTTTGCCTCCAACATTACAACCATATGATAAATGGGAATAGCACATGCCCAAGCCATAACCCAGTTAAATTGGTCTACTTGTTGATTAGTTGGGTATTGAAGTTAATTTGGGCATCACTATAAAGATCTTGCAGATTGTGGATTATCGATTATAAACAAAAAGGAAAATAAAATAAGACATTAATCATTCCCCATTTGTATGTTGCTAAAGAGAGAGATCTTGTCACAACATAAAAACAATAAAACTCACTCATTAGGTAGTCATGCCCTTGTGATCTTTGCATCTCGTTGTCATGTCCTTGTGATCTTTGTATATGTATGTATGTATACATATACAGATATATACATATTTATATATGTGTGTGTGTGTATGTATATATGTATATAAATAGAGAGATCTTGGCACAAAAAATAAAATAAAATTTCACTCAACATATAGCATCGCCATAGATACGATGACAATGCCTATTGGTAAGTGAATTCCTCTTTTTCTGTCTCATTTTTCATGTATTTATTTCACTTGAACTATTATTTCTTAAGGGACATTTTCTAATATTAGATTTATTTTATGCATGAGGTGATGAGGACATTACTAGATGTACCCATGTGATGAATTTCCTATGAGCAATGAATATGGACTTCCCTTGAGAGTAGCAAAAGGTGATGAGGACATTCCAAGTAGTTTAAAGATTTATCCTTTCTTAAAGATTTTAGATGTTAACAAAGAATTTAGATGTTGGGGAGGGGGCAAATGAGCTTCCATCTTCAGGTGGTTGACCTTGATTAGTAGAGAATATTAAATTACTTTTGAAACCAAGTGAAGCTCAACAATAACCTATTATTATATGACAACTAATTGTGTGAATCTCTTGGTTTCAGGCAATATAGAAGGATGCCATAGTTCAATATACAATGTCAATTCATATGCATAGGACTTTAGGCAGAGCTAAAAAACCCAATAGGTTTGCATTTTAATTTGTTAGAGGTCTTTAACTAGGTATTTTAAGTTATAGACCATCACAAACATTGTTCATGATGATGGTCTATAATTTTAAAAACTTAATAGACCTATTAAATAAATGATATCATTTTGCATTTTTTTAGCTCTTCCTATTGTCTATGCATAAAGAATGTAGTTACACATGCATTCTCAATTCAAAGTAGCATAATCTTATTTTGGATGTGATGGAAAAATGACATGCACCAGAAGATGGGAAACTGATGTCACTTTTGTAGGTCTAGAATTTTTTTCTACTTTAAACATTGATAATTTCTTAAAGATTTTAGATGTTAGCAAGGAATTTAGATGTTCGGGGGGGGGGGGGGGGGAATGAGCTTCTACCTTCACATGGTTGGCCTTGATTATTAGAGAATATTAAACTATTCTCAAAACCAAGTGAAGCTCAATATTAACCTTAGCTATTCAATATTTGCTACCAATTTTTCTTAAAATTAATGTAGCATGACATTGCAATTGTGACGGCTAAATGTCAATCCCACAATATTCTTGCCACATGCTTGTCCCAATTCTTATGGAGGTTTATGATGTCTTTCCATTGAACCCATAACATTTCTATGGCACAAACATCACAATTGCGATAGTGTCTTCGACAGATTTTTGTCACAATGTTTACAGTGAGAATGAATTGTTTGCCACAATGATAGCCCAATTTATGACACCTGTAGGTGTCACAATTTTGATAGTAACCCTTTTCATTGCAAATTTCCACAAAAAGATTTGATGCCCATCCGATAAGAGCTAATTTTGACTGATGTCGTTTGGGCAACGAGTTACTGTCCTAATTGTGATAACCTGCCATCACAATTTATTCCCAAAAGAAGTAGTGTATTGACAATTATGCTTAGCTACAAAACACTCTTCACTAGTAATCAACCATTACTTTCTTTGGAACTTGGCTTCAAAACACATTCATTCTTCATACTACAAATCTATCCTTATGCATCTTAACTTATGTTGATTTATACTCTTATCCATTCAATATTGAGAATTGAACGTATGATTCAATAATGTAAAATATAGTTCCATACATACCTCTTCATTTAGTTTGTGATGGGGGAATCATATAATACATTGGATTTGGGTGATCACAACTTCATCATTTGTACTGTTGCTTCAATCAGATTTCTTCTTCCAAATCTGATTGATTTGGTGTCTCACTTCTTCAATATTAACCTTTTCTTTTCCATTTTTCTCTTCATTATTGATGTTGGTGCTTGATTCATATAGTCTCTACTTAAATGACTAACCTTTTGACAGTGAAAGCATACTAGACCAAAGTTTCTCAAGTTTCTTTATCTTCCTTTGAGATACATCCTTGCATAATTTGATGCAATATGTCCATACTTTCCACATAGTTGATAATTGACCCAAGTATTGTAATCCAAATTTATAGCATTTCCTTGACCTTTGGGTATTTAATTATGTTTTGTATTAGATTTGTGATCTTGTGCCTTGTGATCATACTTTTGATGTGTGTAACAATAACCTTCAAATCTAGATGCAACTAGTGTCTTTGATCTACACTTATATGTTTGATGTCGATGATTATTGCAATTAAAGCATTATCCATTAAATTTAGACTTAGGATTGGAATTTCCTATTTTTCTCTTTCAAATATTTGTTGTATGACCTGATTTTCTATAGTGATAACATGTAGGCTTCTTGCCCTTTAGTTTTGCACTCCTTTGTTCTCCATGCTTTGATGACTCTCCTTGCTCAGTAGAGCCTAATCTAGTAATGTCATGAGGTCTTCTTTGTGCTTTTAGTTGTTCATCAAGTCGCCTCATGGCCTCTCTAGATCTGTTCAATCTTTTAGTGATTTCTTTTTCATCTCTCAATTCTTTTTTTAGTTGATTATTCTTTGGTCTCAGATATCTCTTCCACCTTCCTTGCAATTTCATGATTGACACTTAATGAATGATTGACCATGTTAAATTGATTATGTATCATCCTTTGTACTTTAATGATCCTCTCATCAAGTCTTGTAGTCATCTACTTCTTGACTTCATCATCCATTACCTTTTCCTCTTCAACCTTTTCCTTTTGTTCAACGACTTCACATAGACTTACTAAGTGTATTTCATGTTCTCTCTTCATTGCTCTTACTTCTTCATCTAGAATCTTGTTTTTCTCCATTAGATTTTCCATTACTGCATTAGTCTCACTAGATCTACCTTCATCACATAAATTGTCAATGTTTTCTTCGAGGTATTGTGTGTCATTTTACTGGATTTCCATCTCCTTCTTTTTATTCAAGGATTTATTCAGTCCCTCCTTTGTAGCCTTAACTTGTTCCAATGCAATCTATAAATCAAGCTTTTGATTCTTAATTACCTTTCCCTATTTGTAGGCTTCCATCTCCAAGGTCTTTGACTCTCAAGTGGTTAGACTTCTTTCTTAGAGAAAAAAACTCTGAATTAATTGTTGGAAATCTAATGGGAAAGTGAGATGCTAAGAGGGGGGTGAATTAGAATCTCTTAAACTTTTACAACTATAAACCATATGAAAATCATTTCACCACGTACCTCAACCTTAACCGTGCATCATCATGTAAAAACATGTGATATCAAATCAAACAACTACTTGTATGAATGAAACACATCAAACAAGTAATCAACACATGATAGAATATTTGGTAACAAAGAAACCTTCCAAGGTGAAGGTAAAACTGTGGTGGGGATGACACCAACAAATTCTTCATAACTACAACAATAAAGTGCCTATTAGGACTACAATTTGATCACTTCTGATAATGTACCTTGTGAGGGGTCTAGTATGTTAAAAGATAATAATATTGTTAAGTCTACCTTGACTGAAGTATTTTTACATTACAATTAAATGAATTCTCTATTAGGATATTTATGATAGGCCTATTAGGACCACTCTATTAAGATATTTACCTGATACATTGGTTAGAATGTAATCAGTACCTTGATCCTTTAGTTTGCACTAATATTTTAAGTATAGATCTTCTCTATTGAAATTGCAATGACCTCTCTGTGATTGATATGCAATATCTCCTCTCTACACTATTCGATCACCTTAGTCCTTCAACATCTAATTTACTGTCAACTTCATAATCCTCTTACTAACAACTTCAACAACACACAATTCTATCTTAAACCCTTGGTTTATAGCCGTCTAAAGAAACTTCTAGATCTTGATTCACCCTTATTGCCACTTACCCCTTCTTATTTTTTGATTGGTTGATAATACAATATAGAGATTAATGATGCGTAATCATAAGCGTAATTACCTCCTTGATTCTCTCCTCAAACATAGAAATTTTTTTTAAGCTTGGCAAAAATGGTTTACATATGATTTTGTGTCATTCTATACTCACATACAAAAACTATGTAACTCGATGCATATAGCTTCTGACGCTTGGCTATGCTTGTTCTTCATGTTATCCCTCAATATGAACTTTACTCAACATAAACTATTTGTCTCTACTTTTCTTGACTTGTTTAACACTCAAAGTCCACTATTTTTTCCTTTTGGATAACTTAGCTTGGTATTTCCCTTTGAAATGCTTGACAACAATGGAATTTCTCAACGATGCTTACCTGCACTCAACAACTATATTTTCCTTGACACATACTAAACTTGCTTACTTCTTTACTTTGTATCCCAGTCTATATGATGGCTCATTCACAATGGTGACCAACCAACCATGCATAGTAAATGACTAAGTGTTTTGCACCAATACACACTTTTCCTTTAGGATCAACAAGCTCCTGTTGTTAAACTTGTTCAGAAAAAAATGAGAAAAATGGATCCACATGTACCTCTCCTAGTCAAAGTTGAACTAGAAAAGCTCCTTCAAGCTAGATTTTTATGAGCTATTGTTTATGTTGAATGGATTTCTAACATTTTACCTCTTTCTAAACATGTCAAATTGATTTGAGTCTGTGTTAATTTATAAGATCTAAAGAAGTCATGCCCTATAGATGATTTTCTACTCCCTGATATTGAGATGATAAGCTATGAGATGCACTCTATAATGGATAAATTCTCAAGATATAATCAAATAAATATAGCTCCTAAAGATCAAAGAGAAAAGAAACCTTCACACATGTATGGGGAACCTTTTGTTGTAATGTCATATCATTTGGACTTAAGAATGTTGGAGCTATATATATCAATGATCTATGACCATAATATTTCATGATATGATGAATAAAACTATGGAAGATTATGTGGACGATACCTTGGCTAAGTCTAAGAAAAGAAACACACATCTTGATGACTTGGGGTTGATTCTAGAGCATATGAGAATAGTTTAAGCTTAGGAATAATCCTAAGAAGTGCACATTTGGAGTTACCTTAGGATTGTTACTTGGTTGTTACATCAAATCTGCCAAAGGAATTCAAATTGATCCTAAAAAAGTTCAAGATATCATGGATAACCCCACTTCCTTAGAATATTAGTCAAATGAGAAGCCTACAAAGATGCTTACAATCAAGGTTCATTTCTCTACTCACTCTATGGACCAAAGAATGCGAGAAAATCTTGAATAAGATCAAGGAATACTTGACAAATCCTCTTATCTTGATGCCTCTTATTGCTGGAAAATCACCAATTCTATACATTTCAACTACAATAACATCCTTCGGGGAATTACTAGCGAAAGAAGATGAAAATGGAAAAAAAATGGCTATTTACTATATCAATAGAACACTTGTCACTATGAGATCAATTATAAAAATATTAAAAAATCTTGTCTAACAGTGGTGTTTGCATCCCAAAAACTTAGACATATGCTACCAAATCTACACAACTAGTGGCTAAGATTGATCCACTAAAATATCTATTCAGTAAAGTCACACTTATTGGTCAATTATCTAAATGAATGATGATTCTTTCTAAAATTGAAATTAAGTACATCAATCATAAGGCAATAAAATGACAAGCTATCATTGACCAGTTAGCGGATTTCCATCAACAAGATAATGTACCTATGGAGATTGACTTTCTTGATTCATCCATCATGCTTATTATTGAGTGCACTTGGAAAATGTTCTTTGATGTATCCTATACATAACATGGTTTAGGTGCCAGAGTTTTTATTATCACACCTCAATGATATACCATTCCTAAAGAATACAAGTTATTGTTCCCTTGTACAAATAACATTGTTGAATATGAGGCTTTAGCAAGTGGTATAAAATCAGCCATTCATTGGAGGATACTTGAGTGGCATATCTTTTGAGATTATTAGCTCATCCTCAATCAACAAAACAATGACTATCAAACTAAGGATGAAAGATATTTCCCTAGAAAAATATGGTTGATGAACTTAAGAACTACTTCATCTTTGTGACATTTCAATAGATTCCTAGAGATGATAACAAAGCTATTGATGCTATGGATAAAGTTTCTTCCATCTTATAGTTGTAGTAATATGAGTCTAGATATGAATTCCTAGTGGAAGAACTACAATTTACTATATGCAACTCCCCTCATAATTGCATCATGCGCACCATTGTTGGTCATGATTCCTCTCGTTGTGCTAGAATCTATTCCTACCTATGTGACCAAATCATCCGTGATAACCTAACTCATAATGACAAATTCCAACTTATCTATAATGCCTCTTGTTATATCATCATCTCTGGTAACTTAGTTAGGAGGGGTCTAGACAACACACTTCTTAGATGTCTAAAGAGAGACAAATCTGAACATTTATTAGCTAAACTCCAAGAGGGTTTGTGTGGGTCTCACTCTAATGGTCTTGTGCTAGCTCAGAAGCTACTTAGGACTAGTTACTACTAGCCTACTATGTAGAATAATGATATTACATATGTTAAATATTATAAAAAGTGTCAAATGCATTACAATATGATACATGCTCCAAGAAGGGAGCTCATTCCCTATATCACAGATTGGCCTTTTTAGTTGTAGTCCTTTGACTTAGTAGGTTAGATACATCCCAACTCATCAAGAGGACACAGATTTATCATCACTACTACTAAATACTTCACTAAGTGGGTTGAAGCTGTACCACTTTCTACTGCTACAAGAAAACAAGTATCCATGTTTATCCTGAAATACATCATTTGCTGCTATAGTGTGCCATCCTTTATAGTTATCAATAATGGAGGAAAATTTAAGAACATGGTTTTGAAACAAATGTGCAATAGATTCAAGATTAAAGAATACTAGTTGTCCATCTAGTATCCTAAAAAAAATGGATAAGCTGCAACTTCAAATAAAACTATTCTAAAGATCTTATATAGAACAATTAGTAAATATGTTAGGGCATGTTTAGTTGTAGGCATATGAATGGAGACTAATAATTCAATATTGGGAATAGGAATGGCTATTCCAATAACAACTATTTTTTGGAATGGGTATAAGCTCATTTTAGAAGCAAAATGGGAATATGTATTCCTATTCCCCATTTCAATTGACAAACCAAATGGAAAATAGAAAATGTATTCCAAATTTTCTATTCCTATTCCAACAACCAAACATGCCCTTAGATATTAGCATCTTCAAATTAATCTTACTTTATGTGTTTAAAGACCAAGTATACAAACACAATCAAGAGCTACTCTTTTCATCCTTGTCTATGGGGTTGAAATTATCTTACCCATCAAGGCAGAAATTCAAATCACTTAAAGTCTCCCTATAAAATATTTTAAATAATGGAGACTATAGAATATCACATATCCAAGAACTTTAATTTTTGAATGAAAGTAGACAAGCTATGCTTAGTCACATGAGAGTTTATTAGAAAAGAATATCACAAAGCTATAACCAAAAAGTACATCACATAGATTTTGAGGTTGGTGATATGGTTTTGAGAGAGAATCTTAAGAATCAACATAATCATGAACATAAAGAAAAATTTGAACCTAACTAGTTGGTTCCTTATATCACCATAGTTGCCTTTGGAAACAGTGGATATCAATTCTATATACTAGAGGGAGAGAAACTCCCTAATCCTATCAATACTCTCCATATTAATAAGTTCTATGTTTGACATTCTCCACATCTCAAGTTCCTATTTATAACATATGCTATCTGTTATTAATGATTTTTCGCTAATGTTCCATTCTTAGTCTCTTCAAGATGTCACTTGACTAGAGGACTGGGGGCATGGGACATATTTTCTTTGTCTTCTACCTATAAGTGTAATTTTGATGATCCTTTGAGTTTTAGTGTATCATGTGTCTATGATAAGTGCCTCCTCTTGGTCGAGACACAACATATTGTTGGAAATATATGATAGGCTAAGTTACTTAGAGGGGAGGGGTAAATCAATAACCAATAAAACTTAATCTTTATTCACCAATTAATCCTTCATTTGTATTATGATCTGATTACATGCATGAAAAATTGAAAGCATTTAAAAATTCATAACACTTTTGACACACAAAATGGTAACCTAGAAACCTTCCAAATAGAAAGTAAAACTGGGATGGGGATGATACCCACAAGCTTTAGTACTACAACATAAAGTTGGCCTATTAAAGCTTACAATAATCACTTCTAATGATCTGCCCTGTTAGGAGAAATAAGGACTACTAGGTCCATCTTGCAAAAGGATTTACACACATACAATGAAGTATGCACTCGGTAAAGAGATTTACAAAAGAATATTAAGTCTACCTTGTGAAAGGATTTAACTGTTCCACTTGTTAAGATGAACCATTGGTTGATCTCTGATCTACAACTTGGTTTGTTGAATGAGATTCCTTTGAGTGTAATGATCACCTTGCTATGATAGATAAATCTTTGCTGCTCCTTATACTGCTATAGCCTTTACTTCTCACTTCTACTTAGGAATCTTCTTGGCATACTTGCTATATATATTTGGATGTGATACAATACATTACATATATACCAATCCAATTTACAATTCAACAAAGTCAACTACAATACAAGTTTCACCAAAATACATAAAGTTGGCCCAATTGCAGGTAATTGGGTTCTGAAAACAGACTCGATGAGGTTTTGATGCTTGATAACCATTGCCTACGCTCAACATCATCATGCACTCAGTAGATGTAGAAGCTCAGCTCATACTGATTACTTCCAAGTAGTCTGAACTCGGTCTGCACTGGTGATTTGATGAATACTATGAAACTTGACATATTAACTGAATCAGATTCACACTGCATAGCTTAGTCAACACTATCACTATGAGCTTGGTAAACTAAATCACTTGGTTGACACTGCATAGCTCAGTCAACACTAGATTTAGATCATTGAAGCTACAAACTTAGTAAGCATTGTAGAACTTAGTTTGCAATGAGAAACTTGGTAAACACTATGAAGCTTGGGTTACATTGATAATCACCAACTTGGCAGTAATTGCTTGATGCAAAATGAATGATGTTGATGGTACTCGGTAACAACTATAGAACTCGATAGAGCTTGAATTACTTGGTTAATACTGTTAACTATATAATAAGCTTAGTAACTACTAGTTGTTTGATTAAGTGTGTGTCACTAATAAATAAACTTTATTGAAATGTCAACAATCTCCCCCTTTGGCATTAGTGATAAAAACACTTATTAATCAAAACTGAATTCTCAAAAAAAAAGTTCTAAACAATATTTAGTCTCCATCTTGTGTCTTCAACTTGGTGACATACTCTATTTTTGAGATTTTTCAAAATTGCTTTCATAAGAGATGTTTATCTAAATATCTATACATGTATAATACTATGATGCTCTCCCATACATATATATTCAATATACTTTACTCATTATATACACCTTCTCATCTTCTCCCCTTTATTGCATCTTATATTACATCTTCTCCCCCTTTACAATATGCTTTACATGTTATATACATCTTCTCCCCCTTTTTGACATAAATTCCAAAGGTGTATGCTACATGGTTATTCCAAAATGTGACAAGAAGTCAGAGTGTACCTTTAGAATTAGTGACAATGTCTTGTCCCAATTTTCTTGCAGAATCTTGCTTACATGTAATACAATCTAAACTTTTGCTGATAATTCCATCATGTGATCAGCAATGAAAAAGTTGTTATCATGGATGAAAGTTTTAGCATGTGCAATATGTTTCTACAATGCATCCATGTTTGGAAGAATCATGCCTTGTGTATCAACAAGTGTAGCCCTTATCCTAGCTTCTTCCCTTAGCAATTTTGCTTGCATATTAGTCATAAATCTGATCTTTGTATAATGAGTAGAATTGTAGCTCGGATCAAGTGACAACTGGTGTGCACTTGCCGTCAGATCTTTGTCTATTTTGGAGAGTTTATCTTTGATTTCCTATGTGAAGATGGATGTATCATAGAGTTTACTAAATAGAGAAGTGACATTGTTGGGAGAGGTTTCCAGTGAGTAAGAATAGTAGACAAGTCTACTTGGTATATGGCAATCTTCTATGCTACTAGCTCTAATACTTTTTTTCAAATTTCTTCTCTTCTCTTTGCAATAAGTTCTCTTGTCCATTCAAATCTTCATTGAATTTCTAGACCACTTCTACTAATTGAACCAAAATAGTTTGAGAAGTGTTGAACTTAGTGTTGAGTGCCTCTACAAGAATATTCTTTGTATCTTCAAGCACTTGAAATTCTCTGTTCCTTTCTTCTCAAAGCCTTTGCTGCTTAACTTTCTTCTGTAGAAGTTTTCCTACTATGTGCATTTGATCAGGATTCAGAGTAGAGATATCCCAATTCAAGATAACTATGTCCTCATCAAGATCAATGTCTTCTTCCTTATCTTTTCCTTTTCTAAAAAAATTTGTACTTGGTTGAGATTTTCTCTCAACTGTCTTTGTACTTATTATTTGCATGCTCAGAATAGTAACAATAGGGGAAATGGAAGGACTAGCAATAAAAGTAGATATGACATTTATTGAAGAAATTCCTTGATGCTAAGTAACCAAAATTGATGGAGGAAGCACTAATTTCTTGGTGGATGAAGTGATGGTCACTTCAATTAATGAAGTATTGAGCTAAATAGGTGTAAAGATTGGTTGAGTGCTTGGATTTGCAATGTTTGACATAACCAACTTGACAATAGCTTTCTTTGAGCTTGATGGCCTTAAGGCTTTGCTCAGAGAGTGAGGAAGTGAGACTATAAGTGCTGCTACAATCTTTTTAAGGTTGATCTCCTCAATGCTCTAAATCTTAGGGAGATTCACCTCGGTGGCTTCCTATTCTTGTTCCTCATCATCTTTATTTTCATCATTTGTTTCTTCTTCCTCATCTTTGTCCTCTTCTTCCTTGTCATCTTCATCATCATCCGTATCACTAACATGAACAAAAAAATCACTTTGCTTATGAAGATTGTAAATATTCTTCCATGGGTTAGTGACGTTCTTCACCACATGTTCAATGTCATTGATCAATATCAGACAAGTGTCAAACTTCAAAGTAAGTTTTTCTTCATTCTTTTTGATGGATTCTTTCACTTCTTTATCACTTAAGCTCAACATGAGTTGCCTCAAGGTTTGCTTATATATGTCTTTAGCAGTTTTCTTGGCACATTCCCATCTTGGCTTGATTTTCTCCATTAATTCATTGGGAATTTTTTGTACAAGTTGATCTGGTGAATATTTCCATTTACTTATATTAGACATAACCATGTCTTCAACTTGCTTCTTTTCTTCTGTAGTTCTAGTCTCATACCTTAATGATTTAAAATTCACCATGCCAGATCCAGAATCAATCTCTTTTAGTTTCTCTTGAAATGTGGGTGGAGGCTATTTGAAAATCACATCTCCTACTTCTTTACCCAATTTTAGTTTCTTTCTATATGCCCTTCTTGTAAAAACTATAGTAGATGACTGGGTAGATTTTGTTATGATAACCTTACCTTTCTTCTTGATTGGCTCTTCTTCTTCTAATTTTACCTCATCTTTTGTATCATCTTCTGCATCATCTTCTTCTATATCATCTCCTTTACCTTTTTTCAATAGGAGAGTAGAGCTAGTTTGTTTCAGTTTAGCTATCCTCTTTTTACCTTTACTGATAGCCAGAGGAATTTTTATCTCTAATTCAATTTTGGCTTTAGCTTCACCATATGTCCCAAAATATGTAACGTTTGGATCCAAAGTTTCATTTAACAATGCCTCAATAATATCCCTGGTGCCATCAATATTGACTTCATAACCTAGACATTTGACCCATACAATTTTTGATTTTGCTGCTTATATATACACTTTATCACAATTTACCATAAAACAAATATCATCCTTGTAGTCTTCTACAAGTTTCTTTGGTATTTTGAATTTTTTATTCATATTTTCTTTGAATGATTAAAATAGTTGTCCATGATACTGACATAATTTTCTCCCTTTTCTTCTATATACTCATTGATTTGATAAAGAACAAGTATATCTTTTCTCCATACAACTATACCTTTTGAGGGGAATTTTTTTTTTTAAAAGAAAAATAATTAGGTTAAAAGTGAACCAAACTTACAAGGGTTATTCTTTAATGTCATGATTCTTTCCATGTTTTTGTTGAATTGGTTCAACATCAACTCAGCAAGGTCAAAGGACATATTGTTCTTGATTACTTTGAAAGCGAGATCCACAGCTTCACATGATATATAGTTGAGTCAACTGGAGCTATATATCTTGTGTGCAATTACATGAATTCCAAATTTTAGCTCCATATTAGTAACACAACTGATCCTCATACCTCTTTTGTCCCATTCAACAAGGGTTTTCTTCTCCACTTCCACCCAACTTAGGGTTTTGGTGGTTTTAGCCTTGGCCAACTTTAGAAGTCCTATGATCCAGTGAATCATTTTCTTTGCTATGGGAATAAGCTACTCCAACCATAACTGCCTGTTGTGCACACAACTAAGGATAAACCTTATCCATTTTATCTAAAAATCTTGGGGCATGTGTGGAATGTGGGTTAAACCCTTGTCTTCCAAGTGTTGATGTTCCAGTTTTAACACACCATTCACACACAACTTCTCCAAAGTTTCATCCATTTCTAGAGTTCCTATATCTTGAATAGAACATAAAAAATGTGAGTGAATATCATTTACCAATAATATCGTGGATGGAATTTGAGACTGAGCTCTGGTTGGATCAAAAGTTTTTGCAATAGTTGGACTCAACTTGAAATCTAGTTCTTTCCATTCAACTCCTCGAACCAACATCTCGAACCCTTTCTTTGTCTTGCTATTGGAGGATGTCATCATTTGATAGGGTTTTTGAAAACATAGAACCTTCAACAATAATTCACATAGATTGCTCGGATGCACAAAAATCACTCTTCACAAATAGCTCTTGAAAATTCATGGTGACAAAGGAATTCAATTTCACCATTTTTATCAAAGTTTTCCTTCCAATCATCATAAATTCTTAGTACGATTGCTTGGTTGATGAAAAACTATCTTCCACTCAACTTGAATTAATTTCTTGGTAGGAACATTCATGACTTGGTATCCACACAACAACTTAGTTACTCCTGACCTTGCTCAGTAGAGTCTTGCAACCCGACCTAGCTCAGTAATGTCCACAATTTTCTTAGATACTCAATGATCTTGAATGCTGATATGGATCTTTCCTTCTAGCTGAATGGAACTAATGTAGGATGTTTGCTTCAAAATCTTAGTTCTAGTTGTCCTTGTGGGAGATCAAGTAGAAATGCTTGAGTCACCCAATTCTTGAGTGACATTTGCTTCATTGCTCGGACTTGCATTCTTAGAAGATTTTTTAATCCACTACTTCTCATCTACTTTTTGATGTTGTCAACCTTGGCCTTCTTTTCAACTTCAATTCTTCTAGTATTCATACAATTCTTGGCAAGATGACCAAGTTCTGTAAAAATGAAACATGTTCTAGTGGTGTCTCTTGTCCTCATGTGATGTTCTACATAGTTTATTCCAATGTGTCCAAATTCTCCATAGTGGTGACATCTACACCAAGTGTTGTAGTCCCAACCAAATATGTCTTTTAGAATCTATTCTATTGGATTCAATATATTAGTTTTGCATTTAGAATATTTGTGCCCATGCTTCTTGCAATTGTGATATTTGCCTTCAAATTTAGGTTTTTTTTGCATTCATTAGCTCTATGATCATGCATATTGCAATTGTAGCTTTTTCCATTGAATTTAGATTTACCCTTTCTCCAACATTTTTTTGATGTATGACCTAACTTACCATAGTGATAGCAAGTAGGTCTTTGATTCTTTTGAGCTCCTTACTTGGATAATCCATCTTCTTCTGTATATCCAATTCCTACTTTACCCTTTTACCTATATTGGATTTTCTCATTTAATTGATCCATGTCTTCTTGAGATTTCATCATCGTCTCATTGGTTTGCCTTTTAATGTTTAGATCATTCTACAATCTTTCATTCTTTAATCTTAGATTCATGATTTATTCACTTGCATTAGTAAGTTGATTGATGAAGTGTGCTTGTTGAAGGGATAGATGCTAAATTTCATTATTCTTTCCCTCTAACTCTTCTTTTATTTTGTTTTTCTCTTCCATGACTTCACACAATATTATTGACTAAATTTCTTGCTCTCTTTTCAACTTTCTTACTTCTTCTTGAAGTGTACCATTCTTTTCCAATAGTTCTCTAATTGTTACATTGCTTGATCTGAATTACTTTTTGAATAGATGTCTTCAATTCTTTCTTCAATGTAGAGTTTTTCACTCATCTATACTACAAGATCTTTTCTTCTTTTCAAGGATTGAGAGGGTTTCTCCTTTGCTTTCTCAACTTTCCCAATAGCCAATTCCAAATCTAGCTTTTCATTGTCAATAGCTTTATCAAGTCTAAATACCTCCATTGCCTCTAATCTTTTGTCAAGCTATTAAACTTTTTCTCTGATAACCACAAATCTCTGATACCAATTTTTGGAAATATATGATAGGCTAAGTTACTAAGAGGGGAGGGGTGAATCAGTAACCAGTAAAACTTAATCTTTATTCACTAATTAATCCCTCATTTGTATTATGATCTAATTGCATGCATGAAAAATTGAAAGAATTAAAACATTCATAACACTTTGACACACAATATGGTAACCCAGAAACCTTCCAAGTAGAAAGTAAAACTGGAGTGGAGATGATACCCACAAGCTTTAGTATTGTAGTATAAAGCTGGCCTGTTAAGGCTTACAATGATCACTTTTGATGATCTACAATATTAGGAACAATAAGGACTACTAGGTTCACCTTGTAAAATAATTTACAAACATACAGTGAAGAATGCACTCGATAAAGAGACTTACAAGAGACTGTTAAGTCTACCTTGAGAAAGAATTTAATTGTTCCACATGTTAGGATGAACCAATAGTTGATCTCTAACTAAAACTTGGTTTTCTGAATGAGATTCCTTTGAGTGTAATGATCACCTTGCTGTGATAGATAAGTCTTTGCTACTCCTTATACTGCTATAGCATTTATGTCACACTTCTACTTAAGAATATTCTTGTCATACTTGCTATATATCTTTGGATGTGATACAAATACATTACATATATACCAATCCAATTTACAATTCAACAAAGTCAGCTATAATATAAGTTTCACCAAAATACACAAAGTCAGCCTAATTGTAGGTACTCAGGTTCTCAAGACAAACTTGGTGAGGTTTTGATGCTCAGAAACCATTGTCAATGCTCGACATCATCATGCATTCGGAAGATATAGAAGCTTGGCTCATATTAATCACTTCCAAGTAGTCTAAACTCAATCTGCACTGGTGACTCAGTGAATACTATGAAACTTGACATATAAACTGAATCACTTGATTCACACTACACAACTTGGTCAACACTATCACTATGAGCTCCGTATAAACTAAATCACTTGGTTGAAACTGCATAGCTCGATCAACACTAGATTCACATCATTGAAGCTATGAACTTGGTAAGAATTATAGAACTTAGTTTTCATTGAGAAACTTGGTAAACACTATGAAGCTTGGGTTACACTGATAATCACCAACTTGGTAGTAATTGCTTGGCACAAACTGAATGATATTCCTAGTACTTAGTAGCAACTATAGAACTTAGTAGAGCCTGAATTACTTGGTTAATAGTATTAACTAT
Organism: Cupressus sempervirens; assembly: GCA_028749045.1. Taxonomy (NCBI): domain Eukaryota; kingdom Viridiplantae; phylum Streptophyta; class Pinopsida; order Cupressales; family Cupressaceae; genus Cupressus; species Cupressus sempervirens. The sequence goes on along the minus strand of CM053789.1, from coordinate 852,858,503 downwards.
GTAATAAGCTTGGTAACTACTAGCTATTTGATTAAGTGTGTGTGTCAAATTTAAACAAACTTGATTAAAATTTCAACACATATACCTCAACCTAATTCATTTGGACACTTAGGTGAATTGGAATTACATCATTGACTACTACATCATATTTATTCATGTAAGACCATGCTTATGGCCATCTCAACACTTATGTCTTGATACTAGCATAACCTTGTCACATTACCTAAAAACTTAACCTTAGTTGTCCTAGATCTTATGTCTTTGATGCATACATCGTGTTAGTTTCCTACACTCTATTTGATATAGATCATATTCATATCTTCATAGTTACCTTTTTTTCGGTGATGATCGTATAATCTTGTGATGTCCCTTAATAAGTTTGATGATTAAAAAATAAGGATCTAGTATATAACCTTGCACTTTGCTCTTGTATTTTCATCCTAGGGTTACATCTTAGTCATTGCATGCTGCGTTTAGGTGAGGAGAGAGTCTTTATCATTATTAGACACATCTAGTAATCACATCCTTATAGTCAACTACATTTGATCATCTTGACATTATTCTTTCTTCTCTTGATCATTTCTTTGTCATCCTTCACTCTTTCTCTCATCATCATTCTTCTCTCCTATCATCAAAAGGTGTTAACCTTATAATCGTATCTAATGTATCTAAAATGCTAAGTTTTCAAATCATAGAGTCCATATCACAAATGAGAGCATAATATTGCCAACTATAAGAGCTATGAATATAAACATCACATGAGCATGAAAGAAAAGAACTAAAAGTAAAAGAATATCCATGACATGAATATCAACATCAAAAAGATACAAGTACATATGCTATGTCTCACAATAAATTATCTCATATATATGGTATATCATATTCAAGCACAATGAGGCTCAAATATGGATACATCAAAATCTGTGAAGTACAAAAATAAATGAGAGAGCTCATGACTAAATGACTCCCTATTGTGTAGGAGGAGGTGGAAGAGCTTGTGTCTTGTCCAAGGGTTGTACTTCTCTCTCTGATCATCTTGCTTGCTAAGAGTAGTTAGGCACACATCTATCTACTGGCATAACTACAATGTAAGCACCATAATAGTAAGTCTCTCATGCTCCATGCCTTTCAACATCTTTCCATGCTCTATCACACTCTTGTACAATCAAAGTCATCTTCTTAACTCTTGTCACTTTATGGACATCCTATAGCCATTGATCTTTGGCTGCAATAGTGATGCATGCCTACTACAACTCTTCCTGTAGGGCTCTAACCTAATCCTCCAACTATGCCAATCTACTTTCATCTCTAATATTTTTGAGTGCTCTCTAATATTAATGCTATGGCTATTGCACTCTTTCAACTCGACGTCTAGTTAGGTGAGATCCCTTCAACTCATCTTTCTCCATCATCACAACTATCCTCATAGAACCTAGAATAACTTCATCTACTCCTAGCATGAGGACTTAGTTGGCTGCTAGAAGGGGCAGTGTCCCTGGACCCACCACTACTCTTATCCCCTCGTAATCCTCAACCTCCTCCATATCCATCACCCCTATCATCACCCTCATCCATGTCCTTGAGTCAAGAAATTCTCTTTTTAGAATGTGTAAATCTAGGGAATTAGTGCTCATGAAACCACAATCTATACTTTGGGGTCATGCCCACATCTATGACCTTGGGTAGAAGGCCCCACAAAACACCTTACAATAGTCAAGCCTCCTATAGGCACAACTCAAAACTCAACATTGACCCCCCATCCTGGATACTCCTACACATGGTATCTAACATAGTCTATTAGCTCTTATTGATCTCTTATTGCTGACCAAACTTCCTCCACACTTAGATGATAAAAAATGTGTCTACTAGTCCCAATTATCTACCTAGTAGAGGCCTATTATAGAACATACGAGACAACTCCTCATATGTACCCTCCAACCGCTCACATCTCAGGTACCACCTCCATGTCACTGCTATGATATTATCAAGTCGTATCCTCAAAGAAAATGTCTTTCCAAACTGACCCTAGAAGATATAACATGTAAACCTATAAATATAGGGCTACACCCTTCATTTAGATGTCACTATGGGATGGGTCATAGGGATGTTCTCCCATACCCATAACTAAGCTATCAAAACCATGACAGGAAAACTCTTCCCCTCCCTATACACTATGTGGTAAATCTCTCTATATAGTCACATAGTATGTTGGGCCTCCATGCCATATGTTAGGGATGAGATAATAGATCCATCACTAACTTCCCTCAACCACATTAGAATATCTATTGGATCCTCTCTGTACCAAGAACATAACCAATCAAAGAATAAAGTATGTAAACAACTAGATAATCATCTTCATATGATGCCATCATATGCTACCATAAGATATGCCTATCTAGTATCCTCTCATCATCGAAGACTCAACACATAACAGCTATACCCTCTCTCGAGGTCTAATCAAAATATACCTATAATTAGTCATGAATCCATATTAGTCTCTATCAACATAAGTATATCATAAATAAAGTACCAAAATGCAATATCAACAAATACTTACTAGATCCCCTTTACATGGAACTCATAGGATTGTAAGGAAACTCAACAGCGAAAACAACTTTGTACACTAATCTCTTAAGGAAAGTATTGTGCAAATTCCTATTAAATCCTTATAATTTCAGATTTGATATTATGTAAACGACAATATTGTAGCCAACCATGAATACAAAAAATAGATAGAGAAAGAAAACACAAAGATATGCTAGTGGGGAAAAACCTTTAGGTAAAACAACCCCACCCCTCCAAAACCTGCACAATGTATTATCTTCAACTCAAATGTTACAACACACTTGCAGTGTAAGCTCTTTTAGGACACAAAAGACTTATCTAGTAGCAACCAACAATACACTATCACTCACACACTCACTCACCACAATCTATGGCCCTCAAAGTGCTTATATAATGCGCTTTGCATTTATAGGGCATCTTCCAAAGATAGCTCTTATGTGTCATAGGAATCCATCATAACTATTTCAATCATGATTTCCTTACACATAATTAAATCTTCCAAAGATAGTTCTTACATGTCATAGGAATCCATCATAACTATTTTAGTCATGATCTCCTTACACACAATTAAATCTTCCAAAGATAGCTCTTATGTGTCATAGGAATTCATCATAGGAATCCATCATAACTCAAGATGTCGACACACACAAGTGGAGTGACACATCAACATGCCAACTAGACATGTACACTCACACTTAATTACATTATTTGCAAAAAATACATTTACAAAACAAATAATAAGAATAGGAATTATCCAAGGTTGAGACACTAACATTCTTATTGTTAGAAATTGTCTAAGGTAGCATACATAAGACTACCAATTGCACTAGCATAAGGTACTCTACTCATGTCCTCCATGTCACTAGGAGATTTTGGACAATTATCTACAAAAAAATTTGTTCCCATAGAAATAGGAACAAAAAAAGGTCTACAATCTATCATGTTGAACCCATCCAACATAGACTTCACATACTTACTCTGACTCAACCAAAGTTTTTTGTTAGACCTATCTTTTATTGATTTCCATACCTAAGATGTACATTTCTGCCCCAAGATCTTTCATCTCAAACTATGTTAACAACTAAGATTTAAAATTAGAAATCATACCCTTACCCTTCCCAAATAGAAACATATCATCAACATATAATGCAACAATAAAAAGGTGATCATTTTCAACTCTAAAGTAAACACAATGATCTGATTTCAATCTTACAAATCCAATTGACAACACAAAGGCATCAAACTTAAGGTACCACATCCTAAGAGATTGTTTCAAACCATATAGAAACTTCTTTAATCTACAAACCAAAGATTCTTTACCTTTAACAATGTAGTGCTCAGGTTGTAACATATAAATCTCTTTCTCCAAATCACCATGAAGGAAAGTTGTCTTCGCATCCATCTGTTCTATCTCTAAATCATATGATGCAACAAGAGATAAAAAAATCTAATGGATGTCAACTTTGCAGTAGGAGAGAATATTTCACCATAATCTATTCCCTTTATTTATTAATACCCCTTTGCAACCAATCTAGCTTTGTACCTTTCAACATTGCCATCTGCACATAATTTCTTCTTGAACACCCATTTGCTACCAACAAGTTTCTATCCTTTAGGAAAAGGTACAAGGTCCCAAGTCTTTTTTTAAATCTAATGAAGCCATCTCATCATCCATGGTCTCAATCCAAGAACCTCATCTTCCATATCCAAAGCCTCTTTCACAAATCTAGGCTCATCAGTGTTAGTAATCAAAGCAAAGGCACAACTAGAATATAACATAGAATAACCAAACCTTTCTGGCTGCTTCCTCACTCTTGTGGATCTCCTCAAGGAATGAGGTTGAGGTTGTTCTTCCTCTTCTTCTAAACTGTTAGAGTTATTAAAGCTCTCCTCATCACTAGATCCAACATGGTCTTTCTATTCATTCTTCTCAGGGGTAGGAGGTAACTGAACAATATCTTCCTTCTTTTCTTTTTCATTTGGTTGTAGCACAATAGAAGAAGATGTTAGCTCTCTAAAAATAACATTTTTTCTATACAACACCTTACTAGCCATAGGGTCCCAAAGCTTGTATCCTTTCATACCAACACTATATTTGATGAAAATAGACTTAACAACCTTGTTTTCTAGCTTAGATCTTTTCTCCTTTGGAATATGTACGTAAGCTTCACAACCAAAAACATGAACATTTCTAATTGAAGGTTTCTTACCAGACCAAACCTCCGTGGGTATTTTACCAACAATAGTTGATGTAGGAGATCTATTAACCAGATAGCAAGTAGTGGCCACAACTTCAGCCCAAAACCTTTGTTCATGACTAGCTCCACTAAGCATACTGCTAGCCTTCTCCATCAGTGTCCTATTCATTCTTTTTGCAACTCCATTTTGCTGTGAGATATTAGGAGTCCTCTTATGCCTCTTGATCCTCATTCTTTATAGAACTGTTCAAACTTTGCTGAGCAAAACTCACCACCATTGTCAGTTCTCACACACTTAATCTTCTTACTAGTCTGATTCTCTACTAGGGCTTTAAATTTCTTGAATTGACTAAAGACTTGTATCTTATTTTTCAAGAAATAAATCCATGTCCTTCTACTATAATCATCTATGAAAGATACAAAAAATATAGACTTGGATATTGAAGGAACTTTTATAGGACCAAATACATTAGAATGAATAAGATCCAAAACATCAGAAGATTTGTGAGAACTAGAGTAAAATTAAACACAATTTTGTTTACTGTAGACATAATATTCATAGAAGTTGAACTTGAGATCACACTCATTTAACCCCTCAACGACATTCTTGTTCTTTAGGGTTTTGAGACCCTTCTCACCAATGTGGCCAAATCTCATATGCCACAACATTTTTTCTATAGGAAGCTTTCCTTCCAATGTGTTTGCACCCTTAGGTACACATGTTGCACTACCATCAGAACCAATAACCATAGTGTTCTTTGCTGATTGTTCAGATGGTGGGGATGAAATGATAGCTGCTCTTTTCTTTGAAATAGAAGAACTATTACACTAAAAAATGCATGCATCAAGCTAAAATAGAGTATCTCTCCTAGTACCCTTAGCAAGCACCATAGATCCTCTCATCATCTTACATCCATCTTTAGAAAAAACAACTTGCACACCTACATCATTCAGCATACTTATAGATAATAGGTTTCATGCCAAACCAGGGATGTGCATTACCCCGTTGATACCCTTTACTCATCCATCAGGGAATCTAATAGTGACTTGTCCTCATCTAACTATCTTTAGGTGAGAATCATCACCCAAGTACACCTTTCCACCATTAAAAACTTCATATGTTGAGAACTAGCTTTGATGAGAGGTCATGTGGAAAGAAGCACCCAAGTCTATCAACCACACATCATTAGATGCATGTGCTACGAAGGCTGCAATGAAAGCATCACCTTCTTCTTGAGATTTTTTTGAACTTGAATATGAGGCCTTCTTCTTCTTCTTTGGCTCTTTATATTTTTTATGGAAGTGCCCAGTCTTATCATAGTTCTAGCATTTTGCCTTGGGCTTTCCATGAGCCTTTGATTTTCCATGGGATTTGGATCTACCCTTTCCTGACTTCTTGTTATTTTGCTTCCCTCTGTCGTTGGATCTCTCGCAAACAACAAGAGCTTCCTTAGCTGAATTTGATGAGTTTCTCCTCATCTCCTCAGATAACAGTGAAGACACCACATCATCCATTCTAAAAGTGACTAAAGTACTTCCAAGAGCCATCACAAGATGATCCCATGAATTTGACAAGGAACATAATAGGGTCATACATCGATCCTCCTCCTCTATCTTGACACCAGATGATGTCAACTATGCAATCAACAAATTAAAATCATTTAGATCATCTATAACAGATCCTCCTTCCTCCATTCTTAGAGAATATAGCTTCTTCCTTAGAAACAACTTGTTCACTAGACATTTGGCTTGATACACAGACCCAAGCTGTGTCCAAAAATTGTTTGCGGTCTTCTCATCAAGAACATTTAGGAGAACAAAATTAGCTAGATAAAGTCTAATGAGAGCCTTAGCTTTATGATCCTTGAGATCCCAATCTGCTTAAGATATTGTTGTGGGTCTCACATCAAGTGAACTCACCTCCCATAGATCATGATGTTCAAGAAAGTCTTCCATTTGAGTTTCCACAACTCAAAATTACTACCATTAAATTTCTCCACCTCCAATTTTTTGTATGATGAACTAGCCATCTCAATCCGCAAAATAAGATTCAAAATGCTCTGCACAAAAATCCCACTCAATTTGAGATTAGCTCAAAAAACCCTACCCAACAAATAGGATCAAAAGTTGATCAAGCTTTGATACCACTTGTAAGGAAACTCAGGTGTGGAAACTTCCTACATGAATCTCTTAAGTAAAGTATTGTGCAAATTCCTATTAAATCCTTACAATTTCAAATTCAATATTATGTAAACAACAATAAAGCAACCAACCACGAATATAGAAAATATATATAGAAAGAAAATAGAAACACAAAGATATGCCAGTGGGGAAAAACCTTTTGGTAAAACAACCCCACCCCTCCAAAACCTGAACAATGTATTATCTTCAACTGAAAGGTTACAACACACTTGTAGTGAAAGCTCTTTCAGGACATGGAAGACTTATCCAGTAGCAACCAACAATACACTACTCACTCACACACTCACTCACTATCCTATCTATGGCTCTCAGAGTGCTTATATAATGTGTTTTCCATTTTTAGAGCATCTTCCAAAGATAGCTCTTATGCGTCATAAGAATCCATCATAACTTTTTCAGTCATGATTTCCTTACACATAATTAAATCTTCCAAAGATAGTTCTTATGCATCATAGGAATCTATCATAACAATTATAGTCATGATCTCCTTACACACAATTAAATATTCCAAAGATAGCTCTTATGCGTCATAGGAATCTATCATAGGACTTCGTCATAACTCAAGATGCCGACACATGCAAGTGGAGTGACAAATTTACATGCCAACTAGACATGTAAACTCACACTTAATTATATTATTTGCCAAAAATACATTTACAAAATAAATAATAAGAATAGGAATTATCCAAGGTTGAGACACCTTATTCCTAACAAGGATGCAGTACACATCCTCTAGGGTGATGGTCACATCTCCTTTAGAAAGATGTAATGTATTGTGCTCCAAGTGGAATCTCTCTACTAGTGTTGCCAGTATGACATGATTTATCTAGATATGAATAAAATACAACAATGACCCTATTCTCATAGCATCAAATGTGGCGACCTCATCATCTGTTAACCAAATCACTAATCGCAAGCCTGTGAGAAAGGGGTCTCTGATGTGTAAGTCTATAAAATTACATTGCATCATACAAGAGTAAGAAAACATGTTATAAAACATCAATGATACATCAAAAGAAATTTAAGAACACCATGCAATAATTTAGAATACTTAATGATTGATCTGATTAATCGAAAAAGAAGTTAAGTGATCCAAGCAAGTTCGGCGATAGAGAAATGTTGAACATGTATCATATGATATTTCGCCACTCATGAGATCAAACTAGTTCATGCAATAGATTGCATAACATTATATGATATCAAGGTATGACTTATATGATAATTTAGAAAGATTATGTGTGATAAACTGTAACTAAATGAAATGCCATACAATATTCTACATAAGGACATCTGATAAACCCAATCATCGAACAATGAAGTTAGTTTATAAACAAAAAACTTGAAATTTGCACAAATGAATGTAAAATCTAAATTGGTCTTTGATAACTCATCAATGCAACATAATCTCGAGGCAGGTTATGCTTCTTGCTCAACTTGAAACAATGCTCTCACACTAGAACCTACATTTTTGCTGTCAAGGGACTCCAAGTTTACTAAAGAATGAATGAAAAAATGATTTGAAAAATTACCCTTTTGGAACTCTTATATATATTTCAACCTAATTTTCAAACAATCTCATATTTTTGGGAAAATCGCACTCTTACCTAATTTTTATATCTTGGATTCATTTTTAGGATCAAAATCAAAATCTTAGTTCATCTTACTTATTAAATTATCCATTTAATTTCTCTTCTCTTCAATGCAATTGACAAACCTTTTAAGGCTTACCTATTCATCTTTTGAGGCAAATCTTTTAGATTTCTATATAATCACTTACTTTGACCTAGTTCTAATGCTATATCTTTCTAGTCAAAACTTAGTCAACTTGGGAACATTCTCATTTCTTGGTGATCAAACTTGATTCTACACTTTTTGAATCACTTATAACCATACCTTATCTCAATTTGATCCAATCTATCATTTCTACATTTCCTCTATATCATTTCAATTTCAATCTAGAGGGGTCAAGGATACTCCATCTTTCAAAGTTGTAACTTGATTGTGCTTCCATTACAAGGGGTATCTCAACTTCATCACTTCACATCAAGTTGGGATTCTTCAAACCTTTATTCACTTGGGGAAGATGCTCTTGGATATATAAATTCTAATCGCATCACATTATTTTTGGTATTATCTTATCAACCTTATCCTAACATTCAGTTTCATCACCTCACATCAAACTATGCATTCAATATTATCTCACTGATTCTTGTTCAATTGGGTTTAGAATCAATCTTTCTAATATTTGTTTGACCAAGTTAGGAGTTAGTTATCTCATTGCACTTCATTTGATCAAGTTTAGAACTAGATCTTTTATCATCTACTTGATACTATCATTCTTTGATTCAATGTGTGACATAGTGAAAGACAGGAGAATCCCCAAAGGAGATGTCCTAGCCCCCAACAAATAACCACACAAAAAAAATAGAATAAAAATGCAAGATCTAATACCAAATTACAATAATTTATTCATAAAATAACTATTACATGCAATGTGTCAAGCTGTAAGGCCTTCCTAGTTACAACCAAATACAAAGCAATTACAATAATAGTTTTGCAAGATCCCTCAAGAGCTAACCCAAAAACTAGCTATTCCATATCCACACTTTGGTAGAAACCTCCAAGGAAGATCTCAACTTGTGCTCACAAGCCCACCAAGCAATCTCCTTATTTTCAAAGCCGTAGCTACTAGCCCTTCTCAAACTTTATCCAAGATCCAAGTGTAAATTGCCTCACATTCGGTGCTCTATCCACACAATTTGAAAATATTCTCTTACTCAACTACTCCATCTTCCACGCTCTTCTCCAATCTGGATGATTAATCACAATCTTGCTATAAACTACCTCACATTTGGCACTCTGTCCATAGTCTCAGGAAAGACTCGCTCTTCAGCTACTCTCCACACTTATTCCCCTTTTGAATGAATAATGATCATCCCTAAAGACTTCACCACAACCCCTGATTATACCAATCCAAGCCAAAAGTTGACCCAAAATGCTAAATACTAAATAACCCTAACATTAAATACTTGAAGAGCCACAAGTCGGCCTCCAATAGAAATTAAATGTCCAAAAATTGATACCTGAAAAAAATTGCAATATCTCCTAGCCCTGATTGAATTAGAACCTGTGCTTCAAAATAAGGGTATTAATTTAGGTCCTCTACAACCCCTTATGATCAAAAAGGCTGATTCATTAAGGATATCTATGCATCTATCCTGAAAGTCATGCACATAAACCCATTGTGCAAACTACTAGAAATTGATACTCTAGGAGAATTGCCATATCTCCCAATGTATAATGAATTAGGATTTTTTCCTTTGATAAAAGGAAGTAATATAGGCCCTCTTTAATCCTTGAAATTTTTATCCCCTAACTCAATTCAAAAATTTAGTTACATGGCCTCCAACAGGTACCTAGAAACCAAAAAACACATCTCCAACAACAAGGTAAAAAATTGAGTCAAACTTTAACATGAGAACTCCAATCTCTATGTGCACATAGGAAAAGGTTCCCCAATGTGTCTCCAACACATACCTAACCATGAAAATCATATGAAAAGCATAACTCCACCAAAATCCAAGCTCGATGCTCTTGCATCAGACTCCCTATGTAAATAGAAAAGTATGTCCCATACTTTGATGCCCAAAAAAAGATCTGCAACCAACTTCATCTTTATTGAAGACTTCAACATATTCAAAGTCAATAGAAAAAAATTGAAAATCAACCATCTATGATTCATCCATTGAAACATTAGAATCAAATACATATTAGCAACCCAATCAACATGTTCACACCCAAGAACAAATTGGACATAGTGCTTCATCAACAAACCCTCATCCACATAAGCAACTAGTGAATCCACACCAGTAGCAAAAAACTCCACATCAACAACAATATGTAGATCTCCATCAGCACATGCTAAAATCTCAACAAAAAGTATCTCATTTCTCTTAAAAAGATGCTTTGCAACATACAAGTCACCACCAATAGCAACCAAATCATTGACGACTAAGTGTTCCATAATCTCCATGTCAGACTCAACCAACTGATCATGAAAAACCAATTTCCATCCCAACACCAACAAGATTAGGAATATCTTCAGCAACAACCTCCAGTTTCTCTATAGGTTATGTATTAGACTCCACAAATTGATCAACAAAACCAACCTCTTCCACCTCAACCTTGCAATGTCATATTCTCTCTCAAACAAGTCTTCTGACTGACTAGAAAACTTTTTTCTGGATCGATAGACTCCAACTCCAATAGAATATAACTTCTTTCTTTAGTTCCTCAACTCTTTTAGAAAAAGTAGCATCCACAATAACATCCACTCGAGCTATTGTCTCATTAATCCTCCTCTTCATAATATCACAAAAATTCGCAATCATCTTAGGGTCCAATCCTCTCAGAGCCATCTTCCAAGATTTTGACAAAGCCTTTGCAAAAAATCACCAATAGATCAATCTTCCTAAAAAGATCAACCTTCCATCTTCACAACCATAGATCCATCTACATGTCCTCCCAAGGTCCTAGTGTAAACTATCTCATCTTCAACATCTGTCCACACGCTTAGGAACAACCTTTGCTTTGATACCACCTACACAGTGCAAGGTAGGAGAATCTCCAAAGGAGATGTCATATGCCCCAAAAAATAACCACACAGTAGAAATAGAATAACAATGTAAGATCTGATACCAAATTACAATAATTTATTCATAAAATAACTGTTACATGCAATGTGCCAGGTTGTAAAGACTTCCCGGTTACGACCAAATACAAAGAAATTAAAATAATAGTTTTGCAAGATCCCTCAAGATCTAATTCAAGAACTAACTAGTCTAGATACACACTCTAGTAGAAACCTCCAAGGAAGATCTCAACTTGTGCTCGTGAGCCCATCAAGCAATCTCCTTATTTTCCAAGTTGCAGCTACTAGCCTTTCTCAAACTTTACCCAAGATCCAAGTGTAAACTGCCTCACATTAGATGCTCTATCCACACACTCTGGAACATCTTCTCTTACTCAGCTACTCCATCTTCCATGCTCTTCTCAAAGCTAGATGATTAATCACAATCCTGCTGTAAAATGCCTTACATTCGGCACTTTGTCCATAGTCTTAGGAAAAACTCACTCTTCAACTACTCTCCACACTCACTCCTCCTTTGAATGAATAATGATCATCCCTAAAGACTTCACCACAACTCCTAATTATACTAATCTAAGCCACAAGTTGACCCATAATGCTAAAGACTAAATAAAGCTAACATTAAATACTTGAAGAGCCACAAGTCGGCCTCGAATAAAAATTAAATGTGCAAAAATTGATACCTGAGAAAAATTGCGATATCTCCTAGCCTTGATTGATTTAGAACTTTTCCTTCAAACTAACGATAGTACTTTAGGTCCTCTACGACCCCTTAAGGTTGTAAGGGCTGATTCATTAAGGATATCTGCGCATCCATCTCGAAAGTCACACATAAAACCCATTGCATAATTTGCTAGAAATTGATACTCTAGGAGAATTGCCATATCTCCCAACTTATAATGAATTAGGATTTGTGACTTTGATAAAAGGAATTAGTCTAGGCCCTCTTCAATCCATGATACTTTCATCCTCTAACTCATTTTGAAAAATTAGTTACATGGCCCGCAAAAGACACCCAGAATCTAGAAAACACATCTCCAGCAACAAGGTAAAAAAGCAACTCAAACTTTAACGTGATAACTCCAATTTCTATGTGCACATAGGAGAAGGTTCCCCAATGTGTCTCCAACATATCCCTAACCATGAAAAACATAACTCCACTAAAATCCAAGCTCGATGCTCCTACATCAATGTGCCTGCTCACACACTTACTTAAAGAGGGGCAAATGTAATCACCCAGTTTCAGTCTAGTAAACTATAAGCCCCCTTTCTGAGTATTTTAATCTGTATTCTAGACCAAATTATGCGCTTAATCATTTGGCTTAATTAATCAAAAATCCTTGATCAATTCATCACATAACCATTTATTCAATTTTATTATATGGTGTGAACACCTTATCCCAAGTTTATTTGATTTAGAAAACATGCTTCATTTTAATTAAATAAAAGTCTTCTCTATCCTAAGTGCACATGAAAAGACATTTTCTAATTTAAAAAGAAAAATAAAAAAAGAGTTATCTACGATTTGAAAGTGCAATTTTTAAGGTGAATGGAATCTTTTGATTTTTCAAAAAGACTTTTGCCTCTTTATCTCAACCACTTCTTTTTCCTCTTAATCCAAGCCACTTCTACTGCCTCTTCAAGACAAGAGAACATGGATAAGCTAAGACTTATTCTCCAACATTGGTCATTCCTTTTGCCTCTTAATCCTGACCATCTGTTCATTTCTTAATCTCTTTAAAAGGAGGCTCTCTCTCTCTTTTGATATATAGAGTTCATGCTATTTTTATGTTGTCACTTTTATTCTTGAGCACTTTGCACTCTTGCATTCTCATATAGCTTAACATTTACTTTCTTTCATTTCTGCCTTAGTACATCTAGCTTAGCTTATAATGGAGTACCTTTATAATCTTGTTAGATTAGCTTTACTTTCTTGTACTTGCACATAATTCTAGATTAATCTTACATTTTGACATCTTATTTAGATTACTTTTGCATTTGCATATTACTTTAGCGATCTTTGATACCTGTATCTCTATTGATTGTTATTTTTGAATCTTCCATTCTATGGTGCACCTTGTAAGGGTCATATCTATTGGTTTTATTTGAAAGCCACCATTACACATCTCTTGGATTCTTGTACATCATAGATTGGAAATTATAAGCCACCTTTCAAGACTACTAATTCTTGGAAATAATGGTTTATAAAAGTGATCACACTTTTTGGCACACAACCTCGATCTCAACGTAAGAGAATTTATGCATTAGGATGCCCTATAGGATCTCAAGGATGGAGAAAGAACAATAAAAATGGGTAGAAACTCAAGAAAGACAATAGATCAAGCATAAATGCATCCATGTTCTAAGAGATCACTAAAATGAAGGGCTAAAAGGTATTATAAAGCAAGTGTACAATTTTTACAAGCCTATAAATTGTAAGTGGCCAAGTGTAGCCTTTGTTTTATAGACAACATTTCAATTGAATATTGTTAATGACTTGTTTGAACTATGTACTATAAGCAACTAATTGTAGCTTACTTAGTAGCCTTTTGTAGACCTTTGTTCTTTGAAGAGAGAACCCTATAAACAACTTTATTTGTTATGTAAATTAGTTTCTGGATTAGATTGTGTGGAGATTTTTGTCATCAACGTTTCGAATCACACTACGTGATCCATCATCAGGATGAGAGAGCAAGAGATGTCAAATTTATTTGACATCTCTTGCTCTCTCATCCTGATGATGGATCACGTAGTGTGATTCGAAACGTTGATGACAAAAATCTCCACATAATCTAATCTAGAAACTGATTTACATAACTATTATGGATTGTGGAAATCTGATCGCATTAACTTTATTTGTGTAATGAAAATTGTCTACAAAAAAAGAACTTAATATTTCTTTTAATTATTTGAACTAGCACCTAGGTAATTGTTGTGGTTTCAGAATGCATGCCTCATTTCTCCTAGAAATGGAGATCCCCTAGTAGATTTTTTGTCTCCTACACCCCTAGTCCAAGGCTTGGGGTCATTTTGGAACTCCACCTAGAGTTTGGGTTGAGTTTTTGTCCCTAACCAAGAAAACCCAAGTGCAAAAATTGAGAAATTTTGGAAAAATTGAAGTCTTTTGTGCTAAAAGGTGCACTAGCACACCTAGTGCACATGTGCACCCTTCTGAGGTGTGCACGTGTACTAGATGCACAAGTGAACACTTTTCTCCTTTATATACACTTTGAAACATTAAAAACCTAATAGAAAACTTAAAGCATCAAGACTAAGACATGGTCTGCACCTTGTCATTTTGCAACCTAAAAGCTAAGCTAAGGGAATAATAGGGGAAAGGTGTGCATGTGTGCACCCCCTAAAGGTGTGCACATGTGTACCTTTCAAAGAACATACCTTAAGGCACAATAAGGGTGCACACAAGCGCATCCCATCAAGGTGTACATGTGCACACCCTTAATGCTTGACAAAGCAAAGAAAAAAACTTTGAGTTTCCCCTCCTTCGTACTAAGTGCATGTGCACAATTGCACACATGTGCACATCACAAAGGTGCACCTGTGCATAGGTTCGTAGCTACACATAATATGGACAATTAGGAGGCATTGAGCAAACTTAGCACACCTGTCAAGGTGCACGAGGTGCACAAATTTGCACTCTTGGGCTAATGGGGGGGATTCAATTAGTTTTTCATTCTTTTGGAGCATTTGGGCTAGGTTTTTTTGTAAGTTAGGGTTTGTTTTGGATTTTATTTTCAAATCTTTGGACTAATGTTTTCTTCTTTGTTTCGATAAAAAAGACATCCTTAACTTTTCAGTATCATAACTTTTGATCTAGAGGTCAGAATTTAAAACCATTTACACGATTGGAAAGAACTAAAAATCAAATTTCAGTCCCTAAAACTCTAGTTTTAAAGATCAATGAAAGTTTCAACTTGAAATTTTGAGTAGAAGACCTCCAAAAAAGCCAATTTAAAAGACCTAGAAAAATCTTCTTAAAAAAGATATGGAAAAGTTTCAAACGTTTGATCATTTTGGATAATCTGAATTACCTGGTCTCTAAAGTGAAATAATCAGATAGTTGGGGAGAAGAAAAGATCAAAGATACAAAGGTTGGACACATGAACCAGAATAGGTTCTTCATCTTATGCAACTATCAATGACAAGATTCAACATAGGTGCCTTTGAATTTCAGATAGAAGAGGGAGAAGGAGTTCAAATCTATGAAAATGTTTGGTTATAAACAGGGTATGTGTAAGAAAAAGTGATTGAAATGATAAGATATAATAAAATGAAATAGCATGAAATAATAGATTTAAACCAAGAGAGCAAGAAGAGACAAGTATTTAATACAAATGATACAAGATCAATGGAGCAATACCAAAGAGGAAGCAACACAAGAGACAAGGATTTGATAAGGGGAAAGCAAAGAAAACCCCTTGTGAGTATTATGAATGAGGAAAATTCCTAAGAATGAGAGAGAAAGAGAGAAGAAATGGAGCAAAATAGCTCATTTACAATAGCATCAAAAACTTGATGTGAATAATGGAGACTAAATGAAAATGAGAGAGAGAAGCACCTCTTTTAAAGAGATGAGAAAGAAGTTGCATGTCTTTGCATGTGTAACTCCCATTTGTATGAATGCCATATTCATAAAAGGTGTGTGAAAAGTGTCAATATCCTCTTAAGGAGGAATAAACTACTTTGCTTAATAAAGGAATTGCAAAAAAGAGTTATCCTCACATGTGGACTAGAGGACAAGAAAATAATATGTCCTTCACATGTGTACTAAAGGATAAAATACATAAGGGATACCTTGGTTTATCCCATTTAATAAATAAATACAACCAATGAAAGATTACTACTTCTAACAGTATGAATGATCAAAAAAGGGAAAAATAAGTACACTAGACTGCTCCTAGACATCATTTGAAAAAAACCCAGAAACCATTTTCAAAACTGAGAACTTTGATTTTTTGGCAAATCAAGCAACTTGCACAAATTAAACTATGGTGTGCTTCTCCCAAGGTGCACAATGTGCACTTCACCAAAGGTGTGCTAGAAGTTGAAGAAGTTAGAGGTGCACCAATAGTTAACTACCAATTCCAAATTTAGAGCTTTCCATGCATTGAAAATGCATTCTGACAATGATTTAACTCCTATACACATCCAAAGAAGGTTAAGCTTCTATTTTAGGCATCTCTAAAGACTCCTACATAATCTGATAGTTTTCTTCTTCTTATTTTCTCATGCTTTCTTTGTTTTAAGACATGTAAAGGCTCATGCACTCATTAAATGATATAAACAAGGGTGGAGTCCTACTTAGCACCTCTTAGAGAGTTGGTTTCAATATATTTAGATTTGTTTTATCAGTTTTTGCTACAAGCCTAAGTATGTCCACTATTGTTTCCATTCTGGGTACAAAGGCAATAAGTGCAAGGATAGTTGAGCCTAAGGCTCAATCAAGTACAAAATTTTTGAAAGGAAAGGAGATAGAAGAAGATATAGATTTGGATGAGGAAATAGAAATTCCCAAATGGAATATCTACAATCTTTCTACATACCAAATGCACATATTTGGTGAACTCCTCCAGAAAAAGGAAAAACAACAAAGATTGAGAGAGGAGAGAGGCAAAGAGTACA
Organism: Cupressus sempervirens; assembly: GCA_028749045.1. NCBI lineage: Eukaryota > Viridiplantae > Streptophyta > Pinopsida > Cupressales > Cupressaceae > Cupressus > Cupressus sempervirens. Next base: position 852,841,250 of record CM053789.1, on the reverse strand, counting down.
AGATAATAGATGATGCCAATAATATTTTGTCCGAGGCTATTGGAATTGGTGTTGATTCTACTCAACCTATTTTGTTTTAGCTTGAAGAGGCAATCCAAAAGTTCAAATAGGACACCAAAGGACAAGAAAAGATGGTTTAAAAGGCTAAAAATAAATTCAATAATAAAGTGTTGGAGCACATTGCTCAACAAATTGCTATTTATCAACTTGAGCTTTCAACAATTTTGGTCAATCTTGAGGTGTCTTGTTCAAATGTGTCATCACTTTTTGCAAAACTATGTGATGTCACTGAGTATACAAAGGAAGTTAAGGACAAATTGTCCAAAATTGATACTAATCTTAAACCAAGTTCCTAGTAGCTGCAACTTGACCCTAGTTCAAGCTCTACACATTTTAAAAAGAGCAGATTTTTGTCAGATATGCAAGTGGAATTGTTAGGAGAAGAAGCAAGGATCGGTTCAGCATTAGTTGATATATAAAATATGATCTTTCTAGCCATGGATTCTATATAGAAACACATTATTTATTCAAAGACTCCGATCCATGATAACAACTTCTTTTTTGCTGACCACATGATTGAATTATTAGTAGAAGTGCAAATTGCCATTCATACATGTAAGGTATTGCAAGAGAACTAGGATACAATCTTGGCAATTACCCTGAAGTTACACTCTAAATTCTTATCTCATTTTGGTGTCTCCATGTAAATATGTTGAATAAATCTTTGACATTACCGTAAAAAAGGGGCAGATGAGATATGGGAGAAAAGTTAAAGGGGGAGAAGAGAAGAGTTATAGGGGGAGATATGTCATATGTATATAAAAGAAAAGTTACATGTACATAGTAGATCACATAGTATGGGGGAGAAATATGCTATGGAGAAGAACTACTTTGTATATACCTTACAAAGATCAATTTTGAAAAATTTCAAAAATAGACCAAGCTAGTATCACATGGTGATGAATACAAGGTATTCAGTTTTGGGCTAATATGTGTTTTTGTCACTAATGCCAAAGGGGGATATTGTTGACATAGCAGTCAAGTTTTTTATTAGTGGCACACACTTATTCAAAATCTGTATAGCTACCAAGCTCATTGAATAGTTTATAGTGTTTGTCATGTAATTCAGTAGCCACCGAGTTCTATAGTTGCTATCCAGTCCTTTCGACCAATTCTAGTGGTTACCAAGTAGATTTAACTAGTGTGAAGTCTAGTAGTTCAAACCATGCATTTCAGTGTATACCAAGTTTATTAGTGGTTACCGAGTTCACGGTTCATGTGATGCAAAGAAAATGGTTACCAAGCATTGCAGTGTCTACCAAGTTCTCAATTCAAGTGATGCAAAGCTAGTATTAACTGAGCTACTTCATGGTAACCAAGTGATTTAGTGTTTTCCGAGTTGCACAATATCTACCGAGTCACCAGTGCAGATCGAGTTCAAGACCACTTGAAAGTGATTAGTATGGATCAAGCTCTTATGTCTACCAAGAGCATGATAATGCCAAGTAGTGACAGTGGATGTCGTGTATTAGAATCTCACCGAGTCAATCTTTAGAACCCGAGTATCTTCATGTGGGTCGACTTTGTAATATTTGTGTTAACTTGTATCATGGTCAACTTTATAATTTTTTAATTTGGATTGGTATCTATATGTAATGTATTGTATCATTTCAAATATATATGTATGTTTGAAAGAAATAAGAAAGAATGCGAATGTGAGCATATGTGTTGTGAATGCGAATAAGTTCAAGTTATGATAGCAACAGATAAAGATTTATGAAGGCCATACCAACATAAGGACAGCAGTGACAAATCTATCACAGAAAAGTGATAAGTACACTAAGGAATCTCTATTAGAAAACTTAGTTGCAAGTCAGAGATCTACTACTTCATCCTAATAGGTGAACTAGTCAAAATCCTTAAACAAGGTAGACCTAACAGTCTTCTATAAATCTCTTTACTAAGTGCATACTTCATTGTGTGTTTGTGAATCCTCTCACAAGGTGGACCTAGTAGTCCTATTTGCTCCTAATAAGGTAGATCATCATAAGAAATCAATGTAAGCCTTAACCAGCCAACTTTATACTGCAATACTAAAGTTTGTGGGTATCATCCCCACCTCAGTTTTAATTTCTATTTGGAAGGTTTTTTGGGTCACCAAATATTTGTATTCAAGTGTTATGGATGGTTTCATGTTTTCAGTTTCTCATGCATGCAATTAGATTAGATGTGATGAATTAAGTGCTAATTGATTTATTGAATTAAGAATTGAAATTGGTAGAAGTTTTAGAAGTTACTGATTTACCCCTCCCCTCTTAGTAACTTAGCATAGTCTTGAATATTTTCAACAATTGGTATCAGAGCTTTGTGGTTCTAATGAAATTTTAATAGCTTGAGCAAAGATCAAGGAAATGGAGATATTCAGACTTGACAAAGCTATTGATAATGAGAAGTTGGATCTGGAAATGACCATTGCCCAACTCAAGAAAGCTAAGGAGCAACTTTCCCAATCCCTAAAAAGAAGAAAGGAACTTGTAAATCAAATGAATGATAATCTCTACATTGAACAAAGAATTGAAGACTTCTTCCCTTCAAGTATTTTAGATAAAGCAAATGATGCAATCAAAGAACTTCTAGAGAAGAATGGTTCCTTTCAAGAAGAAGTAAGAAAACTGAAAAGAGAACGAGAAATTTAGTCAGTAAGGTTATGTGAAATCTTGGAACAAAGAAACATGATAAAAGAAGAAATGGATGCAAGGAACAATGAAATCCAGAACCAATCCCTTCAACAAGTAGACTTTATTGATCAAATCTCCAATGCAAATGAGGAAATCATGAGCCTAATGTTAGAGTAAATAATTATTTATTCTTTTACTTAAGTTTACTTAGGTTAAAGCATTTATTTAATAGTTGTAGTTGATGAGTTGTTGACAACATGAGAGTTTGTTCCTATCTAGTCATACTTATCCTCTCACCTTGATCAAGGATATTCCACCTTTTGTGGACGTATGCTTAGTTGTCAACCTTATCTTCTAGCACTTTCCACCTTGTTCTACAAGCTTCCTTGAGGCCTTTATATTCGGCCTCTCTCATTATAAATTCATATCATATTGTACAAAAATTTACATTTTATCTGAAAATAAAATTTTCTTATTTTCAGACCAAACCCTTACCTCTTCTTGTCTTTTTCTTCTCTGTGATAGGTTTTCTACGTGCAGGTGATTAGAGGGCTTGTGGATTTGATTTGCATATTTGCTCAAATCCAACATGGTATCAGTGCTAGATCTGTTGTAGCTTGTTTAGTATTTGGAGAAAAAGGAGAAAGAGGGTTTGACATAATAGATCTGACATTTTTTGGGCTTTTTTCTTTATTTTTTGAAGGTGCGACGATGAAAATTAAGAAAAAATAACTATAGAGGTGATTTTCAAACAACGATATCTCCCTCATATGGACTCATTTTTTCGAACAATTTTTTTTGTTTTGGGGTAGATTTTCATAATCTACACATTGATGTAGGAAGTTTGATATCTCTATTCCTAAATTTTTTTGTAACTCAAAAATTTTATTTTTTCCACCTTCAAAGGCTTCATTCGGGCTCATATGGACACATATTTTAAAGCTATTTTTAAAAAAAAGTGCATGATTTATTGTCTACTTTCTAGATCCGAAATTAGTTTGGAGTAATATTTAGCTCCTATTTTTGGTGTTGAAGTAGAGGCTTTAGTTTTCTTCCTCTCTGCATCTAGAATCCAGGTTGTTTTCTTAGTTTTTGTGCTTTCTATAGTTGTTTCTTTAGTATTTGAGGGATATCTTTATATGTTGCGGGGGGCAACATTTTCTTTTCTGCAATTTACCTCAGAATAGACCCTTCTACTTCCATCTTCTTCTCTCAATTTCGGATCCTTCTGTGACCCGACTAATGCCACACAACTATCACACTTGGAAGGGACAAATGACAAGGCTTCTCATGTCAAGAGGCTTATGGTCATGTATGGATGAGAATTGACCTACTCTAATGTACCCTTTTGAGGTTCTTTAGCATAAGAATAAAATAGATGAGGCCATGAGATTGATTGCACTAAACATCTCAAATAGTCTTTTGTTTCACTTGTATGGGTTGACCACTCCGCAGGCTATTTGGATGAAATTTCAGTCTTTATTTGGCACAATGAATGAGTTCTAGGCACTTCAACTTGATGCAGAGATGACATCTTTGACACCTACCGAATTCCCCACCATTGAGGACTTCTTGATGAAGTTCAAATCTCTGCGTACACTTTTGTAGGGATATGGAAAAACCAAGACAAATGATGAGTGTATCTTTTTGATACTCTCAAAGTTGAAGGGACAGTATTAGATCTTCTCTCCACTTTCTACTCCACTATGGATGCCTTGGGTGACAGACACAGGATGGCTTCATTTGAGATATTTTGTGATCGGTTAACTCATGAATAGTCCAAAATCACTCAAATGGATTCACTTTCATGTTCACAGTCGTAGACATTGCTTGCCAAGGATACACAGGAGCAGAAGAAGAAGTAGATATCATATTCCCTTTTTGCTGGTTCATCATCTTCTTCTAAGAAGAAGGACAAAATGAAGACTCAAACTCCTACTTGTTTCTATTTTCAGAAAGGATCTCATGATGAGGCATATTGTTTTTAGAAGAGATTTGATGGTTATGAGAAACAAATTGCAGATTTGCAAGCTCTTCTTCAGAAGAGCACTGTTTCCTCTCCATCCTCTTCTACCTCATAGGGGTCTACCTTTTAGTCTTCTTCCACATCTTTGACATCTACATCGAATCTTGGAAATGATCATGCATTACAGACATCCATTGCATCCTCTTCATAGGTCCCTTTGATACTAGATTTAGGTGCTTCTCACCATATGACATCTTCTCAAGGTGTCTTCTCTACTCTTGAGGCTTCTCCCATTCCTCATATTTTCATGGGGAATAATGCTGCTCTACCACTCTGCTAGAAAGGTTCAGTTCCCATCCAGGATGGTATATTCAATGATGTATTGTATGTTCCATCTTTGTCTACCAACCTTCTCTCTATTTCTCAAATTACACGTAGTGGATCAGGGAAGATAGTTGAGTTCACTATAGATTCAATCTTCATTCAGGATCATGCTATAGGAGGCCTTATTGCTACAGGGACAATTGATTCTTCCAATCATCTCTACACCTTCTCGCACTTTTTCCCACCATCTCTATTTTCGGAGCACACTACTTTTTCGCAAGAGCATCATGTGGTGCAGTCAAGATACTTGAACCTTTGTATTATTCCTAAGATCCCTATTTTGAATACCAGACCACATCCAATTGAGGTCTTTTCTCTTTAGTAGGATTCTTCTTCTTCTCTGCTTGATCCTCTAACTCCATTCATCGAGCCTCCAAGTGCACTTGTTGTAGATTATATAGTGGACATTCATGACAGTATCATCACACCTGCCTTGGGGATTCCCTTTTAGGATCCTCATATTTTCTCCTTTGAGCATTAGCTAGGCCTTCCATTTTTCCCTCTCATTCAAGGGTTCCCTTTTTTTGCTCCCTTGTTTACTCTGCATTGGAGTTTCATTGGTTCAATTCTTTCTCCAAGGGCTCCATTATTCTGTGGGGGTTTTGGCATATTTTGTATCTCTCATAGGGGGGCTGATTGTACTTATAGTTTTGAGAGAGTCTCTTGAAACATTTCTAGTGGAAGTTGTCCTTGGGGGGTCTTGTTGAGGCCTTCCTTCCTTCCTTCATTTTTTTAGCATGTTTGTCCTTACCTCTTTTTGGGGGAGGGTTTTTCCCATGAGGTTTTCCCTCTTTCCCTATTTTCAGAGGTTGCATTTCTTTGCATTGTACATGGGTACCTAACATGGCCTTGTTGCCAAGACCCATTCTGAATTTCATCTTAATTTTTGTGAGCTTAAGGAATTCCCCCAAGTTGCACTTAAGGGGGGGTGTTAAAGTAAATAATTATTTTTTTTTTTACTTAAGTTTACTTAGGTTAATGCATTTATTTAATAGTTTTAATTGATGAATTGTTGACAACATGAGAGTTTGTTCCTATCTAGTCATACTTATCCGCTCACCTTAATCGAGGATATTCCACCTTTTGTGGACATATGCTTAGTTGTCAAACTTATCTTCTAGCACTTTCCAGCTTGTTCTACAAGCTTCCTTGAGGCCTTTATATTCGGTCTCTCTCATTATAAATTCATATCGTATTGTACAACAATTTTCATTTTATCTAAGAATACAATTTTCTTATTTTTAGACCAAACCCTTGCCTCTTCTTGTCCTTTTCTTTTCTGTGACAGTTTTTCTATGTGCAGGTGATTCGAGGGCTTGTGGATTTGATTTGCATATTTGCTCAAATCCAACACCTAATACTTGAAAATGAAAGAATAAGGAATGATCTAAATTTTGAAAGACAAATCAATGAAAAAATAAAAATTGAGCTGAGATTTGAAAAACAAATCAGTGAAAGATTGAGAAATGACCTAAACACTGAGAAACAAATCAATGAAAGAATGATGAAATCTCAAGTAGACATGGATCAACTGAATGAGCAAAACCTTTATAAGAAAAAAGGAAAAGCAGTAATTGGATACAAAGAAGAAGGTGAATCCTCTAAACAAGGTGCTCAAAAGAATCAAAGACCTACTTGCAATCATTGTGGTAAGATAGGTCATACATCAAACAAATGTTAGAGTAATGGAAAAGAAAAATTCAATGGAAAATGCTACAATTGCAATCAACATGGTCATAGTGCTAATGAATGCAAAGAGAAACCAAAATTTGAAGGCAACTATCATAAATGTAAGAAACATGGACATAAGGCAACAAAATGAAAAACAAAGACATTGAATCCTGCAGAACAAATTGTGAAAGAAATATTTGGTTGGGATTACAATACCTGGTGTAGATGTCATTACTGTGGAGAATTTGGACACATTGGTATGAATTGTGTCAAACATCATACGAGGAAAAGAGATACCACTAAAAAATGTTTTATTTGTACAAAACTTGGTCATCTTGCCAAGAATTGTATGAATACTGGTAAAATTGAAGATGGGAAGAAAGCAAAGGCTGATAACATTCAAAAGCAGATGAGACAACAATAGATTCCTAAGTCTACCGAGGATACTAATCTGAGTAATGATGGTCGAGTCACTCAAGAATTGGGTGACTCTACCATTCCTAATTAAGTTCTTAAGGAAGAACTGGAACCAAGCTATCAAAGAAGACATCTGAATAAGTTCCAGTTGAAAAGGTGACAAAGATCCAAATCTATATACAAGATACAAAGGGATCACTAAGAAAACTATCGAGTTATCTTCTCTATCAAGTAAGGTCGGGCCATAGACGCTACTGAGCAAGGTTGGGAGTAACTAAGACACTTATGGTTACTGAGTTGTGATGACATCGCCAAGTGATCAATACATAATAGTGGATGAAAGGCTGTCAAGCATAATAGTGACTTATCTACCTTCGTACTGAGCATTAATGACAAAGTTTTGAAAAAAGCATGGAATCAAATTCATTTCTCACCATGAATTTTTTGAGTGCTATTGTGAAGAGCTATTTTTTGTGTAATCCAATGACTTGAGCAAATTTTTTGCAAAAGGTTTTCAAAGTTCTCTCAAGCTACTGAGTGAAAATGACATCTAGTAATAGTAAGGTCAAGAAATGTTCTAACATGTTGGTTCAAGGTGTTGAATGAAAAGCACCGAATTTCAAGCTCGTGTCTACGGTTGCCGAAACCCTAGACCCCAACAGAGTTCAATCTCAAATCCCTCCCAAGGTACTTCTTGTTAACGACATTCAAACTTATTTTAAATGTGCAATTCAATGAATTGGTACTCTAGAGATGGATGATGCCCTAGGTTAGATATGTGTTGATGGAACCCTGAAACCCAAGCATCAAGATTTTGCAACAAAGGGGTTAACGTATATTCCCCACATGCCCCAAGAGTTTCAAATTAAATAGATTAGGTATATCCTTAGCCGAGTGCATAATGGTCAATTGTGGTTAGAGTAGCCAATTTTGATAACCAAGAAAATGATTCATCGAATCACTAGCCTTCCCATGCTCACCAAATCCAAAACAACTAAAACCCTAGGTCGAGCAAAGTTGGAGAAGAAAACCCTAGCCGAGTGGGATGGCAGAGGCATGCAAATAAGTAGTGTTACTGATGCAGAGCTGAAGTTTGGAATTCATGTTACAGCTCATAAGATATATAGTTCAAGCCATCTTAACAGTGTATCATGTGAAACGATGGTTTGGCGTATAAAGTGGTTAAGAACAACCTGTCTTATGACCTCACTGAGTTGTTGTTGAGGCAATTCAATAAGAATATTGAAAGTATTAGAACTTCCAAGAATAACCAGTGCAAATTCAGTTCTTTGTTAACTTGTTTATTCTTTTATGTTAAGAAGTTCTTCCCTTCCAAAGGCATTGTAGTTTGGAGAAAAGATGTGCCTGTACTGTACCAAATAAATGAATATATTGTAGAAATGAGAGAAAACTATGGCAACATCATGGAAAAATACTTCAATGTGTTCAAAGATAAAATGAACAATACGTTCAGAATTCCAAAGAAGTTAGTTGAAGACTACAAGGATGATGTGTGCTTCATGGTTGACTGTGACAAGGTATATATCCAGGCAATCAAGCCTAGAGTTGTATGGGTCAAACCTCTTGGCTATGAGGTGAACATTGATGAGACCAAGGATATCATTGAAGCCCTTGAAAATGAACCTATTGACCCCAAGGTCCCTTATTTTGGTACCTATGAAGAAGCTAAGGCAAGAATAGAGCTAGAGATAAAACTTCCTTAGGCGGTTAACAAAGGGAAGAGGAGGATAACCAAACTGAAATCTAGTGCACGTCTCATGTTAATCGAGGGTAAAGGTGAAGATGAGGAAGAAGCAGAGGATCAAGAGAAACCAAAGAAAGAAGAAGAACCTTTGAAGAAAAAGGGCAAGGTGATCATCACCAAGCCTGCAAAATCATCCATTGTAGTCTTCACAAGGAGGTCACAGAAGAAAGGAAGTGACATTGTACTCAGCAGACCTCCACCCACCTTCCAAGAAAAGTTGAAGCAATTAGAAGAAGGAGGTGGAATAAAAATTTTTAAATCTTTGAAAAATGAGACAAGGATAGAGGTAGAGTAGAAGCAAGTTGAAGAACTGGTGCTGAGCAAAATGGGTAAATGAATGTATTCACCAAACCAGATTGCCTCTCAAATCTCTAGTGAATTGCTAGAGAAAATAAAGCCAAGATGAGATTTTTCCATGCAAACAGTAAAAGACACATATGCATAAACCTTGAGGCAGTTACTACTGAGCATATCAGATGCTGAGGTCAAAGAGTCTTTAAAGAAAAATGAAGAGAAATTGACTCTAAGGTTTAATACCTATTTAATTTTGATTAAGGATATAGAGCATGTTATTAAGAATGCTACAAACACTTGGAAGAACATTTATCATCTTCATAAACCAAGTGAATATCTAATTGAAGTAAAGGATGTCGATTAAGAAGAAGATAAGGAGAAAGATGAGAAGAAAAATGTTGAAGAAGTGACTCATTTTGATAATGAGGAAGATGAAGAGGATCAAGGAGCAGAAGCTAGTGAGGAAGATAAGCAAGATGATGAGGAGATTGACCCAGTCAAGATAGCTATTGTAGTCATTGCCTCACTTTCTCACTCTCCAAGAAAACCATTGATTACATCAAGTATGGAGACAACTTCAACAAGTTTGGTTGTGACTACTACTGATACATCAAGTGTCCAATCACTCTTTGCCCCAACTCAACATATCATTGACAGAAGTGACTTTCACTTCATCAATCGAGCTGCAAACTCCCTCTTCATCTGTCAAGTTTAGTTCTTCAATCATCATCTCTCCAATTTTGACTTCTTCAATTTTGAGTACATCCATGGTAAGCACTCCAATTTTTTCTACTTCAGTTTTGGATTCTACAATTTTGACTTCATCAATTTTGGATTCTTCAAGCATTTTTGTAAGTATTCCATTAGTAAGTACATTATCAGTTTTTATTGCAAGCCTGAGTATGTCCACTATTGTTTCCATTCCGAGTACTAAGGCAATAAGTGCAAGGACAGTTAAGCCTAAGGCTCAACTGAGTACAAAATTTTTGAAAGGAAAGTAGATAGAAGACGATATAGATTTGGATAAGGAAATAGAAATTCCCAAGTGTGATATCTACAATCTTTCTATAGACCAAATGCACATATTTGGTGAACTCCTCTAGAAAAAGGAAAAACAACAAAGATTAAGAGAGGAGAGAGACAGAGAGTACAAGATAATAGATGATGCCAAGAATTTTGTCCGAGGCTATTGGAATTGATGTTGATTCTTCTCAACCTATTTTGTTTTAGCTTGAAGAGGCAGTCCAAAAGTTCAAAGAGGACATTGATGGACAAGAAAAGCTAGTTGAAAAGGCTGAAAATAAATTCAATAATAAAGGGTTGGAGCACATTGCTCGCAAATTGCTATTTATCAAGTTGAGCTTTCAACAATTTTGGTCAATCTTGAGGCATCTTGTTCAAATGTGTCATCACTTTTTGCAAAGCTATGTGATGTCACCGAGTATACAAAGGAAGTTAAGGACAAATTGCCCAAAATTAATGCTGATCTTAAAGCAAGTGCTCAGCAGCTGCAACTTGACCCTAGTTCAAGCTCTGCACATTTCAAAAAGATCTGATTTTTGTCAGATATGAAAGCGGAATTGTTAAGAGAAGAAGCAAGGATCTGTTCAACATTAGTTGATATACAAAATATGATCCTTCTAGTCATGGATTCTATGCACAAACACATTGTTTATTCAAAGACTCTGATCCATGATAACAACTTCTCTGTTGTTGACCACATGATTGAATTATCAGCAGAAGAACAAATTGCCATTCATACATCTAAGGTATTGCAAGAGAACTGGGATAAAACCTTGGCAATTACCCTCAAGGTACACTCTGAATTCTTATCTCATTTTTGTGTCTCCATGTAAATATGTTGAATAAATTTGTGGCATTATTGTCAAAAAGGGGCAAATGAGATATGAGAGAAAAGTTAAAGGGGGAGAAGAGAAGAGTTACAGGGGGAGATATGTGATATGTATATAAGAGAAAAGTTACATGTACATAGTAGATCATATAGTGTGGGGGAGAAATATGCTATGGAGAAGAACTACTCTATATATACCTTACAAAGATCAATTTTGAAAAATCTCAAAAATAAACTGAGCTAGTATCACATGGTGATGAATACAAGGTATTCAGTTTTGGGCTAATGAGTGTTTTTGTCACTAATGCCAAAGGGGGAGATTGTTGACATATCAGTCAAGTTTGTTATTAGTGACACACACTTATTCAGAATCTGTACAGCTACTGAGCTCATTGAACAATTTACAGTGTTTTTCATATAATTCAGTAGCCACTGAGTTCTACAGCTGCTACCAAGTCCTTTGGACCAATTCCAATGGTTATCAAGCATATTGAGCTAGTGTGAAGTCCAGTAGTTCAAACCATGTATTTCAATGTATACCAAGTTTATTAGTGGTTACCAAGTTTCAGAGTTCATGTGATGCAAAGCCAATGGTTATCGAGCATTGCAGTATCTACCGAGTTCTTAGTTCAAGTGATGCGAAGCTAGTATTAACTGAGCTACTCATGGTAAACAAGTGATTTAGTGTTTGCCGAGTTGTATAATATCTACTGAGTCACTAGTGCAGACCGAGTTCAAGACTACTTGAAAGTGATCAGTATGGACCGAGCTTCTACATCTACCAAGAGCATGATGATGCCAAGTAGTGACAGTGGATGCCGTGTATCAGAACCTCACTAAGTCAGTCTTCAAAACTCGAGTATCTTCATGTGGGTCGACTTTGTGATATTTGTGTTAACTTGTGTCATGGCCGACTTTGTAATTTAGTAATTTAGATTGGTATATATATGTAATGTATTGTATCATTTCAAATATATATGAAAGAGACAAGCAAGAATGTGCATGTGAGCATATGTATTGTGAATGCAAAAGTTCAAGTTATGATAGCAATAGATAAAGATTTATGAAGGCCATATCAACATAAGGAGCAACAATGACAAATCTATCACAGAAAGGTGATCAGTACACCAATAAATCTCTATCAGCAAACTCAATTACAAGTCAAAGATCTACTGCTTCATCCTAACAGGTGAACCAGTCAAAATCCTTTAACAAGGTAGACCTAACAATCTTCTATAAATCTCTTTACTGAGTGCATACTTCATTGTGTGTTTGTAAATCCTCTTATAAGGTGGACCTAGTAGTCCTATTTGCTCCTAACAGGGCAGATCATCAGAAGTGATCAATGTAAGCCTTAACCGACCAACTTTATATTGTAGTACTAAATTTTGTGGGTATCATCCCCACCCCAATTTTACTTTCTCTTTGGAAGATTTTCGAGTCACCAAATCTTTGTGTTCAAGTGTTATGGATGGTTTCATGTTTTCAGTGTCTCATGCATGCAATTAGATCAGATATGGTGAATTAAGTGCTAATTGATTTATTGGATTAAGAATTGAAATTGGTAGAAGTTTTAGAAGTTATTGATTCACCCCTCCCCTCTTAGTAACTTAGCACAGTCTTGAATATTTCCAACACTACCAATATTTTGAAAGGCTTGACTTGCAGATGTGTTGTTTCCATGGCTTATGTCCATTATGGATTTACTTTTCAAGTCATTTGGTTAAACTTCTTGTTACCCTATCTTCGTTATTTTCTTTTACAAACACTTGGTTAATTTAGGAATTCATATAGTTGCATAGTTAAAATTGCATTCATTATAAAACAAAAAAAATACAAAAAAGTATTTCTTTTTGTGTGGTTATTTGTTTTTGAGATAGCAAGTAGATTCAACATCTTATCCCAAATTGGTCAAAACCAACAAAAGCCTCCTTGTGAACAAATACGTTTATCTTCTACTGAGCAGATTCCATTAGGTTGCAAGATTGCCCGGAACCTTGGAGTTAATGCCAGATTAGCTTTTCAAGAGAAGAGTTTGAAATGATCTTGCCGTTAATCATCGTGCAAAACAACAGCTCAACAGTAACCTTGTTGCAAAAGCTCAAGAGGGTGTTTTTTCAATTGGCTATTTGGAAAGCCTAATTTTATCTTCGATATTTTTTTAAAGCACTATTTAAAAAGTGAAGTGGAAAAATCTCGAGCGAAGATGGGATTGTTTTAAGCAAATACAGAATCTTCAGACCTTTCTTCAGTCGTAGCCCGAGATCCGCCTTCAGTACGATAAACTTCGGAATGGTTCGGAAAGCATTGACCATGAAGAGAAGACTTGCCCATAGCATGAAAACAGCTTGTAATGAAGTGTAATTTGGATGGCGGTTTCCTTTCAATTAAAAAATGCGACAATGGGATTGAATTATATTTATCAGGAGAAAAGAGTAATTCAGTTCGTTGGATTTAGTAATTTTGCTTCTTTAAAAGTAAATAAAGAGGATGCAAAACTCCATGAAAGTACCAAGAAGAGCTTCGTCACCGCCGATGTCATTGCTGGTCTCTTGCAGGGGTGCACTAGTAAGATGTCTTTGGCCGAAGGGAAACAAGTTCATGCCCAAGTCGTCAAAACTGGTCTATCCCTGGGCAATCATCTTCTTCACATGTATGCGAAATGTCAGCGTGTCGAGGATGCTCGTCTAGTGTTCGACAAAATGCAGGTACGAAACAGTTACTCGTGGAATACAATAATTTCAGTTTATGCTCAATGTGGTCATATTGCGCTCGCTTCTTCCATTTTTAATGAAATGCCTGCTAAAAATGTGTTTTCTTGGAATGCCATGATTGATGGATATATCAAATGTCGAAATCTCGAGCGTGCGCGCAACTGGTTTGACGAAATGCCTCAACGAAATATTTTCTCATGGAACATGATGATTGCAGGTTACGTGAAAGGTGGGGTTCTGGAAGTTGCACGTGAACTGTTTGACAAAATGCCTGAACGGGACACGGTTTCTTGGAATGCCATGATTGCAGGATATGCTAGAAATGGACTGGCGGATCAAGCCTTGACGCTGTACTGGGAAAGGTGGAGTTCGGGTTTCGAACAGGATAAGTATTTGATTGCCAGTGTGATCAGTGCTTGCGCGGGATTGATCGATTTGGAACAGGGGAAGAGAATTCATGCTTCTGCTATTAAAATTGGACTCGCGTCAGATGCTTTTGTGGAGAGTGCCCTTGTTGATATGTATGCAAAATGTCGGTGTGTAGAGGATGCTCAACAGGTTTTTGAGAAAATGTCTGAACGAGATGTAGTGTCTTGGACAGCCATGATTTCTGGCTATTCATGTTGTGGAAACGTCGTGGATGCACGTCGATTGTTTGACAAAATGCCTGAACGAAATGTGTTTTCATGGAATGCAATGGTGGGAGGATACGCACAGAATGGGCATGGGGAAGAAGCTGTAAGATTATGGCTTCAAATGCAGAGTACTAGTATTAAGATGAACAATGTTACTTTTGTTGGGATTTTGAGTGCCTGTGCTAGCCTGGCTGTGTTAGAGCAAGGTAGGCAAATTCATGGTCTCGTTATTAGAAGTGGATTTGACTCAGATGTAGTTGTAGGTAGTGCTCTTCTTGACATGTATTCAAAATGTGGCAGTGCAGAGGCTGCACGACAACATTTTGAAGAAATGCCACAACGAGATTTGATTTCGTGGAATTCTATGATTACAGCATATGCGCAGAATGGGTACGGAAAGGAAGCCCTGCAGATATTTGAACAAATGTTGCAGGTAGGCATGAAGGCAAACCACATTACCTTTATTGGTGTTCTTTCTGGATGCAATCATGCTGGCCTAGTGGAGGAAGGTCGTCGTTACTTTGACTCAATGAGTAGAGATTATTTTGTTACACCTATAATTGAGCATTATTCTTGTATGGTCGACATCCTTGGTCGAGCTGGGCACTTGAATAGGGCATTGGATTTAATAAAAAACATGCCCTTTGAACCCAATGCTACTGTGTGGGGAGCATTGCTTGGTGCCTGCAGGGTTCACGGTGACACTAAACTTGGAAAAGAAGTCGCAGAGTGCCTCTTCAAGTTGGAGTCAGAAAACGCGGGACCCTATATCCTACTTTCTAACATCTACTCTGCAGCAGGCATGTGGGAAGATGCTGCAAAGGTGCGAAAACTTATGAAAGAGAGGGGTGTTACCACAAAGCCTGCTTACAGTTGGACAGAGGTTAATAACAAGGTGCACACTTTTTATGTTGGAGACAGGTCAAATCCTGATACAGAGGAAATCTATGCCACTCTGCAGAAACTAGCTGCAGAGATGAAGTTGGCAGGGTATATTCCCGATACAAATTTTGTGCTACATGATGTGGAGGATGAGTACAAAGAACACCTCCTTTTGTATCATAGTGAAAAATTAGCTATTGCTTTTGTCCTTATTCGCACACCCCCTGGGACGCCTATCCGCATCTTCAAGAATCTTCGCGTATGTGGGGACTGTCATACTGCGATCAAGCTTATATCTTGTATCGCTGGAAGGGAAATTGTTGTGAGAGACGCTATTCGCTTTCATCATTTCAGGGAAGGTTCATGTTCTTGTGGAGATTATTGGTGAGAAGGTTCATGTTCTTTTGGAGATTATTGGTGATAATTGGGTATTTTGCATATGAGGGGATATTCATAGGGGATTTTTCCGGCAATATGGACGATTTGGAGTATGCAGATTTCTTGTATGTTCCATATTGCACGACTTTGTATGTTGGAGATATATGGAGAGGTATTATTATCAGCTGATGGCACTTTCAGTGACCGCACCTATTTGTAAGAGCTCTATTGTATATCAATCTAAGACTTTTAAACTTGGGTTCTGCATAATTTTCTTCGTGGTACTAGCTCAGAAAACTTTGGAGCAAAATACAATGAAAATGCTCGTTGCAGATACTGCTGCTACTATGCCTGCAGTAATTTTCAATTTTTGTATGGGACTGCGCAAAAGATTTGTCACTTGACTTTTTCAGCAATATTCAATGGAGACAAAATGTATGCAGCAATTGATCAATATATAGCCTGCTGTATTTGAACAGGTGCTGCAAAATTATTTTCGAAGGTTTCATGGGACAACCTGTGCAATATAAATGCGAGCTGTATCGTTATCAATGGAACCCAGATGTAACGATTATGTGTTTCAGTTGGCTTATTGACTGCTTTTTATCTATGGAATGCATGCAAGCACTCTCTTTGAAATTTGTCTAAACATGCTTTATGGGGACGTAATTCTAAATTGTTTAAATTTGAAAAGTATAAGGAGCATCATTTTGAGATTTGTGCGGTTCTAATTACTAAATTGTTACTTTAAATATTCTAAACAAAGTAGCAGATTCGTTTTACCGACAATTTTTTTATATTCCAGACAGCTGTTTTGGATTTGTAAACCTCCTGTTTTGCATTAAAAATGAGGGCTTTTTGATGGTTTGGTTTGGTCTGTTCTTTAAGTGGGGAACATTCCAGTCTTTTCTCAAAGGTAGACATTTATTACCTGTATTCCATGACATTAGAAATCTTGCATCCTTGGGCGAACATATATCTTGATCACCCATTTGCATCCTAAGGTCTATTGTAACTTGATAAAAGGGTGAAGGTTTTATGTATCTATAGAAAAATTGGGACCATGTATCTATACAATAATTTTACATCTTATTTATAATAGAAAGATAAATGGTTTTTTTTATTATTCAAAATATGCAATTGATTCCAATCCTTATTAGGTCCAGGTCTTATTAGCTGCAAGAAGGTACGAATTTAAATTAGCTGCAAGAAGGTGCGAATTTCAAACAATCCCATGGACTTGCTAAATTAGACACAACATAGAAAGCGAGATATAAAACCTTAATTGCAGAGTTATCTCCCACATGCCATGGACTTCTGAAATTATATCAGCAGAAATACATAGACGATTAATAACTCTCTAGATATTTATTCTAGCCCTAACTATTGGCATGCCATTAGACTGCAGCAACACATTGAAGACATGGATGAGTAGCAGCAGAAGTTCTGGTGATTAAATGCCTGAATTCATGAATATCCACAAACCCATCTCCATTATAATCCACACTCTCAATCATGCTCTCACAGCAACTCAAATCTTTCCCCTCCACAAAACCCAATCTAGAGAGAACATCAGCCAACTCCATTGCACTGATAAACCCATCTCCATTTTGATCAAACACATTAAATGCCTCACAAATCGCCTTCTCCTCAACCTTCACATTCTCCACTTCGTCTTCCTTATCTGCAAATAGGATTCTATAAAACTCACCAAACTCGATTGCAGTGAGAAAGACACCACCACATGCAGACACTGATGTCACAGCCAATTCCACCTCCTCCTTCGGCATTTCTAAATTTAATCTCTGCAAAAACCTCACTATCTCATCTGAGCTAACCTTTCCATCACCAACTTCATCCAATGCTCTAAACATACTTGCAAGACACTCAGCCTCCTTTTCTGCATCTTCCCCAGAGATGTTAGCTAGATCAGAGTCTTTTGACTCAAAACAGGAACTACTACCAGTACTACTTTCTTCACCCAATACTTGTTTAGTCCTTGCAATGGATTTCTGGAACTTCTCAGCTTCAGGAATGCCAGTATGCTCACTTTGACCTCGACTCACACTAGAAATTGCATCAAGATCATTGCCCTCCTTTGAACTTGAGAGAGAGCCATAATACCAACACCCATCAACGATGGACTCATTAACATCCAACATTGAAGACATCTTTGATAAATCCCCAACTTGCTTCTCCTATTCTGTGAAGTATATATGAATCTTGTTTTCTCCCACTATCAACTACTTCAGTACTTGTTTCTCCTCAATCAGCTTCTCTACTGTTAAATATCATTTCAATAGAAAAAAAATCTCAACTAGCCGACACAAGCAAGAATGTTTTTTTTGTTGGATGAGAGTGGCCAAGGAAGGTGGAAGGAAGCTGCTTGAGGAATATCAATTTCAGTTGTATTGTAACATTACTTCATCTACATAAACTTCTTTCCAGTAGAAGTTTAATAAATGCATTTATTCAGATCTCTAGAACATCAATGACTGCGTGAATGAGTTTGAAGTGGACATTTGGGAGCAAAATAGAAGTCCATCTGTACACCACAACAATACTTGGCTGTCCTTTCCATTTTAGTTCCGTACGTGCAAGTGGTACTCAAATTGTGAGAAGACCCCATTCTCCATTAATCAGAAGGGCGTATCCATCCATTGTCTTAAGCAAACATGAAGCAATTTTGACGTTTGCAAAGAATTATAAGGAAAAGACAAAGGAAGCATCGTAGAAGAAGCATTTTCATTGCAGGATAATCCAAATGAAATATGCGGCTAGGAGAAGCTTGCGTGTACACCATAAAAATGTAAAATAAAACGAAAGGGTGGGAAAAGCTTGCTTGTACACCATGAAAATCTCATTCTGGATCCTCTGAAATGTTGCAATTGGAGGACATGAAAACTGCCTTCAGATGCTATATTTAAGACTAATTAGTCAATGAGTTATTTCGTGTGGATATTGTTTATAAAAAATTAAATATTTTAAAGTATGAATTTTATTTTTTATTTTTTAATATTTGAAAATAATATTACAATTTTTTTGATATTGGAAATAAAATTTATTTTAATGTTATTAGTTAATTACACTTGTAAATTATAAATTAGTTCCCTTTTCAACTAATAACAGTCTTTTACAAACTTTTTCTTCATTCATAAATTGACCCCTCTTCCAATATAAATTACATCATCTCACTTAAAATCTATTAAATTATTAACTAATACTAGATTCTCTTTGAATTGAAATTACAATTTTTCAATTTCACTTAAGCAATTTTTTTTTTAAAGAAACTTTTTATTTCCCTTAAAGTTAAATATGCCTACAAATTAGTAACTTCCCTTACAAGTTGGCTTCACTTCTAATAAAAACTTTATCCACTCATTTATTGTTTATTAAATAAAATATTTCATATTATCATCTTATCAAAATCAACTTTTGTAGCATGTAAGCCTTGTTTTGTATATAAGCAATAATGCAATCATTTCATCTCTTTAGAGGCACTCAATGAATGTTCTATCAAATAAGTTCTCTCCTTTGTATCCTACCTAGCAAGTAATTATCTTATTTATTTCTGTAGAACACTCTTGGAACACATTGAGATCTAAGTCAATGTTGCAAGAATACATTTGTAATTAATCACTAACTAGTGATTTACCTAAGACATTAATCTTCTTTTAATTTAATCATTTTTTCTAAAAGATTTTCTAAGAAGAATTTTGTCATAATTTTATGCAAGAAATTTTGAACAAATTATCATGTATATCTTCTAAAAATGATGTTTTGAAGCAAAACAATTACTTGTGTCATGGCTTTTAAACTAGTACAAGGAATACCTTGTTTAGTACAAGGATAAACCAATTGAAGACAATTCATGCATAACATTAGGGTTTCCTAATGTGGACATCGATTATTTACTTACCCCAAGTGTCTAATGTAGGAGTATCTTGGGTCAATAAGCATGAATCTTGCATCAACAAAAAACATTGCTTGTTTTCTATACCAGTGTGTTGTTTGTGGAGTAGCCATTGCTGCCCTTGGTTCCAAGTTGTGCATAGTTGACATCTTGTTGAGGACTTATTTTGAATCCTTACCCTGAGAGAACATAAGTTGATGTGTCCCATGCTTAGAGTTTTATGTCAATTTCTCGAGCCTCTGTTTCCTATGATTTCATCCATCATGACATGTTATTTCTTTAAGCTTGGGTTCCTATGATGATGATGTGATATCTTGCACAACTAGGAGTTGACTCCTTTCTCATGTGAAGGGCTATCTTTAATAGTGTGTGAGCAATTGATGCTCATTTCTTGGATTATGGTTTACTCCTCCAAGGTAGGACCTATTTGTTTAAATGTCTGACAAGCCAACTTGTGGCCTTGCTGGCTATATAAGAACTTGGATTATCTTTAGAGAAGAGAGATAGGGAAAATGAAGGGATCCTTGGAGATAGGAAGAAAGAAGAGAATAGATGGAAGATGAAGAAGACGAGCTTTTAGCTCTCTGCACAACTTGAAAGTCCTCAACTACACATGTTGGATGTTTTGAGAGTATATTTTATCATACTAGTTGTTCTAATTAATATGTAAATCTCTTGGTTCTTGCTGTTAAACATGTCTTTTCTTCCGTGTATACTCTTGGAAAGGTGTTAGGAGATTGGACTTGTTTTCTTTCCCCTACTCGCCTTGCGTCAAACATAGAACATGCAAACCCATAGGAGACCTTCCTTACAATATTTAACAAGATAAAATTGTAAATCACTACCCATAACTACCTTAGACAACTTAAGGGCCTTCCTTATATAGGCATTTTCTACTGCCTAGGAAGGTTCTAGACACTTAGTCCCAACTCTTGAGGTCGACCAACCTCCAATTATAAATTATATTATTTTATTTTATTTCATAAAATTGGCTCAAGGCAATTTATAAATTACATTTTTGGATGATCCAACTTCTTGAGACCATAACATATAAACCATTGGCCTAATTAGCTATTATAAACCTTTTCATAAATGATAGCTTACATTCTACAATGATTTGATTATTCAAGTATTCATAAATTGGAGTTTGACCTCATTTTAGAGCTATTTAATTCTTCAAAATTGAGCTTGAAGTTTTGATACCAAAAATTTGTAATAACTTCACTAATACATATGATGTTGCAATGAAACTCACTTGTAGGCTTACATATCTAAGATGAACCTCCACCTATGAAATTAGAACATTATGAGCTCATAAGACCAACTTACTAAAAATAGTAAGCCTCACAAATAACAACTCTAGACATTGAACTTTGCATTGAAATAGTCCTTATTGAAAAGACAAAAAAAAAAAAATATTTTAAGGTGATGCAAGATTGCCCTTACACCCAGGATGCTCCTACATCACTTTTTTTAAATCTCACGATGATACAAAATTATGATATTAAGATTTGATGGTGTGAATATATTAGTCCTTATAAATGATCTCCCAACTCGATAAATAGCCAATGGATCTATGTTAAGATTAGAATAGAGTTTTCTATGATTTCCTTTTCTATTATGGACAAGTAATAATATGGATCACCAAATGTGACATGTTGTTTTGATTAATATTTATATGGTTGACTAATGTATGCTAAGATTTATGATGATAATACACAAATATTATTTTTTTGGAATAATATTTGTCTAGAAGTCATATCTTACATCATGCAAATATATTTATATAGAATTAATGGATGAATATAATTGATGTCTATAATATTTTAAGTAGAGGAAAATGATATCATCTCATATTCTAGTATGAAACATCTCTAAATTAGTGTTGTATAACATACTAATCCTTTAATTCCCAAAAAAGGATATAGGGTAAGACCATGAAGAATCAACCCTTGATCACTTGATCTTAAATTTCAACTCTTGTCAAATTTTAATATCAACAATTAAAATTGTGGCATAGAATTGTTGCCATGACTATAATTGGTAAAATTACAAATAAACTCATGTAATTTGAATAAAAGTTTTTGATGTATTAACAAGCAATCATGGTAAAGGGGGGTTGACCCCATAATACAATAGGTTGGAGGCCAACCAGGAGTCATTCAACAGTGACTCATCCTATACCTTTTCTTATCATAAAAAAACAATCCATCTTTAAAAAAAGATCATAGTCCCTTCTATGAACAACATCGTTAAAATCAAGTATAATAGCTAACTGACTAAACCCAAAAACATTATAACAGTTCATACTATTGGTACTGCTATACTTCCTACAACGCTTCAAATTATACAAATTATCCCATCTAGGCATAGAGTTCATAAAAAAACATAACATCACAAATACTTAAAATAAAAGAACACGAGCTAAATCCCCTCTTTGTCTCCTTGGTCATTCTTCACGACCTTGTATTCCTCCTGCTTGATAAGTTTGTCCAACAAGGTCTTGAACTAGTCATCTGCCAGGAAGATGTAGAGAGAGTGAGTGGCCTCATTTTCCTTTCTCGTGTTGTTCTCCTCTTTATTAACCTGCAGAAGACACATAGTTGTGGTCACCGAATACATCACCTTAGTGGTGTATTCAACAATAGTATCAAATTTCTTGTACAAGGTCTCCTGGTTATCTACTAGTTGGTGAAGGGACTTCTCCAACCTATCCATCCTGTCATTATTTTTATCTCTTCCATGGGTGGACCCCTCCACCTCCCCCCACCTCTCTCTAGATCCCTCATAGGGTAAGTGATATCACCACCCAAGCTCTTGTCTGGGGAAGGGTTGTCTCTATCAAAGGTATCGGAACATGGGAGGGGCTAGGGTTATCCTTGCTCTTGGAGCAATAACTAGTGTGCATCATTTTCATTTTCCTCTTCCTGGTAGGTTTAGTCTTCATCTCCAAGGATTCAGAGCTCACAATATTTTCCTTTTTGGGTGGGGTTCTGAACTTCTCCATTTTAAGCCTATTGCTTGATCTGCTATTAATTTTATTGCTCCTACTAATTTCAATGTTGGAGTCATTAAAATAATATTCTTCTTAGCATCAGGGGAATTTTTCATAGTTCTTTTGAAGGTTGACCCAGGGCTTGGGTTACTGGAAACTTGAGGGGTAGAAATGGGTAGGGGGTTCACAATCAGGGGTGGGTTGAGGGCTTGGTGGAATTTGTACGACTTGACCATAAAGGCTTGGTGAAGAATGTAAAAAGTTTCCCTTCCTCCATCTTCTTCCAAACTAAAACACTATCTTCCATAGAATGAGATGCAGGAAGGGAATTAAATTATAGTTTAAAATGGGAAAGTGGTAATAGTAAAGCACCTGAAAATGGTCCTCGAGCATGATATAACACATGATAGTGTCGAAAACCACATACGAGGGCTCAGAAAGATCTTCTCTGGAAAAGACACTGTGAATATGCATTGGTTCTTCCTTAGACTAGAAGAACTTCTGCATGCTCACCTTGTCTGAGACCTTGGATTGTTTATGTCATCTCTTGCCTTCGAGAGATAAGCCTCCTACATTTGCTATGAGTTCTTCCTTGATTTTGAAATAAATCCCATCAACCATCACCTTTCTGTTGTCACAAGACTTCACAAATTGCAGGAACACATGCTCATCAACCCCTTCAATGCACTCCATGAAGGGAAAAAGGCTTCCTTCCCGCATGTAAACCCATAACGCTTCACTATTTCTGATGTCATCCTCAATTTCATTCAACTCAATGTAGTTAGAGCTAGCACCCATGGTTTCTTTTGTAAGCTCAATTCAAACCCCTCAACACTCACTAACATACCCCTGTTGTAGGTAGGAGATGGAATAAAGGAATTTTTAGAGACTTAAATACCCTTATTGGTATAATCGTTCACTATTTAATGATTACAAGGCGTCACGTTTCCCAAATGCCACCCTATCTTTGCATGTATGAAGGGCACTTTCCACGTCATGCTTAAAGAATACTAGGTATACTATCATCTCATTTTATGATGCACAAGAAAGTTGCAATTATGATCTTTTAACTTATGCCTATCCTTTGTGGTCACTTCCTTTTGACAAAATCCCTGTGGATCATCCTTCCACATTCATCATAAATTCATTTGTTAAGTTTTTCATAAAGAATAATAATGTTAATACCATCCCTTTCATTAATATCATTAAGGCATTTAACCCCTAATGTGTCTCACCCACTCGGTCCACTAAAAAATTACCATAGATTATAGCAATTCATATTGCACAGATATATTTTCTCTCTCTATCCACGTGAGCTTGGGTGGATAGTGGGATTTAGCTGACATCACACAAATTTTGCATCTCATTAAAATTGTGTCCTATTTTTTCAGGTCATTAGCTATGTTATTACCTTTCTGATAGACATGGTCCACTGTCACCTCTTGAAGTCTATTCATCAAGCTACAGATGTCCTGAATAATTGCCTTAATCTTCCAATTGATATTTCCATCACCTTTCACTACTTTAATAATCAACATAGAATCTCTTTTGATAGCTAACCTCTTCATTCTTCTTGCTTCCACAATCCTCATGCCCCACAAGAGAGCCATGGCTTTTGCTTCATTGTTTGATCTCCTTTCACAGCTTCCAAAAGGCCACAACAAGCCTTCCCATTTCATCACATATACCCCCACCAACTTCAATCTTCCCCTCCTTGTCCGAGCCATCAAAGATTAGCTTCAACCATGAAGAGGGATGAGGTTATCACATCGTGTTGCATCTGGCGTTGATCTTGGAATTATCAAAATTTTCTATAATCTGACTGAGACCCCATGAGTTAGCCCATTTAGTATCATAAACACTAGGGGTGTTCAATGAAGGTTTCTAATGCCAAACATCACTACATTCCTTCAAAAGCTTCATCAGCTAAATCACCACCATAGAGGGGGGGATCACTTATCTTGGAAGATGTAGTTATTATGTTCCTTCCAAATTTTCCAACTTACAAAGGGTTGGGGGGGGGGGGGGGGGGGGGGTTGACCTTCCAGAAAGATCTTAAGAATGGGCCTTTCCAGTCTACAAAATGATGTAGTTCATTGTTGAAGCACCATTGAAACTCTCATTTGGAGAGAATATCACTCCATACGGCTTTGGCATAGGGACAATGAATGAAAAGGTGAGAAATGGATTCCTCACCATTATTCCAAAGAACACAACAATTTGTAAGTTGGAAGCCTCTTTTTCTAGAGGTTGTCAATGGTGAGAATGCTCCTGTGTAAAGCCATCCACCAAAAAAAAAAATTTTTTTAGGTAGAATCCATAGGTGCCACACATGCTTCCAATCATTTAGAGTGTCACCTCCCTCAAAACAACAAGTATAAGAAGATTTAAAGTGAATTCTCCTGAGGGGGTCAGGTTCTAGACTGACAAATCTTCCATAGGGGCTGTGCGGATATGATATTTGTCAATAGTTTCCTATAGATCTTTGAGTAGTTTGGTCTTCGTAGGATTGTCATCGACATATAATTTCTTCCTTTGGTTACTGGGGGTGATATAGTTCTTCACCAATCTTCCAAATCAGTTGGAGCAATACTCCATAGCTGGTTGAAACTTGAAGCAGGTGAGTGGCCCTCCATCAACCTAATGTCCTCCTAGAAGTTTATGATAGCTCCATCCCCTAACACCCATTTTATTCCCTTATTCAAAATCTTCCTCGTGTATAATATGTTGTTCCAAATTCTGGACCCTAGGGGATTACTATTATACGGATGATGATGAAATGAGTCACCCCTTAAGTATTTAGCAAGAATAATAGTGCACCAGTTGCTTGAGGTATTAGCCAGTCTCCAACCCACCTTAGATAAGAGAGCTATATTCAAATCACCGATCCTTCTAATGTTCAAACTACCAAGGGGTTGGGGCTTACAAACTTTTTCCCAACTAACAAGATTTAATCTTGTCTTCTCCTCCATCCCTGACCAGAGAAAATTCCATTGTATCTTCTCAATAATGTCCTTATATCCTACCTTGAATTTTGAAGAGGGATATAAAGTACATTAGAACTCCCTATAAGGAAGTCGAGAGGAGTTGGAGTTTCCTTGCATTGTTGAGGATCTTGCCTTTCCATCCTGCAAGCTTTCTCTGCATGTGCTCCACTAGCCCATTCTAGTACTGTGATGTAACCTCCTTAATTATAAGAAGAAGCCCAAGATAGGTGTCCAATAAATCAGCTTCTTGACACTCCAAAATTCTGATTACTTTTCGACTAATATCATTTTTCGTGTTGAAGAAGTAAACCTTGCTAATTTGATAATTTATTTGTTGACCCAAAACCTCCTCATACTGATTTAATAATTTTTTCCAGGCCTTGGCTTCATGGATCCAAGAGATACCATAAAGGAAATTATAATCAACAAATTGTTGTAGCACCTGCAATGGGAGAGAGGAGGCATGCCTTATGCCTTTGATTTTTCCCTCTTGGACTAAAGCCATTAAGTTTCTTCCCAACACCTCTGCAACAATGATGAATAAGTAAGGTGATAGGGGTCCCCTTGTAAAAGACCCTAGCTGGATAAGAAAAATCGCCCAGGGGAGCCATTCACTAGAATAGAAAAATGGACCATATTGACCGCTTCCTAAACTAGTCTTACAAAATTTTCTTTAAATCCCAGTTTGATGAGAATTTCAATTAAAAAATCCCTCACCTTATTTGATCATTTGTATTCAATATATAATGCAAAAGTAATATTACCTAAACATGATTAGTAACCACAATACCTTTTTTAAATATAAGTAAACACTTTTTATTTAGAATTTTAGATTTTAAAACTAGATTTTAAAATATTTCTGCAGAAACTAATATAAATATATCAAAGGTATGAACATAGAGTTATCAAACCCCATTACTAAACAACAATACCTCATTACTAAAAGTAAGGAATAATAAACAAAGTTCTATCAACTCAGGAAAAGAAAAAAGAAACTAAAAATCTTAAATCAAGACGCTTGAAAGAACTCTCCACTATTACTATTACTATTAGTACATTTGGGATGGAACTATCTAGTACGAATAAAACGGCATCGAAAGCCCCACTAAAGATCAGGGTTTCCTCCATTTTTTTGACTTTCTGTTCGAATATAAGCCTCACGTTGGATAGCTCGTACAAAAAATCGAATAATGGAAGAAAATAGTAAGTTGTATATATTTTCAAATTTGTTTCCTGGTAGCCATAAGAGAGTTCACATTCATACAAAAAATCGAATAATGGAAGAACATAGTAAGTTGTATATATTCTCAAAATTGTTTCCTTTTAGCCATAAGAGGGTTCACATTATAAACAACCCCAGAGAGTTCGTATTCTTGTTTACTAAATTACACAGGACAAATATAGAAAGTGATGTGCCGAAACTGGAGAGGCACAAGTTTGTTTCCTGTATGAATTACATTACTCTTGAGTCTTTACCAAAGGCCTGGCGTATATTGTTAAACATGCCATGAACATTTGCTAAACATCACAAGAGAAGAATTTCAATAAAAGACAGGCGATTGATAACTCCCTTGATACTTATTCTAGCCCTTAACTATTGTGTGCCATTAGACTGCAGCGACACATTTGAAACAAGGATAACCACTGGAAGAGGTTCTGGTGATCAAATGCCTAAACTCATGAATATCCACAAACCCATCTCCATTATAATCCACATTCTCAATCATGCTCTCACAGCAACTCAAATCTTTCCCCTCTACAAAACCCAATTTGGAGAGAACATCAGCCAACTCCATTGCACTGATAAACCCATCTCCATTTTGATCAAACACATTAAATGCGTCACAAATTGCCTTCTCCTCAGCATTCACATTATCCACATCCTCCTCCTTATCTGAAAATACAATTCTATAAAACTCACCAAACTCAATCATAGTGAGAAAGTCATCACCACATGAAGACATTGATCTCACAGCCAATTCCACCTCCTCCTTTGGCATTTCCAAACTTAATCTTTGCAAAAATCTCACTATCTCATCTGAACTAACCCTTCCATCACCATCTTCATCCAAAGCTCTAAACATACTTGCAAGACACTCAGCCTCCTTTTCTACATCTTCCTCAGAGATTTTAGTTGAATCAGAATCTCTTGACTCAAAACATGGACTACTTTCTTCTCTCAATATTTGTTTAGTCCTTGCAATGGGTTGCTGCCAATTTTCATCATCGAGAAGGCCATTATCAACGCCAACATGCTCATTATGACCTTGAATGACACTAAAAATTTCATCAAAACTTCTGCTCTTTTTTGGACTGAAGAGAGAGCCATAATACCAACACCCATCAATGATGGAATCATTAACATCCAACATTGGAGACATTTTTGATAAATCTCTAACTTGCTTCTCCTATTCTGTAAACTACATATGAATCCTCCTTTCATCTACTCTTCGCCTTGGTACTCCTCAATGACCCTCTCTACTGTTAAATAACATTTCAATACAGAAAAAAACTTGACTAGCAGATACAAGCAAAGGTGTTTCTTGTGGTTGACAGTGGCCAAGGAAGGTGGGAGGAAACTACTTGAGGAATACCACTTTCAGTTGTATTGGTCATTTGTAGCATTACTTGATCTATGGAAACCTCTTTCTAGAAAAACATCAATATAAATTGTATTTATTCACACCTCTAAAACATCAATTACTGCAATGAGTTACACAAATGATATTTTGGGGCAAAATAGAAGCTCATTCTTAAACCACAAGAATAGTTGTGGTCCCTTTCCATTTCAATATGATAACGAGATGACCAGACCGCCCTTCAAGTAGAAGGCCACGTATCCATCCATTGTCTACATCCAAAAAGAATCGGCAGTTTTATGAGTGAAAGACAAAGGGAGCATTACAAAAGACGTACATTCAGGAAACCCCACATGAAATATGAGGGCAGGAGAAGCTTACTTGTACGTTATACAAATCCTATGATTTACACTGCTTTACTCTTGTTAAATGACATGAATAGAGGACAAAAACAATTGTCTTCAGTATTGTTAATACTTCATTCATGACGAACGCAAACATTCTTAAGTTAGCTTAGTTGTTTTAAAATTGTAACAATCTCTTTGTGTAATAAGACCGGTATAGTTATATTTCCAAAAAAACGTGTTAAATGTTTGGGAGAATTGTAAGGTTGTTTTAAGTTTTTTTTGAAATAGCAATAATATTATCTATGTTAGAAATTAAATTTAGAAATTTGGTTTATTTAGGATCAACAAGATAAGGGAAGAAAGCTGAGAGTTTGGGTGGTAGAATTTTGACAATGTTATTATAGGATACGTTTTAATAAAGTGATTGTTTTTCAATTAGAAATATTTTTAAGTTCATAAATTTTAGATTTGAATTTAATTTTTTTAATTAATTATCATTGCTAAAAAATATAGAGTAAAAAATTTCAATATAGAATTTATAATGGTTGTTGTCAAGAAAATTGTATAATTCATAGAGTGATCCATCTACTCTAGAAGATTTATCATTTGACCAAATGTATAAAGACATGTTGAAATAGAAATGCATCTTTATGGCTTTAGGAATGACACACCTGACCCTTCAATGTAAAATCTCATTTGAAAGCGATCCAAAAGAAAATGTTTTCTACATTCATTCCATTATCAAAGATAACAAGTAGCAAACTATAAGAATGCTTGAGTTGTCATCATCATATGATCAAAAAATAGTAAGTTATAATTTCAAGGAGGAAAGAGTTCAGTTGAGAAGAATTGGTAATTCGGGAATCAAAGGTGCCATAGAAAAGATTTCCTATGGGGGAGGACGACTTTTCTGGCAAAAGATTGCAGTTTGAGGATGGCTTTTCTGGTTTCCTCTACTAGGGCATTTTTGTGGTTGTTTGGGGCAGCATTTTCCTTTCCTCTAGGAGATGAGGCTTAAAAATGAAGCTTGAGGAGGCGGCCATGCAAATGTTAGGGATGCCCCAGTTGCCATAGGTGCTGATTCCATGAATTGCAGGGCTACTGCTGAGGAATCTGGATTTGTCAAGCCTAACAGATTTCACCCTAATGTGCCCAAAGAACTTGGAAATAAAGAAACGAGAAGTGTCATTGATGATTGCTTGCTTCCTAAGGTCCTAGGAGAACATGGTGACAAAGAACCTTCCCAAACTGAGGACCTTTTTGGTGTTGATCTAGGTAAAACCCTTGAGTTTTTCCTTCTAGATGATGTTATGGATAACATTTTTTATTGCTAGGATAGATCAGTTATTTTATATTTCTCAAGATGGGGTTCCATTTGAAGCAGACTTCTACAAATGGGCCAAAATGAATTAGGAGAATAGGGGGTGGAAGACTGAAGGTTTGAGGGGCTTGGGAAAGGGTTATGTCTCTTGTAAATTCAAACACATAGAACATGCCCAAGCTAATTTGCAATATGGAACATGGGTTATATATGGACAGATCATATTATTTGCAAGCCTGGACTTTGGAATTTCATCTAGAAGGGCCCTCTAGGTCATGCTATCCAATGTGGGTGGAGCTTCCTTTCTTAAATGTTGGCTTCAGACCTTTCTTAGACAAAATTATTGCCTAGCTTGGTAGGGTCATCTGGTGTAAGAATAGTACTGATAAATTTGCTAGCTTAAGGGTGCACTCAAGAGTATGCATTGAAATTGACTTAACTAATCCTTTGCTAGAGAACATTAAGCTTATTGGCCTAGGCTTTGAGTTTCTACAGCCATTAGTTTACTTGAACAAGCATAATGCATGCTTTTATTACCATCAAGAAGGACATCTAATCAAGGATTGTCTTGCCAAAAGGCTTCAAATGAGCCATACCCAAGTTTCATCACAACCTAGACAACCTCAAGTTATGAACTAGTCATCTATTTCTTCCTTGCCTAAAGGTACCAACCAAGATCAAGGGCATACTAGAGATCCTTCTATCACTAATATGGAGGAAGATGATGTTCTTACAACATCAACTTATAAAGATGTTGTTATGGTAGATGGGTGTAAAACAATTTGGAAAAGGAAAGAGCCATCTGAACCTTCTATTAGGAAGACTAGTCATCCCACATAGGGGGCTTACAAATCCCATCATACCTCTAGTTTTATCTATTCATCCTTTTTTTGGTTACCCTTCTCCTAGGAAAAGATCTAAGTCTCCTACTCCTAAGGACTCAACCATTCCTATAGCAGGTCCTTTGGAGAGGCCTAGATCTAGGTCCTAGCTTAATGCCAAGCATGATTCAGGATTTCTCGATCACTTTGTAGCTTTAGCCAATTAGTTTGAGGCCTTTCCACAATAAGATGTTCCTTCCACTTTGTCATTAATGTGAATTTCAAAAAAAATATTATGGAATGTTAGAGGGATTTCTCTCCCTCACCGCAAATATGGTGTTAAAGATGTTATAGTAATATGGAAACTTGATATTGTTTTGCTCTAGGAGGTTAAAATTAGTGGTCCCTGTCTCTCTTCTTCCCTTTCTAATGTTTGGAGAGATGCTTTCTTTTTTTAGACTTCACATTGTGAAGGTAGGGGTGGTGTTGTTATTGGTTTGGCTCCTTGGATCCACAAGTTTGTCATTAACCATGGTGAGGATCCTTCTCAAAGTTGCGTGTGGGTTCTCACCTTCAATAATGGTCAACCTATTGGGTTTTTCTCTATTTATGCTCCAAATTTCTCCAAAGATAGAGGTTGGGTGTGGGACTGGATGGCTAGGAACCTCCCTTAGGCTGATTGGGTAATAGGTAGGGACTTTAACATGGTAGAATTCCAAAACGATCATAGTTGGCCCACCCATTCTAAACTTAGTATTAAGGAATTTGATAAGTGGCTTCTATGTCATAATTCGATTGGGGTGATAGATCCTATCCATGCCAAAAGCTCTACCCATGACAATAATTGGTTCACTTGGTCAAATTGTAGAGTTGGGGATGAGAGAAAACTCACCAAGCTTGATCAATTTTATATTTCTCTCTATCTTCATATTGTTCAGGATATTGTTGGTCTATCTATTAGAGTAGACTACAGTCACACTCTCTTCGATCATTTTCCCATTATTTGTTCTATCTCAGGTACTCATATGGATATTGAGACATCTAAGCTGCCTTACAAACTCAATATCTCTCACCTAAAGAATCTGTCATGTGTTGCTGTTCTCATCGAATTATGGAAGTACATCCCTAAGGCCAATGTGCAAGTTTCTCAATGAGATTGGTGGAATCATGCTATTCTCAAGTGTGTTGAATTTCTTCATGCTTTTAGTAGAAGGATGACATGGCAATGAAAACATAAAGAAAAATCACTGAAAGGAAAACTTGAACAATGATAGAAAATTATTGAATGGCTAGCTTAGTGGCATAAACTTACAAAATTCTATAGTTGCATTGGAAGCCCAAATTCATAAAATGGACAATTATAGGGGCCAAGGTGCTAAAATTAGGGCAAGATTACATTGGGCCAAGAAGGGGAATAGGGGTTCTAAATACTTCTTTAATTTTCTTAACTATAAGCATAGAAAGGAACATTGGTGCTATTCAAGATGACAATGGCACTCTCCATTCGAGGCCTGAGGAGATTAAAAATTTGTTTTAGAATTAATACGAGGCTCTTTTTAAAGAGGATAATAATTGGCTAGATGTCCAATCAATATTAGAAGATATCGTTAAAGATCACATTCCTATGAGAGAGGATAAGGACTATAACCAATATTTGGATTGGAACCTTACCATAGAGGAATTGGAACATGTTGTCTTTTCTATGCCAGGCAATAAAAACCCAGGAGTTGATGACCTCTCAATAAAATTCTACCAAATAATGTGGGAATATATCAAGGATGATTTTTATCTTCTTTATTTAGAGGTTGTGGAGGTTGGCTCATTAGGAGATGATATCAATAAAGGCATTATTAAACTCATTCCTAAAGGGAAAAATGAGGACACTATATCAGGGTGGAGACCTATTTCCTTATTAAACACTTCTTATAAAATTATTGCTAAAGCCTTGGCTACCAGGATTAAACTAGTGGCTCAAAACATTGTTAGACCAGAACAGACAGGTTTCCTTGGTGGGAGATTTATTCTTGATAATCTAATTCTAGCATGGGAAAGAATAGATTGGGCTCAACACTTAGGCCGGAATACTATCCTTGTGAAGTTGGAATTTGATAAAGCTTATGATAGAATGCATTGGAGGTTTATTCTTAAAATGTTACAGTGGTTGGGGTTTGGTCCTAAGCTGTGCAAGCATTTTGAAATGCTCTTTGCTGATGTCAATGCTCAGTTGATAATAAATAAGGAATTACTTAATCCCTTTCCTTTGTAGCACTCTATTTGACAAGTTTGTCCTTTATCCCCTCTTCTTTATGTGCTCAAAGCCGATGCTCTCAGTTATTTGCTCCAAAAGCATAACCAAATGAATCTTATTAAGGGTATTTCCATCCCCAATAATTTGGTGGTATTAAACTCTCACTTTGTTGATTATAGTATGCTTTTCCTCTAGAATTCTGAAGCTAAGATATCTAATGCTATGGAGGTGCTCAATCTCTATTGCAAAATCTATAGATCTAAGTTAGCACATCATAAAATATAATTTATCATGAATCGTATAGATGCAGTCCCTTCTTGGATTCCTAAAGAATGGAAGAAAATAAAACATGGAAAATCTCTCGTTATTTGGGCATTCCCTTCAGACAGGGCATCCCTTTGTTTGATATGTGGAATTGGTTTCTTAACAAATTCAAATCCAAATTATATGTGTCGAAAAATAAATACTTATCTCTACCTAGCAAGATTCAAGTGGTAAATCATATTTTTTTGGCTTCTCATGTTTATTATTCCTCATGTTGGATACCATCTAAAAAATGTTATAATGATCTTACTAAACTCATTCAACACTTTCTATGGTCTAAGTGGAGTGACAACGCTGGTTATATGTATACTTCATGGTTGCATTTTATTAAACCTAAATCTAAGGGTGGCTTGGGCCCCCAAACTCAAGGGGTTTTCTTGGCTACCAAGTGGATAATTAGAGTTATTGATGGGGAGAAACCTTGGAAGAAGTTGGTTTGGTTTTGTATTTCTCATGCATTTTCTTATATAAGATGACAATTGGTCAGATGGGTGGACAAAATTTTATTGGCCCCTTCCTTTCAAATTAAAGCTTCCTTCCCTTTGGAGTCTATCTAGAAAGCTTGACAGTCAATTTGCAAGTTTTTGAATTGGAGAAATCCTTCCTTGCAACATGCTTTCAATTTTCACGATTCTTCTATTTGGTGGAACAAATTGGTTCAATATCATGAACAACCTCTTGCTGTAGCTTTTAAAAAACATGCTTATTGTCTTTTTAAGAAAGGAGTTCATCAGTTCAAAGATTTGTGGGACTTTAATTCTCTAGATTGGGCATCTTGGACAACCATTAAACATAGTTTTCATTTGCATAGTAGGTTCAAGGAATTTATTATATTTGTTAGATCATTGGTCCCTATTGAGCTTGCTATGAAAATCTACACTCCATTGGAATGCAACTTTTCAAAGGATTGGTGGTGGCTATCTACACATCAATTTGGCCACTTACCCCTCAAAAAAGTCTATTTAAATCTTGTGCCACCAATGCCTCTAAATCCAAGACTTAACAATAAAAGGAATTGCAAATTCAATGAAAGCACTTGGAGCAATTTGAGTGCCTAGATCTGGCTTTCTAAAACTGAGGCTAATGCTCAACTTCTGGCCTATAAACTTTTACATCTCAAATTGCTAGTAGGCAACATGCTGAGATGTTTGATGATCCAACCTGCTAAATGCCCATTTTGTTTGTGAGAGGAAGATTTGAAACATCTCTTTTGGGATTGTATATCAGGTAAGATAAAGAGGACTATTGTCTTCACTTTTCTTCCAGTTATCTTCGAACACTCTTTAAGTTGGAGGGAAGCTATTTTAGGAGTTAATCTTAAAAATAATATTGTAGCTAATTCTTTGTGGAAAATCATATTACTTAACATCTGGAAATGTAGATGTAGGGCTGTATTTTCTAATTCTTAGATGCATCTTGAAGGAGAAATTTTTTAGTTTTACTCTGACATCATTTTCTAGATGATCTTTTTGTGTAACCATTTGCAAGGAGGACTGAAGGCCTAGTTGAAGATTAGTAATTAACTTGGTAGAATTAAGTACCAACTGCTGCAACTATTCAAAAAATATGTATTTTGCTTGAAGGAGCTTCAACGAATGTTAAAATTTAGTCTATAAAGCCTTCGTAATGTTTTTTGTTTGGTTGTTGCTCTTTGGAGCCAATTAGTTGCTGATCTTAGTGTTCATTGTATGAGCTATTGGAGCAATTGATTGCCATTTATGTATATTATTGCTTTGGCTTTATTCAATAAAAGAAATCATCATATGATCGTCTCTTTAAAATATTTTCAAGTGATTAATTGTTCAAGTGTACCACATAGATGATCTTAGAAACAACCAAAATTAGATAAAATATATCCAATTTACTATGTAGATAGATCAAACCTCTCTTTCATTAGCTATCTAGTACATAAGCAAGATATCATATTTGTATATTTTCAAAAAAAGAAGATAAATCTTCCTTTATACTTTTGTGGTACCCCTTCACCAAAATATTATATTATTATATAATAAGACATAATAATATAATTATATTATTTCATAGTAGTAATATAATAATTATATTATCAGCCATAATAATTTTACCAATATATCATAATAATTATATTATCTATTATCTATCTGAATCTAATTCATAACTACAATAATATTAGCACTCTTTTAACTTAAAAAATAATCTTTTTGAATAACTACAATAACTTTAAAAAATAGAACTTAATACTTTAATCCACGCATGGGGTTTTGCGTCCGGGTTTCCATTTGCTTTGCCTCTTCAGATAAATACGGCATCTACCAACGCCGTTTAATCAATAACTTGTAAAGTGGATTCCAAGTAGGTATTTGATGGAATGTCAATGGTTTTTAGCACTTTTCAAGCGATACCCATCCGTAGCTTAGCTCTCAAAAACCAAATATTAAAATGGAATGACAATTCATGAAAATTTGCAGAGATTTCATAAGAAAATTTCTAAGAATTGCAGGGGTTTTGGTTATAATCAGTGGGGCGAGTTAATTGTCTCAACAATAAAAATGTTTAGTCATTGCGATCACGACAATTTCAAATAACTACCCAGATAGCTCTACAAATATTAAATAAATAAATAAAAGATATAATTATACTCGATCTCTGCAAAATAAATAAAGAAAAAACCATAGTTAAGGGAGAATGAATTACAACGTTTGCCTGGGCTGAACTGAATAAACGGAGCTGACCTGCTATCTCCTTAGTCGTTGAGAGTTTCACCGTAGGAGATATAATATACAAGTTTTCCCATTAAATTAAGTTTGACATTACCAAAATCGAATATCTTTAGTTGGCGAGGGGAAAGAAAGTTAATTGATTTGTTCGCTGTTTTTTCCCTTTAATTATTTCCCAAAAGAACTCCTCTGTTTAATTTGATTTCTTTAACTATTCCAGGACACTGCACCAAAAGTATGTATATACATTTATTTGGTGATGTAATTCACAATAGTGATGAATATTTATTTATTTTATATTTGAAGTATAAGTTTAGTTGAAATCTCTTTCTAATATAAAAGAATATTTGTATGGATAATATAAACTATCAAAAGTGATAAATGGAGAGTGAATATTTAACATCATAAACAACTATTTAACATGATATATTTATTTTTCATCCAAATTTAAATTTGAAATATATATATTTTATCATGTCATCATACTTTATTTTAAATCCATTTTCATTCTAAAACTAAGGACTAAACATGTAAATAAACTAGCATTATAACCTAAACAATAATTGTCCTCATTTAGTATAATATATTATTGTTTAAAATTGGAAGGTCTACTAGCATTATAATCTAAACATAAATATTCTTCTATTAGTGTAATATATTATTGTTTAAAAATTAAAGGTACAAAACATGCATTATGAGAATCTATCCACCTACTATTACATTCATCAAATTGAAAATGGTTATATATTTTATATAATGTTAAAAGTAGAGAGAGAGAGAGAGAGAGAGAGAGAGAGAGAGAGAGAGAGAGAGAGAGAGAGAGAGATGGTGGGTGGGAGAGAAATAGAAGTGGACAGAGGAGAGATAAGTAGAGAATTAGGGGGTTGGAGGGTGGAGAGGGAGGGAGGGACGGAGGGAGAGAGAGAGAGAGGGAGAGAGAATTAGGGGGGTGGAGGGTGGAGAGGGAGGGACAGAGAGAGAGAGAGATAGAGAGAGAGATTGGTGGGTAGGAGAAAAATAGAAGTGGAGAGAGATGAGAGATAAGTGGAGAATTAGGGGGTTTGAGAGAGAGAGAGAGAGAGAGAGAGAGAGGTGGGAGATCAGAGCAATAAAAGTGGAGAGATAATTAGAGAAAGATGGGTTGGGAGGGGGGGGGGGCGGGGGCGGGCGGGTGGGAGGCGGGGTTGAGAGAGAAAGAGATGGTGGGTGGGAGAGAAATATAAGTTTGGAGATAGGAGACAAAAGTAGAGAATTAGGGGGTGTGATAAAATTCCTAATGATAAGTATGATCCTAATGCTCATCATAATCCCTATTTTAACTCTAGCTGGATAGCTAAAATTATGACCCTAGCTATTGAGTTTTGGCTATGTAGAATTTTATATAATTAAGTATAGATGAATCATAAATTCTAACCCCAACCATAATACTAATCATAAACCCTAAATGTTGATCTTAAGCGATACCATAATTTCATAATTTTAACCTTAACCTTAACCACAATTCTACTCATAACCATGACCATTGACCCAACCTTAACACTAAATCATAATTGTGACCATGATATAAATTGTAATCTTAAAATTTTAACCCTAATCAATTTAACTTATTCAATGTTGTTACACATGTTGCAAGTGCTACTAGCTAATATATACTCTATATATTAAATACGCCAAGATGCATCAAGGCATTGAATTTTTTCATCATTCACTTTTAATATGCATTAAAAAAATTCAATGCCTTGATGCATCTCAGTGTATTTAAAAAATGTACTACAATCAAGATTTTACTTTAAAAGTCACTAAAAATGAAAAAGAAAAGTTCATAAACTTTAAATTGATTTGAAAAAACCAAAATATTGTTTAAATATGTTAAAAAATATAAAGATCATATTAACATATAAAAGTTAGTATTCAAGTTGGTAAGAATATAATAAGTGCTTCATTAACTTCTAATAAATTAGGGTTGTTTAGTAGATCTTAAGTAAATTTTAATCCTTTTTTTTTTAATCTTACATAAAAAAGGTTCACTTGATAAATTAAATCCTAAATATAATCCTAAAATTGAGCCTAACTATAACCTTTGCATTAAAACCCTATTTCAAAACCTAATTAAAGCTTAATTTACATAAAATTAAATCAAGTTGGCCTAAATTCTAAATTATAATATTAAGTTTTAGATACATGCATATATAAACACATGCATGATAACCAAACCCTAATTTGAATCCTAACAAAATCCCCATTTAAATCATAACCAAAGCATAGTTAGAACAATACCCTTAGTCCTAACCTTCATCATAATTCTTACACTAACCATAATAATAACCCTCGTCCTAACTCTAACCCTATTTCAAAAAATTAACACGAAACCCTTTACCTAACCATAATCCTACAATTGATAAATCTTAATCCTAACCATATTTATAAACTCAAATCCCTAATATTAATCCTAATCATAAATGCAATTATAATACTAACCATTCATTGTAAACACACACACAAACCTTAACCTTGACCATAAGCATGGATCCTAAAGATAAACCTTGATCGTAAAATTTAATTTCTAAACCCTTATTATAAATGATAAACCCTAAATCATAGTCTTGAACCAAATCATAAACTTATATGCTAAACCCTTATCCTAAATTCTTAACCATGGACCTTAATATTAACCCCTAAATAATGCTAAATTATACTCCTATAAACCCTAACAATGTCATAACCCTAATCTTACCCTAAAATTGATCCTATTATAACCCTTACACTAAAACCATATTTCAAAGCCTAATTGAGGCCTAACTTACATAAAATTAAAATATACATGAAGCATGAGCCTTGTTTAAAATGATATGTAACCCAACTTGAAACCTAAACCTCAACATTATCCTAAAAGTAATATAAATAATTTATTACCCTAATTGAACTCTATTAATATCCCCCAAAGTATAATAAAATCCTAACAATAAATTAACTCTAACCATAACCAAACTCTCAACTTTAAAGTTATCTTCAACCCTAACTATAAATCATAGATTTTCTCTCTAATTTGCACCTTATCCTAAGTTAACCTTAACTCTAACCTTAATTTTACTTAAATCATAACATTAATTAAACTAATATATCCCTATTTTAACCCTAACTATAATTTAATCTAAATTTCAACCATAACATTTAACCCAACCCTAACATTCATGATAACCATACCCTAATTTGAATCATAACAAAAGATCAATTTGAATCATAACCAAAGCATAGTTACAAAATACCCTTACTCCTAAAGCTCATCATAATTCTTATACTAACCATAATTATAACCTTCATCCTAATAATATGACTAATCCTAACCCTTATGATAACCCTATCCCTATCCCTAGCCATGATGTACACCCTAACTCTAAACTTATTTCAAAAAATAACCCTAAAACCATTTACCTAACTATAATCCTAAAATTGATAAATTTGAATCCTAACTATATTTATAAATTTGAATCCCTAATAGTAACCCTAACACTAACTGCAACCATAATACTAAGAAACCATTATAAATGCATACACAAACCTTAACCCTAACCATAACCATGGATCCTAAAGATAAAACTTGATCTTAAAATTATTTTCTAAGCCCTGATTATAAATTCTAAACTCTAAACCCTAATCTTGAGCTAAATCATAAACCTATATGATAAACCCTCATCCTAAATCCTTAACCATTGACCTAACTATTAACCCATAAATTATACTAAATTATAATCCTAAATACAACATTGACCCTAACAATTCCATAAACTTAAAACCTTTATCCTAATTCTAACACTAATACTATAAACAATGTAAACCCTAACCCTAATGAAAATCCTTTAATTCTAAGCCCTAATCTTACTCTAATTGAAACCTAAATCTTAACCATAATACTAACCATGATTTAAATCCTAACCTTGAAGATAATCCTAATACTAAGCTATAATCTCAAACCTAATCAAGATTTCAATCCTAACCATAATACAAACCATGATTTAAACAAACACTCTAGCCATAGTCCCAAGCCTAGGTCTAAATGTTAAACTTTAACCCTAACACCAAATCTAGATATAATGATAATATTAACCATTCTATTAACATAATCTTTTATCCTAACCCTAGCAACTAATATTGATCATGACATAAATTATAGCCGTAATGATAACATAAGTCCAGTGACCCTAACACTATCCCTAACTTTAATATTAACACTAAGCACATTTCCACTTGTAAACACATTAATGCTAATAATAATCCTAATACTAGACCTAAAGATGATATAAATTGTAAAGTTATATTTTAAACATAATAAATTAATTATTCAATGTGTTATGCATGTCACGTCTGCTACTAGCTAATATATACTCTATATGTAAAATACACCGAGATGCATGAGGCATTGAATTTTTTCATTATTTACTTTTAATATGTATTAAAAAAAATTCAACGCCTCGACCTATTTTACATATAGAGTATATATTAGTTAGTTGTCTACACCAATCAAAATAAACCCATCAATGTTAGCATTTTTCTTGAGCTGAAGAGACAACTACAATACCAAATAAAATCTTTCAAGCACCACAAAAGGCAGAATTTTATGTGGATGGAAACATTAAACGAAGGTGGTAGGAAGGTGCTCTAAACCTATCAATTTAAAATTAGTCAGCTTGCAATCACTTTAATTTAAATAGTAATTAATCTTTCTTATTTCAATTAATTAGTTATAACTTATTTATAAAATATAAACAATATAAACATATAAAATGTATTTAATAATGTTTTAATTTGAATAAAATTAAACAAAATATTATATTTATATTGTAAATTACAAATTATTGTAAATGACAAATATTTTCATTTAAAAAAATATATTAAAATTTTCAGATTTCTAAATATGAAATAATTATAAAAAATAAAATGATAATATTTTAATATTTCTAAATTGAAAATTATCTTTCTTTTATGTAAATATAAAATATTAATTAAATTACATTAAATATTGTCATTACAATTAAATACATTACTTCTTTGTCACATTATTCATATATATACTCCAAAACATGTATATTAATTTAAAGGCACTACTTTAATAGCAACATGATAGTTATATAAATTTTTATTAATTAATCTTAGGACGTTTTGGACTTATGATAAGGCTTAAAATCTTATAGAAAAATTTGATTTGAATTGACTTAAAATAACTTAATCTTAATCCTTTCCCATTTAACTTAATAAAACAAATGACAATATATGACTCTTAGCTTGTTAAAAATATTGACTTGTACATAAAATCTTCATCTGTGAGCTCTTCATAGATTGCACAAGAGAACAAAACAAAAACGTTCATTTCTGCAACTATATAGTTATCAAGTTATGCAGTTACGTTTCATGGGCTTCCACACAGAGAGACTTATTTCTAAACCATTACAATCTTTCCTTGCCTTGCCTTCCACTTGCTCACATGCTTACTAAGTTACTAAAAAGGATAGATTTATACACATCATTTAATCATATAATTTAATTTTATTATCTAACTTATAATTGTAAATTATGTACAAATAGTCTTGTTTGCAATTAATTTATATTTAGTCTTTGTTTGTACATGCAACCTAGTCTAATTGGCTTATTTATATGATTGGTCAATAATTCAATTATTATTCATAATCAAATCTTACCATACACCAAGCAAACCTAGTTACTTGACTCATGCTAGGGTTGCACAATCATAAACAAAAATTTAGCGAAGGAACTTCAATTTTACCTATGAAAATATAATTTGACTTGAATTTCATTTAAACATTGAATTCAAAGGTGTACAATTATTTATTTTCATTAATTAAATTTAATATTTTTTCAAGCTATTTTCAAAA
Source organism: Cupressus sempervirens (assembly GCA_028749045.1). Lineage (NCBI taxonomy): Eukaryota > Viridiplantae > Streptophyta > Pinopsida > Cupressales > Cupressaceae > Cupressus > Cupressus sempervirens. Next base: position 852,799,495 of record CM053789.1, on the reverse strand, counting down.
TGGTTGGTTTAATAGATTTATAATTCTTTTTTTTAGATCCGCAATAGACTGTATCAATTAGAGATTAAAAGCCACATTGAAATGTATAACTACATAAAAAAACAGAAAGATATTTATGATTTTTTTTAAAGAAATAAATATTTAATATTATTTACTTTTCATCTAAAAAATAATAATATGATGAATATAACATTATCTAAACTTAAATTTAATAGATTTAAAATTCTTAATATAGTATCATTAATATAATACTACACCTAAACTATCACTAATTTATATTTACATTATATTGATTAAGTATTAGAGTTTAAAAGAATTATTAAAATATTAAGAGAGAAAATAACAATCTATATTTATTTTATATTTATAAAATAAAAAGCATTCTAGACTTGTGGCACACCATACCTATCCAATAAAGGTTATAAATATAAACCCAAAAAGAAAAATGTAATGAAGCTCACCATCAAGAGTGTGTCACTAAAAACATTCGTGTCAGGAATCCATTGTTATTTCCATACGGCGGTTGGAGAGGTTTCAGTAATGTCTACACCAACCGTCATCTTCCATGTGGAAGTTCCTGCCATGTAAGTTATGATTGCATCAATACCACGAAGCTTCCTTAATTTGAATGCTGGTGAAGTTAGTTTGTTTTTGTTGAAAACATTGGGCAATGGATGGCCCCTTCTCATATTAATGGTGTGGGCATTGCAATCTTTTAGATGATACTTGAATAAAGTACAAAATGAGCTTCTATTATTAGCTTCAAGCAGCTTCCTCCCACCTTCCTCAGCCTATTCTTAGCCACTTAAACATTCGGTACCCAATAAACTTTTTCCATTGAAATATTATTTAATAGTAGAGAGACTGATAGAGGACTACCAGGGCTTAGTGTAGTTGATAGAAGTGGAGAAGGATAGTTCTCAAGTTTCCTGAATAGGATAAGCATATTTCTTGAGGAGGATATCAAAAATGTCTTCCATATTGCATGTTGATGACTCTATCATTGAGGATAATTGGTATTATAGTTGTCTCTTCAGTCCTAAGAAAAACAGTATTACTGGAGCTGTTTTCAGTGAGAGTCTATCTGATGATGGCAATGCTAGGATATATCATGACATTGCTCATGATGAAAAACCCAAACATCCCATTGCAGGGAGTAAGAAAATATTGAGAGAAGAAAGTGGAAATGGTAGCAGTCCATATTTTGAGTCAAGAGATTCCAGTTCAGCTAAAATTTCTATGGAAGATGCAAAAGAGGAGGCTGAATGTTTTGAAAGTATGTTTAGATCATTGGATGAAGATGGCGATGGAAGAGTTAGTTCAGATGAGATAGTGAGGTTTTTGGAGAAATTAAATCTGGAGATGCCAAAGGAGGAGGTGAAATTGACTGTGAGATTAGTGTCTACATTTGGTGATGAGTTTCTCACTACAATGGAGTTTGGTGATTTTTATAAAGAAATATTCTCAAATGAGGAAGAAATTGATATTGGGAAGGATGAGGAGAAGGCAATATATGAGGCATTTAATGTGTTTGATCAGAATGGAGATGGGTTTATCAGTGCAATGGAGTTGGCTGATGTTCTTTGTAAATTAGGGTTTGTGGAAGGGAAGGATGTGAGTTGCTGTGAGAGTATGATTGAGAATGTGGATTACAATGGAGATGGGTTTGTGGATATTCATGAGTTTAAGCATTTAATCACTAGAACTTCTTCTGATTCTCATTCCTGTCTTCAATGTGTTTCTGTCGTCTAATACCATGGGCTGTGATATCAGTGTCTGCTTTCGGTTATGAATTTCTCACTACTATTGAGTTTGGTGAGTTTTACAGAGCAATATTTTCAAATGAGGAAGAAGTTGATATTGTGAAGGATGAGAAGAAGGAAATTTGTGAGGCATTTAATGTGTTTGATCAAAATGGAGATGTGGGTCTATCAGTGCAATAGAGTTGGCTGATGTTCTATGTAAATTAGGTTTTGTGGAGGAGAAGATTTTAAGTTGCTGTGAGAGCATTATTGAGAATGTAGATTATCATGGAGATGGGTTTGTGGATACTCATGAGTTTAGGTATTTAATTACCAGAACTTCTTCTGCTTTTCATCCCTGCCTTCAATGTGTTGCTGCAGTCTAATGGCAGAGTAATGTTATCATGTTAAAAGCTAAACGAATCGCAACTGTCTCCATATGTTTTTCTGTAGTACAATGAATCTTATGGCTAGTATGGTATAAATGATATTGTAGTAATAAATTCACTGCAGTGACAGAAAACAATGTCATTCTGTAATTGTGTCACAAGCGAGCAACTCTGTGACTTTCCAGTTTTGAATGTACCACTTTCTTATTTGTTCTCCCACTATTGGCGTTACCTGAAATTTGAAAATCTTCTTCAAATAATAGGAATAACCACTAGGATTTATTTGCTAAATTAAAACACGCTGATAGCAGAAATAACCAATATATTTAGAAGTACTATAGAATTTTATCTATGGTTTATCTTCAGTTAAACGACTAGAATATCCTTACATTTTCATGTTGCCTATGAAGCATTTGAAGATACTGTAAACATCAGATTTTAACTTTACAACAATCTTAGTTTAACAAGAAGTGGAATGTAAGAAATTCATTTTTATAACTGAATAATCATAACAATGATCTAGAGATCTTAAATTTCAATAATAAGAAATGCAAATTTTAAAAAACTATCATTCTTCTAGTTGATTTCAAATCTACCATTACATATATGCATCTCAACTTATATAGAGAAATAAGAGTCTAATAAATAATACTTGATATAAGGGAGGAACTCTAGTTACTTAACACATCTACTTAAATTGTAAGTTTCATTTTGTGTATTTTTGGTGAATCTTTAGGGGAGAGGATCCAGTACTTGAACACCCTAACTTTACGCTTATCAAATCGCTTACAGCAACTTACTTGACGAGTTGCCTACTTATAACTAAGTTTTCAAGTCCACGTCACCCGTTATGATGCCATATCAGCATGCTTTTTGCCAAGTTGTCCAAAATAGGCAAAAAAAAAGTACCCATAGTTGAACATAAAAGGTACCCATAGTTGAACAACTGATGTGGCATCACATCATTGGTTTATTTTTATAACTAAGGGTACATTTTATTCAATTTTGGGTTGTTAGCATTGTACTAGCAACTTTAAAGTCACAAGTATTTGTACAATGTTGTTAAAAAAATTGGGCATTAAGTCAATAAGTGTAAGTATCGAGTGAACAACTCCTATCAAAACTATTGAAACTCGTTCAAGTACTGGTTCCTCTCCCCTAGATATGTGGAGTGCAAAGTCATTCAAAATTACCATTTCAAAATACTCTCCCAATACCCATTATGTTCTCCATCAATAGTAGCTCACTCAAAAGTGTCATACTTGTGGCTAAATGTCCCAATAGTCTTTATGAAATGTCTTATAATGGACCAATCACCAACCAAAAAAGATAAAAAATGATCCACTTCTAGTACATGTGTGATATGCTATTAGTAATGTGTTCTCATTTTTTGAACTGTAATTGATTGATATCTATAAAAAATAATAATAAGAATTATGTGATCTCTTATCAATAATATAATATATAATATTCCTCTACAAAATTTAGTACAAAATATGATCCAATTCCACTAAATACTGAAGGATATTCATCCAGAATTTTAAACTAAATAAAAAAATCAAATATTGAAAAGTACATATGAAATACAATTTTGAGTACTATCTTGTCCAAATCATAGTGGTCTATAAAAATAGGGATAGGCTAATCTCCAGACAAAATGCACTAAAGACAAGACAAAGTCAAACTTTTTTTTTTTTGCAAAATTCACGTAGTGATTTTTTTTCAAATATTTTATTGTTTTCGACTACAAACTATGCAAATCATGAAAATCAGATGCTGAAATTTTGAAAAAAAATCTGTCCATACAAATATGGCATCAAAAGTCATTTGTGGGGTTCAACTGCTATGCAGAGATGTAATAAGAGGCAGTGATCTCTCTCAAACTGTGACAAGGAGCCTTGAATTAATGAAACAAAAGGGCCTACAAGTTGGGCACTGAAAAGATAGATGACTTTATTTGGAGATCTGTATGATGGCAAAGACGACACGATCAAATGGTGTGTACAGCTCTGTACTTTAATAACATGTGATAGAAAACTACAATTGGAAAGGCAAAACAACTGGCCAAAGCTGCAAGCTACGTACAATAAATAATTTAGTAAAGAATTGAAGAATCGTCCATAATACTGATAGTTCCAACAAATTTGAAGATTGAAAAAATTAATCACAAATTTGTGAACCACATTTCAACTATTTAAAACCCATGGAGTACTATCGCTTTCTGTCAAAACCTTAATGTTTGTTGACAATTCTATCCAGTCTTGGAAAAATTTGATGAGGATATAATGAAAGGTGAGGCTTTTGTGAGGTTGAGAATACTGAAGTGGAAGGAAGAGTTAATGATAAATTTTTAATTTTTTTTTTCAAGATATGCTCTATTTAAATAGATGACGAGTTAGTCAAAAGGGGTGGAGAGGGATCTTATTGGGAATATAGTGGCTACTCCAACACTAACTTGTGAATATAAATTATAGTTCAATATATGATTTCTAAACAAAGAAAGAAGTTCTGAACTATAATATGACTAAAAATCATGTAAAAAAAAGATGTACCCTATTAATAATTGGCTGGTCAAATAACATCATCAATAATTCAATTGACAAAATACTCTACAAACAAATATAAAATTTTAAATTCTGTCTTAGATACTCTAAATTAATAATAATAATTTATAGAAATTTACTAATTTAAATATAAATATTTGATAATTTATTAATATAAGAAATGTAAATGTATACTTAATAGTGAAATGAAAACAATTCAAAATGAAAAAATACAAAACATAAATATTAAATAGAACCAGCAATAGAAGCTGACCTACATACTCATGGTTTAGTGTAATACAAAACTGGTAACCTACATGCTAACTTGACGACCAATGAACTTGAACCTTTAAATGAAATCACTCATCATGTCTACGTGGTGTAGGAGACATAATTCTTGAGTCCACATGCTAATGAATTATGAATAATAAATAAGTAAACCAAAATCTGTGTTTTGATGAAATCAAAATTGGAACCCATGACCTAAGCTATCTAAAACAAGCTTGATATATTTGATTAAATAAATACTTGTATTTGGTTAATTTTTTTCATCTTCAAGACATGCAATAAAAAAATATAAAACTATGTGAACATTATTTTTACTCTCTCAAAAATATAATAGAGTTTAAATTCTTAATTTATAATGAATAACACTTTACACTAAATCAAAGGTAGATGAAAGTATATGTATATTTATCTTATCTTTACTTTGTCTCCAAAATTATTCCAAATCCATGCTTAGAATGAGATTCTTCTAAAATATGTTTATGCTCAAATTATTAAGTATTGTTATTTATATTCTTTCGTTTTAATTATGCCCACTAGATCTTAGAAATATAAGATTCATGTAAAAAAGTTCCTTCCATTTATTTTTATAAAATATTTTTCTATGATTTGATTGGATGAATCCATTTCACTCTCATATGGGTTGTATTTCATGAATTATATATATATATATATTGAAATCATTTGTAAATCTTGTGCTCATTCAAGTAACCACATGAGACTTACAAGCTTATTCAAGCTCCTTTGGAGAAAACACATTAGAAACAACAATTGGAAGACCAAAAGTCACAACTTAGAATCCACTTTTACAATTTGACAGATACAACCAATAAAAGACCAAGAGTACTAAGCCAAATTATATGATTTTGATAATGATGATATTTGACTCCATTTTTTATTGTAGAGAAACTACAATCCAAGTATTTTTAAAGGGTGGGACAAAGCAACTTCATTCTTAGGGAATCACACCAAATATCATAACATAATGATTGTGGGATATGATCATTTTTTTAATAGGTATTCGGCCAAAGCCTAGATTATTTATAAAGAAAACCGAAAGATATCAAAGCTTTAATTTTTAAATGTAAAATGTTATAAAAGTAAATTAAAACCTCAATATATATAGACTTTCTCTCTATATATATTATATAACATATAATATATGTATAGCTAGTAGCTAGCATTAATGGGCGAGTCCCAAGAGTTAAATTTTATAATTTATTAATGTTACGTTTGGGTTGAAGGTTAGGTTTAGGTTATATTTTGTCTTAATATTCAATTATGAAATAGGTTAGACTTCATTTTCATTTACAATTATAATTTCATGTCAACTTTGTGTAGGAATTTGTTGAATTAAGTTTATAATTATGGTATGATTGGGTTTAGGGCTAGATTTAAAATGTATTTAATGTTATGCACTCTTATTGAATTTGGTCTAGTATTAATGTTAATGTACTAATTTTTTTTTGGAGAGTTAGACTTTATATTCTTTATAATTAGGTTTTACTTTTGTTTAATATTATAATTTTTTTTTGGTTTTGTTAGGTTTGTATTCAATAGAGTTTAGTTTAAGGTTATTTTTAATTGTTAGTTAAGTTTGGAGAAAGGTTTCATTATGTTACTTAGAGTAATTGGATTCACACATAAAAGTGAATTGGGTTTGATTTGTTTCAATGTTATGGTCAAGATTAAGCTTTGGTTTCTTTTTTTCCTATTAAGGTTAGGGTTCTATTTGGATTGAATACATAGTTTGAATAAGCGACCATAGTAGTTATCAAACTCTGTCGTCATCTCTTTCCCTCTTAAGAGCAACATTTGGTTTATTTTATTTTTTCAGATTTAGGGTATAGTTTAGTGTAGAATTAATTTTAAGATAAGAGATCAATTTAATTTTATGCTATTGATTATTTAATTCATGTTAGGCTTAGAGTTAATTTTTGTTTAATTTTTTAAATTAGGTTTAAAGTCATAGTTCAATTTGTTTAAGGGTTAGGATTTAATTAAATGTTAATATATATGTGGACATATGTAAGTTTAAACTTAATATGTACTATGTACATATGTATATAGTTACATATATAATGTATGCATATGTATATATGTCTTCCCCATCACTATATGTGTCTATCATGGGTCCTAATTTAATTCAATATTAAGATTGTAGTTAAAATTTTAATTTAGTATTTAATTAGGTTTAAGATTATAAATCAATTTGGATAAGGTTTATTATTCAATTGAACTAAATTTATGTCAATATATGTATGTAAACTTATATGCACTATATATATTCTCTCTCTCTCTCTCTCTCACACACACACACACACACACACACACACACACACACACACACACACACACACACACACACACACACACACACACACAAACAGAGTCTATCTATTCCAAGCCCTCATTACCCTCATTTTCAAGTTCTATCCCATCCCTTTCCCCTTTCCCCTTATCTCTCTCATCCTCATCTCTCTCCCTCTCCTTTATACATTTCTCCCTTTCATCCCCCTCTCACCATCTCTTCCCCCAACTAAATATCTATTAACATCTCTCTCCCCCTAATTACTATGTTTTAATCTCTCTCCTATATTCTATTACAATCTATTGCCCCTATTGACTCTCTCTCTCTCTCTCTCTAACACACACACACACACACACACACACACACACACACACACACACATGCAAAAAAAAAAAAACACTCACTCACTCACTTACTCCATCTATCTCACCCACACTCTTACTTCTTGCATTACCATTTGTCCCATTTAATTATCACCTATCTCTACATCATTCTTCCCACCTCTTCTTTCTCCAATCACCATGTCTATTTATTCTAATCTCTAACTACCCTAATTTTAAAGCTCCATCTCTATCTATTGCATATCTTTACCCCTCATTCCTCTCTCTCTACCTCATCTCTTCCCTCACCTTCTCTCTTTCTTCTATCTCCCTCCGCTTTTAGTCATCTCTTCCTATTAACTACTATGTATTACCACCTCTTATATTTACCCCCCTTCTCTCTCTCTCTCTCTCCCTCCCTACATATAATCCATGCCCTAATTATCCTATTTCTACCTCTACATCATATATATCCCACTCATACCTCTATTACTTTACCTTATCTCCTCACCCCCTCTAATATTTTTTTACCCCTAGTTACAATATATTATTACCTATTATTTCTCGCCATATATATGTCTTCCCCATCACTACATGTGTCTATATCGAGCCTTAGAATTATCCTCTTTCTTTAGCTATATGCCATCTCTCCACCACTCCCCATTTTCTACTTGCCTCATTTCTCCATACTCTGAATTCTCCCTTTATCATGAGTTTATTGGAGAAGGGGAGGAGTGTGCAACTCCTTAATTACCTTGTCTCTCTCATACATGTCATTTAGGTTATGGTTTCAAAATGATATCTAGTGTTCAATTAAATTTAGGATTTTCATTTCATAGTAAATATAATTAGGAATGGTATTTATTGGGTGTTAGATGAAAGATAAATTTGTTTGAACACAACGGTTAAATATAGTTTATTACTTTGATTAGATTTATGGTTAGGGATGTTGGGGATTTTAGTTAAAATTAATTTAGTATTAAATTAGGTTTAAGGTTATTGTTCAATTTAACATAATATATATAAACTTATAAGCACTATATAATCTCTCTCTCTCTCTCTCTCTCTCTCTCTCTCTCTCTATATATATATATATATATATATATATATATATATATATATAGAACCTTAACTATCCTCTTTATTATCTCTCCATTTCTCTATTTCTCCGCCCTCTCATTATGTTTTCCCCCTTATGACTATTTATTTTAACAAATCTCTCTCTCTCTCTCTCTCTCTCTCACACACACACACACACACACACACACACACACACACACACTTCTCCCATTTAATTACTTCCTATTCTACCTTATGTCCCCCCTTTCTCTAATCACCATACTTATCTATTCCAATCCCTAATTACCCTCATTTTAAGGCTCAATCTCATCTCTTCCCCCTTTCTCCTTATCTATCTCTTTATCATCTCTCTCCCTCTTCCTTCTACATTTCTCCATATCATCCCCCTCACACCATATATTCCCCTTATTATATATCTATTAGCATCTCTCTCCCCCTAATGACTCTCTTTCACTCTCTCTCCCCTCTCCTATTACCATATTACCTCCTCCTCCTCCTCCTCTCTCTCTCTCTCTCTCTCTTTGACACACACACACACACACACACATAGTCTGTCCCACATCACCATCTATATCTATCTTGGGACTTAACTATCCACTTTTGTAGGCTCTATATCATCTCTATTCCCTCCCCCTTGTTTTTTCCTCTTCTTCTTCCTTTCTCTGTTTCTCTCCCATATCACCATATTTTTTGCTAATGATTATTTATCTCTACCACACACATATAACCTTGTCCCTTTTATTCAACTCTATCTTGTGCATTTTCCCCATAATCTCTCTCTCTCTCTCTCTCTCTATATATATATATATATATATATATATATATATATATAAACAATTGATCCCTTTAATTACCTCCAATATCTTGTTGGGATTTCTTAATGGAAAGAATGCTTCTGAGAAAGGGGGTGAGTCAGAAGTACTAGCTTTTGACTTGTTTTAAACTCTTAATAACATATTATAGAAATGAACATGCGTGCATATCATTATTTAAGCAATCATGAAAAACATATATGCATCACCACATAACACCTAAGATTTGGGTAACCTAGAAACCCTCCAAAAATAAGAAGGTAAAAATGGGGTGGGGATGATACCCACAAAATCACTGCAACAAAAATGTTTGACCACTTTTGATGGTTTGCCATGTTAAAGGCTTTACACTATATCAATAGTGACATAGTTAAAGGATTTACAAACACTTTACATGAAGTGTTACCCTATTAAAGGATTTAATCACCTATTTAAAGGATCAACAAAATAGCTGTTAAACTAACCTATCACCATAGGGTTTCTTTTCTAATACAATTGCTAGAGAGTATTAGGTACAATAAACCTGATAGCTTACAATCCTTGATTGCTGAATTCAGGCACTTGATCTGCTTATTGTAATCTGATGTCTATTCATATTCCTTGCTTAGTTATGATCAACTGAATATTATGCTACTGCTCTCTTCCTCTAAGTCTGTTACTCTTCACTCTGAACTGCACTAGAGTTTTCCTTTCACTCCTTCATCCATCTACATGATTCAATGAGATTTCATCTTCCTTATAAAGACTTTCAAAGACTTAGGGTCAGACATGGATCTATGATCCATATTGAATCTCTATTTTCCGCTCATTCCTTGCACTTTTATTATTGGTTGCATGCCTTCTCCATTTTTCTTATTGGCTGCATGTAGATTGCATAGGAAAATAGAAAAGATTTGATCTTATCACTTAATTCCTTCGAGATTCGTCATATGCCGGCCATGAAAATGGTTTACATCTGAATAAGTGAAGTTACAAAATCATATGTGCATTTTGTGTTACTCGACACTTACTGATTCCTAATGCTCGACATCATCTATGACTTGACACTTAAATATTACTCGACACTTGTATCATGCTCGACACCTGAAGTTACTTGGCACTTGATCTTCACTCGACACTTGAAGATCACTCAGTACTTGATGGATTTCCTAACTCGACACAAGCTATGTCTCGACAAACATAGTGCACTTGGCTTCAATGTAGAAAGTAGTTAAGTTGCGTTGGCACTCAAATGTCAAAACCATTCTGAGACTAACAATCTCCGCCTTTGACATGAGTGGAAAAAACACTTAACTAAGCATTATTCATCTGACCTTATGAGTACATTCACTAATTTTCTCGCTATATATACAGAGGTTTAAAAAACTTGATCAAAATTTTTGTAACTTACAATATATATCTCAAAATTATTATAACTTCCCTTGAGTTAATTGAGCCATTATGTGTTCTGTCTTTGTGACCAAAATTCTGTGCTGAATATGTCTCTTATACTGATATGTTTATAGCTCCCCAAAACATTATCCAAAACATTATATCTCCCTTGTTGATCATTGTCTCCCCCTTTACAACTTTATATCTCCCCTTACTTATTTATATATATCTCCCCTTATTTATATAAATCTCCCCCTTTTTGACACAAATGTCAAAGGGCACTAAGGGTTAAGACCATATTTTTCCAAAAATGTACTATTTACATTCATAATCATCTTGAGAGCTGCATCCCAATTATTCAAGGTAATTTCTAATGATTTATGCTAGATGGCAGTCTCTGCAGCAAGGTGAACAAGTCCATCTAAGGTAGAAAGATTAGGATATTTCTTGAGAATAGTTTCAACATAGGCCTGTTCTTTATGGAGTACTTCCAAATGTGGAGTAATGGAAGATTGGAGCTGCATCAGTTTGGCCTTGATGGTGGCCTCTTCTGCTATTAATACAACTATTTCCCTTTGGGTGTGAAGCGATTGAGCAAAATGCTTCTCACTTTGAGCTGGATCATTTTGTAGCTGGATGCTTGAAATATTCAGATTTCTTTCCATGCTCATTATTTTTTGGCTTGTCTCATGTGTGAAGTATGAAAAGTCACACAACTTTTTGTACAATGAGAATATATTCTCAAGTACCTTTGTAACTTTGTCTATTACCTTTGCCAATTCAACCTGGGAAAGTGTAATTTGACTAGATATTTTCTCATTAACTTTCCCTTGGAATTTCCTTTCAGACCATTCCATAAGTTTTACATTTGTCTCTTGGTCTACATTTGTGACATGGTCAACAATATTTGTCAATTGTTCCATTATATGCGTTGACTCATCTCGTGACTACAAATTGAAGGCATCCATAAAGATGTCTTTAATCTCATGTAATGTTTGCTTTTGTTTATACTCCTTCCTGAGTATCTCCTGCCTCTTTCTTTTATTCAATGCTTCCTGCACCTCAATGATTTGATCAATGGTTATTGTTTTTAAGTCATAACTTGGTATGACTATCTCCTCATCTAATTCAGGGTCTCCATAGTGAAGCACACTTGCAAATTTTGTAGCACTTGATCCTGGTGCTGACATCTGTAGTGGCATTGCAACATTTCTAGGCTGTTTAGGAGTTGTCCCTGAGGTAGGAAAATTTATCAAAGCTTGTATAACCTCTCACTCTTTGGGGGTTTTCTTTGCTTCCTTCTCCTCTTGTCTGCTACTTTGATCAATAGTAAGAATGTGAGGAGGTGCACCTTGTGTTTGTGTTGTAGGATCAGAAACAACAGTCTATCCTATTTGTGCTATACTTTTGTCTTCTTTTGCACTCGGCTTTTGCATTGTAGTGTCAACTATTCTTGATGTAACTTCTGTTCACTAGTACATTTGACCCCAAATTTTGACCATCTAATAAATTGGGGTCAATTTGGTCAAAATGTGCAAGGCAAGTGCAACATATACTTTTTTGTAAAATGTGAGCTCGTGTTGGTCAAAATTTTGACCAACACGGGCTCACACTATGTCAAAATTGAAAAAAGCACTGTTTGCCACCCTAATCTCATTGTTACATGACCCAGAAGACAGCTTGTGCACTCAACCATTTTCTACACTGCATTTTGTGGCCAGGAGTATGCGCCAAAAGAGTTTTATAGCTTCAGCACCAATAGGGGTTGACATCTTGGGTTCTTTGGTGCTTGATTGTAGTAGAGGAGAGCTCTTGAATGCTTCAAAGTTGACATTGAAAGAGATTTCAGAAAGAAGGTGGCATGAAAGGATTAAATAACACCTGGAAATGTTGAAGAGTCTCCTTCCCAATGTTACAAAGGTGAGTTGAAGTTTTGTTTTATAGATTGACATTTGATTAATCATAATACATTTGATTGAAATTTTGTTTTATAGATTTGTTTTATAGTTGAAGTTTTGTTTTATAGATTGACATTTTTTTGTACAAAACTAGTTATTGTAAATTCAACTTAACTCATAATACATGCAATATGCCTGAAATCCAAGGTGCAACTAAAATCTGATCCAATATTTATTCTACAAGATTAACATCTATTGCTGGAACAATATTGAAACTACTACCATACATCAACCTACAAGTTAAGGTTGCCCATATCTTAACCTAGTACACATTCTTTTAGAGCTGCTAAGTTCAACTGCTCAGGTTTGTACATACCAAAAATCAACTTTCTTCTTATTAACAATAAGCCATCACACATGCTCTATGATCACCTTCCTGCAACCCACTAAAAAATTCTATACGGTAGAGCTATGTGAAGGATTCTCAGTTCTCTCTTGTAAGATATTTCCTATTAAATAGTTATACCCATCATTGGTTTGGTTTATTATAGATGCCCCACACCAACTTTACATGCAATGCCTCATTCATAATTCTACAACCTCTTAGCCGAGAATCCCCACTTTCTTTTGGCATGCATACCTTATCACATGCTAAGAGTGGGACTTTTTTATTTTCATTATTTCCATTACATAGAAATATTCTTATCCTCTTCTCAATTTTGTTTAGCACTTTCATAGGAATCTAATTGCAAAACATAGAGTGTATTAGAATGGCCGATACAATTGACCTAAGAAGCATAAGCTAAACCAAAAAAGGTTAACCATCTTGATTTCCATCCTTCCATGGTTTTGGTACACTTGTCAACCAACTAGTTCCATAACTGAGTTTTATCAGCCCCAACAAAAAGAGGAACACATAGTAATTTTCTAGGAAGCCTACCCCTTCTTACACCAAAAACATCTATTATCACCTCCACAAGTTTTCCCTAATATTGAAGAAAAAGGTATTAGATTTGGCCCAATTTATATCTTGACCCAATGCATCCCTATAAGCATTGAGAATTGATTTGATCACTCTTTCCTCCCTCATTGATGTTTCCCCAACAAAAAATGTGTTATTTGCAAATTGGGAGTGGGTTGCTAAGGCCATATCCTCAACTATTCTTTGGGACTCTCATCTGCCAAGCTCTCTATATTTAGTGGCATTCCTATCTAACGCCTCTTCTAGAAAAATGAATACGATCATGAAAATGGGGTCCCCTTTCCATAGCCCTCTAGGTGTTGGGAAGAATCCATGTGGCCTCCCATTCACCAAGAGGGACATCCTATAACCTCCTATCATAATTTTAGTCTAGTCAATCCACTTTTTGCTAAACTCAAACTTCTCCAAAACCTTGTAAAGAATAGGTCCATCCACCTTGTCATAAGCTTTCCCAATGCCCAATTTCAATAGCATGGAGATTTTTCTTAAGGAGATGGAGTGAATCATCTCATGGGCCATCTGATGCCCCATAAATACTTCTCCTTCCCAAAGTGAATCCACTTTGTTCATGGGAGATGAGTTTATCTAGGACAATCCTCAATATGTTGGCTACTATCTTAGAGATAATTTTGTAAGTTGTGTTGCATAATGATATATGCAAAAGTTGTCAATTATTCTTTTTGCATTTTCTTTTCTATGGATCAATGTTGCTAGAGTATTGTTGAAATTCTTCAACACAAACCCTCACCATCTTGACTCCTCAACCACTCCCAACAACTCTTTTTTAAAAACATGCCATAACTTGTGGTAGAAAAAGTCTTGGAAGCCATACAGACTTGGAGCCTTGTCACCTGCTAAGCCAAAAATGGCCACTCTCAACTCTTTCGTGGTTATTTTGGATACTAACATTTCATTATCCACTTCAAAAAGGATGGGCTCAATTGCCTCAAGTGTTGTAACTGATTGTACTTCATTGATCTCTTCATGAAAACTCCAAAGCCTGGTAAAAAAAATTAACTACATGCTTGTTGATCTTTGGTATATTGGTGACCTCTCTACCTTGGAAGGATTGCAGCTTGAAGATTCCATTAATGGACCTTCTATTTTTTACTAAAGAATAGAATAATTTTGTGTCTTTGTCCCCAACTCTTAGCGATTATTCTCTTGATTTTTTCTTCAAGAAGAACTCCCTTGTCATTAGTTCATCATATAAACATTTTAGATCCACCTCATTTGCAAATTCCACCATATCTATCTTATCCTCTATTACTTTATTGTTGAGGTTGCTAATTGGCCTTTTACATCATCAATACTAAATCAAATCCAACTAACATTGAAATGAATAAGACTCATATAGTCATCAATCTGCTGCTGTTATGGTTTAAGACCAATTACAAAAGTCAAATAGCTACTGCTTAAATGAATTGATTATTTCCAAACTAATTAAGTGCCTTTTGAACAATGACCCTCATGAGTTGGCAAGGTGATTTGGGGGTCTCAGTTAGGGTCTCAAAACTTCTTAATGTCAAACTTCTAAACTTGAAAACAAAATGAAAACATCATCATTAACTCTACAATCAAGGAATGAGCATTAAATACTTCTGATCCATGAATAATAATAATTTGGCAGAGAGAAATTTGGCGATTCTTACCAATACATCGATAGTGATCACAGTGAGGATGAATCAAATTATGAAATGACTCTTCAATAACAAAAAGCAAAAAAATGACTTAGAATCAATTGAAAAACAATACACAATAATCTAATCAACTACATAAGAACTTTATTCAAATAAGGTCAAGTGACTTACACAAAGATTTTGCATGATTTTGTTCTGTTGTTGAGAATGTTGATAGGAAAAAATGATCACAGGTTGCTAGATGAATATTATGACCCAACTAAAGAAGAAATATTTTTATAATGAAATGAACCAAGACTGTTCTTCTGCAATTGCTGCTGCAATCCATAAATGCCTATTCATAAACAGGTAGCATTTATAAAATATATAATCTATGTCTGAAACTCTGATTGATAAGATACAATCCATAAGTAGGAGATATTTTAACAAAGCAAGTCAAATTGTGCTATTGCTATCAAGATTTAACTGTGTGATTTTTGAGTCAAACTCGTCGATACATATTTAATGAAATGAATGGAACCCATCTCTCATGAGAATGAATGGAACAATTAGCACTCATTGGATCTAGGTGATACTCACAGAGGTGAAGTACCAAGACTTCTCAAGAGGTCACCCATCCCAGTACTACTCCAGCTCTAGCATGCTTAACTACATAGTTTCCTCCATGGCTAAACCCACTCTGCTTGCAACTCCATTTGCAAAACCTTCATCAAGTGTTGTGCCTTATGAACCATTCATTAGAAAGCCCCTTAAGCTCATCAATTGATAAGTAGGAGATATTTTTCCATAGCAAGTCACATTGTGATATTGCTATCAATATTTAACTATGTGATTTTTGAGTCAAACTCATTGACCCATATTTCATGAATAGTGGTTCACTGAACCCATCTCTCATGAGAATGATTGGAACACTTAGCACTCATTGGATCTAGGTGATGCTCACAGAGGTGGAGCATTGGGATTTCATGAGAGGTCACCCATCCTAATACTACAGCTTGAGCACACTTAACTACAAAGTTTCCTGATAGCAATATCATAATTTAAAAAAAAAATTCTTAACCCTTATATTTTGTCACAATAGCTTGCTAGTTCATCTACACTTGTGAGGAATTGGATCACACACTCCTAGATCTTCTTAATAAAGTGCAATTGGTTACACTAAAAAAAGGAAAAGGACTTGGTTTATGTGCATTCAAATCTATTGCTCCTTAAACAAAGTGGCTAAGAGGGGACACAAGGGACTGAGATAATAAGACCATATCATATTGACTTGGATCTTCCACTTCCCACTTTACTGCACTTGATGTTGATGATGACTATGGGAAAATTTGTGGGCATTGGAGTGCTAGTGCCAATGCCAATGCTAGTGGAGCCCTATTTGCGGTTCTTCTAATTTACCACTACCTATATCATCTAATATAGATGGTGATGATATTTTGTAAGTCCCATATTTAAAAAAAAAAATGATGACTCACTGTTGACAATTGACATTATTATTATTTAATTTTAATATATATTATAACATTTGAGTTTCACTAATATATCATTAGTATTTTGAACTCAAATACTGCTGCAAATATATATATATTTTATTTTATATGTTTTTGTATTGACGAACTCAACACCATATTCTTTTTGATAAAATCCTCAAACCAGACCTATGAACCTAAACCCAAACCACTACAAAGGCTAGTAACTTAGATTTTAAGTAAACAATCTTTGAGAAATTCTTTCTTTATGTTATGGCCCCATCTTGAGCATTGTTTGCTCTTATGGGTTTATGCATACATTGTAGGAGTATCTTGCCTTTATTTGACTTGTTGTAGAAAATTATCTCCTACTCATCAATTGATGAGCTTAAGTGGCTTTCTAATGAATGGTTCATAAGGCACAATATTTGGTGAAGATTTTGCAAATGAGGTTGCAAGCAAAGTGGGTTTAACTAGAGGAAACTCTGTAGTTAAGCATGCTCGAGCTACAATAGTACTAGGATAGGTGACCTCCTAAGAAGTCCTAGTGCTTCACCTCTGCGAGCATCACCTAGATTCAATGAGTGCTAAGTGTTCCATTTATTCTCATGACAGATGGGTTTGGTGAACCACTACTCATCAAATATGGGTCAATGAGTTTGACTCAAAACTCACACAGTTAAATCTTGATAGTGATATCACAATTTGACTTGTTGTGGAAAAATATATCCTACTTATCAATTGATGAGCTTAAGGGGCTTTCTAATGAATAGTTCATAAGGTGCAACACTTGGTGAAGGTTTTGCAAATGGGTTCACAAGCAGAGTGGGTTTAACCATGGAGGAAACTCCATAGCTAAGTGCACTAGAGCTAGAGTAATACTAGGATGGGTGACCTCCTAGGAAGTCTTGCTGCTTCACCTCTATGAGCATCACCTAGATCCATTGAGTGCTAAGTGTTCCATTCATTCTCATGAGAGATGGGTTCAGTGAACCACTACTCGTGAAATATGGGTCAATGAGTTTGACTCAAAAACACAGTTAAATCCTGATATCAATATCATAATTTGACTTGTTGTGGAAAAATATCTCCTACTTATCAATTGATGAGCTTAATTCTAATGAATGGTTCATAAGTCACGAAACTTGGTGAAGGTTTTACAAATAGGGTTCCAAGTAGAGTGGGTTTAACCATAGAGTAAACTCGATAGAAGTCTAAAGGGGAAATGTTTCTGTCTTGACTTACAATTTTTTTATACTCCTGGATTTTGTTGTCATGATTGTGCTCGAGAATAAATTCTAGCTTGGCAATCCATGTGTACTCTAAATAGCATTTAAAAGGTCCAATGTTTTTGATATGTTTCAACTGATTTAGAATTAATATCCTTTTTCCACCTTGAGGACTTTGCCGTCTCTTTTAGTGGTTAACCTTATGATGAATATATTCATTAATAACAATTTTCTTTTGGTTGATAAGTCATATTTATATGCACAACATTATTACTTATTAGGTTTCATTCTCACTAATTCTTAATAGCGTAGCCCACTAGCTGATGCATTCAAACTGAGAATGTGCTAACTCTAGGGTTTGACATAAATTATCTAACTTAACCTTTGATTAGATATGCAATAAAAAAAAGTTGAATTAAAAGGAAATAGTTGATTGAAAACCAAATCAGATTAAAGCTTGCTTTTAGAATATTCTAGTTTTTTTGAATTTTGGTTCTGTATTTCTGATGCAAATGAGAGATGCATTGGATTGTAAGTAGTCTAGAAACATTATAAAGCATCAAAGTTCTGATATTTTTATGTGTTTTTTGAAAATTACTTTTAGCAATGTAGTTTTGGTATGCTGGGGCTTGTTTATCTGATTCTTATAGAAGTATAAATTTATGTACAATTGTATGAATCAAAAGAAATTGCCCATCACTATGGTAATCTACTCTTGAATTTTATATGAGGTTTTAAATAAGACTGATTGATGATGTCAGGGTATTTGCTGAAGAAAAGTACAAAAACAAATGGTTGGAGTCGGTAGTGGTTTGTTTTGAATGAGAAATATGGAAAGGTTTGTTGCATTTGATGTGTACAATAGAATTGTAATTTGTTCAATTGTAGTTATACATCTTAATGAATTGGGTTTGATGTTCTCCTAGCTTGGTTACACCAGAAAACCAGAAGAAAGGCATTTTAGAGGAGTCATTAATTTGGAGGTATAAGTTACTGATGAATCTTTTATTGTTACTTTTTTTGATGGTCAAAAATTTTGTTTCAAATTTCTCCTTTTTTGAATGTACTACCAATCTAGAGTCCAAAATATCCTATGCATTCAACTATTTTCTATATTGGGAATTGAAAGAGTAGAGTAAGTGATATGAAATGTGTCTAAAAAGCTCCCAATCTACTTTTGGAAGTCAAAACATGTTTTAACTACTTTGTGTGTGTTATAATTGATGTACTGATTTGCATTATTCTCCGTTTACCAAATTAGTTTTGATTTCATTCTAGTGGTGGTTGGTACAACTATACTACACTGTTCCTATATTTAATTGATTTTTGCCAAATGTACATTGAAATAGTTCATGACTATTTTTTTGAATGCAAATTTGAGAGTGATATGTAAAAGCTCTATCATATGTATATATCTAGTTTGGATAAGAAATACATGTGGCTTTCTAATTGAATTTTAATCTCTTCACTTTCAAACAACAAGTGGAGTATCTGTTGAAAGCATTTCACGTCATCACCAAAGCCTTCATTGATCTTCTGTTCAATGTCTTCCATACATAAATTTTGTCGACCATTATTTCTTAGCTTAATTCTAGCTACAAGCCATTGACATAAATCTTTAAATACAATATCTCTATCATCTTTTATTAACCAGGAGACATTTATAATCAGTCACCTTAGTCATACTTTATAATGTTGTGTACTCTTTTGGACATGCTTTGCCTTATCCTTCATACTTGCAAAATTTATGAACTCAAAAATAGATGGTATTTTGTTTTTGTTTTCTTTGGAGAGCCAAGATTCTGGTGTTCAATCCAAACAACATTTAGGCTATCTTTACTAATATAAATACCATTCCATTAGAACTATAATGTTCCCAATAGATTAAAGTAGGATCACTTTGTCATTGTTGTAATTTGTAATAGAACTTTGGATACATCTTTGCTGAAGATTTATGTTTACCATATGTTTAAGATATGATTAAGTTCTTAAACCATAGCTTTCAAACATAAAGATTTGGAACTAAAGACAGGGTTTGGGAGTGGGAGGCCTACTCTAAAAGTGGATCTCTCCTCTTTAAGAGTGGTCTTAGTCAATAATTTTATATGAATATGTTTTATTTGATTGAATTAATTTATCATTAGTATCGACATGATACCTTCATATCATTTGACTTCTTAATATGATTCCTTATCTTCTAATTCCTCATATTGGTGCACCTCTAACTACAATATTCACCAATATCTTTCAAAAAATAGTAATGGATGACTAAGATCCTAGATAGCAATGGATGACCAAGTTGTTATAGCGAGTATCCACCAATTAGTGCCAAGATTTTTGAGTGCTCTTAAAGGAGTTTGACGTGCCTTGTTCTTGCTGACTTGCTATGCCCAATTCAGGCAATATGATTGACATAAGAAAGTAATGCCTAGCTCTAGATGGCTAGAAGTATGAACTACATAGCTATCTATACCATCAACTGAACATGTCGATTATGAAGTTATTAGCAGCCCAACTCTTCATGGAAAATATTCTCACATGAAGATTTATTGCAAACTTTACTAATATATTTCCAGCTACTCTAATAAGGTTTTGATGAGCATACCTTCTTCCTTTACAACAACATAATTTAATTCACCATAGCCTCTCCAACCAATAGAAATGGTTAAGTTTATCGTAGTGCCTATGTGGCAATATCGTGGTGCCTAAGTGGCATAGTAATTGTAATGTGTGCCAGTCACTTCCAGGAAACTTTACAATGTAGATCTTTACTAACATTTAAGTATACTATAAGTTGATCTCTTGTGATTGTAAAGGCTTTTGGTCTATTTCAAAAGTTCCCCGAAGGATACAAAAATTGTTTTGTAATTGGAACCATTGAACTTCTAAATCAAGTAACGAAAAAATGAGATTGAATGTTTCTGTCTGTTTATCCATTGTGTAATTTTGTATGAAGTATTTGGTTTTCTTGATTATCTAGCATGCACCACAAATTTTTTTAATGAATTAATGTCTTTGCTAAGCTTGCTGATAATTTTTATTGAATGAATGTTTCATGTTAGAGGACTGTATTACTGAGGAGGTATCAAATGGTGGTACTTCTGATTCTCCAACTCTAGCTAAATCAAGTTCTAAAAACTCAAAAAAGGCAAATGGTCCTGATGGTGTAGCTATAAGTCTTACATTCAAAATCAACAACAAGGTTTCATACAAAATAGTACTAAAAGGTGCGCGTCTTTTTGGGGTTCAAGTTTCAAACTACAAGTGCACATATTTGTATATTAAATTGGCACCTTCTATGCTCAAATGGTTGTTGATCTTTGTTTCATGGCTTTCTATTCCAGCACACAGTGCAATTGTGCTGAAAGAAGAAAGTATAATAGATAAAATAGAGTGGGTTAGCAAAATCAGGACCTTATTCAACCTACAAAAGGTGTATCAAAATAAGGACTAGTATTATTGTTGTCTTGATCTTATCCATTATTGTATACTAGGTGTGTTTTTTTGGTAGAAGGGTGGTACTGCAACTATGTTTCTTTTTCTCTGCTTCATTTTACTAAACATTCCCTATCAACAAAATATTGATTGTGTTTCAATAATAAAATATATGAGGTTATGTGAAGACTTTGCCTGTTATCCACATAAACTGTTTGAGAAG
Organism: Cupressus sempervirens; assembly: GCA_028749045.1. Taxonomy (NCBI): domain Eukaryota; kingdom Viridiplantae; phylum Streptophyta; class Pinopsida; order Cupressales; family Cupressaceae; genus Cupressus; species Cupressus sempervirens. The sequence goes on along the minus strand of CM053789.1, from coordinate 852,777,766 downwards.
CACATGCACTTTCGACAACTCATGCACCCTTGCCTCTTCAACTGATTTTATTTTCAAGTAACAGGTAAAATAATTTCTCTCATTCTCATTGTGCTTTATATCCATGGTAGAGGTGTATTTCAGTAGTCGAGCACAAATTGGATGCAACATAAATGCTTTGTCTTTTATTCTAGACAAAATGGGCTGCATGATGGCAACTCACGTTAGTTCCTATAAGGGCACTAACACTGTCTTCACAAAAAATTATAGGATATCCAAATTTAGGAAAGGATAATAATTTAGAAAGGACAAATTGTGTTGTTTTCATTAATGAAAGAAAAGCCTGTGATTCAACGTGGTAGTAATTGGTGAACATTATCTTCAGCAATTAGTAGTTGATAGTTGTTATTTAACTCACTTCTATTTTATCTTTTCCTTTAAAAAGTAACCTACTTTTTTTTATGTACAGACTTAATCTATGACCTATTTTTCCTTCAAACTACCGTTTCAGACAACCTAAGATCTAGTTTTAAGTGTAGCACTGGAGTATTCCTTATTAAAATCTCATATTGTTTTAAAGTGTAGACATTCTACCACTATATATGATTTCCTTCCTTTGTTAATCTATCATGACCTTTGTTTTTGTAAGATAGGCATGAAACTTCTCTTGACTATCACTACTTTCTAGCACAGAAGCTTTGTAGCGTTCCTTGGATATATTTAAAATCCTATGGATAAAAGATGAATCATTTCTTAAAAAACTTGCTCCTTCCACAGAAGAAGCTACTTTTGAATTCTAGATATCAACCAAGTTATTAACAAGCTCCTACCATTCTCAGCATCATGGAACTCATAAAAAATTGAATCCTTAAAATTAAGCAGCTTACTATGTTTATACCCGAAATATCTTCAGGTTATAACCAACACCTTGGATACGATTATAAACTCCAGCAACACCAAGCAGTACAATTAAATAAATGTTTGTCATGAGCTATGACTAATTGGCCACATTCTAGATAACTATAGATTCAATCATAGGGATCTAATAAATGCTAAAATCTATTTTTTTTGAATTGATAGAAGAAAATTTTAAACATAAAATAGTATCAATGTGTTTGGTTCAATAAGAAGTTTCTTGGGTCACTTTGAATTAGAAATGATCTGAATTTCAAGATTGAAAATGAAACACTTATTACATTTTAGCTATTTTTCCAATTGATATGTTCATCTGTTGACCAAGGGAAGGCTAAATCAAGAGAGCTTTTAGTAGCATACAAAATTACAATGTCATGGCTTAACATGAATATAATCATAATTATAAGATGCTGAACTCAATTCTATAGATCAAATATATCTTAATACATTTTCTGAGCAAGTTCCATTTTTTCTCTTTTATTCGATCCTCATTGCAAGTCTGCAAAGTGATGTTGCACATAACATATTTGGATTCTAGACATCTGCATAACTTTCAACTACTGAAACATCAGTATTCTCATTTTACATGAATTGGTATGGTGGAAACAAAGCTACATTTTGTTCTATTGAAGTTTCATATACCCATTTGATTTTGTTCTTTCAAGATTCACAATGTGCTTCATTCCTCAGTTTATGGAATTTTCAAACATGTGAGGTCTCAATCCAAACAAAATTTGTAGAGAGGTCTTGGAAATATTTTGGCATTCTATGTGTAATATATTAATTGTTAAAACAACCCAATAAGGGTCAAAGGAGAAGCCAAAATTTGAAGGAAGATACATCTAAGCCTCTTAGATTAGTTAAAAACTAAAATTATTACTAAAATATCTTACGTAGATTGCCTTCTTTTATGACCTGACTTTTGATAAATTTCATATATAATAATGACTATTGCATGCCTTAAGTATTTAATCAATGCAATTGGACTAGATTTATCTTCATAAAATCACATCAGTTTATTTTCTAAGCATCATGCTATATGGAAACTGGATAATTCAACCTTGATGAGTAAAATGCCTGACCTATGATCTTTTTCAGTGATGAGACTCGAAAAAAGAAATTTCTTTTCCATTTGGTAAAGAAAAAATAAGTTTATTCATTAAACAATCATATGATTTTTCTATTAGATCATATTTTTGTTCTGGATTGGGCTATTCTCCATATAAAAAGAATCTCAGACCTATTTGACAACTCTGATTAATAGAAGATTCTCTCTTTCAGATGGAAATAATTAAAATACATTGTTTATAAATCTACATTTTGCAAACATCTACGCCTTCTGGGTAAAAGCACAAACCTGTGTCACATTTTATAAAGAAACGTGATATCAGAATGTGATAGTTCAACATTAATGCCAAAAAAAATGGTATTTGTGTTTAAAATATGAAGATGATGTAAACTGATGAAATGTGTAGAATTTTATGAATTTTATGCCTATAATTTTTTATAATTTTTTTGAGTAAGAATTTATTCATTTTATTATATTTTGAAGTCCCTTTTTTAACTGTAAAAAATATAGGATGTAGTTCCTGTCAAACAAGTATGTGCAAATCATCTTTTTTTGTTCTGATTTGAAAATATTTTATAGATAACATGTATAGCTAGTGAACAAAGAAAGAAATAATTATTTTTAATGTATATTTTCTTTGTTATAAGTACTCAAGTTCGACCTTGTTAGAATCCAACAATTTTTTCCTCCCGTCAAAACTTCCCTATCAAATCTATACCTTCTTGAAAAAAAATTACATATTCATGAAGATGATTCTCTCCTCTAGTGATAAATATTATTTTTTTATTTTTTTGATATGATTTACTATTTTTTTTCCTTTTTTGAGGGAGCATCTTCTGAAATGTTGAAATATCAACTTATAATATTTTGAGATTATAACATATTATAACTAATCAAAACACTCAAAAATTTATATAATGATGATATTGAATCTGAGATCTATAAAAGGGTATTTTTAGTTTTTGAAAATAATTGAGTTTTGATAGAGAAATGAGATTTGACCAAAACAAGTTTTTGTATCGCAAACGGTGTCAAAGATCTATGCTTTTACCCTTCTAGAAATTATAGGATCATTTTAGTTATATTTGAAAACATTAATCAAGAAAAACCATATGTGCAGATATAAACATTAATCACAACATGTCCAATTTATTTGCAGATATATTGTCCTGTGAAGAAAGACCACGCTTGACAATATGAACGCTGAACAAAATGAGACAATGGCTGCATTGTGGGCTCAGTTTTGAAGAGAACCTAATAAATGTTATTGTCCTTGCAAAAAGTGTAAAGGCTTAAAGACTTGAAGAATTCTAATCACAACAACCTAGAGTCATTGTAGGCAACATGGTAATGTTGAAGGGGGCCACAATTTTTTTCCATTGCTGAATGTGGATTTCCTATTGGAGGAACATGGAGGTGTGAATATCCAAACTGAGGATAACACTCTCATGGAAGAAGATGATAATGTGCCAGAGGACATGATTGAAGAAGATGGTATTGGGGCAAGTGATGAAGAGGCTCACAATGATGGTACTAGCGAATCTGATAATGATGATGAAGATGGCCTTGATATACCTTTACTTGAGAAGGCACACGAGCCCTTATACGAAGGCTCCCAAACAACTCTACTCTCGGCTATAGTGTTGTTGGTGAACTTAAAAGTTATGAATGGTATATCCAATGTAGCAATGTCACGTATGCTAAGGTATGCCATTTTTGTCATCTTCAATGTTAGCATACAATTACTATTCATTATATTAACAATGCATATTTGTTGTTGTAGGTTGATTAATGAGTTTTTGTTACCACCATCAAACATTTTGCCTCGTTCATATCGAGAATTATCTAACATTATGGATCAGATTGGAATGAAGTATCAAATAATACATGCATGACCCAATGATCACATTCTATATCATAAACAACATGAACTTGCAACAGAATGCCCTAATTGTCATAGTAGTAGATATCGGTAAGATCAAATAACAAAAAAAGTGCCTCACAAGGTTCTTTGGTACATTCCCATTATTCCACGTCTTCAACGGTTATTTAGGTGCGCTAGCTTAGCACAATTTATGGATTACCATGCATGCAATAGAAGTCAGGATGACATTATGTGAATGCCTGCCGATGGTTCTGTATTTAAAGAGATAGAAGAAACATGGTCACACTTTAAAGAAGAACCTCATAATTTGAACCTTTCATTGGCAACAGATGGTATCAATCCATATGGAGATATGAGATCTGTTTACTCAGTGTGGCCTATTTTTGTTATTAACAATAACATTCCTCGTTGGATATCCATAAAGAGGGAGCACATAATGTTGTCAATGATTGTGCCAAGTATTTTTTTCATTTTATAGTTATCTATATTAATTTATAAATTGTGCATGAAAATGGTCATAATAATAATGTAATGTTTATGTTCATTCAATTGCTAGGTAAATACCAAGTTAAAGATATGAACGTGTATATTGAGCCCCTAATTGATGAGTTGTTGAAGTTATGAAATGCCAACCAATAGGACACCAAAAATTTCAATTCCATGCAATGCTTGTATGGATAATACATGATGCCCTTAGGCTAACTCATTTTTGCAGTATGTTATATTGTTAATATCACATATTTTTGGTCTGTTGTAGTGCTTACACATTACTATCAAATGTTTAAGTTGCACATGATAATTGTACATGATCCACTTCTACATGATCTTTTAGGTCTTTAGACAAAGGAAAAATTTGCATGTCTAGTTTGTGGTTCGAAGATGAAATCTCGTCATTCAAGAACTTTAAGAAAGTAGGAATTTGATGAGTTTAGAAATTTTCTCCACAATAATCATAGGTATCGAATTGCCAAAAAACATCTTTTCAATGGGAAAGAAGAGACATCATCAAGGCCACGAAGAATGACACCTCATTTATAGAAGTTGGAATATGATCGACTAAATTGTCGAGGTAATATCCAATTTGTCATCCAAAGTTTAAAATTTGTATTTTGATATTCTCTTATATTTACTAATGTTGTAATTGATGCTTGTGAAGGTTGTCAAGGCATCAATGACCAACTTCCTAGAGGAATGAAAAGTTATCCTACTCAATTTAGTAGGTTACTGTACTACAAGGATCTTCTAATTGTGCATTTGTTTGATGCTATGCATATTGGAAAGAATGTAACAGAGACACTACGAAAAATGTTGGATGGAAGGTGTGATAGAGAAAAAATTGCCAAAATTTGTACCAACATTCATGAATCCAATCATTCACTAAAAGCTTCCATTGAATCAAATAGCAATGGAGATTGCATAAATACAAGTGCCCTTCCTTGGTTATTAACGGAGCAACAAAGTGATGCATTAAAAGAAGTCATAAAAAAAAAACAAAATTTCCAACAGGATTTGCTACAAATATAAGCACTCTTCTATCAAAGAAAGGTGATTTTGGGCCAGGGTTGAAAACACATGATTGGCATACCTTCGTCAAGGTAAGTCATGTTCTCTATTTACAGTATATTTGTAAGATTGAATGTACTACCTATTGCATTATTTAGTAATACATTGAAATGATTATTTTTAATGATTGCAGTTCATCCTACCTCTATCTCTTCCACAATAGTTTGACAATAGTATTAAACATGTTATATATGATCTTGGAAAATACACGAGGTTAGAAGTGTTTTTTCTTAGATTTGTAGCTTTTTCTCTTAAATCTATTGTATAATTTTATTTGAAATCTCGTTTATGTGGTTTTGCTTGTTGAATCTCTTTTAGGTGGTTATCATCTAAAGAAATTGACAAAAAAGATATAAAATATTGGAAGAGAAAAATTCCACAGCTTATGTGTGAAATGCAAAAGTGTTTACCTCCAACCTTTTTCAATGCTCAAGAGCACTACCTCATACATCAAGTTGAGGAGATTGAATTGTGTGGACTTGTACAAGCTAGATCAATGTGGATGGCTGAGAGGCACTTGAAATTTATAAAGGGCTTGGTTCGACAAAGAGCACGTCCTAAGGGTTCTATGATAGAGGGATATATGATATACTAGACCATGGTGCACATTATTGAATATCTTCCAAAGTTTGTAGTAGATATCCATGTAGATTGCATTTGGGATCCCAACTCTAATGACAAATTTGAAGGGGAGTACCTGACAGGGAAAGGTAGATTGAGGAGGGTGAGAGGTAATTATAAGTTTTTTTTTTTGGTAGTTTAATAATTATTATTCATCATCAATATATATAAGTTGTTTCTAACTATGTAATTGTCTTCTTTATAGTTGGTCATGAGTGGGATGCACTACACTTGTATATTGAAAACAATCTTGATTGGATGATGGTATGGATTGAACAGTCTCAAGAAAATGGTCACTCATTAACATGGGATGGTGTTGTATCATTGGTTAAAGAAGCTCATCATAATGGAGATCCCAATGTTACAAAAATGGTACTTGATCTAATATATGGCTTAAGAGATACAAAGGTATGCATAAGATTACTAATCATCACACATAAGTTTAATATCAACTCACAGATCGATGCAAATAATCTTGACATGTTTGAATAATTACAGGTCAAACACCACAAAGCTATGTACTACCATGGCTATAAATTTTGCACAAAAAAGTTAGATGAAACGAAGAAAACGTGTGATTTCGGGATAAGTTTTGTCTTCGCGATCACCAATATTTCATCTAGAACTGACATACATCCTCAACGATCTGAAAATCGATACTATGGCATTTTGGATGATATACTTGAGTGTGACTTTAATTCATTCAAAATAGTTCTATTTGTCATAAAATGGTTTAGGTTATGACTAAATCAAAATGATCCTGATAGGATTGTTATTGAACATGATAGTGGATTTACTAAGATTAATACAAGGTCATTTGAGCCAGTCGGAGATGAGCCCCATGTTCTTCCAAGCCAATGCGAGCAAGTGTTTAATTTTGGTGTTCCACACAAACTAGGTTGGTCATTTATTGTTAGACATGACCCAAGAAGAAGGATGGTAAAGTATAATGTGATCGAAGAAGAAGAAATTGAAGAACCAGAAGAGGAAGTAAATGATTATCAGGAACAACAGTTACCCAGTGATGAAGATGAAGAAGATGGTGATGATTTTGGTCATGCTGACGATAATGGTGATAATGATGATGATGATTTTGATGATGATCGTGATCATGGTGATGATCATGGCAATGATGGTCATGATGATAATGGTGATGAAGATGATGATGATGGTGATGAAGATGGTGGTGGTGACGACGACGATCAAAGTGACAAGTACGATGATGGTGATGATGATGATGATGATGATGACATGGATGAAGATCATGATGATCAATGAAATGTCTAGCTAGGATCAATATCAACTATGATGGGGTCTTGTACGACCAAACTTTTCTTTCTAAACCATATGTGCACATATAAACATTAAGTAGAACATGTCAATTTTTTTTTAGATATACACATTAGTTACACTAAATTTTTAACTTAAGATAAATGATGTACATATACAATCTACTTTATTATTAATAATTTTTTTTTGGTAAGTCTATTACTTTAATTTCTTTGGTAATTTCTAAGACTTACTAATTTTTTTCATAGGGCGATATGGATGCACCATCTCAGACACCTTCAGTAGAGGTAAACATTAAATATTGTAAATTTTAATGTTAATATAGAAAAAAATGTCATATTATTATGTTCTTTTCTTTATGGCTTTGGAGTTATTTTGATGAAATTTTACTGATATTTGATGTCACAAATGATAGGAAAAATCTAGAATGACCGTTGATCAAATGCGATCTGAAATACAGGCTTCATATCTACATAACATCACCCTTAGTACTGATCCTGTGTTCATCACCCAAAAAATCAAGCAAAGATACACTGATGAACTTTTTAACATTATCATCGAGGGTGACAAAAGTGAGGAGAAAGAGGCACTGAGAACAAAATTGGGCTGTAGAATCTAATCTTTGTAGGTAAGCATTGATTTGACTAAAGCAATAATAGAAGTTTAATAGATATGAATATTTTATACTATCTTATGGATCATTATCTCTAATTTTATGTGTACTTGTATCGATATTTGTGCCATTTGTGACATCACATGGTGAACATGTGATGGTCATTGCGCACAACCTTCATGTAAGTAGCACTTTGTTTGTTTTCATCAACATTATAACACTTAATTTTTTTTTGTGGACATTTCTAGCTAGTATCCCATTTGATCTTTATCCATTGCAAATGTCTTTGCTAACAATATTGTATTCTTTAGCTCATGATGAAGTGCGGACTCCTCCTTTGGTTGCCGGTCCACTATTGCCTAGTACATTGTCAGCAACAAGGGCCATGCAAACATCCTCATCTATGCCCACTAGAACTGGTAAAACCTTGTTTTGCTATATTTTGTAATGTATTTGTACAAGTTGATGAAAAACAAAGTAGCATATCAGTGCTTAAATGATGTCTATAGAAGCTTGCATACACACAAACACATGCATACACACACCACGCACACATACATACATACATATATATACACCCACACATAGAGAGACATTTTAGTTTTGTCCTGTATACCTTTTCCTCATGACTTCTCATTTGCACTTCCGACATTTTTGGGCTCATGACCCTTGACTGTTTCTCCCTATAATATGTTGGTACCATTTGTTCATATCTCTAGCTGTTAGTTTCACATGCAACATTTAATCTCTACATGACTTCTCATTTTATAATTTAGCTGCTAACTTTGTGTTCAAACTACTAGTAAAAATAAAGCCTTGTTATTACTGTGAATTCAGTTTGAGTTATAATGAGGTTACTAAAGCTCTTGAACTTTGAATGCCATCAATGGTGAGTAAGCTTCCTCATAGATAATGTACTATTTTTCTCTCTTCAATTCCTACATGGAGTTCCCTCAAAGACACTGCCATGCCAGCCTAGGATGTGAAACAAGTATTGTTGAGCAACTTTATAATCATAGGTAACAAAGATAAGTGGTAGACGATGGTTAGACATAGAAACTTGTTAAGTAAATTCAAAATATAAGGTCTAGAAATATGAGTGCATTGATAAAAAAATGGAGTTCTAAATTTTGTGGACTGGTGAAATTTGTTGAGTGAGGAACAAAGAATCTTGCCACGTGCTGAAATTGAAAGGCTATTTCTTTAATATTAATAGCTTTTGAAATAAATTGCACCCACAAACAAAAATGATGACCTTTTCAGGTTAGTGGAGGAAACAATGAAAATGAAACTTCGAGGAGGTTTCCCTTATGAAGACTTTTTTTGTGTGGGCCTTCTATACTACGTAGGCAAGATTTTGTCACCGGCTATCCAACCACGAAAAAAAGTGCCCAAGATTTTAGCATGGGAATGGTTCAATTTTTTTATTCAAAAATTAGTTTTTTTATAAGATAGAAGATGTAGATAGTTGAATTTTGATATTGAGATTTGACTTGTTCTAGAATTTATTTCTTATTTAGTAATTGATGAGTAAAAGGGGCTTCATTGAAGTGTATTGGGATGACTTCATAGGAAGGTTTGATTTTTCATTCGTGTGAAGACCCTGCTTAGATGCAATGATTGCTATATGTTCCATTCATGAGAGATTAATTCTTGTGAACTAACTACTCATAAAATCCTTATAAACTATTGCAAAATCTGATTGTTATAAATATCTCATTTGATCACTATTTGAGAAATTTCTACTCTATTTAAAGATTAAATAAAAATCATTTTGCATATATTTCTACTCAACCTACTATTTAAGACTTTTTTATATATGCATTTATAAAAATAAAATTGTGCTACTTTTTGAATTAATGTTTCATATTCACATGGAAAATTAATTCTAAATTTTGAATCCAAAAGTAAACTGAAACATCATTTAAAAAATATATTTTAATTTTGTCTTTTATGTTTCTCTAGGATGCATGTGCATAGATACTTTTATATTCTTGAACTCTCACTGTGATAATAGACCATGGACCATTGAAAGCTATCCTAAACATAGATGATAAAAAATCACACATTATCTTATCATAAACATAAACAAAAATATATCATGAATTCTAAAAATATGGTATCTTTAATACACTATTTTTGTATTTAGTTTTTTGAAAAACTCATGTATTGTTGGCCAATTGATTGAGTAGACTTTGCCAAAGCTGCTACCTACATTTTAAAAATTTATTATTATTAATTTAACATTTCTACTATAGATAAGTTCACTAAAGAATAAAACCCCTATCACACCATGCATGTGAATATAGCTTTCTCTCTTCAATTTCTACATGGAGTTCCCTAAAAGACACTGCCATGCCAACCTAGGATATGAAAAAAGTATTGTTGAGCAACTTTATAATCATAGGTAACAAAGATAAGTGGTAGACAATGGTTAGACATAGAAACTTGTTAAGTAAATTCAAAATATAAGGTCTAGAAATATGAGTTAGGTGTTTTCCTACATTCCCTTTCATCCAAACTGCAAGTGCTTGGGGCTCCTATCCTGGCCTCGGTCTACTTTACCTTGGCTATGATACCAGGGTAAAATTTTCTATGTACCAGCCAGGAGTCAAGCCGAGGACCACCAGGTTGATGCTGGGATGATCTACCACTAAGCTACAAGCCCTTTTGGTGACCAATCCATCTATGGTCACTAGAGACTAAAGCTATAATTTCCACTAGACTTCTAATGGATTTCACAATCCAACATAGGATACTAGGACTTAGCACAAGTCCCTTTACCCACACCGGGTATACACAACTACTAAGCCCAAATGGGCAATCCACTTCAAAAACTTCACCCACTGACACAAGAAATGGTGATAGCAAATAGGACATGCAATCCAACCACAATCCACTATTAGTTTGGAATCCACCAAACCCACAACACACCTTTTCACTTCTAGGCCTACAATCCTTGTAGCCTTTCCAATCCGATTTCTTGTATTTTCACCAACTATCACTCAATGGCATAGGGACTTCTCCTATGTGCCATGATGTTTTCTCCTAAGTGGCAGATTCACCTATGTAGAACTGAAAGCATAAACTGTTTCTTATTCCCTTATTTTTGGAATTTCTTGTTACACTCATGTTGCTCTTCAGTTAGCACAAATAATCTATATTAAGAAATGTGATAGAGCACTGTAGAGTCTAAGCAAAGTTAGTGCACTTAATGGCTCAAGTAACCCATATTAAGAAATGTGATAGACCATTGTAGAGTGCAAGCAAAAGTTTTAGTGCACTTGAAGGCTCAAATAGAGCTAATTACTTGTAGAAACTTGAAAGATTATAGTGATGATAAGAAAACATAGCTTCACCCTTCTGCACAATTTCCTCTCATTTGTGTTTCTCTAGGATAGTTCTTATTTTATCTCTCCTATGCACTTTTTGATTCATTTGCTTACTTGTTTCTATGCCATGCCATTGCTCCATCATTGGGAGGACTTAAGAAAACATGAGAATGATATATAAAGATGATTATAAGAATAGTACTTGATAAGTAGGAGATAATTTCCACAACAAGTCAAATTGTGAAATTGCTATTAGGATTTAACTGTGTGATTTTTGAGTCAAACTCATTGACCCATGTTTCATGAGTAGTGAGTAGAATAGTACTTGTTCATAAAAGCCATAAGAAGCATAACCAGTTCTCACATTAGTTGAGGAAACAATCTTGTGGACTAGACAAATCACATTTTGATCATAGCATAGAACAGGGTCAGATATATTATATGCAGAGACTACAAGCATATATATGAGCATGTGTGAAATGACTTGATGAATATATGATCTATAGATGCCAGTCATAGTGTCATAAGAAGCATTGAGTTGCATTGTTAAATTGTCATTTCAATCAACACAAGGAAACTTAAATCTGTAGTGTTGAATCATACAATGGAATAATTGGCAATCACTCTTCCCCTTAAAATGTACAAAAAATTCAAATCTTGAAATATTTCAACTATTAAGACTTAATTGGAACAAAAAGAAATACCTATGCCAGCTGGTATAAATAGAATGGACAGAGTGTAGAAAAGATAATTTTCCATAAAAATCATAGTTTTTATAATGAAGAATATTCATATTGCAATTATTTGGGCTTGCCTTTAACATCCCAAGTCCAACATCTAGAAAATATTGTAATAAAAAGAATTCTATCAGATACATTCTTTCTTTTGCAGTGGTTCTTGTAAGAAAGGGGTATAACAAGTTTAAGTGACAAATAATAGTAGTGCCCAACCATTTTCTGAAAGCAAATCAGTGCGAAAACCAAGTTTATAGAATATGCTTGAATTCTAGATGAATCTACTTGTTCACTCAAGGATTTGATTGCTTCTTTTGCAACTTTGCATTTACAAGATTTTGCCACAGCAAAAGATAGGGCTTCTTGTGCCTTTCTTTGCATGCTAATTTTTAAGATCTTGAAGCTGCATGGCTTTACTAGGCATTGATAATGAAATGAGGCCAGTGCTCCAGGCCCCATATTGAATTACAAAGTGTTATAGAACAGAGTTACATTTTTATATAATGAAAATGTTATTGAATAATTGAAGTACCTACCTTTGCAACTTGAGGACTTCTTCACTCAAGACTTGATTTGTCTTCTTAAGGTTTTTCAACCAGACCTCTGTTAGAAGAAAGGGCTCCCATTGTTGGAGTTGGTGTAGTTGGTGTTGCAGAACAAGGTGCTGGACTAGATCTCCTTGAGAGTGGTGATATTGATTGTAAGTTGTTTGTTGACTATGGAATTGAAATAGCTGCTTTTGTTAGTGTTTTTTGTGAATCGAGTAAGTTTGAGATAGTAATGTCCTTCAACTGTACCAAATTTGCATTGAGCACCTTTTGATCTCCTTATAGCTCCTAGGTTTTCATTTATATGTTGCAGCATAAGCTCTGATAGATCATATGTGTGATCTTTCTTTACTAGTTTGTATGCTACATCAATAGCTATGCATGGCACACTGTTCAATCGATTGGACTGGTAGAATTTATGAGCAATGAATCTAACAAAAAATTCAATGAGAGGATCCTGGATGGTGTGAATTGTCATCCCTCTTTTATTCCACTGGGTACCTGTATTTTTCTCAATAACCTCCTTGGATTCACTGCACAGGGTCTTAGTCCGATCTAGGGTTGGGAAACCCGTAACCCTATGTACTATCCCTTTTGTAATCTTAACTGGACCTATTTCCAACCATAAACATCCATTGTGGATTCTACTTATAATAATCCGTATCCATTCAATTTTGAATACTGTAGGATAAACTAGGGCATTGGTCAAACCCTTTCTCTCAACTATCTTGTATTCATCCTTCAAAATCTTATTCTCGCACAGTTTGTCATAGGCTTGGGAAATTTCAAGATCACCTATGGCACCAATTTTACATTTATAACACTTCCTTACATCCTGCACCATAACTACTTTGGATGGAATAATGGATAATGCACTGACAGGGTCATTTTTGTAGGCAACTTCTGGAATGGGCTTGAATTTAGGTTGTTTGACTTCATTATTGACCAATTATACTTCATGCCTTTCCTTTGCTTTAGTGGTTCCTAACCCAAATGCCATTATTTTCCAAACTAGGGGTTTTTTAAAATATAAACAAGCTTTCAAACTCTACGTAGCTTGGTACTTGAATGAAATACTTTTGATCGATGAGATTTTTGCTTAATCACTATTGAAAGAGGTTGAAATCAATTTGGAACATTGGATTCTCCACTACGAAGTCGCTTTTCTCTTTTCTTCTCCTTTGCTTCAAGTTCACGATGAAGAAAAGTGATGGCAATAATATACCCTATTTCCATCGCATTAAATGCTCAACTGCACACTCAACTTCTAAAGGATTTTTAACATTACTCGGCTTGCACTACCTTTCCACTTCACTCGGCTTCCATTGGAGTTATTTAACTTGGCATTAGTTATCAACTTGGTCACTGTTGAGAACTCAACATCCACTAGAATTTTACTTGGCTTCCAAAGACAACTCGACATCATTATTTAAAATTTTTTCTTGGCATCTTGTCTCATGCTTATTTCTTCTTTTTAGTACTTCTTTGTCTTGGGACTAATGTATGATGTAACTTTGCATATCAGTCCCATACACCTCTCTTATGCTTAATTTGATGAAGTGTGATCACTTGACCCATTGGGTGAGGTGATCCCTTCACTTGATGTGCTGCACTCATCTTTCTTCTTCGAAGTCTTATTCATTTGTCTTCTTATTTTCTCGACATCAATCTTTCCTTTGTTGAATTTAGTTTTAGGTGCTTTGGACCTTGTAGGATAGTTTCTGCTGATATGACCAGTTTTCAAGCAGCTGGAACAAGTGGTTTGACTTAGCCACCTACTATAATTCCCTCTAAAGTGTGTCCTTATACAATTTTCAGGAATATGTCCATATTCTTGACAATAATAACAGCTATACCTGGTGTTATAATCCCAATGATAGGTACTTTCAATCCCTTTTGTTTTTGCTAGTTGATTTGATGTCCACATAGGCTTTGGTCTACATTCAAATGCTCTATGTCCATACTTCCTACAATTATGACAATGTCCATAAAATCTTTGTGTCCTTGTGACTTTGGATATGCAATCTTGTGTCATATGTCCTTGCTTGTTGCACTTGTGACAGTAGCTCTTTCTTTTGGGTGTGTTTGGCTGATTGATTCTTTTGGTTCTGCAAACATTAGCAGCATGTCCCCTTTTATTACAGTAATGAAAAGTGGGTTTAGAATCCTTACCTTTGTCACTCTTTTGTTCAACATTATTTGTTGATTCCCCTACTTCAGTGCTGTTGTATCCAAGTCCTGATGTATCATGGGCTGATCTTGAGAATTTCATCAACTGTTCAAAGTATTTGATGGCTTCACTTGACTTGTTGAGATTCTCTACTATTTCTTTTTCTCTGTTCAATTCATTTTGCAATTTTTCATTTTGCATCCTCAAAGTAGAGATCTCAATATCTTTCATATTAAGTTCATGATGAAGGTTCATCATTTGGGCAAGTGTATCCATCTGCATGTTTGAGATCCTTGTTAATTCAATACATTTTTCTTCAAGTGTGTTTACAAGATTTCTTTTGTCATCTTCCATCATGACTCTATCTTCAACTGCTCTTTTCTTTTCTTCAGTGATTTCACATAACATTATGGCCTGTGATTCATGTTCCATCCTGAGAGATCTTATCTCATCTGCTTGAACTTTGTTTTTCTCCATTAGTTTTGCTATTGCTGCATCAAACTCTTTAGTGTCTCCATTGGCAAATAGTTTTGTGGTATCAATCTCCTTGCAATTTACATCATTTTCAGCTATGGCTATATTCTTCCTTGTTTTCAAGGATTTTCTTAGTTCCTCCCTGGCTTGCTCTACTTTGCGTAGACCCAGTTGCACATAAATCACTTGATTGTCAATAATATTCCCAAGTTTGAAGACTTCCATATTTAGATCTTTTTCTCCAAGCTGTTAGACTTCTCCTTGTGAGAACCTTGTAGCTCTGATACCAATTGTTGGAATGTCTTAATGGAAAGAATGCTTCTGAGAGGGGGGGTGAATCAGAAGTACTAGCTTTTGACATATTTTAAACTCTTAATAACATATTATAGAAATGAACATGCATGCATATCATTATTTAAGCAATCATGAAAAACATATATGCATCACCACATAACACCTGAGATTTTGGTAACCCAGAAACCCTCCAAAAATAAGAAGGTAAAACTGGGGTGGGGATGATACCCACAAAATCACTGTAGCAATAATGTTTGACCACTTCTAATGGTCTGCCCTGTTAAAGGCCTCCCCTATTAAAGGCTTTACATTGTATCAATAGTGACCTGGTTAAAGGATTTACAAACACTTTACATGAAGTGTTACTCTGTTAAAGGATTTAATCACCTATTTAAAGGATCAACAAAATAGCTATTAAACTAACCTATCACCATAGGGTTTCTTTTCTATTACAATTGGTAGAGAGTATTAGGTACAATAAACTTGATAGCTTACAATCCTTGATTGCTGAATTCAAGCACTTGATCTGCTTACTCTAATCTAATGTCTGTTTGTATTCCTTGCTTAGTTCTGATCAATTGAATATTATGTTGCTGCTCTCTTCCTCTAAGTCTGTTACTCTTCACTCTGAACTCCACTAGAGTTTTCCTTTCACTCCTTCATTCATCTACATGATTCAATGAGATTTCATCTTCCTTATAAAGACATTTGAAGACTTAGGGTTAGACATGGATCTACGATCCATATTGAATCTCCGTTTTCTGCTCATTTCTTGCACTTTTATTATTGGTTGCATGCCTTCTCCATTTTTCTTATCGGCTGCATGTAGATTGCATAGGAAAATAGAAAAGATTTGATCTTATCACTTAATTCCTTTGAGATTCATCATATGTCGGCCATGAAAATGGTTTACATTTGAATCAGTGAAGTTACAAACTCATATGTGCATTCTGTGTTACTCGACACTTACTGATTCCTGATGCTCGGCATCATCTATGACTAGGCACTTAAATATTACTCACCACTTGTATCATGCTCGGCACCTGAAGTCACTTAACACTTGATCTTCACTCGGCATTTGAAGATCACTTGGCACTTGATAGATTTCCTGACTCGGTACAAGCTATGGCTTGACAAACATAGTGTACTCAGCTTCAATGTAGAAAGTAGTTAAGTTGTGTTGGCACTCAAATGTCAAAACCATTCTGAGACTAACATATCTACCTCATTCCTCCCTTCTCTTCCTTTTCCAATCACCATGTCTATCTATTGCAAGGCTTAATTACCCTCATTTTTTAACTGTATCTCATCTCTTTCCCCCTTCCCCTAGTCTCTCTGTTTCTCATCTCTCTTGCTTTCCCTTCTATATTTCTCTCTTTCCTCCCTCTCTCACCATCTTGTCCTCCTAGTAAATATGTATATAGATATATTTTTTGGAAAAAGATAAACATGATTACTTGAATAATATGACCTTTTCATTGTTTTAACTTAATAGATTAGATTGATGAAAAAAATTAAATTAACATTCTATTTTTTTTAATCAAGATTATTTTAGTTTTCAAAAATTATGTTAACATTTTGTATATTTTAAAATATTTTACATAAGAATTTTATTTTAAATATGCACCTTAAAAAAATTAAATTAAATCATATTTAATTGTATTACACATATTTTTTAAAAATAAACAATCATTTAGTAAAGATCATAGTACATCTAATTTGAAAAAGAAAATTTTATAATTATTATGATGTCATTTTTCACTTAGCAATTTTTTATTAAATTGAAAAAATGACTTCAAATGAATTATGTAGACACAATACAATATTATTTTAATATTATTTTATTACATAGATAAACACAATGCAATATAGTTTTTTACTTCATAAATTTGAACCCTTCAATTGAAAAATTGTCAATTTGAAGACCGACTGAAAAAAAATATGACATTGATGAGAAACTCTCAAATTTATGCAAGTTTCAAAACACTTCAATATGACATGACTTTATATAAGATATACCATTGTACAAAAATATACAAAATTTAACACCAAAATTTAAATGCCTAAATAAACATCAAATTTATCCAATTAAGTTTTAACATCCAATTAAGTTTTAATGATTTATATGAAATTTTACAATGGATAGACAAGTGACCATGTAAATTTACAATCAAGATGAGAATTTGAATGAATGTCCTTTCATTCACATAATGTAATAAATTGATATAAAGAAGAGGCCATTAAGATTTGATCCCTTTTATTACCTCCTATGTCTACCTCATTCCTTCCATCTCTTCCTTTTCCCCCGATCTCTCTACTTCTCATATCTCCCATTCTCCCTTCCACATCTCTCCCTTTCCTCCCCCATTCACCACCTCCTCTTCCAATAAATATGTATTAAGATATCTATTTTGGAAAAAATTAAACATGATTATTTGAATAATATAATCTTTCATTGTTTTAATTTAATAGCTTAGATTGATTAAAAAATTATAATTAACATTCTATTTCATTTTTTTTAATCAAGATTATTTTATTTTTCAATAATTATATTAACATTTTTGTACATTTTCAAATATTTTACATAAGAATTTTATTTAAATACTTTTTTCTAAATTTCTTAAAGATACATCTTTTTTTTTTGAATTTTTACACCGGGTTAAATTGTATTACACATTGCTTTAAAAAAATTAACAATCATTTAATAAAAAGAACACCACATCTAATTTGAAAAAGAAATTTTATATTTATAATTATCTCAATTTTCACTTAGTAATTTTTTATTAGATTGAAAAATTGAGCTCAGAATAGACACAATAGAATATAATTTTAATATTTTAAATTGGAATAAGTTAAGAGAAATGAAGCATCAATATGTATATATAGTTGTAGTAAACTTCCATTAAATCATATTATTTCTTCACCCTTTCAACTTAACTCAAGTTCATCCAGTTCAATACTCATGCTCTCAAAATGGGGATTTGGGAATTGTTTTTTGTATTCCTTATTTTTAATTTTTTTAAATCAAGACTATGAAAATCAATAGAAAATTGGTTAAAAATGAAATAATTTTTTTGATGAATAGTCCTTTTCTATTAATAAATAATAGACAAAGATTACAATTCACAAAAAAGGGCTGGGGATAGAAGATCACTCCGTGAGAGTTCACACGGTCGAAGCCAAAATAACCAATTATTCATTAAAAAAATAACATATAAGAAGCAACCCCTTAGGTAGATAAAGCAGTACCAGCTGAGGGGGTGGTTCATCCCAATCATGAAATACCAAGTCATCCCTGGGATTGGCAAGTAGGTTGGGAAAAATCTAGCTGTCAGCATCATCATCAAGTGCTTGGTCAACACCCTTCATATCAGTCTACGAAGGAGAGATGGCCAATTCTAGGCAAAAAAGGTCACTTTCTAGAAACCACTCATTGAGGACTAGGAGGAGGAGTCGAGGATCAGCTAGTGCCACTATAGGGTGGGGAATCTGAGTGGTGCCTCTACCCACCATCACCATTGCTGGGAGAGTGGTGGTGGGAAGCCTATGAATGTGGCATGTGTGAGTGGTGGCCTAAAGAACTGCACCTCTAGCGGTGGCCTCTGGGCATCATGGTATCAACCGAGGCATCTGGAGGTACCCGTACAAGGGACATTGCCCCAGTGATTAAGCAGTTCTTTGAAATAATTTTCAACATGAAAGAATCCACTAAAAACATCCTAATTTCAAAACAACAACTTCAAAAACTAAGGAAAGAAATGAAAAGAATTGAGACTAATCAGAAAAAATTGGTTTAGAAAAAGAAGGCAAACCAAACTTTATCTGCATATTAATTTGTTTGAGTCTTCTCAAAATAAATGAAAAAATTAAATTTTTATAGCTAAAAAAAACCACAATACAACAATCAATTTGAAGGGCTCAATCAAATAATCTCAATGGCCATAGATTGGATCTTATCATGGGACAAGTGTGGAGGCTTCTCAATAGAAATCTATCTCTCTCAAGTCACCCTTGTTTCTAATGGAGGTGTTGTAGATGTCAAAAACTACAATGTTGGTGTCCAATTGAAGCCTATTCAAGAAAATCCCATCCATCAAAAGTGCAACATCAACTCTATCAAGTGTCTTAGTGCTTCACATAAAACATAATATAAATACCTTAGTGATAATTCAAAGTAGGAGCAATGATATGAACTAAATTTTTTTAATATAATCTTGCAAAAAATTTTGTTTAGTGAAACCATACATACAAAACTGATGATATTAAGCAAAAAATATAGGGCACATAATTCAATGTGGAGGTCACAGATGAAGATAGAAAACTTGCCTTGAAGGAAGGCTATAAAGTCATGTCTGCATGCCTACGCAAAGAATCTGTAAGCCTTGCCCAAGAATCTAGTTCACCAAATGATATCTCATAAGTAAATTGGTTAGATAAAAAGTAAATGAAATTGAATAGTTGATCGTTTTCTTTTTTGGTATTAGTTTTGAACGTAAATTGACTACACAAAAATGTGGATAACATTTTATTGCAGCCTTCATATCCTACCACAGAACCTGCTTGTGACGAAGGCCATAATGTGCATTATAGTGGTGGAGGTATTAATTTTCTATTGAAAATTAATTATGAAATTATGAATACAATTTAACATCTTCAATTGCAATTTGATGTGTATCCTTTTTTTGAATATTTCAGAGCATGTTGAACATCATGCCGAAGGAGTGGAACACGTTCCAAGTGTTCAACATGTTGACATGGCGGCGGATCAAAATGTTAATGTACATGATGTGGCATTTTCAGGTAAGAAAAATGCATGTTATGTTGTACTAGTACTTAATTATAGACTGGTAATAGTTAAAAAAAGAAAAAGAGTATGCCAATTTATCCCATTCACTTGTTCTTGCAACAGAGCCCCCTTTAGTGCAGCAGCCTCCTGCTCCTCCAAAGAGAAGGAGCCATCATAATTTGACATTACATGTGTCAGAAGAGGAGGAGAATGATGCAAATATGGATGCTCCTATGAACACTTTTCTTAAGAAAGCTCAGAAAAACAAAAAGAAGAAATGATATTTTAAAAATATTCTTTGATAAACCTTGTTGGATAATGAAAGAACTTTGTTTTAAGTAATTATGTATGAATGATGCATATTAATACTGATTTTTATTTTATGTTAATGAATGTTGTTATGTCTTAATGAAGTCTTGATTAGTATTGTGTATTAATAAATTTTATATCATATTAATGAACATTATGTGATTGTATTGATTGAATGTTATAGTTCATAAATGGATGAATGAATGAATGAAGTATGTAATTAGATGATAACAGGTACTTTAGATTGATGTTAGGCGGGGGGGGGGGGGGGGGGGGGCGGGGGTGAGGCCAGATGAGCTTCCACCTTCACATGGTTGGCCTTGTTAAGTAGAGAATATTATAGTATTCTTGAAACCAAGTGAAGCTCAAACTAACATAAAATGGACACTTCGCATATGGTAGGTCTAAAATGATCTATGACTACTGCTGCCGATAAGATGAATTTGTGAAATACATTCTGATATCACCAATTTAAATACTCTATTTGAAGCATAGGAGTGGTCTATAGTATTAGCATGAATTTTGAGTAATTCCTTAGTCTAGATTGCCTCAGAAGTGGCTGGAAGAAGCCTGCATGAGTCTGAGACTATGAACTCTCCCCGCCTTGGCCAAGAAGAACTTGCCAACTCTCTAGTATTAGAGCAAACTATAGAGTGGTGTGGCTGGTCTGAAACCAACCAATAAGTTCACAATTAAATGAATGAGCCTTCCTTCACCAAGGATTGCCAAGCAATGATCTCAAGTGTACCAATTTGATCAATGTTCCAATCCTTATTGAGAATCTTGTCCCAATCAATCTCTAGATGAAACAGGGACACAAAGTGACTAGTCAAATGGTGAATAACACCTAAACGTCTGAAACTTTCATCCTTATATCTTCCAAGGTCACTCCAGTGAATCCCAACCAGTTCCATTACTTCTTGTTGAGAAATCCCAACATTGACACCCAATCAAGATTGATCCCCAAGACCAATGCATCACATGAAGAAACTACATTCCTAAGCACCATAACAAGTGCAATGCACTCTTAGTCTATGATGCAGAGGTGGTGTGTGGTATCCATCTTCTTCATTTCAGATAGCAAATCCATTCATTTAGCAACAACTCTTTACTCCAATGTCCCCTCAAGGACTTACCTTCTAGGCTACCCCAAGTGCACTTAGAGTTTCCCAAACACCATAACTTCTTCTAAGGCTTCAACCTTCATTCTTCCTTTGTGAATCATCTCCTCATGGCCTTTCCACCATGTTCCATCCATCCATTCATATTGGACAACTAATCTCTTACCCAACATTCATATCTAGCCTTAAAGCTAGTAGCCCCCACCAGTCACTAATTTGGATTTCTCTCCAATAGTTCCCAAACAACTAGGGAAACTAAAACTTGATTAAGATACCCTTTTGGGATCTATGCATCCTCCCTAAGTTTCAATATCAACTCTTTTGGACCATACCCAAGATTCGATACCCCTAGCCTATCCACACTAGGCCTAATTCTCCAATTTTACATAGCAACCCACAACTCCACTCAACCCTATGATTCCAAAGGTGAAAAAGTCCTTCTAGGGGTTGAGAAACAATAGATTTTCAAGATTTTAAGGTTCTACCCTTTACACAACACATTTTCCACCAAACCCTTGGTTTTGGGGTCACTAATCTAGGGCCTGTTCAATAGGACCTCTAACCATATCACCAAAACAAAATAATTGCATAAACACTTCATAACAGATCCCCCCATATGCATTTGATCACCAAACATCTTCAATCCCAAAGTAAATTACTTTTAATATGACTAGTGTCTATCCAGGGCCTATTCTCAGTCAGCAACCCACTATCATTGTAGTTCTTCAAGAATATTCCTTCAATAAATTTTTATCATCATTGAGAGAGACAATTGGGTCTACTAAATGTTTGTAGGTTTCAAGGGCCTGCTGAAGGAGTTCTAAAGTTTGAAGGAAGGAAAATTAATTAAGAGTAGTTTAAAACACTTCCCCACCCCACCCCCCAAACTTGCCGTGTTGACTGGAGGTATTATTTAGTAGTATGATTATCAAGTGAACCCTGAATTTAATGCAATCTTCAAGTATTTACTCTTTTACATCTCTATATCTTATGCTGCAATACATCTTGTCATAACTAGCATTTTAACTGCCATATGTATAGTATACACAACCTTGTCCCCACCACCACCCCCTATCATCCCCAAATGAAGACCCCTCAGTCCTCTTGTCTTGAAAACTTTTCCCCCATTCTGCTATCACCCGTCTCTTAGGGCAGTGTAACTATGGGTTTTTGATACTATGTTTTGCATTGCAATTGTTAGATTGAGTCAATGGAATATTAGCAAATGAATTACATCTACCAATAAACGTTATTCAAGGCTTTATGTAGCCCCAAAATTTTCAAAGGTTGGACTATTGTTTTCTATTTTCAATGCATAATTGAATTTCAATCTTTTCTTGAGCATGCCAAGCTTCATTTTGGTTTTTTTTTTGACCTCTTGATCTCTATCTCATGTTTGCAATTAGTTGTCAATTGGTTAAAAGAAGAGCTCAACATCTTTTATAATATGCCAATCAGGTATTTTGCATTTACATTTTTACATGCTATGAACTTGGTAGACTTTTTTATTAGCCTTATTTCGAGTTGTAGTATTCTGATTCAATTTGCATGCACATTAAATATTTAGAGTATGGAAAGTGGGAACTAATAGATATGGTGTTGTTTTAAGTTGTTAGAAGACTAAATTCTTGGAGTGCCTTTATGTTTTGGTGAGAACTAGAGTTGTCCTAGAGGATTTGATTTTGTTTTGTATGGTTTACATTATCTTAGTTAGCATTGAAAGTGCTAGGTCTTTTTGCAGCCTGACCTTGCATGTGAGAATATTTGTTTAAGCTGATTAAATGACTAAATAATAAGGACTAAGGACTTGATGTAGTCAGTGTATAATAATCTGATCATTGAATCTTGTTTTAGAATCTTCTTCAAATATAATCTTCAAGTCTTACTAATAGATCAGACTCTTTATAATTTTTTATGGAAATAATTGTTCAGATATCTATGGATGGAACTATTAGTTACTGACTCTTCCTCTGATATTTACTTGTATACTTGTAGTGGTGGTAGTTTATGCCTCTAATGTCCTTGCTCTATATATATTCGAAGAATAAGGGACTATTCACTCATGATTTGGTTATAAGAGAATACTTCTAAACCAAAACTCTACTTATACCACAATATCAATTGGTAGTTGATGACACTTATTGGGGAAATGTTGATCTTGATTAATATATTATATCCACTTGCGAATGAATGTCTTGATACTCATACTCAATGTGAGGTATTCATCTTTGTTTCTGATACCTTGATAAATAATATGTTACAAGTCTTTCCAATACTATGCGGTAGCTGGTCCTAATTGATGCAGAGGATAGAGTGGTGAACCAAGAAATAACCCAAAATGAGCAAGATTGTAGCAATGTGCCAAGTGACCCTTCTAGGTCTTGATGGTCAAATCCTACAAATGGTCAACTCTAGGTGGTTTTAAAGCTTCAATAGGTTTTTTTTGGTCTATATAACATGTACCTAGCATCACCTTTGAGTTTCAACACCTTTTAAGAAAAAATGCACAATGCACCTAAATATTGTCAATGCAAATTTTCAATTCTGTGACAGCAGCAAGACAAATAGGTGAATAAATTTTGTTTTTCCCAAAAGAATCCTTCAATAAATGGATTTTTTAGATACCCTTTATCCTTATACAAAACATATGTAAAACTGAGATACACTTCCTTTGGAAAATATCAATGAACTTTTCATGTTTCCCCTATTTTCAACAATGTAAGAGTGATGCAATTACAAAGCAACCAATAGGAATACTTAATGTATTGACTCCAAACTTTGTAGAGGCTCATAAAATGTCCCCAATTAGAGGATTCCCCAACCAATTTCAGTCTAAGAGCTTTCTAACCCCAAAAGCCCTAATTTGCCCTCTTGAAACCCTTGTATCTAGGGCTTGCTAGATCTCCCACGTGCCAAACTTCTTGGACCAATTAAAGTTGTAAACATCAATGTTTCAACATTGTGAAAATGATTCAAAACTTAAACATTGCCCTCATTAAGGTGAATCCTTTGCTGTAGGTCTGTACCCTTCAATTTACACTTTCTTTTCACAAGTTTTTGCTTGGTGGCCACGAAATCTTCAAATTAGTTGTTCATCACAGAGTTAGAAATCATTTTACATGTCAGATAAACGTCATTCCATGAAAAAACAGTGAACATTTTATGGAATGAGCATGTTTTATTGGAAAAAAAAACTTCGAAATTGCTTTAAAATAGCCTGCTACAGCCAACAGTACGGGTTTTTGATGAACAAAACTTCAAATATTAAAGTAAAATGAAGTAAGAAATCTTAAAAAATGTCTACCAAGATGTGACCAATCATTCCAACATGAAAGAATACTCCCAAAACCAAGAAAACTTCAATTTACTCTTGAAATAAAGCACTTTTTATTGCAAATTCCATGACAGTCCGTACTATATTAAGGTACAGGCTGTACCAACACACACACACACACACACACACACACACACATATATATATGTTTAGGAGTTAGTTCTCAACCTCCTTAACTAACTCCAATTTGTTTCACTACCTATCCCTTTATAAAATTCAAATTTGAAGGCTTCCCTCCAAAATGGCTCTTATAGCCGTTACATACAAAATTTGAATTTTGAAAAGCAAAAAACTATATCTAAAGGGACTTATTGGCTGTTTTAACTTATGAAATGACTTGAGGTTGTTATGACATAATACTAGACCCTAACTAATGACTTCTCTACCTTAAACAACCACTAGATCCCATTCCAAGGATCAATTACAATTCTTCAACATTGGAATCAAC
Organism: Cupressus sempervirens; assembly: GCA_028749045.1. NCBI lineage: Eukaryota > Viridiplantae > Streptophyta > Pinopsida > Cupressales > Cupressaceae > Cupressus > Cupressus sempervirens. The sequence continues at coordinate 852,752,281 of CM053789.1, read as the reverse complement.
CAATACATCATACAAAACCATATCCTTTCGTGCTTTCAAAAGCCATGGTTGGTTGTAGAATTGACCAATTGATATCATGAGATGCTCCATGATCTCTTTGATGACCTGGATCTCTGATGTGTCTAAGAAGAGCATATGATACCCCTGCATCAAATTCACCACCTTGAAAGTTGTTCTTGTCCCAAGAACATTGTCTCGCATGGATGGTCTCTTTTACTCCATATTTCTGCATATGCTGCTTAGGAATGAAATCTCCTAGTGTAAAATGCCCTCTCTTCTTGTTAAATACATGCAAAACACTCAAATATTTATTAGAAATATTAACTTCTGACCTTAGGGTAGTCACCATAGTTGTTTCAACTATGTCTCTATCTGCTTGGACAGTCTTTATTTCAGTCCCCTCGAGATTGTACTTCTGTTCTCTCCCCACATGCTTCTGTACCCTCTTTTCATTGTACTTGTGATTGTATGTGCTTGTAACATATTTTTAAATATATTTGAATTATGTAGGAATAGTTTTTATTGTTCCAATTACATGTCTGTCTGCAGATGTGGGTCATGTTATGCAACATAAATAACTTTGGATGAAAGTTTAATGTTTTTACCAGGATCAAGAGAAAAGAAGAAAATTTGTCATTGTAATATTTATAAGACTCTTTTCTATTACAAATTTGTATTGCTATTCTATTTCTTCTAGATAGAATAGCTGGGTTGTATTACCTATATTAGAAGAGAAAAGAAAAAACTCAGCACAGATGTAGTCTACTAGAGTGTGAACTCAATGCACAAGTCTTCCTATCTTTTCTTAGCTCAATTCCACACAGGTCATGAGATGATACGCTGGTTAGTCAAGTAAAGAAGCATTCATGAACAATACAATACATCTATGGTATCTGAGAATCACACATAAAAGTGAACAATGTGGACTATACTGCCTTCAAATGGGGATCAGTTAAGGGAAATTACACCATGTTTGAATGGGGAATCAATAAAGGGAAACTAATTTTGTCTTCACAAGAGTTTAAAATTATGCACGGCTTACTCTAGCAACAGGGTAAAGTGCATGAACTATTTAACTTTCATAGTTATTGTATGAGATCAAATATTTATCTAGGAGACCGCGGCCTATAAATGATCATATCTTGGAAAATGTTTAAAGGTTTTTAACATTCATATATTTTAGATTATGAAATGAAGTATAACACACAAAATGGCCATATAAAATAGTAATGTACAAGGATATGTGATAATTTCTCTCTGATATTCAATAACCTGTAGTCAAGCATCCCCCATGAATGTAAAGATCATTTCCAATGGGGTTCCACTATTATAGTTTTAAACTACCTTTGTTGCATAGTCTTACTTTTAACTTTAGAGCAAAAGAAACTCAGAGAATTAAGAATAGTTGGAATTGGTATTTTAGGCCTGAATGAAGAAAATTGCCAGTCAATGAAATTTTAGTGCATATATAAAAAATACATATGGCATGATTCCAATGATGTCGCATGATTTTTTTTGATAGGTTTTCTTATTTTGATAGCTTTTAAATTAAATATTTGAGTCATTAGATGTGTAGTGTTTTACATGATTATTTTTTCTGGTTTATAAAATTTAATCTTCCATTGTTAAAATAAACAGGAAAACGTGGATGCAACTTTGGAAGTTATGGACTCAGATGTTGAAATTGAAGGTGGAAGGAGGTAATCCCTCAGATATAAGAAGAAGAGGGTCAATGTTTTCCTTGGACCTAAACTTGAAAGCCCCCTAGTTTTGAATCCATTGATAGTGGTAAGCACAAACCACCACAAAAAAAATAGAAGAGTAAGAGCTTCTGGAGGAAACATGTTCGAGAAGAGAAAGAAGAAACTATTAGCAAGGATAAGGGTGAGGATAGTGGTCAATTAAGACTTCTTCTGTCTAATGTCTTGGATACTAATAAAAATAAAACCCCTAATATGTTAGGGGACCTGCCCCCAACATCCTACTAATAAAGTTGATCAAGCCCTTGAGAGGGACACCCCATGGTTCCCAACTAGTGTTCAAAATAAATATTTGGGGGCACTAATCAAAACCTTAAAAGGTTGGAGAAAATGAAGGAGATCTTGGAGTAGAGGTTTGATGAGGTCACTAGGGTTTCTAAAAGGGTGAGCATTTGGTGGCCTCCACCCTTCACCTTTTAAATGTGGAGCAAGAGGGCGAGACTTCTACAATAGGCATAGACACTACATGTTCATTATACAGGTTCTTGGTAGATGATTGGCTCCAACTACTACTGGATGAACCTGAGGGGAGGGAAAAGAACAAGGGGAATTAATTCCCCCTTTAGTTTAAGTTTAATTTTTTTCTTATACTTATAGTTTCAGCACCCGACCCATGAGGGTTCTATTAATGGTTCTTTTATGGACTCATGTTACTATATTGTTTGTATTTTGATGATGTATATTATTTGTAGTTTTCTTTATCGTAGTTGGGACATTCTAGTGGGGGGTTTTGAAATTGAAAAGGGGGTTGGTTAATTCTAGATTTACCTAATTGTTAGTTGTTCTACAACTCTTCATTATTCAGTCAACTCCCATTTTTGGCTTCTTTCAATTTCAAAAATAAATTATGTTTATATAAGTTTATTTTAATAAATTACATGAAATAAATAATTTAATTTAATTTCAAGTTGTTAATAGATTAGAATTCAATTATATTTTATCATTATATCTTTTAACATACATATAGATATAGATTTACTACTAATGTATTGATTTACTATTTCATAACATTTGTTACAAAAGAGTATTGAAAACTGAAAATCAAATTATAACAATTTTTTTCTAAATTTTTTTCCCTTTATGCTAAAATGATTTTCAAAAACATATTTCAAAAATCATATCTATTACATGTTTTAAAACTAAAAGAAATAAGAAGAATCTTATAAATCAAAACATTTATAATTTACTATAACTACACGAGAAGTACAGGCTACGATTTGGCACTTGTTTTCAATTAGCATACTTTTATACTTCTACATAGAAATTTGTCTCTATATTTTATAGGGCTATATGAAAATAATTTTTTCTTTTTTTTTTTGAAATATTATTTTTTATAGTGATATATGAAAAAAAATTCTTTTGGTTTTTATGGAAATATATTTTTGTTAGATCCAAATTTATGAATTTACTCAATTTATTTTGTTATATTAGCTAAAATATAATTATAAGATGTAACTCCCTTTTTAACATGAATTTAGTCAAAGAAATCAAATATGGAGAACCTCCAAAAAATAGGCTTCTATAACAAAAAAATCAATTAAACCATTCGTATAATTTATATAACATATAAAATTTATAAATGAATAATAAAACATTAGAAATATTTTTATTATTTAATAATAATTACTTGTGATTGGTGGACATTAATATAGTTTTGGAGAAAGTGAATACAATATTACTATTGCCTATGACAAGTACAATAACTTGAAGTTTAAGTAAATAATGAATATCAATGTGATGTCCCCTATATCTTTAAATAAATTAGATTTTGTATATGTGGCATTGACAATTAATTAATTTATTTTTTGGGTCAGCTTTTTTTTTTTGTCGTAGTGCGTTGGTTAGAATTATACTTTTTGTACGTTCAGGGAGGTTCCCCCTGTAGACACCTAAAAATCCTTTAGAAAATAAAATATTTTTATTTTCTGAAAAAAGTCCCTGATGACATCATCATTAATTAATTAATTAATTAATTAATTAATTAATTAATTAATTAATTTTTATGCCATTAAATCCCTTTATCTTAATTAAAAATATTTAATTAAGGAATCCCTCCCAAAAATGTTTAAATCTTATTTAAACATTATTTCCTTATTTATTAATTATTTAATTAATAAATTGACCAAAAATTCCAAAAAAATAATTAATTTATTTTTTGCCCAAAACTTGGCCAATTTCCTTAAGACCACTAACCTCTTCTAAAATCTTCTAATCCTTCTTTAATTTCGATTAAAGGCTAATCCCATAATTTCCTACCCCTAATCCCAACTCAAAATATTTAATTAAGATTAAATATTAATCCTCATGTTTATTAAAAATATTTTAATAAATATCTCCTCAACCCAAACCCTTGAAATAAATAAAACTTTATTTATTTCCTAAAAACCTTATTTATCCTCATCCTAGGAAGTTCTAGACTCTTCTAGAAAGTCTTCATCCTCATCCAAAGCCTAGACTCTTCTAGAATATGTTAATCCTAATCTTTGACCCTAATCCTAATCCCCTTCTAACCTTCTCACATTCCCTAAACATTGGTTAAGACTTGCTAACCCAAGCCAAAGCCAACAAATATCTCCTCCTTCACCCACCCTCATTAAATGTCATCCACTTGCCCATCTCTAACAAGCCTAATCCAATCTTAACCCAAGCCTAATCCAAGCTTTAATCATTTGCACATTCCTAAGTCAAGCTTAAGACTTTCTTAATCCAACCCAAGTCAAAATATCTCAACTCTCTCACAAATATCCCAACCATAAAACTTTATGAAGCCCACAAAGCCATAAATGACTCTTACAAGCCCATTCATTGCTCTTACAAGCCATTATGAGGGTTTTTATGAGCTTCAAGCCTCCTTTGTTGACCCCTCAACCCCTCTTGCTCTAACCAATGACCCTGTGACATGTGTCACTCTCTGATTGGCTGTAAGGAAGCACAATCCATGTGCTCTCCTCTTATTCAATCTAAACCTTCCATAAGCTTTCTCCCATCCTTGCATCCTAGCCCTTGATCCCTCAAGCCCTTTTCCTATTTAAGGAATCCTCTCCCAAGCCATTTTAACACAATCTAGAAAGTAAAGCCATAATGCCATTTTGAGAAGCCATTTTTACATCAAATCCATTCACCAAAATCTATCAAAAATCCTCTGGATTAAAGCCCATTTGAGCATTTGAGCATACATACATAATCAAGCCATCTTAGCTATTAGACACACCTCTACATCAAATGATCATCCTCATTGAGAGATCCTATCCATGGCTCATATTCTCATTTGAGGATTTCACTTTGTCTCTCATGACGTTATGTTAAATTAGTATGCAAATGCTTTTTGATTATTTTAATTTAGTGTTTCTAACATACTAAAGTAGCATATACACCCCCAAGCCCTTTATGTTACCATGAATGCTAATGGTATTCCTCTAGGGGAGTATACCAACAATGTTGGAGACATGATTCAGTGGCTATGTGATGCATTCCTAACAGAGTTTGTCAATGATGTCAACATATTGGTTATTCTATGAAGACTAACAACACAATCAACATAGATTGGCTTTGTGTGGTTCGTGGATTAAAGATCAGCTTATGCACAGTTGCATAGATGTTCTAGAGTATGTCTAGATGCTATAGTTAAGAGCACATACAAAAAATGAAGACCAGATAGAGTTATGACGAATTTGGTGAAGGAAGCTTTCAGACATCATTTCTAGAAAATGTTGGAATATTTTAGAATAACTGAGAGGGGGGGTGGATCAATTATCCAAGGTCCGTATGTACAAATAAAACTTTTCATGGCTTAGTGAACCCATATCCATAAAACATATTCATCATGCATGCATCCATTATATCATACAATCACTTAAACTTTGTAGGTTACTGTCAAATCAATTTTGTAGAAATGTAAGCATGGAACATAACAGATTCAATAACACATTTGAGACATTGATTTTATGTGGAAACCCAATTTGGTAAAAACCACTAGTAACATACTACTCATTTTCACTCTTCTAAAGTGATTCCTCATGAAAGGCCAACCTTGTTAAAGGTTTTAATACACACTATTAAATACGACCTGGTTAGAGGATTTCAATCACCATATTAGGAGTGAGCCTTGTTATAGGACTTTAGATCATTCACTTGGAATGTCACCCAGTCAAAGGATTTACAAATGACTATTAGGTCAACCTTAATCCAAAGGATTTACCCGAGACTAGTACAATGAATAGAAAGTAATAGTAAGGCTTGATTTTATAATAACTTACAACAAACTTGTAGATTATAGATCTCTATTTTTAGTCCTTCATTCTACTTGGATTTAACACACTTCAGCTTTGATAGCTTGTCCACCCTTCAAGAATCCATACCTTAAGCCTTCTTTCTTTGCTTACCAATAGTAGTCTCTTCACTTTGGTCACTGAATGAAGAAATACCTTAGACTCCTTATCTTCCTTAGTTTCTCACACATGAAAACCTTTGCTTCTGACCAACCATCTCTATATATAGAAAATTTAGAGCTTTTTCTATTCATCCTCTATCATCCATTTTAGGGTTACATAGGATTAGGTAGGATTCATTGAATCTAACCATCTTTTCATTTTATTCCCTTCTAGAAACTTCTCCTTCAATCCTCTTTGAATTTTTCTCAAAATAGTTCATCTTGAATTTTGTGCCACCAACTCATCAAGCTTATCTTCCACATGGTTCATGCAATCCAACAAATCAATCGTTGGCTCAAATTCATTGAATTCATGATCTTTCTCATAATGATGTCACTCAACATTAACTTTCTTCTGATGCTCAACACATACTACATTGCTCGGCATCCACTACCAAATCACTCACCAAGAACTAAAGTTTACTACTACTCAGCACCAACTAAAATTTACTCGGCTACACTATATCATTCGACATACATTGAAATTTGACTTTTCTTAGCTCCAACTAATTTTTTTCTCAGCTAACACTAACTTTTCTTGGCACCTACTGTGCAGATTGTTAAGCTTGGTAGACACAATTCATTTTGCTTGTTCTTTTAAACTTAATTAGTGTATCCATCCTTTGCAACCTTAAGTAGATATTCAATGCACTATAATTTCACTATCTTAACTAATCTTTGTACTCCTTTTCCATATTATAACTCAACCTTTCCTCTAGGTTCTATTGTTACCTCATTTGATCAAATCCTCTTCATCAATCAAAAAAATGATAGTACTCAAATCAACTAAGTAGTTGTCATACTAGTAAGTAGTAGGTTTGACATCAGTGATAAAACAATGATTGAAACATATTCTCATACTTGTATTAATCTATTTTCAACACTCTCCCTCTTTGGCATTTATGGAAAACCAAACTTAATTAGTATAACCAACAATAATACCAAAAAGAAAAAAATTTCTTGTATTGAAGTTTCTCCCTTTGTCAGCAACTTTCATCTTCTATATAGGATACAAAACTCTATTTTGGTCAGCAGACAATCAATCAACTGATCCTTATGACTCCCTTTTGATTACTTCTTATATCTGCCTTAGCACTATCTCCCTTTGAGTAGATATTATATATCTCTCTTTATTTCTCTCTTTCTTTGTCTTTCTCCCTCTTTGACAACAATACCAAAGACTTGTCATCTTAATCTACAAATATGAACATTTTTAGTTTCTTTCTCTATCTCTTAGCTTGTGACTAATTTTTAGCTCCAACTCTTTGATTACTTTAGGAAACTCCTAAAGTAAGATCCACTACATCAATATGTAACATATATCAATCATCTTATTTTATGCAAGGGCACTTCTCATGCTTTTTAAATAGCCTTGGATAGGGGTATCACCCCTACTTTACCTCATAGATACTCATTAGCATCCTTAGGTAATGTTTTTGTGAAGATATCAACTATTTTCTCTTTTGTGTTAACATATTCCATCTTCACCTCTTATCTTGAACTAACTCTTTCAAGTAATGATACTTGATTGCAATGTGCTTAGTCCTTGTATGCATCACATGATTCTTTGATATATTTAGAGCACTTGTATTATCACAGGTTTAGTGATTTCCTCCTTCATATCTTTGAGTAGTTATTTGATCCATACAATGTTTGTACAATTTACTACAACAACAACATATTCAGCTTCAACAATAGATTGAGATATGTAGTTTTGTTTCTTGCTAGTCCATGTAACTAGCCTTTTTCCTAAGAAAAATGCTCCTCCACTAGTGCTCTTTCTATCATCAATATTTTCAGCCCAATCAACATCAATATAGGCTCTCAATCCAAATTTCTCATTTTTCTTATAGTATAGACCATAATCTTATGTTCCTTTTAGATATCTCATTATTCTCTTAACAACCATCAAATAATTCTCCCTGGGATTAGCAGAGAATCTTGAAACTATCCCAATTGATAATGCAATAATAGGTCTGCTATGTACTACATATTGTAATGTTTCAATCATAGACCTATACAATGTTTGATTCACCTCAACTGAACCATCACTCTTTAAAAATTTATGTATTGTCACCATAGGTGTGCTTACTGTCTTGGAATCTTCCAATCCAAAAGTTTTTAGTATCTCCTTTACATATTTTTACTGAGTGATGTATATACCATATTTCATCTAACGTTTTTGCAAATCCACAAAGAACTTGACCTCTCCAAACATAGACATCTCAAATTATTTCTTTATTTCATTTGCAAAAGCTTTACATAAAGTATCTTAACTTGCAAATTTATGATATCATGAACAAAAATTTTAGATAGTAAAATACCTTTTCCTTTCTTTGTCTTCAAGTACAAATTGTTGTTATCATCAATCCTCTCAAATCTAATCTTGACAAGATAATTGTGAAGCCTTTCATACCATGCTCTTGTTTCTTTCTTAAACCATATAAAGCTTTGTGTAGTCTACATACCATATTTTTGTTATTAGCATCAACAAATCCTTCTAGATATTCTATATAAATCTCTTGTTCCAATATACCATTTAGAAATGTAGATTTGACATCCATTTAATAAACTTTGAAACTTTTATATGCAGAGTAACCAAGCAGAGTTCTTACTCCTTCCAATCTTGTAATAAGAGTGAATGTTTCTCCATAGTCTGTCCCTTCTTCTTGTGCATATCCTTTACAAACTAATCTTGCATTGTTCCTTGTGACTTCACCATTTTCATCTAACTTTTTTCTGTACATCCACTTGGTGCCATTCACATTTTTATCTTCTAGTCTAGGAACTAGAGTCCATGTCTTATTTTTCTCAATTTGTTCAATCTCTTCTTTCATGACTTTACTCCAGTCCACATCTTCAAAGGCATCTTTCACTATTTTAGGTTAATGCATGCTAAGAAAACATGTATCATTTCTCAACTTGTTCCTTGTCATTGGTCTTGCATCTTTATCTCCAATAATTTGTGCTACAGGGTGATATCTCTTGACATACTTTGACAATCTTGGTTCTTCTTTATTTTCCTCATTTTGTCTATCAAATTCTGAATCACTATGTACATCTCTATCAGATAGTTCAACATCTCTTTCATGTACACTTATCTCATAATTAGAATGTGTCTCAGCTTCATTTTGTAACTTGGCACCTAAATGTAGCTTAGTTCCTGAATGCAACTTGACATTCATAGTATGTGACTCAATAGTCATTCAAACTTGCTATTGATTTGCAACTTGATTTACAACATCTTCATCAGTAGGCATACCTTTATAAAAATATACAAATGATTTGTATTCCTTTGGTTCCTTCATAGGTTCAGCCCCATGTACTTCTATATATTCATCAAATTTCACATCTGCACTTTCCATAACCTTGTTAGTGTTAGTATTTAAACACTTATAAGCTTTGCTTCTTGTTGAATAGCCAAGGGATATACCTTCTTCACTTTTTCCATCTAGTTTAGCATTCCTTAAATCCTTGAGAATATAACACTTGGTTTCAAATACCTTATAATATTTTACATTGGATGAATATCCATACCATAGTTCAAAAGATGTTGAGTGACCACCTTTCTTGACTTGCACATGGTTCAAGGTATAGACATTTGTACTTACAACCTCTCTCTAGTATTTCAATGTAACATCCTTTTCAATCATGAGTGTCCTAGCATAATCCATTAGACATTTGTTCCTCCTTTCAAAAATTCCATTTTGTAGAGGGATCCTAGGGGCGGATATTTGTCTTTTGATTCTTCTATCATTACAAAACATCTCAAAATCATTTGATGTAAATTCTCCTTCTCTGTCTGATCTCAAACATTTTAGACTTTTACTTGTTTCCTTCTCAACTCTTGCTAAGTACTACATAAACATTTGGAAAGAATTATATTTCTATTTTAGAAACATAACTGTCATCATTCTAGAATAATCATCAACAAATAGCATAATGTACGTATCTCTTTTGTAGCTTTGCACATCAATTGGTCCACACAAGTTAGTATGAACAATCTCTAATATTCCTTTAGAGGTATGAGTCTTACTCTTAAAACTTGACTTTGTCATTTTTCCTAACAAACATTGTTTGCAAATTATAATGTCAGGTTTCTTCAACTTAGGCAAACCTCTAACTCTTCTAATGTTACTGATACTAACTAAGTTATCAAAATTAACATGACATAACCTCTTGTGCCATATCCACAAATGACCAAATTATACAACTAAAAAAGTAGCATCCTCCATATCAAGGTAGAATAGATTACCTCTAGTTTGATCACCTTTTCCAATTAGTTTTCCATTAGTATCATATATCTTAGCAATCTTGCTCTCAAACTCAACCTTACAACCTGAACTATTCAGTTGTGACACACTCAACAAATTATAGTTATGTCCTTCGACATAATAAGCATTATCACATAAAATATTTTATGTGAGTTTGATAAAACCTTTTCCTTTTATTAGATAGGGTGCATCATTACCAAACCTTACACTATTTCCATCATAATCATTCAAGGTAATGAACTTACTTTTATCACCAGTCATGTGATTTGAACACCCATTGTCAATGATCCATTTGACATTCTTGTTCACACAAGACACTAATGCAGTTGTTTCATCCTCATCATAATCATTCTTCATTGTAACATACACCACTTCATCATCATGATCATTAGGTCCATATTTAGTTTTCCCTTCAACAGTGTAGCCGACCTTCTTGCCTTTTTCTTTGTAATCTTTGCTATCTTCATCTCTTATACTTTTGTACTTATCTCCACCTTTGCAATTTTTCTTCTTTGGACACCTAGTAGTAATATGACCAACCTCATTGCAATTAAAACACATGATAGGTAACTTACCTTTGAATTTTCCTTTACCTCTGTAAAATCTCCTTGCTAGTAGTGCTTCAAGTTGTTCTACATCCTGCTCATCTATGTCACTATCACTAGAAACATATTTTATCTTTATCTTTTTTTTTTCATTATGTTCCTTCAATGATAGCTTGGATTTGAAAGTAGATTCAACATTGTCAGATTTGAAGTTATCAAATTAGATAGCTCAAAAGAAGTGAGCCTACCTACTATACCTTCAAGAGTCATATTAGAACCTTGTACACATCTCAATTCTTGTATTGCAAAAATTCTAATAGCATAGATGAGAAATAATGTTCTAAAAAATTTTCTTAGTACAGTCTCATCATCTATCTTACCAGTAGATCCTCTTATAGCATTAACAACATCCTTTATCCTAGAGTAGTATTGAGCAACATTCTCACCTTCTTGCATTCTCATATCATTGAACTTACCTCTAAGACTCTCAGATTTGGATCTTAAAGCATTCAGATCACCTCCATAGATGGGGTGAAGAGTATCCCACATTTTCTTAGCACTATCACAAACCTTAATATCATCAAACTTAGCATAGCTTAGGGCAGAGGCAATCTCCAATAATGCCTGGTTGTGTTTTGTCTTCTTTTTCAGATCTTCTGTAGTTAGGGCTCCACCAAGATCAACATGCTCAGTAGCTATGGTAGATTGTGCATGATCTCCAAGACCTCCTAGGTGTAGCTTCATCAAAATTTTCCATGTAGGAAAGTAATCTCTATTAAGCTTGGGTGCCTCTCTTTTTGACATCTTGATTTTTTGCTTCTAGTACCTTTGAACTAGTCCTCTTAAGCAAATGACCTTGATACCAATTATTGGAATACTTTAGAATAACTGAGAGGGGGAGTGAATTAGTTATCCAAGGTCCAGATGTATAAATAAAACTTTTCACAAATTAGTGAACCCATATCCATAAAACATATCCATCATGAATGCATCCATTAGGTCATACAATTACTTAAACTTTGTAGGTTACTATCAAATCAACTTTGCATAAATGTAAGCATGAAACATAACAGATTCAATAACACATTTGACACAATAAATTTAATGTGGAAATCCAATTTGGAAAAAACTACTAGTAACATGCTACTCATTCTCACTCTTTTGAGTGATGCCTTGTGAAAGGCCAACCCTGTTAAAAGTTACAATACAAACTATTAAATGTGACTTGGTTAGAGGATTTCAATCACCCTATTAGAAGTGAGGTTTGTTAGAGGACTTTAGATCATTCAAATGTCACCCTGTTAAAGGATTTAAAAATGACTATTAGGTCAACCTTAATCCAAAGGATTTACCCTAGACTAGTACAATGACTAGAAAGTAATAGTAAGGCTTGATATGATAACAACTTACAACACACTTGTAGATTACAAATTTGTGTTTTTAGTCCTCCATACTACTTTTCTTTCACACACTTCAACTCTGATAGCTTGTCCACCCTTCAAGCATCCATACCCTTAAGCCTTCTTCCTTTTCTTGCCAATAACAATCTCTTTAGTTTGGTCACTGAATGAAGCAATACCTTAGACACCTTGTCATCCTTAGGTTCTCACACATGAAAACCTTTTGTTATGACCAGGCATCTCCATATAGAGAAAATTTAGATCTTTTGTCGTTCATTCTCTATCATCCATTTTAGCATTTGGTAGGATTATGTAGATTCAATGAATCTACCCATCTTTTCATTTTATTCCCTTCTGGAAAATTCTCCTTCAATCCTCTTTGAATTTGCCTCAAAATGGTTCATCTTAAATTTTGTGCCACCAGCTCATCAAGCTTATCTTCCACATAGTTCACACAACCCAAGAAATCAATCTTGTCAGCTTAGATTCATCAAATTCATGATCTTTCTCATAATTCTTTCACTTGGCATTAACTTGCTTCTGATGCTCAACACATATTGTATTACTTGACATCTACTATCAAATCACTCGACATGAACTAAATTTCATTGGTGCTTGATATCAGCTAAACTTTACTTAGCTGCCATTGTATCAATTGGCATAGACTGAAATTTGACTTTTCTCAGCACCAACTATATTTCTGCTTGGCTTATACTAACTTTTCTCGACACCTACTATGCAAATTGTTAAGCTTGGTAGACACAATTCATTTTGCTTGTTCTTCTAAACTTAATCAGTGTATCCATCCATTGCAACCTTAAGTAGATAATAAATACACTATAATTTTACTGTCTTAACTAATCTTTGTACTCCTTTTCCATATCATAACTCAACCTTTCCTCTAGGTGCTATTGTTACCTCATTTGATCAAATCCTCTTCATCAATCAAACAAATGATATTACTCGAATCAACTAAGCAGTTGTCATACTAGAAAGTAGTAGCTTTGACATCAGTTGCAAAATAATGATTGAAACACATTCTAATACTTGTATCAATCTGTTTTCAATAGAAAATAGGTAATGTTGTTTGGATTTTACCTCCTAACAAAAATGGAATATGGTTGAGAAATCTAAGACATAGGTTGAAGACATGATGAAGATGACTTGGTTAAAAATGAATAATCAAATGATTAGTGAGTGTAAAGTTATAAAGATTGTGAGATGACAGATTACTTGTAATTGTGAAAAGATGTCATATTATAACAAAACGTGTATTGTAATATCTTAAGTTGGTCCTATATTATTATTGTAAATTGGGAAAGCCTTGAGGCTGACTCAATATTTTTTTTAGGACTTAGTATAAAGGAAAGGTCATTTTCTTGTGGAAAAGTAGATTAGTGAGATCTAGTGTGGATTTTGTAATCAGTGAGATCATCTAATGTTATTGTGTATGGTTATCTATCTATGCTTGTTGCATCTACTATTTACATATTTTATAATTAATAAGGATATTGAGAGTTTTTTTGAATTTCATAACTAATTCAACCCCCTCTTAGTTATCTTGGTGGACTTTACTTTCTAACAATTGGTATATGAGCATAAGGTCCTTGAAAGAAAATCTTAACCTCTTAAGGGGATTTATGGCTAGTCATTTTAGGAAAGATAGTATGGAGTTAACTATGATAGTTGAAAAGAAAAGATGAAGACACATATGTTATTCATGGGTCCAGAATATTATTTGATTACTAAAAATAACAAGGCTTTGATTGAAGAAAAAGATCTTGAGGGTTGTGAATCAATAGAGAAAGATAAATTCATGTTTAACATACTTTATTGAGAAATGCTATTATTAGCTCTTACAAAAATGGAATTTGGTTAGGTAAAATATTTAAGACTTGCTCATGAAATTTGGAATTATTTGCAAAGTGCATTTAAAGGTTCAATACACATACTCAAAAAGTTAGATTACAAAGTTTATAGAGTTGGATATGTTTATTTCAGGATGCTAAGATGATGGAAAATGAATCTATAAATAGTTATTTTAGTAGAATACCAAAAATTGTTGTAGGAATTAGATGAATTTGTGTGGAGGATATTGAAGACTTTGACACCTACATACAAATAGACAACACAGATGATTGAACAAGTTATTCCCTGCACAATTGATTTTATAAAAGAGACTCTTCTTGGGATATTACAATAAGCTAAAATGTGGATGCGACAGAGTGGGGAATTTCCTAGAGTGTAAATTACTTTCCTCATACTAAGAGACAAACCTATGTTGACAAGAAGTGCAAGTATAAGTGGAGATGAAGCCAACAAAAACTGAATAAGAGAAGATGAAAATAAGAAGATTAAGGAAGGACTTGGCCTACTTATGAATAGAGAAACTAAAGGTAACAAAATTTTGAAGTATTGGACTTGTAATGAATTTGGTCATAATTTTTCTAAATTTCCCAAGATAGTAAGTAAGTTCAAGCCTAAAAATTCGTATAAATCAAAAGCACCTAAGTATTTCTTTTATGTCATTGATGAGGATGGTGATCTTAATTAAAAAATGGTAGACTTAATGACTAAAAGTGATAACGAGGATGATGAAATAGGAATTGTTTCTATTAAGGAAGAAAGTCCTGATAAAGAAGAAGTTAAAGAAGAAAAATTATTAGTGTCATAGGTTGTAAAGAAGAAATGTGATTAGATTATAGATAGTGGTTGTTCCAATCACATGAATGGAGATACAAATAAGTTTTTTGAGTTAAATAGGTAGGATAGAGGAGTAGTTAGAGTTAGAAATAATGTAGCCTATAATATAAAAGGAAAATGATCAATTACACTTGATGGAAAGACTAACATTGATGATGTTTATTTTATGGATGGTTTGAAACATAATCTTTTGTGTGTTGGAGAACTAGTTGATAAGGGATATCTATTGTGGTTTATAGAGAAAACTTGCATTATCATAGATAAATATGGTAAGCTTATTGGTACTCATACAAGGACAAGAGGTATTGTATTTTAGTTTAATCTTACTTCAAGATGATATGTTTAGTTGCAAAGGTGGATGATAGTTGGTTACGCCATAAGAGATTTTGTCATATCAACTTTGATAACATTGTGAAGATCGATACTACATTTGTAGTTAGAGATTGAACTAAGATTGTGAACCGACTAACATGGTGTGTAAAGAATGTGTAATGGAAAAATAGAAGAAAATTTAATTTCCAAGCAAGAAATTTACCACTTCAGTGAAATTAAAGATTGTGCACACATATTTGAGTGGTCCTACAAAGACTAGACTATTCTATGGTGAAAGGCATTTTATGATTCTTGTTGATGATTTCACTAGAATGATGTGGGTTGCATTTTTTAAAGAAAAAGATGAAGCTTCTGAGAAATTTAAGATATTTAAGAGTAGAGTTGAGAATGAATCTGGTTTGAAGATTAGATGCTTGAGATCTGATAGAAGAGGAGAGTTTACTTCAAATGAGTTTAATAGTTTTTATGAAGATAATGGTATAAAGAGACATCTTCCATCCCCTAAGACACATGAGTAGAATGGGATAGTAGAGAGAAGAAACATATCAGTAACAAAGGAAACAAGATAAATGATGCTTGAAAACAATGTATCAAAAATTATTTGGAGAGAAGTAGTAAATACAATAGTATACATTATAAACAAAGTACATATCAGAGAAGGAATGAGTAAGAGACCTTATGAACTTTGGTTTGGACATGCACCTTCTTTGAAGTATTTTAGAATCTTTGGAAGTAAATGCTACATTAAAAGAAATGATGATATTGGAAAGTTTAATTCAAGAAGTGATGAAGGTATACATTTTCTTGAATATTCATTGAAAAGTAGAGCCTACATATGTTTCAATTAGAGATCTAAGACTATTGTTGAAAGTGCTAATGTGGAAATTGATGGAACATTTAGAATTCAAGGAAATATACTTGATTATAATTTTGATTAAGAGACCAATCCAAGAACTAAAAGAGATAATGTTGAGTACGAATTTTTTTATGAGACTAATAGTGACTTGCAAACTAAAATTCTAAGGGAAGAATAGATAGAAGAACCTAGATTTGAACCTAGAGTAGAAATCAGAATTGAAGCAGTGACACCTAATAGAAATGTGGCAAAGAATCACCGTGCTAAACAAATCATTGGAAGCAAAGATAAAGGAGTCATGACAAGAAACAAGTTACAAGAACTATGTTTAATTTCTCAAGTTGAACCAAATAATGTTGATGAAGCTTGTCAATATGATTATTGGTTATGAAAGAAGAACTAGAGAAGATTGAAAAGAACAAAAATTACGAATTGGTTCCTGGAGATAGGGATAAGATTGTTGTTGGAACTAAATGGGTATCTAGAAACAAGAAGAATGAACAAGGTGAGGTTAGAAGAAAAAAAGAAATATTGGTATGTAAAGGTTATTCATAGCAAGAAGAAATTGATTTTAAAGAAAATTTTGTGCTTGTTGCTAGATTAGAAGCAATAAGAATGTTCTTGGCATATGCAGATAACAAGAATTTAATAGTTTATCAAATGGATGTCAAATCATCTTTTCTAAACAATGAGTTAAAAGAAGAGGCATACATTGAGAAGCTTGATGGTTTTCCTTTTATATATAAAGAGGATCATATGGTTTGCAGATTGAAATATGCATTGTATGGATTGAAACAAGCAAAAAGAATGATAGTGAGTTTTTTATTGTTGAAGTATTTGTGGATGACATCATTTTTGGAGGAAATAATGAAGTAAGGTATTTTCAAAGGAAATGATGGAGCAAGTATGATTTGAGAGATGAAATACTTCTTGGGATTGTAGATTGTACAAAAAAAAGATGGTATCTTCATATCAAAAGCTAAGTATCTTAAAACTCCATTGAAGAGGTTTGGATTGAAAACTTATAAACCTATTGGTATGAAAATATCGAAAGCTAAGTATGTGTTTCAATAATTGTTTTGTCATTGATGTCAAATGTACTATTTGCTGGTAAGACAATTGCTTATAAGATTTAAGTACTATCACTTAGTTGATTGATGAGAAGGATTTGATCAATAAGATGTAACAAAAGCACCTAGAGGAAAGGTTGAGTTATGATTATGTAATGAAGTACAAAGATCAGTTAAGAAAATGATGACATGATGTATTGATGATATACTTAAGGTTACAAAATGGTTGGCTATACTTAGAAAGTTTAGAAGAATAAGTTAAACAAAGTTTGTCTGTCAAGCTTGATCAAGTGGACAATAGGTGCTGAGAAAAGTCAGTGCAAGTCAAGTAGAAAGTTAGTTGGAGCCAAGTAAAAGAAAATTCTAGTGGATGCCAAGCAAAACAATTGATGTCGAGTAAATTTTAGTTGATGCCAAGTGATTTTATAGTTGATTTCAAGTAATGCAGTATGTGCTGAGAATCAGAAGATTGATAATGCCTACCTATTGCATTATGATAAAGATGAAATATTTGCCAAATCTAAGCCAACAAGTTTGTTTTCTTATAACTTGTGAACTAGGAGGAAGATATAGTTGATGAGGTGGTGGCATAGAATTTGATGTAAACGATTTAAAGGAAAATTCAAATGGATTCTAGGAGAAGTTTCTAGAAAAGACAAGATATGGTGTAGATACATTGTATCCTACCTAATCCATCCAAAACTCTAATTTGGACAATGGATAATGAGTGAGGAAATATTCTAATTTCCTATTTATAGAAATTTCTAGTCATGATGCAAATGAGGTTGGTGTCATGTGTGAAAACCTAAGGAGGAGAAGGAATTAAGGGTTTTTCTTCATCAAGTGACCCAAGAGAAGAGTTTTCAATGACATGGTAAGGAAGAAGGCTTAAAGAGATGAATACTTGAAGGGTGAACAAGTTTTCAGATCTGCAAAGTATGAAAGCCAAAAAAAATTGAGGACTAAATAGAGATTTTTAATTTGTAAGAGAAGATGTAAGTTGTATTAGATCAAAGCTCCACTGTTACTCTCTAACAATTGTATTAGTCTAGGTAAATCCTTTGGATTAAGGTTGACCTAACAGTCATTAGTAAATCCTTTAATAGGGTGGCATTCCAAGTGAATGGCCTAAAGTCCTCTAATAAGACTCACTTCTAACAGGGTGATTGAAATCCTATAACTGGGTCATATTTAATAGTGTGTATTGTAACCTTTAATAGGGTTGGCCTTTCACAAGGCATCACTTCAAAAGAGTGAAAAAGGAGTAGCATGTTACTGGTGGTTTTCCCAAATTGGGTTTCCACATTAAATTATTGTGTCAAGTGTGTTGATGAATGTGTTGTGTTTCATGCTTTACACTTCTGCAAATTGATTTGAAAGTAACATACAAGTTTTAGTAAATACACAATGGATGCATGCATGAATATGAATTTTTTATGGGTTCACTAAGCTGAGAAAATTTTTATTTATACATCTGGATGTTGGATAATTGATTCACACCCCCACTCTCAATTATTCTAAAGTAATTCCAACAATTGGTATTAGAGCCCTGTTGCTTAAAAGGACTAGTTTTAAGGTACTAGAAGCACAAAGATTGAGATGTCTAAAAGAGAGGTACCCAAGCTCAACAAAGATTACTTTCCTACATGGAAATGTTTGATGAAGCTACACCTTGGAGGACTTGGAGATCATACACAATATACCATTATAGTGGAACATGTTGATCCAGTTGGAGCCCTAACTGCTAAAGATATGAAGAAGAAGAAGGAACACAATTAGGTGATGTTGGAGATTGCCTCTACCTTAAACTATGCCAAATTTGATGATATCAAAGGCTATGACACTGCAAAGAAAATGTGAGATTCTCTACACACCATCTATGGAGGAGACAAAAATGTTCAAAGAGCCAATCTGAGAGCCTCAGAGGTAAGTTTGATGATATGAGAATGGAAGAAGGTGAAAATATTGCTCAATATGTTGCTAGGATAAAAGAAGTTGTTAATGAAATAAGAGGAGCTACTGGCCATATAGATGATGATACTATGTTAAGCAAAGTGTTGAGAACATTAATACCTATTTATGCTATTAGAGTTTCTAAAATTCAAGAGTTGAGATGTATTCCAGGAAATTATCTAACCCTTGAAGGTCTATTAGGTAGACTCATTATTGTTGAGCTATCTAGCTTTGATAATTACAAACCTGAGAGTCTTGAATCTACATTCAAAGCCAAGTTGTTACTGAAGGATTTTGCTAAGGAGAAGAAGAAGAAGAAGAAGAAAAGAAAGATAAAGTATGTATACAATGATAGTGATATAGATGAAGAAGATGTTGAACAATTGGAAGCACTATTGGCAAGAAGATTTCACAGAGGTAAAGGCAAGTTCAAAGGTAAGTTACCAATCATTTGTTTCAATTGCAATGAAGTTGGTCATATTGTTGCAAGATGTACATAGAAGAAGAGCTACAAAGAAGGAAACAAGTGTAAAAACATAAGAGAATATGACAACAGAGATTACAAAGACAAAGGCAAGAAACCATGCTACAGTGCTGAAGAAGAAAGTAGGGATGATTCTGATGAACATGATGATAAAGTGGTGTATGTTGCAATGAAAGAAAAATATAATAAAGATGAGGCAATTGCACTTGTGACTGTTAGTTTAGTTTTCTTTATTTCCTAGTGGGTTATTTATTTTTCACTATATTGCTAGGTTTTTCCTACACTTTTAATAATCTTGCTTAGTTAATAAAGCATGTCTTATTTAGAAAGTGGTTGCGAGGTGCCACCTTCCTACATATGAGAATCCATTAGCTATCTTAGGAAGATACTTTTCTATCTTTAGTCTGATAGATGGTTGCTCCTCATTGGTCAGTGTCGCTACCTCCTCCCTCTTCCTAGTCTATATGAGCATGCTACTTGGCTTGTATTTGTAATTGATTTCTTTTGCATCCTCTTAATGCTATTTTTCTTCTAGCATTTGAATTACTCTCTTGGAGACTAACTCTATGTTGCTCTTTTGATTTTGTATCATTTGCATTCATAGTTTAGATATCTATTTTTTGCACTAGTTTTCTAGGTTATCAATCTTTTGAGATTCTAACACGGTATCAAAGCTTTTTTATGTGCAAAAGTAGATTTTAGTTTCCTTATTTGAGAGATTTAGGGGGGGCTAATAAATCTTATTGTAAGTTTTTTAAAAAATTAAGTATGCTCTTCTCTTGCATCTTTGGATGATCTTGACAATCAAAAAAGTTTTCACAAAAACATTTTTAATCTCTAGGGTTTCAATCTCAAATCTGACAACCAACATGCATATTTGAAGTTTTCAATCAATATTGCAAGTTTCAACATGCCATTGATGGACTTAGGAAGCTGATTCAGCATTTGTATGTCATCTTATGGTTGCTGGGGTCATTTCTTGGTTTTTGGAGCCATTTTTAATTGTTAAAGGCATTTGATTTACACTACAACTACATCTTCTATACATCAATAAGAAAAATGCTTTTTGGGTTTTGTTCCTAGCACCGAAAAACTATTTGGATATCTTTTAGTTTTTGCATGCAAGGTGTTTATTTTTCATAATCGAGCACATAAGCTACAACCATACCCCTCTTCTTTAGCAGTCGCAAATTTGAACGCAGTTTTCAAATGCCTCATTCTTGCTCATACAAACTCTGATTTCAATGATTCTTGTTATAACCTTGGCTATTTTTTTTGTGCTCTATCCATTAGTGGAGTTTTTTTTTGATTTTCATGCATAAATGTTTTAGAAATTGTAGATTCTCTGTCGTGATTGTGCATAGTTCTCATTTTGGAAACTTCAAAGGATCATAACTTTCTCATATGACCTCGTATTGAGGCAATTCTTTTTTTAAAAGTGCATGATTTTTTGAGTAGATCGCATTGGTTCTATTTGTTTCCTTGATTATTGTGCCCACGTTTCACTTTTAGCATATTCTTTTCATGAGGGTTTGTAATGCATTGAAATCAAGACAACTAAGTATTTCTTTCTAGTGGTAGTTGTAAACGTACTAAAACAAAGTGCCAAATCATATTTCTTTGGGGGGGTTCTTTGATTGAGTAAAAAGGGGGGGCATTGTCATGGTTGGGTTCTCTTTATTTTGGCACTTCTTCTTTGCATTTCTTCATCATGGATCAAACAAATATGCTCATCCTAACTACATACAATTACTTTGAGTGGAAATCATGCATGATAATTCACTTAAGGAAAGTTGGATTAAATAGGATAACTATGGGACTTGAAACTGAACCTAATTAAGACGAAGATAAGCCTAAGTGGTTTAACAAATGTGATGAGGTATACGAAAAATTGTGTTTGTCTATTTCTCTTGATTTTCTATTTCACATTGAATCTTTGAATACACCAGATTCAATGAGGGGTCATATGTTGGAAAATAAACTAATTAGTTTAAGTCTAGGCAATTTCAACACAATCTAGGATTTCTTCACTAAATTGAAGTCACTAAGGTTGTAGTTAAAACAATGTGAAATTGAAAAGAAAGATGGACAACTGATTCTTAGTATTCTCTCTAAGCTAAGTTCAGAATATTTTGTGTTTGTTTCTACCTTCTATGCTACTAAGGGCGCACTTGCTACTCAATTCACCATGCCATCTTTAGATGATTTTGCTATCAATCTCACTTGAGAACAGGACAAACTAATCTAGATGGGCAATCTTAAGTCCTCTAACTCACATGCCTTGGTTGCCAACCAAGGCAAAAAAGAACAAAAAGGACAAAGTAGTAACAACAATAGTAAGGATGAGAAACAAAATAATAGTGAGGAAAATAAGGATCAGATCTACTGGTTGCTTCAAAAGAAACTATTGATACTTCATCTTCCAAGGGCAATAAGCATAAGAAAGAAAAGGTCAAATGTGCCTATTGTAAAAACCTTGGTCATGATGAACATAAATGTTTGAAGAAACAAATTGATCACTTGACATAAATTCTTGAGAAGAATAATAGTAGTGTTCTTGAGTCTATCAAACAAAGTTCTAATGAAGGGTCTAACAAGGAAAAAGAAAATAGCAAGGGGAAAGGAAAGGGCAAGGCCCTTGTTGCAATTGCTTTCTCACCATCCACTTGGGTTCTTGATTCGAGTGCTTTGCACCACATGGCTTCATCTAAGGAAGAACTTGCATCCTTGGAGCCGTGTACTATGCCTTCTATTTTGATGGGTGATGACACTCTTGTTGAGGTGTGTGGGAGAGGGTCTATTGATGTGGGGGATGGCACATTCCATGATGTTCTTTGTGTACCCTCATTATCAACTAATCTCCTATTGGCATACCAGATCACTCACACAGGTTCAACCAAGTGGGTTGAGTTCACTCTTGATTCAGTGGAGATACATGAGTTGCATAGTGATTCTACAGTTTCAGTTGGAAGAGTAGATCATCAGTCACTACTCTATCTATTTTCTCACTTTGTTCCTAATCCTCCATCTATTTTTATCACTCACTCTAATGATGTGAGTAAATTATGGCATGAGCGGTTTGGCCATCTTAAATTTTGCTATTTGCATTAGCTCAATCAGCAGAGCATGGTCACAAGGTTACCTTCAATTTAGTTCTCAGGTAGTTTTTGCCAAGGTTTCATTCTTTGTAAGAATCCTAAGGAAAAGTTTGACAAAAGTAATGCATGGAGAGCTTCACAGATACTAGAGTTAGTTCATAGTGATTTGGTTGGTCCATTTCAACATCCTTCTTTTAGCAGGGCCCAATATGTCCTCACATTCATTGATGACTTTTCTTGATATACTTGGGTGTACTTTCTCAAACATAAGTTAAAGGTATTTGATCATTTTTAGGACTTCAAACTTTTGTAGACAAGCAATCCGAAAAAGCCATCAAAGTTTTGTACATAGACAATGGTGGTGAGAATGTAAACCATTGGTTTGAAAGATTTTGCACTTTAGAGGGGATTGATTTACAACATTCAGTTCCATACAATCCTCAGCAGAATGATGTTGCAAAATAGAAGAATAGATCCTTGAAGGTAATGGAAAACTATATGATTCACTCTAGATCTCTTGCACCATAGTATTGGGCAAAAGCCATTAACTATGTTTGTTATATCAAAAACTGTGTTCCTCACCAAGCCTTGAATGGAATTACTTCTTTTAAAGCTTGGAATTTTTGAAAACCATTAGTTAAGCACTTTCATGTTTTTGGCTCTCCTACATGGGCCTTTATTCCTGCAAAGAAATGCAAGGCCTTGGATCCACAGAATAGACCTTGCATATTTGTAGGTTATCCTAATGGTGCGAAGGGTTATTGGTTGCTCCACTCTACTACACATGAGTTGTTCATTGAGAGGAGTGTTTAGTTTGAGGAGGGACCTTCAAGCTCCCTTTCTATCACTTCTCCAACTCCTTCTACTTTGACATTGGAGTCACTTGGAATACATGACAAATCTTCTGATGAGTCAGATTCACTTGAGTTGTCTTCTACCTTGAATTTCAATGCAGAGAGTGATTCAGACGACTCACCTCCTTCCTCTCCTAGTCATCATTCACAGGTTGATGATTTTCCTCTAGATTCTCCATCTTCTTAGCCACTTTGGGATAGACAGACCTTGTAGTCTATAGGTGATTGGGTTGGGGATCCATTAGACACCAGGAAGACTCGTTCATAATTCCAGGATGCTCCACATGTCTTCATTGCTACTGCCTTAGATCCATAGTCCTTTCACGAGGCTTCTAGTATTTTTGAGTGGGATACAACTATATAGGAAGAACACAGTTCCTTGACAAGGAACCACACTTGGGATCTTGTTCTTCTTCCTAAGGGAAGAAAACTTGTTTGCTGTAAGTGGATCTATCAATTTTTTTTTGCAATAGATGGGTTAGTTGACAAACACAAGGCTCACTTGGTCACTAAAGGATTCTCCCAGGTTCCTGGGATTGACTACTCTAAGAGTTTTGCGCCAGTTGCCCAAATGAATTCCATTCAACTTGTTCTTATCATTATTGCAGCTAATCATTGGGAAGTACATTAGATGGATGTGAAGAGTACTTTTCTTCATGGTGACTTTCATGAGGAGATCTACATGGAGCAGCCATAGGGTTTCCTTTAGGATTCTTCACTTGTGTGTCATCTTCAAAAGTCCCTCTATGGCCTCAAACAGGCTCCTCAGGCTTGATATGCCAAGATGGGCTCCTTTCTTCTATAAATTGGGTTCACTCAATGTCATTCTGATCCTAATGTGTACATTCTACAATAGGGTGATTCACTCCTATTTTTGGTTTTGTATGTTGATGACTTGCTGATCATAGGAAGTCCTTCACCTACCATTAAGGCTATCAAAGTTTCCCTTCAAGACAATTTCTTGATGACTGACTTGGGCTTATTGCATTACTTTCTTGGGATTGAGATCTTTCAGTCTCCTTTCAAGATCACCATCACACAGTCCATGTATGTTCTAGATTTAGTCTCGAGGTTTCATATGGCTGACTGTAAGCTTGCTCTAACTCCCTTCCTTTCTGGAGTCAAACTTGAGGCTCAGTGTTCTTCTCCACTTGTTGATGGTACCTTGTATTGCCAACTTGTTGGGAGTCTCATTTATTTGACTCATACGAGACCTGAGATCTCATATTCTATAGGCATGGTCTCTCGATACATTTTCTCAATTTGTATGATATACTAACTAAGTGACCAAACCTCATTACACATCACCTATGACATACATCCATACAAAAAAAATTGATCTTCCTCCATCAAACCCCTTATTTTATTACCACCCTTGCTGAAGTTGTTGTACAACACATATATTCTCACATTTGGAGATGCAATCTTGACCAAAAATTAGGGTTAGAGTATATACACTTGGCAAGGAACATTATAGTGGTATCAGAGCCTAGTTATATTTCTAGCTTGTGGTTAATATTGGATGTCAACAAGATCCTACTCAATAGGTGGGATGAGTGAATTAAGCATTGAGATGATGATACTCCTATATGAGCTAACAAGAGGACAATGACAACTAAGTGAAACTTTGGTAAATGAAAAATAACAACTTGGAAAGACTTTAGTGAAGGGGGAAAAAAAATTTGGCAAGACCCTTCGAATCTTCCAGCAAAAGAAAGGACAAATGGAGGACACAGGGCATAATGACAACCTCTCAATGAGAGGTTTCACATAGAGTAGAGATAACTTTAAGAAAAGCCCCTTAGAAAAAAGTATAAAATTTTGGCAAATCAAACATTAATTAAAGGGAAAAAAATTAATTTATGTTGGCGAATTTTTATTTTTAAGTAGGAAATTTTTTAATTTTATTGGCGATTATTTTTCAATCATATAAAAATTCTATAAAATCCTGGCGAATCTTTCATTGTTGATGAAAATTGTTGAAAAAAGTACACATACATAAAAACAATAATTTTATTATTATTATATGGAGCCTAATTAATTATCAAACTTTAAGGTTAAATTTAGCCCACTTTTATCATTACAATTTCCCTCCAAAATATTGAATGGTGGTTTGGGGGAAGCACCCCTATTATTTTTAACCATTGAATGATCCTAAATCCTATTCAAAGCCAATCTTTAAAAATGATACGAAGGTATAAAGAAATCCCCCAAAGTAAAGACATGTGATCCTAATCAAATCTATTTCATGGCAATGTTAGAAAGGATAAAAATGTCCATGAAAAGTCTTTATAATGGAGACACGTGTCAAATCTGCATACTTAATCTATAGTGTAACTTAATTTTTTACCAAATATTGGTGAATATAACCATCATTTAAGACAAGCCTTGAAAATTGTAGGAAAAAATATTTAATTTACTATGTAGAAAAATTAGATTCCATTGGTGAAGTCATCACTAAAATACATCTACTTTTATTTTATTATTGGTGATTGGCCTAAGCATGAGACCCAATTTCGGTAAATTGTAGGAAACATGGACACCCCAAAAGTGCAAAAAAAAAGAGCCAAATTTGGGAACCTTGATGAGTGAGATTAGCCAACTAGCAAATATTAGCCACTATAGTTATCCTTGACACAGAGTGCTCTCACACATCACTAATGGTGTCAAAATTTTCCAAAAATTTTAGAATGTAATGTGGGGAATAATAACATACATTCCTCAAGATGCAAGATCAACTCCAACAAGATTGGTTTGATGCCAGATTTGGAGAAGAATCATCCTTCAAGAATTATGTGGATTTGAGAAAGAGATAAATGAAAGAATCATCCTTCAAAATTTTCTTATTACAAACACCATATTGTACATTTCTTTGAGTAGAATAATGGACAGTAGTTGAATCTATATTAGTTTTCTAAGTTTAGTGAACCATTTTCTTGAATTGTATACTAGAAATAGCAAACAGATTAATGTAAATAAAGTCTTGTTTCAGATCTCTCCTATGTGTTTCTTTATTTTATTTCAAGTGGATGAATCAAGGGTTTAGCTCACTTTTTGTCTTGTTGTGAGATATGCACATTCTTCTTATGCTTTGATTGAATGGATCAATTAAATGCTTAATAGGAGTTGCAGATAAGTCAAGCTTGCACAAGGATTTTGATAAGAAGGTCGATTCAAGATATTTGATATGGAAATGTTGCAAAGCATTGTTTCTTAGATCTAAGCTATTTGATAAAGTCTAATATTTTATGTGAAGGGTTTCATGATGTAGTGGCTTAATGTGGATAAGGCACTGATCTTAGCTAGGAGATTACACGCTTGGGTTGTTTTACATTTGGTTCTTGTTGAATCTTTTAAATACAAAAATCCATTTCCCTTTCATGTTTTAAGAGCGAAAACTAGACCTTTAGCTTGTGGATTTTATAGGTTGGTAAATTAGCTATTGCACACCTATCTAATTAAATAAGTATAGAAAAATTGGGGTATTATCTACTTTATTTAGATTCAGATCAATCTTCTTATAGTGGTCATTATGGTGAATCTAAAGGTTAACTTGCCTAGGTCTTGCAAAGGCTAAATAGTAGAAGAAGGAGTTGTTTCCTTGTTAGTTGGTCCAAGTTCTATCCAAGATGTATTGATCATGGGAGTTAGCTATCCTTATGAACATTTTGTTTCACCTTCCTGGTAGTTAAAATCCTATCAAATTGGGAGCTAGCACAAAGTAAGGACATGATCTTTGATAAAAATGTACAAATCAATTATTAGGACTATCATGGACAATCAAAAGGGAATTCTCATTATATATATACTATATGATATTTTTTATAAAAAGTTAATTATACTATATATAATTGAAACATTTAGATATGATTATTCAAACTATATTGATAAACTAAGGGCAAAAATTTAATAGTAACTTTTAAAATTAATGGATATCAGTTATCAATTTAATTTTTTAATTTAGCTAATAAAATATCTATTATATAGCTATAAATTAATTATTTATGTTTATATTTAGGCCTATTTACTTAGTATTTCTTGCAATTAACTTCATGTTTAGTATCTATCCTTATGTTTGTACATGCAACTTGGCTCACAAAATTGTCTTCACAATTTCAATCTGCATCCTTTTAATTGTACAATCAAAAGAACTTTTTTAGCTAAGTACCTCCACTTTCCATACAAAAATATTCGATTGAGTGAAATTCTATCTAAATGTTAGATTCCAAAGTTGTACCATCTTTTCAAACTATCTTTTTATAAGATTTATAATTATTTAAATGTGAGATTCTCATTAGGCTTTATGAATTGAAGACTAAAAAATATATATCTGCATGTTAAAAAATATATATAACCACATTTCAAGAAAGAAAGATGAATAGAAATATAGGAAGAGGAAAAAAAGTGCTTTGCTAGGGTTTGTATGACTTCCATTTGAGCCCTTGTTGGTTTGCTGACTGGCATACTACATTTACTGTGGGATTAATATTCATTTATAATTGCCTCGGCCTTCTCTAGCTCAACAATTGATGTTGGGCACTAGAGTTGCTAATGTTGGAGAGAATGGCGCTGTCGAACAAAGGACTATGCAAGTTCATCCCCAAGGTGTTCCATGAGGTAATTCCTCTTCTAATATTATTTTGAATGTCAAGGAGTTTGATAGTGCATGTACTTGGTTAGAACAACAAACCCTCATTGGTTATTTTGTGGGTCACACTCCTTCTGAAAGCATTCTGCGAGAATGGGTTTACCTTAGGGTGTTCGCCTTGAAGGTATTCAAAGCCTTACTAAAGGCATTTTCCTTTTTCACTTTGGCACCCCAAGCCAACTTGAACATGTGTTTGTCCAAGGTCCTTGGACTGTGAGGTCCTCCCTCTTGGTTTTTCAATGTTGGTCGAGCGATTTTGTTGTTTCTAATGAGAGCAAGCTTAAGATGTCTATTTGGGTGGAGTTCCCTAGGCTACCTATCCCATGCTGGTCTTTTTTGTTAGCCATTGCGCTAAACATTGGCAAGGTTGTTTTCCTTGAACTAGAAAAGTTTTTAAATGCTCAACCCCAATGTAGGGTTTGCGTTGAGGGTGACCTATTTAGGGACCTCAAAGACTCCATGGATATCCAAATTAGTTGTATCACCTTCACTTAGAAGGTGATTTAACTAAACCTTTTGAATACCTATTATTAGTGCTAGTCTATTGAGCACAAGATTAGGGATTATCCTTTGTTGGACTACAACCATCCACCCATTTGGAAGCCAAGCCAGCTACCATCGCCAAGAAAGATGAATAGACTATTATGGTGGGAAAGGAAAGGGTTTGGCTATGGCTAAGGTGAGCTCTTTTCCTATGGATAATGGTGGACCTAGCTCAAGTTTGGTTCAACTAGAGCCTTCAGTCTCTTTGCTTCCTCTGCCTCCTATTTCAAACCTAGAGTTTAGGGGATAGTGGGTGTTCATACTCTTGATCCTTGTCCTTTATGGATTTGAGTGGTGCAAGTGATGTCGATGATTACATAGCAAACCCTATGTCAGTCTCATAGCCTAGATGTCTATGATGAGTATCTTGATAATGGAGAGAAGATTCAAAGGGTCATCTCTCTTAATGACTCCTCATTTGATGCTCCAATATTTTTGCACAATAGTTTCTTCTCTCTTAGAGACAAGGATGACATGCAAGCTAGTTTACCATGAATTTCCTCTCATGGAATGTGCGGGGGATAACAAACCTTCCTAGAAAATATTATGTTTGTGACACCAAGCTTCAACTTGCTAATCTTGATGTGTTTTGTCTTCAAGAAGTTAAAGTTATTAGGTTTCTTCTCACCTTAGCTTGTAGGGCTATTTGGCTAGACAACATCATATTTGCTTCCCAGTATAAGGTTGGTTGAGGTGGAGTTGTTACTCTTCTCTCCCCTCATTTAATTTCTTCTATTATTTTGAATGGATCTGATCCTTTGTATAGGGTGCTTTGGATTTTTCTATCTTTTTCATAATCATTCTTTCGGTATTGTTAACATTTATGCCCCTAACATTTGATGTTGTTGAGTGTTCAAACCTCTGGCACTAGTTGGCGGATCATTTTCCACCTATAACCTATTTTTTGTGGGAACTTCAATATGGTTGAGTTGGCCACTGAAAAGGAAGGACTTCTACCTTTTTGATGGGTAGCTAGTGAAAGAGATGTCTGGTTTTACATACAGAAAAAGCTAAGTTCTTTTGATGCCAATGATAGTTGTTGCCGCCCAGATGGGGTTTGGCATATGTGGTGCAATTTTTGAGCTAGGTCTAATAGAGTCATAAAGAGACTTGATAGGGATGTGATTCATACATAACCCTTTTTTTCCTTCTCACAAGTATTCCCTACCTATCACACCTTTTCCAGATGTGACACTGTCAGATCATTCCCCCATTATCTTTTCTATCACTTCGCAAACAACTCAACCTTGTCCTTGTAAAACCTAGTTTTATCTCAATACTTTTTTGCTATCTCATCTGCTAACGATTGCCTATATTCTTTGAGTTTGGAATCTTGAGCTTTGGCCCCACACCCAATTTGAGTGGATTCAATGGTGGAATGATGCCATCCTCTGTACTACAATATTTTTTTGCATTTATGGTAGATAGTTGGCTAAGTACTGTAGAAGATCTTATGAAGCCACAACTAAAGATTTGCATATAGCCTCAGAAGCCCTTGCCATGAATCTATTTGATACAGATATCCTAGTTTGGCTTGCCAATCTTTGGCACTAGAAGCAAGTTGTAGATAATTATGCTACTAGAGGAGCTTAGATCAAGGCCTGTCTCTATTGGTTGGAGGTCGGCAATCAAGATTCTAAATAATTTTCTAATGTTGTATGGGCTTGTCATTCTCCAGTTAGCATCAAACGCATTAGAGAAGACCAACAGGTCCTTGCTAACCTACTAGACATTCTCCAAGCACTTGTGTGCCACTCTGAGCAAGTTTTCATAGCTCAAGGGACCTTTGCAGTGCATGACCAAGCTTTATAAGCTTGCTTTGTTGTCACTCCCAATAGGCTTGATCCTAAGCAATATGCCTTTTGTGAGAAAGAGTTAATGCTTGTGGACCTGAAGGAAGCTATCATTTCCATGGTTGATGACAAGGCCGCTAGTTGTGATGGTTTACCTTGTGAATTCTACAAAATCCTATGGGATGATATTGGCCCTAATTTGCTTCAGGTGTATCATGAAGCTTACAATTCTAATTCCCTAGGCAACATTATCAACAAGGGTAATATTAAATTCATACCTAAAGCTAGTGATCTTGAGGAAATTTGCAACAAGAGGCCCATCACTTTGTTGAATGTCTCCTACAAGATCATTTCCAAAGCTGTCTCTCTTAAAATTTGACATTTGCTCCCTCAGATTGTTTGACTTGAACAAATTGTTTTCATCAAGTCCCAATATATTTTGGATAGCATCATTTCTATTTGGGAAGGTATGGAATGGGCTCAACAACCCAAGTAGCAAGCTTTATTTCTCAAGATTGATTTTGCCAAAGCTTATGACCAGATTGAGTGGCCTTTCATCCTGGCTATGCTTCAAGCTCTAGGGTTTGGTCTAGTCTTTCTGCAATCTATGCAGATGTTTTTTGGTGATGCCTCTGCTTGCATCACCATCAATGGGAGACAATTTGAAGCTATTGGGCTCTTCGGATCTATTTTTCAAGGTTTCTCTCTTGTGCCTTCACTTTATGTGTTGGTAGCTTAAGGTTTTGGCTATCTTCTTGCCAACACCATCTCTCAAGATCTGGTGCATGGTATTTCTCTTCCAGAGCCCTCCACACAACTTTTTAATGGTCATTTTTCATACAATTCCTTCCTTGCTTTGGTGGAAGATGAAAATAATATTGACAACACCTTGCAATGCTTGGATACTTTTTGCCTTGCCTATGGGTCTGCTTTCAATGGAACAGAACCATTTGTTACAAACAATCTTTCTTGCTAAGCCCTTAGTGGTTGCAGTAGTATGGGTGGAAATGGGTCCAGCATGGAGAATTTTTTAAGATTTATGGCATTCCCTTTGCTTTTCAAGCCTCCCCCATGGAGTTGTGGAATGTTGTCCTCATGCGGATTGAGAAGAAGCTAGAATATTGGTTCACTAAGCCACTCTTCCTTGTAGGAAAGTTACAAATTTGTTCTAAAGTGCTTGCTGCTATGCATGTGTATTACTCTTCCTGTTGGGCCCCTTCAAAAGCTTCATACCTCAAGTTCGAGCATCTCCTCTAGGACTTTCTCTAGGCCTATGATGTTGTGCAATATAGCTTTCACAAAGTGGTTTGGGATTATTGTTGTTTGCCCAAAGACTCTGGTGGGCTTGGGCTGCTCTCCACTCACAAGCAAGGGATTGCCCTTTATGCCAAGTGGGCCATTTGGGCCCTCACTAGAGATGAGGCCTGGAAAATTCTATTACGATACTGCATTTCTTTAGATTTTTTGATTAATCAACCTGCCTGGAAGGGGATTGGCTTTCAGACCCTTCTTGTGACTTATGAACCTTTATATTCAGGGCACTTTTGTTGTTAAGAGAATTTGAAAAGCTTGGGAAGCCCTCAACCCATGTCTTCACTAGGCTAGTAATGGGTTCAGAGATGGACTCTCAAAGAACTAGCAAAACCTTTGGTGGTCTCCCTTTTTTGGAGCTGAAGGTGTTCCTTTAGCTAAGATTCAAGGAGCCAGTGCTCTGCACTTATTTCAAAGGAGTACCAAAAATCCCAGGGATTTATTTTCTAGGGTTACTATGAGCCTTCGCTCATGGGAGGATCTGTAGGTGCAATTCAAGCTTATCCATGTAAATCGACAGATAATTCATCTTCTAGTTACTGCAATGCCTCCCAATTTGTTACACAAGCTTGGTATTTACTCATCTCGCCTATGTTGGAAATATTGGAAGTGGTATCATGCCACTCCTATGACTAGTTACAAGCACAAGCAGGGGTATCAATGGCTAGTGCTCCATCTTCTGATGGTTGATACTCTCAATGAGTGTTGGCATTTGCATTCTTCTTATAAGACTCAGAGTCTTGGATTTGCTACTATCTGGCATACCATTACAGAGCCAAAGATTACTAACTTTTCCTTGTGCCTCCTCTTCCAGGGCTTGCCTTTGGGCCCTCGGATTTGGCATCTGGGAGTCCTAGATCCTAGATACCCTTTTTGTGGTTAGCCCAAAAGCTTCCTGCACGTTTTTTTGTTCTACAAGAGAGCCCAAAACTATTGGCTTTGGATCCATAACTTTTTCAAGCCTTTCCATTCAGAGGATTTCACTTGGCATATGGTTGTGTTGGGAGATCCTCCCAGGCTTCCTTTTAGATATGCTTAGATTTGGCATGCTTTCAAAGTGGAGCTTTTGTTTACTGTTTGGAAGGACAACAATGTTGTTTTATTCTCTCAAAGCTTTCTTGATATACATGTTGCTATGTACTCTAAAGCACGTATCTGTAATAATGTCATGATGCAGATTCAAGCACAAATTGACAAAGTCATGCTAGAGGTGGCTCACCTCTAGGAGTTATTAACTCATTGGGGAAATGCACATTGTACAGTTGCACGCGTGCCTCTAGATGCTTTATCCAGTGACTGCACTCCTCCTTGTGGTTGTTGGTGAGGTCAGAGTAGATCTACATGCCACTCGCACACTCCCCAGTCATAACCTTGTCACTGCTCTCCTAGTGGTGGTTTTGATGGTTGTCGCTGCTTAGCCTTGCCTCCACGGAGGTTAGGCTCGGGTTGGTCCCCGGTGGCTCCTCCTACTACCATTGATGTGGGTTGGCCATGTGCGCAATGAAACCCCAAATGGGTTTTCCCTCGGTTGGACTTAGCCATTTCTCCACCCAGGCTGGAGGGAGAGAATGATGTTGATGTTGATGTAGTTGCTGATGATGGTTGGGCTTCCCCTGAGCCAACCACTTATGCCAAGGACTTCTAGGGTTCTGATAATAAAAATCCACCTTCGGCTGACACTGCTCTTGAGCTTGAGGGCTTTCTGCTTTTTGCTTATATATATTTTTTTGATGAATAGTTGTTAATCCGGCCTTGTACCCTTTGAACTCATGGGGTAATCTTGTATCCCCCAACCCCTTTTTTGTGAATATGTATCTTTAAATTATAATTAGGTCTATTCATCAGAAAAAAAAAAATGTAGACTTTGCTTTTAGAAAGAAAACATTAAAGATTGTTTTATTATAATAAAAAATAATATATAATATTATCAGTCTAAATGACATTCACCTAAATTATTCAAATTTAAATTTAATAAATTTAAAATTCCTAATATAATATGAAGAGTAGGACACTACAACTGAATTCCTTTTATCTCGATTCTCAATTATAGATAAGAATATATAGCCACATTTCAAAGGGAGAACGATTGCTTTATAAAATAGATATTAAAGATTATAATAAATTAATATGATTTAATCAATGTGGTATACCATACCCATCAAATAAAAGTGAAGGATATAAATGAAAAACCAAAAAGAAAAATGTAATGAAGCTCAACATCAATGCCGAGTCATTAAAAACATCCGTGTCAGTAAGCAATTGTTGTTCCCAAACGGTAGATGGAGAAGTTTTAGTAATTTATGCACCTACCCTCATCTTCCATCTGGAGGTTCCCGCCATGTAAGATATGATTGTATCAATACTAGGAAGCTTCCTTTGTCTATTATTAGGAATGCTGGCAAAGTTTGTTTGTTTTTGTTGAAGGCACTGGCCAATGGATGGACACGCCCATTTCATATTAATTGAATAAAGTACAAGACGAGCTTCTATCATTAGCTTCAAGAAGCTTCCTCACACCTTCCTTGGGCTATTCTTGGCCACTTAAACATGCGGTACCCAAAAGATTTTTTTCCATTGAAATATTATTTAATGGTAGAGAGACTGATAGAGTAGTACCAAGGCTTAGTGTAGTTGATAGCTAGTATTGGAAAGGATAGTTCTCAAGTTTCCAGGATAGGAAAAGCATATATCAAAAATGTCTTCAATATTGCATGTTGATGACTTTATCATTGACGATAATTGGTATTACAGTTGTCTCTTCAGTCCGTGTAAATCGACAGATAATTCATCTTCTAGTTACTGCAATGCCTCCCAATTTGTTACACAAGCTTGGTATTTACTCATCTCGCCTATGTTGGAAATATTGGAAGTGGTATCATGCCACTCCTATGACTAGTTACAAGCACAAGCAGGGGTATCAATGGCTAGTGCTCCATCTTCTGATGGTTGATACTCTCAATGAGTGTTGGCATTTGCATTCTTCTTATAAGACTCAGAGTCTTGGATTTGCTACTATCTGGCATACCATTACAGAGCCAAAGATTACTAACTTTTCCTTGTGCCTCCTCTTCCAGGGCTTGCCTTT
The DNA here is from genome assembly GCA_028749045.1 of Cupressus sempervirens. Lineage (NCBI taxonomy): Eukaryota > Viridiplantae > Streptophyta > Pinopsida > Cupressales > Cupressaceae > Cupressus > Cupressus sempervirens. The sequence continues at coordinate 852,717,142 of CM053789.1, read as the reverse complement.
GGGCCCTCGGATTTGGCATCTGGGAGTCCTAGATCCTAGATACCCTTTTTGTGGTTAGCCCAAAAGCTTCCTGCACGTTTTTTTGTTCTACAAGAGAGCCCAAAACTATTGGCTTTGGATCCATAACTTTTTCAAGCCTTTCCATTCAGAGGATTTCACTTGGCATATGGTTGTGTTGGGAGATCCTCCCAGGCTTCCTTTTAGATATGTTTAGATTTGGCATGCTTTCAAAGTGGAGCTTTTGTTTACTGTTTGGAAGGACAACAATGTTGTTTTATTCTCTCAAAGCTTTCTTGATATACATGTTGCTATGTACTCTAAAGCACGTATCTGTAATAATGTCATGATGCAGATTCAAGTACAAATTGACAAAGTCATGCTAGAGGTGGCTCACCTCTAGGAGTTATTAACTCATTGGGGAAATGCACATTGTACAGTTGCACGTGTGCCTCTAGATGCTTTATCCAGTGACTGCACTCCTCCTTGTGGTCGTTGGTGAGGTCAGAGTAGATCTACATGCCACTCGCACACTCCCCAGTCATAACCTTGTCACTGCTCTCCTAGTGGTGGTTTTGATGGTTGTCGCTGCTTAGCCTTGCCTCCACGGAGGTTAGGCTCGGGTTGGTCCCCGGTGGCTCCTCCTACTACCATTGATGTGGGTTGGCCATGTGCGCAATGAAACCCCAAATGGGTTTTCCCTCGGTTGGACTTAGCCATTTCTCCACCCAGGCTGGAGGGAGAGAATGATGTTGATGTTGATGTAGTTGCTGATGATGGTTGGGCTTCCCCTGAGCCAACCACTTATGCCAAGGACTTCTAGGGTTCTGATAATAAAAATCCACCTTCGGCTGACACTGCTCTTGAGCTTGAGGGCTTTCTGCTTTTTGCTTATATATATTTTTTTGATGAATAGTTGTTAATCCGGCCTTGTACCCTTTGAACTCATGGGGTAATCTTGTATCCCCCAACCCCTTTTTTGTGAATATGTATCTTTAAATTATAATTAGGTCTATTCATCAGAAAAAAAAAAATGTAGACTTTGCTTTTAGAAAGAAAACATTAAAGATTGTTTTATTATAATAAAAAATAATATATAATATTATCAGTCTAAATGACATTCACCTAAATTATTCAAATTTAAATTTAATAAATTTAAAATTCCTAATATAATATGAAGAGTAGGACACTACAACTGATTTCCTTTTATCTCGATTCTCAATTATAGATAAGAATATATAGCCACATTTCAAAGGGAGAACGATTGCTTTATAAAATAGATATTAAAGATTATAATAAATTAATATGATTTAATCAATGTGGTATACCATACCCATCAAATAAAAGTGAAGGATATAAATGAAAAACCAAAAAGAAAAATGTAATGAAGCTCAACATCAATGCCGAGTCATTAAAAACATCCGTGTCAGTAAGCAATTGTTGTTCCCAAACGGTAGATGGAGAAGTTTTAGTAATTTATGCACCTACCCTCATCTTCCATCTGGAGGTTCCTGCCATGTAAGATATGATTGTATCAATACTAGGAAGCTTCCTTTGTCTATTGTTAGGAATGCTGGCAAAGTTTGTTTGTTTTTGTTGAAGGCACTGGCCAATGGATGGACACGCCCATTTCATATTAATTGAATAAAGTACAAGACGAGCTTCTATCATTAGCTTCAAGAAGCTTCCTCGCACCTTCCTTGGGCTATTCTTGGCCACTTAAACATGCGGTACCCAAAAGATTTTTTTCCATTGAAATATTATTTAATGGTAGAGAGACTGATAGAGTAGTACCAAGGCTTAGTGTAGTTGATAGCTAGTATTGGAAAGGATAGTTCTCAAGTTTCCAGGATAGGAAAAGCATATATCAAAAATGTCTTCAATATTGCATGTTGATGACTTTATCATTGACGATAATTGGTATTACAGTTGTCTCTTCAGTCCTAAGAAAAACACTAGTAGTGAGAGTCTGTGTGATAATGACAATGCTGGCAAATATCGTGACATTGCTAATGATAAAAAGCCCAATCATCCCATTGAAGGGAAACAGAAAACATTGAGAGAAGAAAGTGGTAATAGTAGCAGTTCATATTTAGAGTCAAGAGATTCCAGTTCAGCTATAATTTCTGTGGAAGATGCAGAAGAAGAGGCTGAATGTCTTGCAAGTATGTTTAAAGCATTGGATGGAGATGGTGATGGAAGAGTTAGTTCAGAGGAGATAGTCAGGTTTCTGGAGAGATTAAATATGGAAATACCAAAGGAGGAGGTGAAATTGGCTGTGAGATCAGTGTCTGCATTTGGTGATGAGTTTCTCACTGCCATGGAGTTTGGTGAGTTTTATAGAGAAATATTTTTAAATGAGGAAGAAGTTGATACTGTGAAGGATGAGGAGAAGGCAATCAATGAGGCATTTAATGTTTTTGATCAGAATGGAGATGGGTTTATCAGTGCCATGGAGTTGGCTGATGTTCTCTCCAGACTAGGGTTTGTGGAAGGGAAGGATTTGAGTTGTTGTGAGAGCATGATTGAGAGTGTGGATTATAATGGAGATGGGTTTGTGGATATTCATGAGTTTAGGCATTTAATCACCAGAACTACTTCTGCTTCTCATCCATGTCTTCAATGTGTTGCTGCAGTCTAATGGCAATGTAATGTTATTATTATAAATATTGTAATTGTCTCAATATGTCAATTTTATGGCTACTATTGAATAAATGATTTTGTATTAATAAATTCACTGCAGTGCTGACAGAAATTCAGATGCCATTCTGTAATTTTGTCAGGAAGTGACCAACTCTGTGACTTTCCAGTTTTGAATATATCACTTTCTATTTGTATTCTCGCAGTACCGGCGTTACTTGAAATTTGAAAATCTTCTCCATATAATAGGAAAAACCTCTAGGATTTACTTGCTAAAAATAAGAACAACCTAATAACAGCAATAACCAATATATTTCTAAGTATTCTAGAAATTTATCTATGATTTATTTTCATGTTTTGGGGAGAAACAACTAGAATATATTAACATATTTATATTGTCTATGGAGTACTTGATGATACTGCAAACATAAGATCTTGATTTATAAACAATCTTACTTCAACAACAAGTAGAATGTCCCAAATCTATTTAACTAATCATAACAATAATCTAGAGATCTTTTCAACAATGAGACAAATGAAAATTCTTGAAAACTATCATTCTTCTTTTGAGATAATATATCTGTACCTCAACTCAACTTATATATAAAGACAATATGAATTGCAAAATAATATTTTATATCTTCATTGAAAATTTTATAATAAATGATATTCATCTAAAAAATTTTGAGCTACTTTATTTAGAAGTGCTAATCTTAGGTCTCAATCAATCAAAAAAAATTCCGTTCCACAAATTGACCAGAACTTTTATAGTAAAAAAAAACTTAATATTCATAAGTACATATGCGGTACAATTTCGAGAAGAACTATCCTGTACAAATCATACACCTCTATAAATTAATATGGCATAAAAGGTCTTTGTGGGATTCAATTTCTATGGAGATATATAACAAGAGGTAATGATTTCTCTCAAACTGCAAGGAGAGTACAAGGCGGGCTCTGTACTTTAACATGTGATTGAAAACTACAAACTACAAATTGAAGCCCGTGGCTAAATAGTCGAAGGAATGCACCTTTATTTGATTTATTAATTAATTTAAAACTCCCATAACTGTTTGAAAGGGCACTGGCTGCGATGCAACAAATTTGTACCGGGTGGGCCCTTCCACTCCATGCCTTCGTGGTGGTGACATACCATACCATGCATCATTCGTACCAACCTTGGTAAATGCAACTTTCCATACCTGTCTTTTCTTCTCAGTATTTTGTAATCTTTAAAAAATTAAATAGACAAATATTATTGCACTTATATTTCTCTAAATTAATATTTTAAGTGATTCTAATATTTTAAATATCTTTAAAAAAAATTTAATGTTTTTTATTTTTCAATAAATTAACATCCTCTTCATTTCAAACAAAAACTAAAAACTATTTTAAAAATATATAATTAAAATATATATTAGAATTATAAAACATTTATATTCTATCATTTTAATTTTTTTCTTTTTAAATAACCATAAATATTCGTATACTTGAATTTATTCCAATATCTAAATATGATTATAAGTATAAAAGTTATTTAAGAAAAATAAATTTTAAATATTTTTAAAATTGGGAACATTCATATTTTATAAAAATTATAATTTTTAGTATTATTAAATTATCATTTATAGTTAAATAAAATGTGGATTAGTTAAAAAGAAGATTTAAAAAAAAATAAAAATTGTTTGAATATTTAATAATATTTAAAATGATATGTTAAAAATATATATGAAAAATGATTAATTTTTAGAAGACAAGAATTGACTTATTTATTTTGAAGTAAGATCTATTATAATTTGGGAAGGCATGATTTATTTCCATTCTAATTGCTTCTATTAGCTAATCAATTTTTTTCAGTGTATTTTTCCTCATAGATAAGAGTCAAGATTACTATTATCTATTATTTATGTTGTAAAATTGTAGATTTAAATATATGATTTTTTAATAATATTTAATAAATAAATAAAATATAATTAATATGCAATATTTACATCTTTTATTTAATAAAAATTCAATTTATTTATAATGAAATATTTATTTATTTATTAAGGGTGAGTGAATAGCCGAGTTGGTGTGAAGGCGAGTCATGAGGCGTAGTGTTAGGCTAATGATCCCGGTGCTACGCATCAACTCTGGTTCGAGTCACACTAGGTTACCACAAACCCTTTTAAATTTAAGGGTGAGTGAATAGCCGAGTTGGTGTGAAGGCGAGTCGTGAGGCGTAGTGTTAGGCTAATGATCCCGGTGCTACGCATCAACTCCGGTTCGAGTCACACTAGGTTACCACAAACCCTTTTAAGGGTGAGTGAATAGCCGAGTTGGTGTGAAGGCGAGTCGTGAGGCGTAGTGTTAGGCTAATGATCTTGGTGCTACGCATCAACTCCGGTTCGAGTCACACTAGGTTACCACAAACCCTTTAGGGCAAGGGCCCTAGCTCGGTTGGCTAAATCTTCCCTATTGTAGGGCGTTGGTCACGGGTTATAGTCTCCCCCATCCCCGTGGTACCGGTGGGTGTGTCGTGCCAGTGCTACCGGTCACGTTAAAAAGTTTACCAGACGCCTTAAAAGAGTAAATTGTTGATCATCAGTGTGGAGAATGTGGAGAATGTGGAGAAGCATTGGCTGCCGGTTGGGCTAGGGTTTTTCCCCTAGCTTGTTCTTGGTGTTTGATCTTTACTATTTTTCTGTTCTGTTTGGATTGCTAGCTACTAGACATAATTTGCGTCGGTGTTTTTGGAAATCTTCTGCAGTCAATTTTGGATTGGGGTTTTATTGTTTGCATGGCAGGGCCTGGGATTTCTTCTCCGTTGGTGAGAACAGATGGTTCTTCTCCAACTATGCATGCAATGCGATCTGAATCGTTTTATTCAGGGGAGAGCTCCAAGCTGAAAAAAGTTAATGGCTGTTTTTCGCGTAGCCATGATCGCCCTGTTCTGGTTATTCCTCCAACGGCTGTAATGGAGGACATTGATTATTGGACCAAGCATGCTTTGATATGCAAATTTCTTGGAATCCGAATTTCCCTATCCGCTCTTGAGGCATGGATCCGTCGCTCATGGCAGGTGGAAGGTGATATGGAGATCATGTTGGCAGGGAATAGTTATTTTTTTGTTGTATTCTCTTGCATGTTTGATCGGGATCGTGTTTTTGAAGGAGGCCCTTATTTCTACAACCATGTGGGGTTATTTGTCAAACCTTGGCATTCAGGTTTTAATTCTGCTGAGGATCTCCATTCAACAGTGCCAGTTTGGGTTTGCTTGCCTCGTCTTCCCTTGGAATTTTGGCGTGAAGAAATCCTTCGACAAATTGCTGCTTTGTTGGGGAAGCCGACTGTGATCGCACATCAATCCCTCGATAAAAGGGTTATTTCTTATGCTAGAATTTGTGTTGAAATTAATTTGACTAACCCATTACCAGATTCTTTGGAAATTTGTATGGGGGATTTATCTTGGGTGCAGCAGTTAGATTATGAATCTCTCCCTTTTCATTGCTGGATTTGTCATGAGTATGGTCATTTACTGCGTTAGTGCCCCCATAACTCAAGTTTCAAAGGAGTGGATGGTTCTACAGCTGGCAATACTGGTGGTTTGGCAAATACTATAGGGAAAGGACAATCTCAAATGGCTAATACTACCAAGGGGATGAATCCGCAAGATGCTACAGGTAAGGGTAAGGCTCAAATGCAGGATAAGGATGGATTTACCCCTGTTCGCCCTCGTGCTAAGGGCCGTGGTCAAAAGAGGCCTTTGACAGAAAGATTATCTGATTAAGTTTTTAACCGCTTTGAGGTGCTGGATAGTATGGTTCTAGAGGAGGGTATTCCTCCTCCTATCTCTTCTGATCCAGTTTGCCCAGATGAGAGATCTGTTCCTAATGATGCTTGTGGGGCATCCCAAGTTGTAGTATATCAGAACTGTGAGGTCCCTGTAGCTCCTGTGATAGAGGCTCTGGTGACTCCTGCAGTGTTGGAGGATAATGATGTTGTTTTAGCTTATTTGGTTAAGGATGTGCTACCATCAAGTAAGGGCAAGGGTTCTCCTCTCCCCTTGGGGTTGATGTCTCGACCCTTTAAGCGGGCTTCTTCTACTCCTCCTCTAAGGAGTGGGCGCAAAACTGACCAAGAGAAGATTAAACTCATAGGAGATATATTGATTGAGTTTGGTTCAGTGAAACCTTTGGATTCTCATTTTCCCAATTCTACCCAATGATGATTATTCTCTCATGGAATGTAAGGGGGTTGAATAGTATCCCTAGACAAAAGGCTATTCATAACTTGGTGGTTGATCATAGCCCTGATGTTTTTTGTATCCAAGAGACTAAGCTCTCTGTGGAGTCTATGGTCCAACATGCCTCTAGTATTTGGTCTCGTGGCCAATGCCAGTGTGTTGGGGCAATAGGCAGTGTGGGTGGTTTAGCTATATTTTGGGATCCTCAAAAAATTTCTCCTCTCGGCTGGATGTCTTCTCGCTCAGCTCTCTCTATGGTAGCTTCTGCTCTAGACTCAAGAGAGGTAATCATGGTTACTAATGTGTATGCACCTATTGATCTTGTGGGAAAGGAGGAACTTTGGGAACATATTCAATATGTTAGAAATTGTCATCCTTATCATCCTTGGGTGTTAGCAAGGGACTTCAATTCAGTTTTAAGTCTGGAGGAGAAGCATGGTGGTTTGGCTAGATTGGGGCCTTCTTTTGCTCTTTTTAAGCAACATTTATCTCTTTTGCATCTCTCTAATGTTAAGCCTTCTAATGGTCTCTATACCTGGAATAATCGTAGGACTGGTGTTGTTGCTATCTCAGAACATCTGGATAGATTTCTTGTTTCTTGCTTTTGGGTTAGTGGCACCCTTACTATCTCTTCAAAAATCCTTGATTGGAGGGGTTTAGATCATTGGCCAATAAAATTTTCCACTATAGGGGCTTATGTTCCGAAGCATCCTCCTTTTAAGTTCTAGTTGATATGGCTTCGGGACTCCTCTCTTCATGATTGTGTTTTCTGTTGGTGGAAAGATGGTGCTCTTGCATATGGTACTGCAATGTTCTCATTTTCTAAAAGGCTTCAATATGTTAAAAGGCAACTCAAGATATGGAATAGGGAATGCTTTGGGAACCTTCACTTTATGAAGAGGCTTGCTCAAGAAGATCTTGATGTCATCACAAGGGAGATTAGAGATCGAGGTTTCTTAGAGGATCTTGGCAAGGCTGAATCCCTTGCTTCTAGAGCTCTAGAAGAATGGGAACTTCGAGAGGAATTTTTTTGGAAGCAAAAGGCTAGAGTTGATTAGCTCCAGGAAGGTGATCGTAACACTGCCTTTTTCCATAAAACAGTGCAATCTCGTCGGAATCAGAGCACTATCTCTTCTTTGGTTAATTCTCAAGGTATCCAACTGAATTCCTTGCCAGCTTTGTTCTAGGAGGCTATTTGGTACTTCTCTACAATCTTCTCTGAGGACTCTCCTCCTATTGATAATGAAGAAGATCTTATTTTGTCATGTATTCCTTCCCTTATCACTCAGGAAATGAATGATTATCTAATGCATCCTATTTCTTTGGAAGAGTTGGAGGAGGTGGTCTTTGGCATGCCTAAAGGGAAGGCTCCTGGTCCTAATGGCTTTCCAGTTGAATTCTTTCAGGAATTTTAGGACATCATTAATCATGATTTGTTGGAGGTGGTTAAAGAATCCTATGCTAGCAAGCAGATGCTTCGAGCTTTGAGCTCTACATTCTTGACTCTTATTCCTAAGAGAGAGGGTGCTAATCAATTGGAGTTTTTTAGACCAATTGCCTTATGTAATGTGGTTTACAAAGTTATTACTAAGTTGATTGTTGAGAGATTGAAAAGGTGGCTTCCCATTATTATCTCAGATGAACAAGGTGGTTTTGCTGCTGGCAGACAAATTTTGGATGGGGTGGTTATTGCTACTGAGGCTATTCACTCTATGGCTACTTCAAGGGGGAGAGCCATGTTTGTTAAGTTGGATATGGCTAAGGCCTACGATAGAGTTAAATGGAGCTTCCTAAGGAGTATTCTTCTTTCTTTTGGATTTAGCTCTGACTGGGTGAGTTGGATTATGAGTTGTGTTACTTCTGCCTCTTTTTCTGTTCTTATTAATGGTCAACCTTCTCAACTATTTGGTGCTTCTAGAGGCCTCCGCCAGGGTGACCCTCTCTCCCCATATCTATTCATCATCATGGCTGAAGGCTTGGGTAGATTCATTAAGCATCAAGTGTCACAGAATTCTATTCAAGGCTGGCGGTGGGGTAATGGCTTACCTTCTCTTTCCCATCTTCAATTTGTTGATGATTCTGCTCTTGTTGGTCTTGCTAGGATCAAGGAAGCTGAAGCCTTTCGACATGCTTTGGATGTTTATTTGGCAGCTTCAGGCCAAAAAGTTAATGAGCACAAATCTTCCATTTACTTTTTTAACACTCTTGATTCTATTCAGCACAGGATTGTTGGTATCCTACGATTTCAGATAGGATCACTTCCTTTGACTTATCTTGGCATCCCTATTGCTGTTTCCAAGCAGCCACATCTCTTCTAGCAAAATTTGATTACCAAGCTTCAGGATAAGGTAAATAATTGGACTCATAGATGGCTTTCTACTGCTGCCCGGGTTACTCTTCTTCAAGCTATTATCCAAGCTCTTCCTACTTATTGAAGCATGGTTCACGCTGCACCTATTTACTTTCTCAAGGAGTTTGATGCTCTTTCTCGACAATTCCTTTGGAGTGGTAATTTGCATACTACTAAATGGAGCTTGGTTAATTGGGCAACTATTTGTAGGCCTAAAAAGGAGGGTGGTCTTGGTCTTCGATCTGCTCTATTGAGTAGTCAAGCTTTGGCTGCTAAACTTTATTGGCGATGGTGCTCTGGACAACATCAACTTTGGGCTCGTATTATCACTCATAAATATTTTCATGGTGCTGATCCTTGCTCTGTTTTTGCACTTCCTCTTGAAGGTCGTGGCTCAATGGTTTGACATACTTTGAAGACAGGTGCGATGTTGGTAAAGAGGGGTCTGTTTTGGATATGTAAAGGAGGTTCTCAGGCTTTGTTTTGGTCTGATGCTTGGGATGGATTTCCTTCCATTTTATCCATATACCCTCATCTTTAGCCTCTTTGTGACTCTTTTCTTGTCGCTGGATGGGATAAAGTGGCTCATTACAAGACTCCTTATCAATTGGGACCTGTTGTTGGTTATAGATGGAAGCATTCTTCTGATTGGCCTCCTAGAGGTACAAACATGGATCGTCAGGAGCTTTCTCAAATTCTGGCCTCTAGAGAGTGTTCTTCTTTGCTTGGTCCAGACGTTTTGGCTTGGGGCGGTACCTTGTTTGGTAAATATCATGTCGCTGCTGGGTATCAGGAGATAACTAGACAATTATTTGGGGATGCTGAGGTCCCTTGGTGGAAGCAAGTTTGGAATAAAGTTTCTTGGTCCAAGTGCAATTTGTTCATGTGGCTAGTGGCTCACAACCGTTGTCTTACCTGGGATAATCTTTGTAAACGTGGATTTTAGGGCCCCTCTTATTGTGTTTTGTGTGGTAATGTAGAGGAGTCTATCTCCCATCTGTTTTTCCATTGCTCCTATTCTACTCAGATATGGCACCTTTGGTGGCGCGCTTGGGGCTGCTCTTGTCGGCATGCTTCCTCTTTGCCTGAGTTTTGGGCTCGCTTGGGTACTGCTCCCTCCAAGTCTTCTTTTCTCCATGCTGCTTGGATTGCTGGCCCATCTTTCATGCTTTGGCATATCTGGTTAGAGAGGAATCATCGCATATTCCAAGATCTTTGGCTTGGTGTTTTGCATCTTTGGTGGAAAATATCACATTCTCTTCAGGAAACTATTCTTGTGAAGTGTGAGCTTGATGGGGGTATGGATCCGGTTGATCTTGCTATCTGTAATTGCCTCAATTTTCATCTGCAGGATGGGGCTGCAGCTCATAGGTTTCCTTCTATGTCCAGGAAACTTCATCATCGGGTTAACCGGGATGGGCACTGGACTCCTCCTCCCTGTGGAGTTCTGAAAATTAACACTGATGGTTCTTCCCGTGGGAATCCTGGTCTGGATGGTATTGGCGGAGTGGCTCGTTGTAGTTCTGGGGATGTTAAATTTTTCTTCTCAGTTCATAAGGGTGATTATACTAACAATCTCATGGAAGCTCAGGCTATTTTATATGTTGTGGAACAATGTTGCTTGCGGGGATGGAGTAAGATTATCTGTGAGTCTGATTCCCAGGTAGTGGTGAACATGCTTTCTTCGCAAGAGCTTGAGGATGTTAGTTGGCAACTGGCTACTGTTGTTAAGCAGATTCTTTTCTTCTCTTCCTCTTTTCAGTTCATTAGGTTCACATATATTCCTCGTGAATGGAATAGAACTACTGATTGTTTAGCCAAATGGGCATCTAGTCATGATACGGGTTGGAATATTAGGGATAGGAGGCAACTGTCCTTTGAGATGGTGCAAGAATTTGATGATCTTGTTGCTCAGGATTGAGCTCCTTGTTGAGCTCTCCTTGTTGTATTCCTTTCTGTCTTAATAAATTTTTACCCCTCTTTTTGCAAAAAAAAATAACATATATTATATAATTTGAATACATGAAAGAATAGTTTGAAAAACACAAAAATATAACTCACCAACAATCATAATTTGAATAACTATTTAATATTGTAATATTTATAATAAAATTAAGAGAAAATTTAAAATTTAAAATGATAAAATATGAATATTTCTAATTTTTAAAATTATATTTATATTTATATTTTGGATTTACATTCAAGACTTAAATTATCTTTACTATGTGACAAATTTGATTTATATTTAAAGTTATCTTTAGTATGACAAATTTGATTCTAAAAAAAATTATAAGTAATTCAAGGACATGTTGTTAGAGAATATTTATGATTATTTAAAAAAGAAAAAATTTTAAAATGATAGAATATAAATTTTTTGTAATTTTAATATATTTTAATAATATATTTTTAAAATAATTTTTAGTTTTTGTTTGAATGTAAGAGGATGTTAATTTACTCAATATACAAAGTCAAATTTTAATTTATTAAAAAATATTAAAAAAAACTTACCTTCTAAAATTTTTAGATGAAAATAGGAAAAGTTAAGAAAAACATTTAATGGTGCAATAACATGTTTGTCCATTTAATTTTTTAAAATTACAAAATACTGAACAAACAAGACAAGTACAAAAATTTGCATTTTCTCAAGGTTGGTACGAATGATGCATGGTATGGTATGTCACCACAACGAAAGCATGGAGTGGAGGGGCCCGTCGGTGCAAATATGTTGCACTGTAGGTGGTGCCAATTGAAAGTGGCAAAGCAAACAACCAAAATTGCAAGTCATATTAAACAAGATTCTAACAAAAGAAAAGGGAAAACTGCTATCTATAATAAATAATTTACCAAAGAAACAAAGAGCCATCCATAGTACTGATTACTTTCCCTTCACTTGTCCTTTATCATTTGGCTTACCACTCTTTAGCCCTCTACTTGCCCTAAATCATGATGGGAAATAAAGAAAGCCTATAGGTGCCACATAGTGGCATGTACTTGTTGTAAAATGCATTGTAATAGAAATATTTATTCAATAATATAATAATTAATTGATATAGTAAATGAAATATTAAAAAATATATGTACACTATTATTTTTTAATTATATATTGTATAAATTTAGTATTAAAAAATATATTACAATATAATATAATAAACGTTATATAAAAAATTTAACATAATTGAATCTTAATCAAAAATTAAATTTAAATAGTAATAGTAGAAGTAATTATAAGGTATATCTATAAATAATTTATCAAGAATTAGAAATATGAAATAGTAATAATACATACTACCTAAAATATAGCAAAACATAAATCAATATGGAGGAGCATCCAAAAAAAGGGGTCTTATAAGACCAAATGAAATGAGAGTCGATTTATTCATTGTGATTGGTTGATAGATTATAAACTAATGCACTAATCTCTTAAGTGAATACAATAGTACTAACCTATGGCAAGTACAATAACAAAATCATAATTTTTTTTTCTAATACTTAATACTAAAAAATATTAAAAATATAAAATTGTGGAAAAGAAAATGTTATATTTTGGGTGGTTTTGAAAAAAACTCATCATAGATTTACAAGTTTATAATTTAAAATACAATATTGTATTTGTCTTTGAGTTTATCATAAAAGATTCACTTTTATGAGAGACTAAATATATATTTATTTAAAGAACCAACTTTCATATAAAGACTTTGATAAAAGGAACTTCATAATAACTAACAGTAGAAGGTCACCATTAAGAGTGTGTACATAGAAATAGTCATTAGCATAAAATGCATGTTACCTTCATAATCATATAAGTATTTCAATTATTTGAACTTCAAGCTTATTTCTATAGGATTGGAGCAAAACACAAGATGTAATATCTTTATGCAGCTTCAATGTAAATGATTAATAACTCAAGAAATTTCTTAAAATTATAATTGCCAACTTTCTATAGAAAATAAACAATATAACTAGTCAATTATATTTCAATATAAAATACATGTGGTTAAGAGGATTAAGAATAATATATTTCAAATGTAATATTGAGCTTAATATGAGTCGTGTACATTTGTGATTTTTTTAATTTGAATATATTATTGATTTTATAAATATTTAATAAAAGATGGCGTATATTTTAATTTGACAAGTACTATATTTTTAACAATAATTAAAATTGTGATATTATTTTTAAACTATTAGCAGCCAAAACAATGGGGGCTTACCCCCAAGTATAGAAAGGTTAGGATTCAATTATTGATTTTTTATTGAAATGAGACATATCTAAATTACTACTCATAAAACACATATCTACAAATTTGACTGGAAACTCACGATAAATTTTGATAACAACATCATGATATTGTACCAAATTTTTAATTTTCCTTTTTAAAACATCTTTTAAAAAAAAAAAAATCTACATCAGCATCAATAATTTTTTTTTAAAATTTAAAATATATAAGATTATTATCACCCATGTATAAACAATCAAAATAATAAATATATTATTCCTAAAGTCTTTTTTCAATATCTGTTGTACCTAATGCAATTCTTGTCTTATAACGATAACATATAACCTTTAGGACAATCAAAAGTTAAAAAACAAAAAACAAATTAAATGTTCATAAATGACAATCATTCCTTACAGTACAATCAGTGCCCTTGACGTGTTGTGCCTCCATTCATGTTCTGTAGCAGGAGAATGAACAATAAGGCAAACCATACAATATTATGGATCAGTAGTAAGCTTCTCTCCTATTCTCATATTCCATGTGGAATTCCTGAAATGTCAACTGCAACAACACTGGTAAGTTTAGAAGTACGTTAGGGAGGCACTTCTCGGATGCTTCCTTAGTCTATTACTCCAGCAAAATTGTTTCTCTTTGTTTTAGGCTACGTATTTATCTATATAACTCCAAACTGCATTGTTTCTTTTTTTATTTTAGGCTATGTATTTATGTATGTAACTCCAAATGCATTGGAAAGAAGAAAAAAATTGAAGACCCTACTCTTATGGCCAATCATTTAATACAACAAAGCAAGGGAAGACTAGTTAAGAAATGGGTGGGAAAGATTTTACAAATATTAATGTAATGTTTTACCTTTAAATTATCACATCATTCCAATCTATTATATTTCTTTGTCTGTATCTAATTACATGAATGTGTTTCTCTATTGAAAAATCTATATTTTATGAAATAGGCTTATAGTTGAATTGAGAAATATATTAAGAGTGTTTCTAAATTTAGAATACACAAAAGTTGCATGAATATATTTATCTTTTGTCTAAGTTTTCTATTATTCTTTTCGTAGATTTTTGACTAATTGGTTGGAAAAGTAATTACATGATCTTTGATAGAATTTCATAGAAATCAATTATTAGGACTATTATAGATAATCAAAAAGAAATTCTTATATATATATGTGTGTGTATTAATTATATATATGTATGTATATGTATATATATATGTGTGTGTGTGTGTGTGTGTATATATGTATATATATTTATATATATGTATATGTATACATATATACATATATAGATATATACATATACATATAAACACATATACATAAATATATAAATATACATATATAAATATATACATATATATATATATATACATATACATATATACATATATGTACATATATACACATATATATACATATATACATACATACATACATATACATATATATATATATATATATACACACATATACATATACATATACATATACATATACATATATATTGTTCGTAAACAGATTTGTCATAGTAGAATATGCCCAATGAAGTGTGTGGCAAACCATTTACAACAGTTGGAGAGGCCCTTGGTATGCGACCTTCCTCTGCGTTTAAAGGGGTAGCTCCCTCGTATGATAGAATTTTGAAGTTTTTCAAATAAAAGATGGAATCAAACTTTTAAAGATGAGAAAGCTCATGATGACGAATGCACCACACGACTTCAAAGCTTTCCCAAACTACTAACTTTAAACCGCTAATAACAATGATCAAGATCTACGCTTGAAAACTATTACTAGCACAACATTGATCCACATATTCATAAACATCTACACCATATCGTGAAAATGCTCACTACAAAGAGAATCAACATTTGTAACAATTTAGATTCAAAAAGAGGGAACTCAAACTGCACATTCTATTATTTTCTTGCACCAAGAACTTAAGAGGAATTTCTGATTATAAAGACAAAATCTGTACATACTTTCCAAATATCATCTTTTGATCAAATTTTCAGCATAGCGTTTCCTTATTCTCAAGCCCAAAAAGTCCCCTATTACATTGAGATTTAGGAATTTATAGCTATTCTAGATTAACCAACTTTTCGAGTTCGTAACTACCTCAAAAGTTAGAGTTTGGAATTTGGCATGCATTTGAAAACTAACTCTAACTCCAACTCATATGTAGCAAAACTCTAGATCCTAACTCTAGTTACAATAAGTGACATGTTCACTTTTACATAATAAGTAACATATGACTACGCATCTTGCACAGAAATAGAAGAGTTGATTTATGCTAAATCGCACACTTCATCTCTCAATACAAAATATTGTAAATTTTCCCACAACTAACCTCTTTAGAAATGCACTAATAGAAAATTGCATGACCCTTTCATGAGGATCCTTCGATCCACTTAAGCAACTTTATGACAATCTCCAATATAATTTCCCATTGCTGCCCAAATAGATAAGTTAATATGCTACCACTTGAAGAAGAGGTACCGTGCCAATATCATTAATAATGGCCTCAAGAAATGACAACTTGTTTAATGAATTTCTCTGCAACTGTACTTTTGATCATGCACCAATCCAATAATCTATGTGTCCCTTTAAGGTTCTCACTTTACAAACTCACAAAAAAGTACTAAATAAGTTGATGAATCAACTTTCTGTGCACCTTGTCATTACCATGCTGCTGAGTTTGTATTCCCATTCTATTGGGCAGTTGAACAAGTTCATTTCTATATGAAGGGAGCTAGGGTTTAACCATTTCTTGCATACAAATTGATCAAAGAATTACTAGATTATATGGAACTTCTATGTGTAGATCACACACTTCTCATACTAAGATATTGTGAGCTCGAGAGGTTGACAGATTAGATCTCATTCATTCTATATCTATAGCCTCCTTTGCTTGGCACATTCATACGCTTCAAGTGATGTAATCATTCCATTAAGCTCGACTTTACAATGATGTCCATTTTATTTTAAGTAAATGTTGTCTGAATATCTTTGATCTGCCAGACTTTGTTGGATGCTTGATGAGTGGTCATTCAAACTTTACCATGCTCATTTTGTCAAACATGTAATGAGAAATCCAGCCGAGCCCATTGATCATAGATTCGTGGAATGAATATGACATTTTGTTGAATAGTTGGGTTCAATCTGTAGCAATGATGTTGATATTTGAGCAATGGACTCATATGTGGAATTGAAAGCTTAGTTTGCAAGCCATTTCAAAATGTTTGAGTTCATTTTACTATTTTCTTCTAATTCCACAACATGCATTTGGATGATATTGAACTCTGCTCATCATCATCCGATGCAATTCATTTATCAAACATATATTGCACTTCGTTTACCAATCTCTATGAATCACAATCACCTTCCTAGGAGAGTTAGGAAAACATTATTTCATCTTGATTGGCTGCTTACATGTGATTGACTCTTTACCGCTTGAGATGGCACATTTTTGCATACGATTTATATGTGCATTGGTTATGATCAAGTCGAGAATGTAAACTAGATTAAACAGCCCCTGTGCCTGGTCTATATCTGCAGTTTTTATGACTTGAAGATATTTAACTTAAAAGTTCATATGCCTTAGTTGCGTGGTTGATTGAGCATTATATATTTCAAACAACCCATCCATTATCATTCAAAATCTCTCCACGCTTCTCACGCTTGTCATTTCTTCAAGAAGCTTACGTGCTTGGTCTATATTTGATCAACGCTGTAGATCTACAAAGAGGACAATGATTTGATGGCTCACGCCAGATAGCCTCCTCTTCATTATAGCCAACGAAGGGTTTACAGCACCAGTTAATAGTTCTTCTATGATGCCACGCAAAAGTACTTGTCGAATCTTGACTTCTTTGAAATGATTTAATCATCTCCTTTACTGCCCTTGTTCCTCTACCCCTTCTAGCCGTATAGATAATCTTTGCTGCAATCTATCTCATCCAACATGAAAGGTGTATCCGACCCAATTAATTCTGACATGAAAGATGTCAATTTGAAGTCATTTTATTCTGCAATTTTATCTAACATGGCCGTTCTTCCCATCATAATTGTAAGCTCCCACGGCAATTTCTAAAAGCAAAATATCATCCCTGAATTATTTTTTTGTTGGTAAACAGATTAGTTGAGTTATTAATTTTAGAAAACTCTTTGGCAAGATTTTGAATGCTTTCACTTTCCCATCACATAGCTGTGAAGTTTTAGGCATTAGTGGAAATGTGCATTGATAATGAATGGAAGCCGCATCACCTGCAAATCACCATGACTGACTTGCGAGTGCCTTCCTATGAATAAAACCAGTCTTCAAATTATATCTATGAACTTTTATTTTCAGCCAGTAGTTGTTTTCAAGTTGAAGTTTGGGTTGGGAGGTTCAGGTTAGGATTAGGTTAAAAAGTTGGAGTACGGGGAGAGAGAGTACTTTAGTACGTGGAGAGAGAAAAAGTGAAACTCAAACTCAAACCCAAACCCGTACTTCTCTCTACAAGTTTTAGTTCATGGAGAGAGAAAAGTACAGGGAGAGAAAATTGTGAATGAGAGAAATGAAACTCAAACTCAAACCTCGAACTTCTCTCTACAAATTTTAGTAGATGGAGAGAGAAAAGTACGAGGAGAGAGAAAATGTGTTTGGCTGAAAAATAATCTTTGTCTTTCTAGAATTAATATAATTAATCCTCCTTTTGAAATGTCCAGGTAACATATATATACATATATACATATATACATATACATATATACATATATACATATATATATACACATATATATACACACAAACACACACACACA
This sequence comes from Cupressus sempervirens, assembly GCA_028749045.1. Lineage (NCBI taxonomy): Eukaryota > Viridiplantae > Streptophyta > Pinopsida > Cupressales > Cupressaceae > Cupressus > Cupressus sempervirens. The sequence continues at coordinate 852,698,888 of CM053789.1, read as the reverse complement.
CACACATATATATAGTTTTTAAAAATTTAATTACATTATATATAATTAAAATATTTAAATATGACTATTCAAATTATATTGATAAAGTAAGGACAAAAATTTAATAGTAACTTTTTAAAATGAATGGATATCAATTATAATTTTATTTTATTTTAATTTAGCTAAAAAATATCTATTATATAGCTATAAATTAAGTATTTATGTTTATATTTAGGCCTATTTACTTAGTATTTCTTACAATTAACTTCATGTTTAGTACTTATCCTTATGTTTGTAAATGCAACCTAGCTCACAAAATTGTCTTCACAATTTTAATTTGCATCCTTTTAATTGTACAATCAAAAGCAAATATTTAGCTAAGTATCTCCACTTTCCATACAAAAATATTAGATTGAGTCAAATTCTATCTAAATGTTAGAATCAAAACTTGTACAATCTTTGCAAACTATCTTTTTATAAGATTTATAATTATTTAAATGTGAGATTCTCATTAGACTTTATTAATTAAAGACAACATATATATACACACACATTTCAAGAAAGAAAGACATATATAGACTTTGCTTTTAGAAAAAAAAACATTAAAAATTGTTTTATTATAATAAAAAAATATAATATAATCAATCTAAAATGACATTTAACTAAATTATTCAAACTTAAATTTAATAAATTTAAAATTCCTAATATAATATGAAGAGTAGGACACTACACCTATATTCTTTTTATCTCGATTCTCAATTATATAAGAATATATAGCCACATTTCAATGGATAATGATTTGCTTTATAAAATAGATATTAAAGATTATAATAAATTAATATGATTTAATCATGTGGCATAGCATACCCATGAAATAAAAGTAGAGGATCTAAATGAAAAATATTTAAATATGACTATTCAAATTATATTGATAAATTAAGGACAAAAATTTAATAGTAACTTTTAAAAATGAATGGATATCAATTATCAATTTTTATATTTATTTTTATTTAGCTAAAAAAAATCTATTATATAGCTATAAATTAAGTATTTATGTTTATATTTAGGCCTATTTACTTAGTATTTCTTGCAATTAACTTTATGTTTAGTATTTATCTTTATGTTTGCACATGCAACTTGGCTCACAAAATTGTCTTCACAATTTCAATCTGCATCCTTTTAATTGTACAATCAAAAGAAAATATTTAGCTAAGTACCACCACTTTCCATACAAAAATATTTGATTGAGTGAAATTCTATCTAAATGTTAGAATTCAAAGTTGTACCATCTTTTCAAACTATCTTTTTATAAGATTTATAATTATTTAAATGTAACATTCTCATTAGACTTTATGAATTAAAGACAAATATATATATATAAAGAAAGACAAACATGTATGAACTTTGCTTTTAGAAAGAAAATATTATAAATTGTTTTATTATATATATATATATATGTGTGTATGAAATGACATTTACCTAAATTATTCAAACTTAAATTTAATAAATTTAAAATTCCTAATATAATATGAAGAGTAGGACACTACACCTAAATTCTCTTTATCTCGATTCTCAATTATGGATAAGAATATATAGCCACATTTCAAGGGAGAACGATTTGCTTTATAAAATATATATTAAAGATTATAATAAACTAATATGATTTAATCAATTTCGTGTACCATACCCATCAAATAAAAGTGAAGGATATAAATGAAAAACTAAAAAGAAAAATGTAAAGTACTGAGTTTTCTGGATTAGATTGTGTATGTTTTGATGAAATAAACAAACACAATCTAATCCAGAAAACTCAGTACTTTACAAATGGATTGTGGAAATCTGTTACTGTTAATTGATACCCTTCATGGGAGGGAGTTATATCACAAAGCTAAACAACTAGAAGTGTTGAGGATTAAGCTAATGATGAAATAAACAAACACAATCTAATCCAGAAAACTCAGTACTTTACAAATGGATTGTGGAAATCTGTTACTGTTAAGAAAAATGTAATGAAGATCAACATCAATGCCGAGTCATTAAAAACATCCGTGTCAGTAAGCAATTGTTGTTCCCATACGTCAGTTGGAGAGGTTTTAGTAATTTATGCACCTAACTTCATCTTCCATCTGGAGGTTCCTGCCATGTATGATATGATTGTATCAATACTACGAAGCTTCCTTTGTCTATTATTTGGAATGCTGGCAAAGTTAGTTTGTTTTTGTTGAAGGCACTGGCCAATGGATGTTAATAAATGGATTATGGGAGGAAGCTTCTTGAAGCTAATGATAGGAATAACCTCTAGGGTTTACTTGCTAAAAATAAGAACATGCTAATAACAGAAATAACCAATATATTTAATAACCAATATATTTCTAAGTATTATGGAAATTTATCTATGGTTTATCTTCAGGTTTTGGGGGAGAAACGACTAGAATATATTAACATATTTATATTGTCTATCGAGTAGTTGATGATACTGTAAACATAAGATCTTGATTTGTCTTCAACAATAAGACAAATGAAAATTTTAGAAAACTATCATTCTTCTGAGATGAAGTATTTGTAACTCAACTTATATAGAAAATTTTATGTCTTCATTGAAAATTTTATAATAAATAATATTCATCTAAGAAATTTTAAGCTACTTTGTTTAGAATCTCGAATCTTAGGTGTCAATCAATTCAACTAAAAATTAAATAAAGAAGGATTTTGAATGTAACATTGGAATTAAATATCTTTTGACGTCTTTATAATTCTGCTTCAGATACATAAAACTTAAAAATTCAGAATTATAAAGACGTCAAAAGATATTTAATTCCAATGTTACATTTATTGATGAGAAAAAAGAGGCTATGTTTTGAATGATTTTGAACAAATCCATCATAGATCAAGTGCATCCAGTGTCATATGGTCACATTGTTGCTGTTTTGTTTCTAGTTTTTGAAATCTTATAATATAAAATACAATATTGTCTTTGAGTTTATCATAAAAAATCCACTTTTATGAAAGATTGGAATATATATTTATTTAAAGAACCAACTTCCATGTAAAGACTTTGATAAAAGAAACTTCAATATAACTAATAGTAGAAGCTCACCATTAAGAGTGTGTATATAGAAATTGTCATCAACATAAGATGCATGTTGCCTTCATAATTATATAGGTATTTCAATTATTTGAACTTATAATTATAAAATTTTCAAGCTATAACCAATGTAAATTTATACAAGAAGAAACCTTCAAATTTATTCAAGCTTATCTCTATAGGATTGGAGCAAAACACAAGATGTAATATCTTTATGCAACTTCAATGTAAATGATTGACAACTCAGTAAATTTCTTTAAAATATAATTGTCAACTTTCTATAAAAATTAAACAATACAAGTAGTCAATTATATTTTAATATAAAATGATTTTGGTTAAGAGGATTAAGAATAATATATTTCAAATATAATATTGAACTTAATATAAATAGTACACATTTTATTTTATTTTAGTTTGTTATTTTTTAATTTGAATATATTGTTAATTTTATAAATATTTAATAAAAGGTGGCTTATATTTTAATTTGACAAGTAGCATATTTTTTACAATAATAAAAATTGTGATATTGTTATAAGGATTCAATTGTTCAATTTTTGTTCAAATGATAAAAATCTTGATAGCAACATAGTCTAGATGTGGGTGTGCCTAATGAGTGATGTTCCATTCATTCTTATGAGAGGTGGATTCTTGTAAACTACTACTCATGAAACACATATCCACAAATTTAACTTATCATTACACAAATAAATTCTAATAACAACATTATGATATTTGAACTTATCCCAAACAATAATAATTTAAACATCTATTTCTTAAGAAAATCTACATCAACATCAATACATTTTAAAAAAAATTTAAAATATATTTGATTTTTTATCACCCATGTATAAATAATCAAAATAATAAATACTTTGTCCCTGAAGTCTATTTCAATATCTCTTGTGATAATGCAATTCTTGTTGTCTTATAACGATAAGAAATAACCTTGAGGACAAATTAAATGTTCATAAATGATGACAATTATTGCTTACAACAATCAGTGCCCTCGGCGTTTTGTGCCTCCATTCATGTTACGTAGCAGGAGAATGTAAATAAGGCAACCATAAAATATTATGGATCAGTAGTAAGCTTCTCTCCTATCCTCATATTCCATATGGAATTCCTGAAATGTAAACTGCAACAACACTGTCAACTGCAACAACACTGGCTAAGTGTTAGAAGTACGTTAGGGAGGTACTTCTGGGATGCTTCCTTTGTCTATTACTTGAGCAAAATTGTTTCTTTTTGTTTTAGGCTATGTATTTATATATGCAACTCTAAACTGCAGTGGGAAGAAGGAACAAATTGAAGACCCTACTCGTATGGACAAGCATTTAATACAACAATGTACGTGAAGACTAGTTAAGAAATGAGTGGGAGAGATTTTACCAATGACCTGAAAACCACACCATTCCAATCTATTATATTTCTTTGTTTGCACCTAATTACATGAATGTGTTTATTTTTTAAAAATATTTTTTTTTATGAAATAATCTGTATAGTTGAATTGAGAAATATATTAAGAGTTTCTCTAAATTTAGGGTATACAAAAGTTGCATGAATAATTATTTTTGACAATGATGTCGGTTGGTTGGAAGAATTCATTCTTCAGAAATAATGTAATTTTGTTGTGCACTTTGTTTATAGAATCATTTGTATTCTTAAATGAATTTTGAACATTTTAATAAAGAAAATTATAATCATTTAAAAAAAGAAAAATATATAATAATAATAATAATAATAGTAATAATAATAATGATACCTTCTGTGTGTTGTTAGACTTCATTTTTCCCTTTTTCTAATATTTTTTTATATTAAAGAATTATTTACTTATAAAAGTAAATAATAAACAAACCTAAAACTGTTTGCATACTTTAACACTAGTCATGTTGAATTATTTAATATATTTTGAAAATTGTGATCAATATGAATAAAAAACCTATTGAAAAAGTTATGATGTTTTTCTAATTAATTCTATTACTTTTGCATCAAAATAAAATTTTCTGTGTAGTTCTCCATACTGAGGGTTAGGCATGGATTAAATTGTTAAATTATGAGGACTCCTTTTTGTAAAGGTATTGTCACTTAATGGAAGGATGCAATGATGATCATCAATGATGATCATCGGACACGACCCTCCTCTGACCACTACTCTTGATTATCTCAATCTTGTAGCTTATGATGTGCAGGCTTGCCTATACTCTCCTTCTTGTGTTAACTATGATTTTATTTATTTATTTTTTACTTCCAATGTATTTAAAATATTGCATTTGATAATGTTGTATAGACAATAGAAATTAGTTAAATAATTTACTTGTACATAAACTACTTTTGTAACTATCTAACCTAATCTATGTAATACATTATACTAATAATCCCACCTTTATTTTTGGGACTGTATTCATTTCTTGAGAAACCCACCTTTATATTTTATTTTATTTTTAAAAAATATGTTGAATATAAGATGCATACACATTTGCATTTTTATAAAATCATCACTAAAAAATCAAATTTTGAATCAAATGGAGTTTTGTCAAGTTGTCTCATAATTGTAGCCCCTATCTGAGATTCCTGGGTTCTCCCCATCTATTTTTGAGTTCTACAAAAAACCCCTTACTTGCCTCCACAAATCAAAATTCACAAAGCATATATCAACAATAATAAGAATAAACAAGAAACCAAAAATAAAAAATGTTTTTTTATGAAAAACATCATCTCAAAGTGAGAAGTTGAGCTAATTTGAGATAATTAAATCCTCCATCCATACTTCTCCAAGACCACTAATTTTTATTTATTTAATAGCTTAGTCATTTGATGAATCCTCCTTCTCAACATAGATAATGTTACCCTCATCCTCGAGACTTCCTTTAAGAAGATCAAATTTCACAAGACCAAGCTAAGTGACATATTTTCTAATTGAGAAACACCTTTTGAATCATTTGCATTTGTTCTTGTTTCTTCTACTAAAAGCAATAAAATTACATCTTCTTTAGTTTAGGGTAAAAACTACATTATTATATTTTTTAGGAAGAATGTTTAGCTATATAGCTTTAGCAGTGTAGTCATCATCTATGGCTAGTTGTCTTACAAGAGACCTCAAATTACTTATATGATTTTTAGTTGTGATTCTATCTTTCATTTTAAATCTAAATAGTTGAAATTTTAAAGAAAATCTTGCATTTAGTACTTTTGTTCCAAACAATTTATTCAAATCCCCCCAAATTTCACTTGTATATGTAGGTGGAAATAAAAGAACTATAATTAGTTAACATACATCAAGATTTCTTCATTAGTTGCAACATAGACACAAAGATTGTTCTCTCATACCATATTTGAGAGGCATATAAATATATGCATAACTTGTATATTCACAAATGATATTTCATTTAATAGGTATTTTATAATGTTGTGCATGTAAAAATTATTAGAAACAATTTACTGCACAAATTGCTTTTATAACAATCCAACCTAATCAATTTCATAATGAGGGTTCCATTTCCTCCCCCATTAGACTATAGCTTTGTTAGGGACATCACCCATTTTTTTTGTTTTAATATAAAAATCAACCTCATTTAAATATTAGATTCATTTTCAGACCTTCAAGTCTAAGAAATTGACCTAAAAGAACATGTTTTCTTTCTATTAGAACTCTCATTAGTTCTATTCCCCAAACCACAATACTCTTTAAAAAGTTATAATAATTGATCAGTATCCATTTTCTACATTTAAAATTCAAATGATAGTTTTCTTAATATTTATATAACTTCCTCTATTCATTTCCTGTTTCAAACTGCTTTTTTCACCTCCCCATTCCTATATCTTTTCCAGAATTTTTTTATTATAATGAACTAAATATTGGTATTGTTTTTAATGATTTTCACTGCAAAAGTCTTACAATTCCTTGCTAGCTGCCATCTTTTTGAAATGCAAAAACTTGTGGATGCTTTAATTTGAAAGAACTACACAGTTACTTCCCTTGCCAATTCTTATTCAAATATGAAATTGATTTCCCAATCTTTTACTGAAGGTCATGATAAGATTTAATGTTTATAGTATTTCCAGCTGCAACATACAAATTATGAATAACTGAACAAGATTCATAAGTTTATATTTCCTCAGTATAAGAGATCATACGAATTTCAAGTAATGTCGCTACTCCTAGGACAAAACTGAGAAGCTCACTTGATTGTTAAATTACAGATTTTTAGCCATACGATAATTGTGAACTCCTCAAAATATCCCATTCTAACCCTTAAATAAATATTGGCATGCCACTAGACTACAGCAACACATTGAAGACATGGATGAGAAGAAGAAGAAGTTCTGGTGATTAAATGCCTGAACTCATGAATATCCACAAACCCATCTCCATTATAATCCACACTCTCAATCATGCTCTCACAGCAACTCAAATCTTTTCCCTCCACAAAACCCAATCTGGAGAGAACATTGGCCAACTCCACTGCACTGATAAACCCATCTCCATTTTGATCAAACAAATTAAATGCCTAACAAATTGCCTTCTCCTCAACCTTCACATTTTCAACATCCTCCACCTCTGCAAATAGGATTCTATAAAGCTCCCCAAACTCATTTTCAGTGAGAAAGTGATTACCACATGCAGACATTGATCTCACAGCTAATTCCACCTCCTCCTTTGGCATTTCCAGACTTATTCTCTCCAAAAATCTTAATATCTCATCCGTACTAACTCTTCCATCACCATCTTCATCCAAAGTTCTAAACATACTTGCTAGACACTCAGCCTCCTTCTGAGCATCTTCCCCAGAGATTCTAGCTGCAACATGAGAATCTTTTGACTCAAAACATGAACTACTACCATTGCTACTATCTTCTTCCAATATCTCTTTATTGAGTGCAATGGGTTGTTGGCATTTTTCATCTTCACTAGGAATACCATGACCAACATCAGTAATCTCATTATGACCTGGACTAACACTAAAAATTGCCCCAAGATCAATGCTCTTCTTTGGACTGAAGAGAGAACCATAATACCAACACCCATCAATGATGGACTCATTAACATCCAACCTAAAAGACATCTTTGATAAATCTCTAACTTGCTTCTCCTATCATGTAAACTTAAGAAGTTTCCTTCTCCACTACTATCAACTTCTCATAGCCTTGGTATTCCTCAATGAGTCTCTCTACTATTAAATAACATTTCAAGAGAGAAAATCTTTTGAGAAAAGAATAGGATCTGGCAGTTTTCAGTAGATGATAATACTTAGGAAGGTGGGAGGAAGCTGCATGAGGTATATCAGTTTCAGTATTATACGTCATGATCTTACTAACTAATGTATCAAAGTTCTAATTACAATGGCTTGGTCATTTTTAAGTAGAACTCTTGATGTGGGTACGTGGCTATAGCTCAATGACAGCAAGCACTTTAACTTCTACAGACCAAACTTGAAGGACGGATAACAGCTCATGTTTTATTATACTCAAAGTTTTAAGTACGTGCTAATGCAAACAAATAACTTAAAACAAACCACTCTATCATCTTTATAAGTAATAGACAAAGGAAGCTTCGTAGTTTGGTGCAATCATAACTTACATGGCAGGAAAATCAACATGCAAGAAGATGGGCATAAGATGTAAGAAAGTAACATTACTAAAAACTCTGCACTGCCTTAGTGAAATAGATATTGCTCAATGACAAGATAGTTTGCAATGACTTAGCATTGATGATGAGTTTAATAAGATTTTTTTTCCTATTTCTCTTTATGGAAAGGATGTTTAGAGTATCAATTTAGGTTTCATACATACTAGAAAAATAAACCCTCCTAAGAAATAGGCATCTCAACACTTAACCTTATAAATTATTTAGCCCTCTAGTTGAACATTTTAGTACGTGCAAGTATATACAAAAGCTTTCAATTATGATGGACAAAAATTGCACAGCCCACACCCGTGGATTTTATAGTTTTCTAGTGGGCGCTAACAGTTTCACATTTTATAAATTTTAGGGCTGTTCAAACCATTAGCCCCCATAATCCACCTAATGGGCCTGTTTTCTTTTTTCCATGGTTATCTTCCTCAGGTCTTTTTGTTTCATTTTTGTCCACAAGCCACTTGACAGGCACGCACGTGGTGCAGCCCTTGGAGTTTTGAGAGAGAAATCACTGCTTCTTGTTATCTCTCAATAGCAGTTGAGCAAGACAAATGGCTTTTTACGTCAACACCTCCTTTAGGGCATCTTCACACAGTTTTTTAATAGGGTGGTATTTTTGAAGCAAGATCTAGTTCTACCTCACAAGTACTTTTTAAGCATTCAGTTCCTATTCACTTCAAAAGCCCTTTCATCTTACATTTTGATAGGATTTTCAAAAACTCATAGTAAATATTCAAAGTATATTGTCAAGTTTTTTCACGGTCTTGTTCTAGGTAGAAGTTTTAGGTTAGTATATTCAATTTTTATTTTACAAATGAGTTTAATGAGAAGTTGTATAATAGTTTTTTATATCATAGTTTTAGATTTATGCAGATCATATTTTTATGTTTGAACATTGACTATTATTAATAGAAATTGTTTTTTATTTTAAGAGTAGATTATATACAAATTGAAGCTATTTTTCTTGAAGATGAATCTTATTCATAGATAGTATTTTAAATGTCTTAAATGTTTTTCATTCTGAAATACTTAAATCAACAAATAGTTATGACTTGTCAACAATTTAATAAAAACTATTTTGGGAGGAATTATTTTTTTATTCTAAACAAATTGAACAATATATATTCTCATTCAAATCATACAGTTTAAAACACTTTGACTTCTATTCTAAATCTTCACAATTTAATTCCTAAAATGTAAAATAGGAAATACAGATTCTTCTTAAAATTGTAAGTAATAAGTAATGAATTGAATGTCCTGCAAAAACAAAAAGTTGTGCCCCTTCCTATACCTTATTATTTAAACAATCAAATCTTTAGATCTACCACACTACCTAAATCAAAAAAGTCATTATAAGAATACTAAATTCCTAACCTTCAACCAATTACAAATTAAAAAAGCTTTAAAATTGATGCAACCACCTAATTTTACAAGAGATCTAATTCTAATATTTTTTAATTGAAAATTAAAGTAATTGTTTTTTATTAGCTTGTTGATTATGATATTCTCAGTTACTGCCAAAAGAAAATCCTTATTCAAATTATGGGAAAAAGAAAAAAGTAAACTTTAAGTGCAAATATTATAATCATACATCAAATATCAATTGGAAAAAGACTACAACATTATAATAATCTCAAATTCAAAGTTTGTCTATACAAACTAAAACTTTACCATTTTCTTTTTCTTTCGTATAATTTGTCCTCAAGACAAAAAAAAAATTGTATAAATTTTTTTTTTTTTTTGAATTAAATTAGCCAAGTTTGCACAATCCATTTTTAATAAAATAAATCTTGTTATAAAAATTTCAATTAATATATTATATATTAGTTATCAATAATTCATATTGTTTTACTATATGATTCGAAATGAAAATATTAAATCTAAGAAATGTAGTCTTCTATACTGAATGCCTTTCAACATTTACAAATTTCTCATTCAACATTTACAAATTTCTCTTTATTGAATCTAATAACTGTCTTCTACAATTTGTAATTTTTTTTTGATGAATAGACCTTTCCTATTAATGAAATATTAAATATACATATCCACAAAAAAGGGGTAGGGATTACAAGATCATCTCATGAGTTCACTCAGCACAAAGATGGATATGAAAACTATTCATAAAAATAAAATATTAACAAAATAAATAAAGCCCTCAAGCTATGCTAGCCAAGGGCGGGTCTTTATTGTTAGAACCCTAGAAGTCCTTTTGGTTTGCAGTTGATTTAGGTGAGCCCAACCATTACCAAGGGTGACATCAACATCATTCAGTTCTTTTTCTCTCTCTAACCTGGGCAGAGAGATAGCTAAGTCTAGTTGAGGTAAAGTTTATTTGGGGTCCCTATGTGTAGAAAGCAAGCCTACATCAAAGACAACAGGAGGAGCCACAAGGGACAAACCCAAACCCAACCTCTACAAGGTGAGGCTGAGTAAGGACAACCATCAAAATCACCACTGGAAGAGTGATGGTGAGGCTGCAACCTAGGAGTATGCAAGCAGTGGATAGAACTGCTCCAACCTCTCTAGTGACCATGAGGAGGAGTATGATCACCAGATAATGCATTCAGTGGCACTCGAGAAACTGTATAAGGGGTATTTCCTTAATGTGCTAAAAGCTCATGTAGGTGAGCAACCTCCAACATGACCTTATCTATTTGTACTTGAATCTGCATCATGACATTATTACAAATATATGCTTTAGAGTACATAGCAAAATGTATCAAGAAAATTGTGAGAGAATAAAACAACATTATGGTCCTTCCAAATAGTAAATAATATCTCCATTCTCAAAGCATTCCATATTTGGGAGTACTTAAAAGGAATCTTGGGCAAATCTCCTAGCTAGGCGAAAAGGCTTAAAAAAATCATGGATCCAAAGCCAATAGTTATGCGCTCACCTGCAAAACCAAAAAATATGCAGGAAACTTTCTGGCTAGCCACAAAAAGGAGATCTAGGGTCTAGGACTCCTAGATGTCATAGCTGAAGGCCCAATGGTAGCCCCTGGAAAAGGAGACACTAGAAAAAGTGAGCAATTTTTGGCTCTGTGATGGTTTCCCAAACTATAGAAAATCTAAAACTCGAAGTCTTATGAGAGGATTGCAAATGCCAAAGCTGATTGAGAGTATCAACCATCAAAATGTGGGGAACCAGGGTAAAATCAAAAACCTGTGTCACCCTTTTGTAAAGGGAAAGGCTAACAAAAGTATAACTATTCACCTTCAATGACATAAAATTGGTATTATTATTTTGGATTTGAAAATGAGGTAAATTAATGAAATGTGTAGAAATGGATCAAGTTCAGGATTATAATTTTTAATAATTATTTGCAATAAGAATTGACATAGCTTCCTAATTTTTATAGATAAATTTTTAGCTATTGAAAAACGCTAAAAATTAGGGCTCTAGTTCCCACCACAAAACTATATGGAAATGAGCTTATTTTCCTTTTATCTTAGACTATGTTATAGATAACATATATGTCTAGAATGAGGTAAACTAATGAAATGTGCAAAAATGGATCAAGTTTAGGATTATAATTTTTAATAATTATTTGCAATAAGAATTGATATTGCTTCCTAATTTTTATAGATAAATTTTTAGCTATTGAAAAACGCTAAAAATTAGGGCTCTAGTTCCCACCACAAAACTATATGGAAATGAGCTTATTTTCCTTTTATCTTAGACTATGTTATAGATAACATATATGTCTAGAATAATAAAAAATAAAAATAAGATTTAGACTTATATTTTCTCTTTTATAATGATTCAAATTCCAACTCACCTGAAATCAATAGTTTTCATGTAGTTTTCATCTCCTATCACTATTTTTAAAATAAATCTATTCTAACTAGGAGAAAAATTACACATTCTAAAAGAGGACTCTCTCCTCTAGAATGTCATATAATTTTTAAATTATTTTGATATGATTTAATATTTTTCTTTCTGAAAATTGACATCTTTTTTAGTGTTAAAATATGTTTTTGTACAATGTTTTTAATTACAATATACTATATCTAATTAAAACACTATAAAATCTATATGCGAATATTCTTGAATTTGAGCTCTATAAGATGGTATTTATATGTTATTAAAAAAATATTATAAAAAATAGTAAGAGTTTTTGAAATGCCACTTTTTTGAAATAATTGTATTTCTTTAGTAATTGGATACAAACTAGTATAGAATATGCATTTAATAAACAATTTTAATTGGAAAAGTGTGAGACCATATATAACTTTGCTAGAATGAATTTATCTAGATCATATGTTTGAACAAAATTGATTTTTATATACAAATAATTAAATTCAGTCATTCTGATAAATTAGCTTGATAGGTGACACAACTTTGTAATTCTACCCACTAGCCATTGATAGCCCAACTTAGGTTTGTAACTAGTCATAGGGGTGGTAGGATACCATTTCTAATCTTTCCACCATGGGTGAGATGAGTGAATACCAAGCTTGTATGACAAATAAGGAGGTACCATAGAAACTAGAAGATCAACTATTTGTCAATCTAGATGGATAAGCTTGAATTGCACCTACAGGTCATCCCATCAACGAAGGTTCATAGTAACCCTAGAAAAAAAAAACTTTTGGTGTCTTGATTCCCCTTTGAAATAAGCACAACATGCTAGCTCCTTGAATTTTAGCCAGTGGAACACCTTAAATAGAAAACAAGGGAGACCGCCACAAGTTTCACTGGTTCATATAGAGCCCATCTCTAAACGCATTTCCAGCCTAATGAAGCCATGACTTGATGTCTTCCCAGGCTTTCCAAATGGTTTTAGCAAAAAAAGTGCCCTGAATCTATACAGGTTCAGTGGTCACGAGAAGGGCTTGAAAACCAATCCCATTCTAGGTAGGCCACTTAACTAAAAACCCAGAAGATATGCAATGCCACAACAAGATTTTCTAGGCCTCATTGCTAGTGAGAGCCCATATGACCCACTTAACATAGAGGGAAATCCCCTTTTTGCGAGTGGAAAGAAGTCCAAGACCACTAGAGTCTTAGGGAAAAAAATATAAGTCTTAGGCAACTCTGTGAAAGTCATGATGCACAACATTAGAGGCCTAGAGGAAATCCCTTAGGAGGCATTCAAGCGTGAGGTATTTTGATTTAGAAAGGGCCCAACATGAGGAATAGTAGACATGTGTAGCAGCCAACACTTTAGAACAAATCTGAAATTTTCCTGCAAGGGAGAGAGGCTTGATGATCCAATAGTTCAATTTCTTCTCAATTTGTGCCAAGAAAACATTCCATAGCTCTACGGGGGAAGCTTGAAAAGAAAATGGAATGCCTAAAAAATTAAATATTTTTTCATGTTGAACCCATTTCCACTTGTAGCATTGTAGCCATTAAGGGTTTGGCAAGAAGGATTTTCTATAACAAAGGGTCTTGTGCTATTGAATAGTAGACCTAGAGGCAAGGAAAAAAGTATCCAAGCATTGTAAGGCATTGGTAATATTGTCTTCATCTTCCAGAAGGGTAAGAAAGGAGTCATCAAAAAAATAGTCATTCACAAGTTGCATAGCAGAATCTAGAAGAGTAATGCCATGCACTAGACCCCAAGAGATAGTGTTGGCAAGAAGATAGCCAAATCCTTCAGCCACCAACACATAAGGAAAAGGCGCTAAAGGGAAGCCTTGACAGATAGATCTATAGAGCCCAAAGGCTTTAGATTTCTAATGATTTATGGTAATATAAGAAGAGGCATCACCAAAGAGCATCTAGACTAGTTACAAAAAGGACTGGGCCAAACCCCAACGCTTGGAGCATGGCCAAAATGAAAGGCCATTCAATCCAGTCATAAGCTTTGGCAAAATCAATCTTAAGAAATAAAGCATGTTGTTTGGATTGTTGAGCCCACTCCATATCTTCCAAAACAAGAATAATATTGTCCATAATGTATTTGGATTTAATGAAACTAGTTTGTTCAAGACAAACAATCTAAGGGATTAGATGTCAGATTTTTAAGGGAGAGAGCCTTGGCAATAATCTTGTAAGAGACATTCAACAAAGTTATGGGCCTACAATTGTAGATTTCCTTAGGATCACCGTCTTTAGGTATGAATTTGATATTACCCTTATTAATAATGTTGCCTAGGAAATGAGAAATAAGCTTCTTGATGGATAAAAGTACAAAGTTGTGTCACCTTTTAGGTTGACTTATTAGAATGACTAAATTTGAGTATTTCCATCTAAAAAATAATTTTTTTCAAACATATGATCTTGATAAATTTATTCTAGCTAAGTTATATATGGTCTCACACTTTTTCAATTGGAAATGTCTATTAAATGCATGTTTTATACTATTTAGTATCCAATTACTTAAAAAATACAATTATTTAAGAAAATTGATGTTTCAATAACTCTTACTATTTGTTACGATATTTTTTTAATAACATATAAACACCATTTTATAGAGCTCAAACTCAATAATATTCTCATATAGAGTTCATAGTGTTTTAATTAGATATAGTATATTGTGATTAAAAAATTTCTACAAGTACATATTTTAACACTTGAGAAGATGTTGATTTTGGGGAAAAAAATACTAAATCATATTTTAAAAATATAAAATTTATAGGAAATTCTAGAGGAGAAAGTCCTTTTCCAGAATCTATAATTTTTCTTTTGGTTAGAATAGATTTATTTTGAAAAATGTGGTGGGAGATGAAAACTATTGATTTGAATAAGTTGAAATTTGAATCATTATAAAAGAGAAAATATAGGTCTAAAGCCAATTTTAATTTTGATTGTTCTATCTACATATGTTATCTATAACATAATATGAGATCAAAGGGAAATAAATTTATTTTCATGTAGTTTTGTGGTGGGAACTAGACCCCTAATTTCCAACATTTTTTAGCAACTAAAGTTTATCTTTAAAAAATAGGAAAATATATAATTCCTTATTCCAAATAATTATTAAAAATTATAATCCTAAACTTCATCCATTTCTACACATTTCATTAGTTTACTTTATTTTCAAATTCTAAATAATAATACAAATTTAATGTCATTGAAGGTGAACAACTATACTTTTGTTAGCCTTTTCCTTTGTAAAAAAGTGACACAAGTTTGTGTTTTTACCTTGATACACTCGATGCAGATCACAACCAATATGATCCCATAGGATCTTGTAAAATTCACATGGAAAACCATCACAACCAAGGGCCTTATCATCAATGATGGAGATTATAGCTTCCTTGAGGTCAGCAAGCGTGATCATGTGCTCACAAAAGTCATATTGCTTTGGAGAAAGCCTATTGGGAGTAGCAAAAAGGAAGGCTTGTAATGACTGGTCGTGCACTATAGAGGACCCCTAAGCAATGAATACCTCATAATGACACACAAAATCCTGAATGATGCTAGGTAGGTCACAAAGAACCTTCTGGTCTTCCCTTGTGTGTTTGATGACTACCATAGAATGGTGAACCCGCACAACATTGAAAAATTCTTTGGAAGCCTGATCACCAACCTCTAGCCTATGGTGATGGGCTTTGATTTGAGCTCCCCCAACAACATATTTTTTAACAACTTGTTTCTGGTGTTGAAGATATGCAAGCCAAACATGAAGATCCATATCAAATGGATTCATGGTGAGGGTTTGTGAGGCCATACACAGATCTTTAATAGTGGCTTCATAAGATCTTATGTGGTGTATGGCCAACTATCTACCATAAATGTGAAGAAATCTTGCAGTATAGAGAATGACATCATTCTATCATTGAATCCAGCCAATCTAGGTGTGGGGTCAAGGATCGAGATTCCAAACTTAAAGGATGTGGGCAATATTCAGTAGGTGGGACAACAAGGAGGTATTGAGATAAAATTGGGTTTTGCAAGGACGAGGATGAGCTATGTGCCAGGTGATAGGAAAGGGGATGGGGTAATGATCTGACAAGGTCACATCTGGTAGAGGAGTGACAAGTAGAGCATGCACGTGTGTAAAGGGAAAAAAGGACTGAGCTAAAAACATAGCCTTGTCAAGTCTCCTTAATACTCTGTCTAACCTAGCTCAAAAGTTGGACCAAGTATACCAAACCCCATCAGACTGGTGGCAATGAGCATTGGGATAAAAAAGGCCTAGCTTATTTTCAATGTAAAACTAGGCATTTCTCTTACCAGCTGCCCATAGAAATGGAAGGAGCCCTTCCTTGTCAGTAGCCATCTCAACCATATTGAAATCCCTACAAACAACCCAGGTTGTAGGTGGCAAGTGATGTGCTGATAGAGGGCCACACCACCCTTACCCACTCACAATCAAGAAAGCAACAATATGGAGACCAAGAGAAATAAAAAAAAATGCTCCACAAGCAATTTTATTATACTTGAAAATCCTTACAACACCCACAAGATGATATGATAGATATGACTTCTTCAAAAATAAGTTTACAAATTCTTCAACATAAGAGAAATCCCAAATAAGAGTCTTCACACCAAGAGCTTCACCAAAAATTTCTACTTGAAGAGCTAAACCTTTAGAGCTTTCACACCTTGAAGTCTTCACGCCTTCTAGCTTCTACTTCTCAAACTTGATTAGAAATGCTAATATGCCTTGCTTAAATAGGCACTTACCACCCCATGCATGGCTTATCCACAACCTTTTAGAATTCCTCCTACACAATATCCACAAACTTCTAAAACTTCCATAACCTTCTAGAATTACAACTAAGCACCACCATGTGGCCCAATTAGAAAATTACATTTCCTTTATGGATCACAACAAATATTAAATGCAAGATTTAAGAAACTTTCCACAAGCTTCTAAGATGCCACCTACACACCTCGATTAATGTAATGACAACTATTTTTTTTTATTTTTCTATTTATGCCACCTATGCACCTCGAAAATAAAAATCCTCTTTTCCTTTCTTTTCTCCTTTTTATTTTTTGTTATTTCTCCTCTAATTTTCGTCACTTTCTCTCTCCTCCAGATTTTTTTAATTTTTAATTTTTAATTTTTTTAAAATTTTACATTCAACATGTCTCCCCTTTATTTTGGATGCAAGATGCTCCTGCATCATCTGCCAACCAATGCCACAGGTGTAAACATTCAACAACATCATTGGGGTAATTAATGTTAACAATGCCAAAAGAATGATTATGAAAAAATAGTAATATCCAAAAAATCCTCTTAATGGGGTCAGAGCCATGAAAAATAACTAGAGAAAGTAAACAAAGAGAGAGAAGAGTAACAATGCCACCTCATCCAACCTTATGCTGGGAAGCAAATAAGGCAATTTTTAGAAAAATAACTTGGTAGGCTAAGGTGAGAAGAAATTCATTACCTTTAACTTCTTGAAGAAAAAGAACATCAAGATGACCAAGCCATCGCTTGGTATCACGAACATAATGTTTTCTAGGGAGGTTTATTAGGCCTCACACATTTCATGAGAGACAATTCATGGTAACCCATCTTACATATCTTCCTCATCCCCAAGAGAGGAGTTGTCAAAAAATGTGGGAGCATCAAATGAAGGGTCTCCAAGAGAGATGACCTGAAATATCTTCTCCCCATTAACATGAACCTCACCACAACCTTCTAGGCTACGAGAATGACTGAGGGTCTATGATGAAATACAATATGTAATTTTCTCTTGATTATAAAAGAGAAAAATGTTTCATGTTGGAATTTATGATATGATTATCTCCTATTCCACTTCTAATCTAAGTTTGAAAGTATGAGTGAGTGGAGTTTTTGACAAGATGAAACAAAAAGAAGAATGTTGTGTGTAATGGTTAGAGATGAACAATAGCGAGTTTTCTAAACAGAACAAGGAATGTTGCAACAGAAATAGGTAGCTTCTGAAGAGTGAAGGGAGTGCAATAGTAGTAGACAACTATAAACTCATATTTTAAACATATTATAATCTATCTCCATTCATCTCCATTGTGTTTGGTTGTTAAGTTCAAGCAAGTTTGAGCGTATGTTATCAAATATTTATATCTACAAACTAGTAAAAGAGTTATGGTCTTCACCTCTGTTATGTATTTTAATCTAACAAAATGGTCCTTCACTCTAGGTTATCAAATATAATTATTGAAATAAAAAAGTGATTTTTAATATTTTATGTTTACAATATTTTATGCTCCTTCATACATAGTATGAATAAGTGAAGAATATCTTCAACTATATCTTAAATGTATGCAATAATACAAATTCCAAGTAATTCCATATATGGGAGAACTAAAGTACAAAGTGATATATTCAAAAGTGGAAAGACTAGAGTTGTTCACTGACAAAATAACAGACAACTCAAATCTATTAACATTGTCATACATTTATTTTATAACAATATCACTTGTAGTTAGCTATAGATAACTTTTAAATCTTAAAATATGTATGGGTAAAAACACAAATTTGTGTCACCCTTTTGTAAAGGAAAAGGCTAACAAAAGTATAATTGTTCACCTCCAATGACATAAAACTGGTATTATTCTTTAGAATTTGAAAATGCAGTAAACTAATGAAATATGTAGAAATAGATGAAGTTTAGGATTATAATCTTTAATAATTATTTGGAATAAGAATTGTATTTTTTCAATTTTTATAGATGATTTTTTTGTTGCTAAAAAATACTAAAAATTAGGGGTTTAGTTCCCACCACCAAACTATATGGAAATAAACATATTTCCATTTGAACTTAGACTATGTTATAGATAACATATATAGCTAGAAAAATCAAAAATAAAAATTGGCTTTAGACCTATATTTTCTCTTTTATAATGGTTCAAATTTCAACTCACCTAAAATTGTTAGTTTTTGTCTCCCACCACATTTTTCAAAACAAATCTATTCTTGTAGTGCCTACCCCTAGTTTACTTTTCATACATTATATTTCCCAATTCTTCTAGGCCATCTTTATGATTATATTTTATGAGTAGTGGTACTTGATTACTTAATTTGACCTGGATGTTATTTCATACCCAGTTTATATTTTTGATGAGCTACTTGATACTTAGTTGTATTATGTGTTCATGATTATTTTGATGATGATGTATGTATTTTCATATAGTGATTTTATTTATTTCATGATGATAGTTAGTGTATGGTGTACTTTTATGTTTTACTTTATGTTTGACATTTCTGATGTGTTTGAGGGAGGGACTTGTAGTCATCTACTAGTCAGGATCTACACGATGCACCACTCCTTGCCATTGTCTATTTAGTTTAGATTAATATGTATATGTACATGCTTGGCTATTATGTAGATTGCAGGTATCGAGCATCAAACTCCCTAAATTGCTAGGATGAGTGTGTCTTATCATAGTATCTTAATTGGTAAAAGAGAGGAGATAACTATTGAGTCCAAATCCTAAATCTAAACCAATTTTCCTAGAAAGTAGGACAAGTATCTAAGTTATTTACCCTTTCAAATTTGTCAAGTGATGTGAATTTGATATTTTGACCCTTGAGCTTGATTGAGTACTTTGTCTTTATGATGGGTTTTCTTATTTAGATTTGTGGGTCTATTGTGATTTTTATTTAAATTAAATCAAATAAAAATTTAATTAAATGATTTAATTTAACAAAAAAATTATAAAGAAAAATCAAATTTTAATTGTATTTAATTAATTGAGAAATTAATTAAATGGAAGAATTAAATTAAATAGTTTTAATTAAAATTCTAATTTTGGCATAATCATATTTATTTAATTTAATAATAATTAATTTAGGAGGTTTATTTTATTAAATGAACTCTAAATATTACTATTATTTAGATTAATAAATATACTATTAAAGATGTCTTATGATATTATAAAAGAGAGAGAAGATAAATTTAATAAAGTTTATTTTAGTTAAAATGCAAAAGTTTGCACATGAAATTAAAATAACTTTAAAAATTAAGGAAAAAGGGTTTGTATGATTGCAAAATCAAAACCCTAAAGGGAGAAGGACCTTTATTAAGAAATGGGAGCTCATTTATCTACGCACAGGTTTGAAGGAGCCAATTTTCAAGGAACATGGAGGTGCGAATATTGAAGTTGAAGATCATGATTCCATGGGAGTTGACGATCATGCACCAAAAAATACATTTGAAGATGATGATACAACTATATTGATCCATGACACATTTGGTACTGACCCAACTGATGATGATAATGATGATCATGACGATGATGATGATCACAATGATGTTGATGTCATCCATGATATACCTCTACTTGAGATGACAAACACAACCCTTTAAAAAGGCTCCCAAACAACTCTTCTCTCTAATGTATTGTTGTTGGTGAATTTGAAGGTTATGAATAGTTTATCCAATATAACAATGTCATGTATGCTAAGGTATTTCATAAATATATACATCATTATTGTCAATAAATGTGTGTACCATTAATATTGTATATTAACAACTTATATATTTTTATTGCAAATTGATTAGGGAGTTTCTATTTCTACTATCAAATATTCTCCATTGCTCATACTAAGAATTATCTACCACTATTAAAGATATTGGAATGGAGTATCAAGAAATAGATGCTTGTCCCAATGACCATATCATTTACTATAAAGAACATGAATTTGCAATTGAATGTGCTAAAAGTAATATGAGTAGATATTGACTAGATCAAGTAACAAAAAATGTATCTCACAAAGTTCTTAGTTACATCCCCATTATTCCATGTTTGCAACAATTATTCAGGTGCAGTAGCTTGACACAATTTATGGATTACCATGCATGCAATATAAGTCAAGGTGACATTATTTGAATGCATGTAGATGGTTCGACATTAATGGACATAGATGAAAGGTGACCATAGTTTAAAGAACCTCAAAATCTCAAGCATTGATTGATAATGGACGATGTCAATCCATTTGGAGAGCTAAGATCTATTTATTCAGTGTGTCATGTTTTTGTTATCAAAACTATAGAAAATAGAAACTGAATATCACCAAAACTATCATGCCCAACTCCCCCAATACCAGCCAGGCTAGCATTTCCCTGAGAAGAACCATCAGTGTTGATTTTAAGGATGCCCACCTTAGGAGGAGACCAATGCCCCTCATGATTAACATGCTAAGAGTGTTGCCAAGCTCTATTCCCATAGCAATTGTGGGGGACCGAGGGAGTGTTTCCCTAAAGAGGAAAGGAAAGGTGTGAGTAAATACCAACATCTATAGGATCCAAACCTCCACCAATGTCACATTTGGCTAGGAGTGTTCCATGAAGAGAATTAAGAATTTTCCCCCATAGGTGCCTGATCTCAAATTGCACATCATGAAAGATCCTCCTATTTCTCTCAAGCCAAATATGCCATAATATAAGAGAAGGGCCAATAGGCCAAGAAACCTAAAGAAAAGAAGTCTTGGAAGGGGGATGGCCCAAACAGTCCCATAATTCATATAGAGAAGAAATATGCCAGCATGTGCATCCCCACACACTCCACCAGAAGTGCCAAATCTGTTTGGAAAAGGGGCATTGGAAAAAAAGGTGAGAAACAGTCTCTTCACTTTTGTGGCATAAAAAAAAGATGGAAGGCCCCTAGAAGCCATGCTTGCAGAGATTCTCCCAAGTAAGACAATGATTGTAAACCAGAATCCAAAGGAAAAGGTTACACTTACGCCATGAAAAACTATTCCAAACTTTCTTCCACCAAGAGACCTCCACCTGGCCAAAAAGTTGCTTCGTCAGTGCAAGGTACCCTAAAGAAATAGAATACTTGCTAGAAGAAGCACCTCCCCAAGCCAAAACATTAGGTTCCTATACAGAGCTGCACTCCCTAGAGTCCAATATCTAAGATAGTTCCAACTAATCCCCCAAAGAGCCACCTAGCGGCCAATTAGAAGAATTCTTCCATCTGTAACCCATAGCAAGGCCTAGATTATAAGCCTCCTTATAATGAGCCACCTTATTCCATCCAATAGAAAGGAAAACATCACAAAGAGATTGCAAGTGTGGATGAGAGGATAAGAGAGGAGGATGCCCATTCCAAGAATCACTCCAAAATAGAGCCTCAGTGCCTCTATTACAGATCCAAAATAAACTTCTCTTCACCAAGTGGGCACCAATCTTGAGGGTATTCCACACCATAGAACCTCTTCCCTCAAGAGAAAACTTGGAAATATCTGAAAGTTCAACACCAGGTAAATACTTATGTGATAGGATATGGGCCCAAAGCTGAGACTGACTAGAACACCAATGCCAATAGAGCTTGGCAGCAAGAGCTTGACTGCAAAAGATAGCAGAATGAACGCCAAGGCCTCCTTCCTTTTCTGGCCTGCAAACTATATCCCAATTTATGAGGCTCCATTTAGTATTTTGTAAATTGCCACTCCAAAGAAATTGGTGAGAGAGAGAACATCAAATTCCTTACGAAAATACACCAGGGTAGCTTGAACCATGCTTTTGTATGTGGGAAGGGCCTAAATGATATATTAAAGGAGTGTCACCCTACCAGCAATAGAGAACAACCTATGAGTCCAATGATTGACTTTTTGTCAAACTTTTTTGAGCAAGCTTTGCCAAAAAAGCCTAGGCTATCTACCCACCACAATAGGAACCCCCAAGTAATTTAGAGGGAGAGACTTAATCTAAAATCTCAAGATATTAGACATCCTCCACTAAATAGGCTCAGGGGTGTTGAAGATAAAAATAGAGGACTTATGGTCATTAATTTTCTACCCAGAGGTAGCCAAATAAGTATCCAAGGAGAGCTAAAAGGCTTTAGCTTCCTGAATCTGAACTCTCCTAGCAAGAGTTGTATCATCAACAAATTGGAGGTGGGAAAGAGTGGGCAAACCATTTCCCCAATGCCATTCTTGAATTAGATTTTGGGAGACATGAAACTTGATAAGTCTACCAAGTCCCTCAACCATAATGATAAACAAATAAGGAGAGAGGGGATCTCCCTAGCGAAGACCTCTAGATGCCCCAAAAAGCTCCGTCAGTTCACCATTGAGAAGGACCGAGAAGGAAGGAGTAGTAACATAGCTAAGAACCCATTTAACCCATTCTTGAGTGAAGCCAAAAGCCAGAAGAACTCTCCACAAGAAATCCCAATTGACTTTGTCATAAGCCTTAGCCATATCAAGCTTAATGAACATGGCCCGTTCCCTGGAAGTACACATAGAGTGAATAGCTTTGGAAGCAATAACCACCCAATCCAAAATTTTCTTTCCTGCCACAAAATCCCCTTGTTCCTCAGAGATAACCATGGGAAGCCAAACTTTAAGCCTCTCTACTATGAGCTTAGTAATGATTTTATAGACAACATTACAAAGAGCAATGGGCCTAAAGAAGTCCAGCGGATTAGCCTCTTCCTTCTTCAAAATAAGAACTAAGAAAGTAGCATTCAAGGCCTGGAGCATTTCTTTGTTGGAATAGGACTCTTGAACCACATCCAAAAGGTCATGATTGATAATATCCCAAAAAACCTGAAAGAATTCAACAGGGAAGCCATTAGGGCCCAGAGCTTTGCCTTTCTACAAGCTGAAGACCACCCCCTCAAAGTTAGAGATACTAATAGGCCTCATAAGAGAGTCATTCATCTCCCTGGTCACAACAGAGGGAATATAAGACAGGATTGTATTCACCTCAATCTCTATTGGAGGTAAGTCATCTGAAAAGAGAGCGGAGTAAAATTGAATAGCTTCTCTAGATACAACTTGAGGTCAGACGCGTCCCATCAGAAGTAACAAGAGAAGAAATGTAACTCCTATTACATCGAGCTTGCACCGATTTATGGAAAAAAGTGGTGTTCTTGTTCCCTTCCTGAAGCTAGTCAACTTGAGCCTTCTATTTCCAATAAATTTCTTCTCTAAGATCCTACTTAGCTAAATCAGTAGAAGCTTGGGCTTCTGCTATGCCAAGAGCTTAAGAAAAACCAATAATAACATCAAGACAATCTTGAGCCTTCTTCTTCATAATGTGGAGATTACCAAAACAATTCCATAATCAAAATATGTTATATTTGGAAAAAAAATACATATCTAATGTAAAGTTTTTGAATTCATAGTTTGAATTAGAATCCATTTTTCAGAATGAGTACTTTAAATATTTTTGTTTCTTATGTTAGGAATTATAAAGTTGTGTACATTTATGTTATTGAAGTCATAGACAAATGTATAGCTAATAAGTGTAAATATTATTATTTTAAGTAGTGAGAAAATAAGTTGATTATTATATTTCATTAGGTATAGTTAACTAAGTTGTTTCATACATAAAAGTCCTTAATTAATTCTTCATTCCACACATTTGATCTAAGATTTTAAATATGATAGAATGTGTTGAAGTTAAAAGCAATTTTGTGATGCATGTATGCATTTGTGAGCCTTTTGTCGAATATGAAGAAGGGAGTTCAAAAAGGTGAAGTAAATATGAAAATGAAGCAACAATAAGTGCAAAAAACTACTTGTGTCATATATTGAAACATAAAAATTTGTTTTGTCTATTTGTTGTTACATTTTCTGTTATGTATTTGTTAAAGTAATTACCAAACTTCACACCCTCTAAGATTTTAAACATTATGTAGAATTCACATGACTTTACTTTAGGTCTTTGTATGCAACTTAACTACAAACAAAAACATTGTATGCTTCATGATGTAAACAAGATTAAAAAATTAGTAGTTGCTTGTGCACTTGCAATTTTTAGATAGTAATTTCTTGCAACTTTTCTTCTACTTGCAACTTCTTAAAGTAATTTCTTGTAACTTTTCTTCTACAATGGTATATTCAGTTTAATATAATATAAAAGTAAAACAATTTTTTCAAAGGTGGAGTTCTTAGCAAAGATCCAATGAAGAATAAGTAGTAATCTCTTTATTTTGTATAAGGTACAATGTCAATGGTATATTCAGTTTAATATAATATAAAAGTAAAACAATTTTTCCAAAGATAGAATGAAGAACAAGTAGTAATCTCTTTATTTTGTATAAGGTACAATGTCAAACAAGATTCAGCATATCCATAGGACACTGATTATCACATTTTTTCAATTATATAAATTGTATTATGACATAGCCACAAATTTAAAGAAGGTGGATTTACTAGTGGGTAAATCTTCCTCATGTATATTCTCATTTATTTCAATTGTTCTTCCAATGCATTCACAACTATGATCATAGATATTCAACTACATTCTCACAACACCAAATCATTTATTTTCAACCTTCATCTCTATTGTTCATTTTCTCAAGCCACAAATACTTCATCTAATACACATATGGCACGAAGGCATGAAATTTGGCGTCCCTTGTTTAAATATGAAATTGATTTGCCAATATTCTACGGAAAATTAGGAAGTTCACTTGATTACTAAATTAGGAAGCTCTCTTGATTACTAAATTACAAAATTCTTGTCGTAGGATAATTGTTAACTCTTCAAAATATTCCATTCTAGCCAATAACTATTGGCATGCCATTAGACTGTAGCAACACATTGAAGACATGGACGAGAAGCAGAAGGAATTCAGGTGATTAAATGCCTAAACTCATGAATATCCACAAACCCATCTCCATTATAATCCACACTCTCAATCATACTCTCACAACAACTCAAATCCTTCCCTTCCACAAACCCTAATCTGGAGAGAACATCAGCCAACTCCATTGCACTGATAAACCCATCTCCATTTTGATCAAATACATTAAATGCCTCACATATTGCCTTCTCTTCAACCTTCAAATTTTCAACTTCCTCTTCCTTGTCTGCAAACAGGATTCTATAGTGAGGAAGTCATTACCACATGCAGACACTGATCTACACTGATCTGACAGAAAATTCCACCTCCTCCTTTGGCATGTCCTAGCTTAATCTCTCCAAAAACCTCATTATCTCATCTGAACTAACTCATCTATCACCATCTTCATCCAAAGTTCTAAACATACTTGCAAGACACTCAACTTCCTTTTCTGCATCTTCCCCCGAAATTTTAGCTGAATGAGAATTTCTTGGCTTAGAACATGAACTACTACCATTACGACTTTCTTCTTTCAATATTTCTTTATTCCTTGCAATGGGTTGCTGGCATTTTCATCTTGAGGAATGCCGAACACCAGTATGCTCGCTATGACCTAGGCTGATTTTTAAAATTGCATCAAGATCAATGTTCTTCTTTGGACTGAAGAGAGAACCATAATACCAACACCCATCAATGATGGGCTCGTTAACATCCAAAATTGAAGACATCTTTGATAATAAATGTCTCCGATTCTGTAGAATAAATATATCTTGTTTTCTCCCACTATCAAGTGCTCTAAGCCTTAGTGCTCCTCAGTGGGCCTCTATACTATTAAATACTATTTCAATAGAAACCAAATCCCGATTATCAGACACAAGAAAGGGTATTTCTGGTGGTTGAGAGTAGCCAACGAAGGTGGAAGGAACCTGCCTGAGAAATATCAATTTCAGTTGTATTGTCATTTCTACATAAACCTCTTCCTAGTAAACTCTAATAAATGCATTTATTCAGAGCTTTGAAACATTAATGACCGAATAAATTATTTTAAAAAGACATTTTGGTACACAATAGAAACTCATTTCTAAACCACAAAAATAATTGTCTTGTCGTTTTTCACTGCTCATATAAGTGATTTGAAATTATGAGAGGACCACATTGCCCTTCAATTAGAATGCCGTATCCATCCACTGTGTAAAGCCAAAAAAGAAAACAGCAGTCCTGACGTTTGCAGGAGACTCCTTGGTATAAAGACAAA
Source organism: Cupressus sempervirens (assembly GCA_028749045.1). Taxonomy (NCBI): domain Eukaryota; kingdom Viridiplantae; phylum Streptophyta; class Pinopsida; order Cupressales; family Cupressaceae; genus Cupressus; species Cupressus sempervirens. The sequence continues at coordinate 852,671,518 of CM053789.1, read as the reverse complement.
GGTAGCATTTCAATAAGTACACCACATGGAATACGAGGGCAGAGACGTCTATCCAGCAGAAAATTTGTATCTGATTTGACAGTTTATGTAATTTATTAATTAATTTTAAAACTATAAAATCAATTATTGATCTGTATTTTTTAAGTTAATTAATAAATTATATAAACTGTCAAATATATGCATATCTTGGACTATTTAGCCAAGGGCTTACTTGTGCACCATTGAAAATCTCATGATGTGCATTATTTTTCCTCTTGCTAAATGACATGAATGGTCTGTAAATAATGTCTTCACAATAGTTAATATCTCACTCATGATGAGTCTCAATCATACAAAATTCATTTTTCAAATTATAACAGTTTTCTGTGATAAGACAGATTTAAGGTCTTTGCATGGAAAGATATTAAAGGTGTTGATATTGTGAAGGCCAATGGTCACTTGTTTCTTCCTTCCAATAAACATGTCTCTTGGTTTCTTGAGACCTTTCATATGTAATATTATTGGAGCCTTTTTATATGCTGCTCCTTCATTTTTATTTAATTTTTTACACATTAATCCAATACTCTACAGTGTGGACATAGCCACTATTGTGGTGAACCAGGATAAATTTGGTGTTGCGTATTTTTGTATTGCATCATTTTTATTTCTCTGTTTATCCTTTCAATTGGTATTAGAGCATGAGGTGTGCAGATTGGGAAATCGGTGTTGATTTTTTTCCAAAAAGATGGAGAATACGAAAATAGAGAAATTTACAGGCAAGAATTATAGCCTATGGAAAGTGCAGATGCGCTCCTTACTGGTTAAGCAAGACTTGGCTCTCGCAATCGAAGGAAAGTCTAAGAAACTAGCTACAATGTCTGATGAAGATTGGGAAAAGATGGATGAGAAGGCGATGACATCCATTTTTCTCTTGCTAGCGAAAAATGTCTTGTTCAATGTCTCAAATGAGAAGTCAACGAAAGAAGTTTGGGACAAACTTCAAAATATGTATCAAACGGCATCGACTGCAAACAAAATCTTCATTATGAAGAAACTCTACAAACTAAAAATGAAGGGATTGCGATGTCCAATCATATAAATGATTTGAATACCCTACTATGTCAAGCAAGCTCGGTTGGTATGACTCAAGCTAACGAACCCAAAGCCATCATCTTGTTATGTTCTTTACCTGATAGTTGGGATCCCGTAGTTACAGTTGTAAGTACTTCAAACTCTACGAAGTCAAAGCTGGCCTATGATGAAGTTGTTGCCACTTTATTAAGTGAAGACATGAGAAGGAGTAACAGAGACTCCTCATCCGGTGATGCTCTCACTATGGTTAGCACTGAGAGAAGAGGAAGAAGCCATTATAGAGGAAATAATAATTACAATTAGTGAAGATCAAAGTCATCTAATCGTTCAAGGTCAAGAGGTAGGAATGGAGAACACTGGTTTTGTGGTAAGCCTGGCCACACAAAGAAAAATTATTGAGCTTACAAGAAAGCACAAGAAAATGTGAGAAACAGGGAGGCAAATACAACCTATGAGAAAGATGAAAGTGCTTTCGTTCTTTCTACAAGTGACACAAAATCAGATTCTTGGGTGATAGATTCCAGAGCTTCTTTCCATGCTACTTCATGTACAGATTGTTTTCAAACTACCATGAAGGTCAATTTGGAGAGGTATTTCTTGGAGACAAAAAATCCTGCGAAATAGTTGGCAAAGGTGACATTTTGTTACCACTGGAAGATGGAGGGAAATGGTTGTTAAAAGATGTTTTCCATGTTCCCAAATTAAAGTGAAATATGATTTCCATCAGTCAACTCTTTGTACAAGGATATTATCCAACCTTACGTTCGGATACTCAGAAAGTTACCACAGGTTTGAGAATAATTGCCAAGGGAAACAAAGTTGGTAATCTTTATCTTCTTGAGAAGCCTACTCAAATAGGGGCTGCTATGACGATCATGGGCAGCAATGCAACACTTTGGCATCAAAGATTAGGCCACATGAGCAAAAAGGGCCTTGAGATAATGCTCAAAAGAGATCAACTACTGGGTCTCCAATTAGCTTTAGAATTTTGTGAACATTGCCTCTATGGAAAGAAAAAGTGGGTCAGCTTCTTGAAAGATGGACATAATCTCAAGGAAAAACCATTGGAACTTGTACACTCGGATGTCTTTGGTCCGGTTGAGGTAAGCTCTTTAGGAGGTGCACAAATTTTTGTTACTTTCCTTGATGATTGTACTAGGAAAGTATGTATATATATGATGGCAAATAAATCTAAAGTTTTTTCTCAGTTTAAAGTTTTCAAAGCTCTTGTTGAAAACCAAAGGGGTCATAAGATCAAATGTTTAAAAACGGATAATGGAGGTGAGTTTTGTTCGTTGGAGTTTGACAATTATTGTGCAGATAATGGTATTCGTAGGGTGAAAGTTGTACCCTACACCCCTCAAGAAAACGGGGCAGCAGAAAGACTCAATAGGACAATAATGGAGAAAGCTCGGTGTATGCTTTCAAATGCAGGATTGGAAAAAGAATTCTAGGCTGAGGCATGTAATACAGCCATATATATCTCATTAATCAGAGTCCTTCTTCAAGGTCGAACTTCAGAATTCTAGAAGAGGAATGGCAAGGTAGAAGAATTTCTTACTCTTGTCTTAAAGTTTTTGGTTGTCAGGCTTTCACACATGTGCCCAAAGAAAAGAGAAGCAAGCTGGATCCTAAATCTGAGCCTTGCATATTTGTTGGATACAGAGAAGATCAGTTTGGCTTCAGGCTTTGGAGTTTAACTGATAAGAAAATTATTAGAAGTAGAGACATTGTCTTCAATGAGAAAACATTTCCAGCATTACATTCTCAAGAAATGACTGAAAAAGAATTTGTGCCAATCGCTGCACAAAGGAATGTTGGATTGAATCCACAAAAAGTTCCTAACACTATCTCATATAGTCCCACCTTTGTACTATTTCCAAATTTATCATCTTCTTCCACTCTTGGGAACATAGGACATGATGATAGTTTTTCACAAGAGTTTTTTTGATATCTCTTCTCATGATAGGAATTTGTCTCTCCATCATGATCAAGTTTGTGAAAGCTTTTCAAACCAAAGTTCAAGGGATCCTCTTACTACATTGGGCTATCAGTCAAGGGATGATAGCCAACTATGTTTGAAACATCGTGGTGTTGGCAACCAAGACCCTTCATACCTTCGGTCTTCTATAACTCCAAAGAAACACATCCAAACAATGAATGGGATGCATGACATAGTGTGGAAAACACTAACAACCTGTAGTATAACATTGGCAGGGACTATATTTCAAACTTTAATGCTCATCCAAAGATGCAGGGTGGGCAAATAGATCTGTAGGACATCAACGTAGAGGGTGTGAGTAATCTATAGGGTCTAAGTAATCCGCATGTTGTAAAAGCTAATCTGTAGGATGTCAATGCGCAGGGTGTCAAAGCTATTTCAAATTTTGTAGTTAATATGCAAGGCAATTATAATCATATTGAAAATGCACCTCATAATACCCACTTTGGGCTCGGGCAAGTGGATTTGCAGGGAACATTGGAACATAGACTGCATGATATAAATTCTTTTAATCTGTAGGTTGCACATATTAATCCGTAGGGTGCACATATTAATTCGGAGGTTGCACAAGTTAATATGGAGGAACCAATCAAAGTTGTAGAAGTAAATCATTTTAATAGTCATATTAACACCCGCTTTGGGCATGGGCCTATTAATCCACAGGTGACAGACGTTTGCTTAAACACCCACAGTTGGAAGGGTGAAAGTCCTCGCAGGTTGTTGTGCTCTACTCCAAAAAGTAATGCTGTAGGAGGCATGGATCAATCTAGAAAGGAGTCTTCATGGGATCCATGTAATCTATTCTCTCTGCCAAAAGGAAATACAGAGGCCACAAATCCAACTGGCATCAATGGCCAAAATCCTATGCATGAATCTTATGATAATCGGTTCTCCAGTAGTAGAGAGGGCATTCAAAATTTAAATCAACAAACTAGAGTAACTGGTTCTCCATTTGAATTGGTTCAACCAGATAACAAAGAACCTCAAATGAGAAGATCCACTAGAGAAAGGAGAATGCCGACTAAATTCTTAGATTATGAGTTGTTATTTGCTAAAGAGGCAGAGCCTTCAATTTTGATTTCAGAATTCTCCGAGCCAAAAACTTACAAAGCTACTCTCAAAGATGTAAACAGTGAAAAATGGCAAGCTACGATGCGTGAAAAAATGGATTCTTTACTCAAGAATCAAACTTGGGATTTGGTATCTCGTCCGCCTAATCGAAAACCATTTAGGAACAAGTGGGTATACAAGTTAAAAGAAGAAGGAGAAGGCAACAAATGCTTCAAAGCCATATTGGTGGTAAAGGGATTTGATCAAGAAAAAGTAATAGATTTCAATGAAATCTTCTCACAGGTTGCCAAGATGACAACTATCTGAACTGTTCTGGGATTAGTAGCGGCTTGGGATCTTGAGTTAGAACAACTTGATGTGAAAATCGCATTCCTACATGATGATGTAGAAGAGGAACTTTACACAGAGCAGCCTCAAGGGTTCATAAAGAAGGGACATGAACATCTTTATTGTAGATTAAATTGGAGTTTGTATGGCCTCAAACAAGCCCCAAGATAGTGGTATGTAAAATTTGATCGCTTCATGGCTAAGCATAATTTCACAAGATGTGAATCAGATCCATGTGTCTACTTCAAGAAACTTCTGAGTGGTGAGTTTGTCATCCTTCTTCTTTATGTTGATGACATGTTAGTAGCTGGCACAATAAAAAGAATAGTTAATGAGTTGAAGCAAAAATTGGCAAGAAAATTTGCAATGAAAGACTTAGGGGCGGCCAAAAAGATTCTTGGCATGACAATCACAAGGGATAGGAAAAAGAGGGAAATCACTTTGTCTCAAAAATAATACATTGACAAAGTTGTTGAATGATTTGGCATGGCTGAATCAAAAGTAACTCCTATTCCTCTTGCTGGTCACTTTCAATTAAGTTCTAAATTATGTCCTAAAACACAAGAAGAAAAAGAATGAGAAAATTCCCTACAAATCAGCCATTGGTAGCATTATGTATTCTATGGTTTTTAGTTGCCTCGACATTGCTCATGCGGTGGGAGTTGTGAGCAAGTTCATGAGTAATCCCGAAAAAGCTCATTGGGAAGCTGTCAAATGGATAGTAAGGTATCTAAAAGGAACTTTAGATTATGTCTTATGTTTTGACGAAAACAAAGTTCAGCTACAAGGTTACACTAATTCTGATCTTGCCAGAGACTTGGATAAACGAAGGTCTAGCATAGGTTATACCTTCACATTTTCTGGAGTTGCGATCAGTTGGGCTTCACGGTTGCAACATTGCATCACTCTTTCTTCAGCTAAGGCTGAATACTTAGCTCTTTCTGAAGGTGCAAGGGAAATGATTTGGCTTCAGTGGTTACTTGGTGACTTGAAAGTTCATCAAAGTGAATATAATTTGTTTTGTGACAGCTGTAGTGCGATTTTCATGGCACATAATCACTCATCACAATGTCACTCCAAGCACGTTGATGCTCATGCTCACTTTGTTCGTCACGCAGTCGAAGAGGGCAAGCTGAAAGTTGTCAAGATTGACACCAAGATCAATCCGGTTGATATATTCATCAAGGTTGTCACCAAAAAGAATTTTGAATGTGCTAGAACTTCTCTTGGGCTTGTGAAGAAAAGATAGATCATTCTTTGAGCAAGGTATTGGGTGATCAGTTACAGCATTGGTTGTCCTTCAGGTGGGAGTTTGTTGATATTGTGAAGGCCAACTGTCACTTGTTTCTTGCCTCCAATAAATGTGTCTCTTGGTTTCTTGAGACCTTTCATATGTAATATTATTGGAGCCTTTTTATATGTTGCTCCTGCTCATTTGTATTTAATCTTTTACACATTAATCCAATACTCTACAGTTTGGACATAGCCACTATTGTGGTGAATTAGGATAAATTTGGTGTTGCATATTTTTGTATTGCATCATTTTTATTTCTCTGTTTAAATCCTTTCAAAAGGTTTCTAAAATTTAAATTTTAAAATAAAAGATATGATAGATGGAAATGTAATAATAATAAAAAATTTATCATTCAAATGGTTAGAAATCTGAATATTGCTATGTATAGATGTATAGAGTACAAAAAATTAAATAGAAGGGATCTTATGTTATTATTTATTTAAGTTTATGTTGTGGAGTAATTAATATTTTTCATATAATTTTTAAATATTTTGATTATATTTTATAATTAATATATTTATATATAATTATAATTATAATTACAAAGATAAAAATAAAATTATATTAAGTAAAAAATCAATTATATTATGGAAAAAAGTCTACAATACAATAGTAATTTGTGAATTTCTTATTTTGGAAGTCTTGAGTTGGAGTTTAAACAAACTTAAGAAATAATAATATTTCATCACAACATATTAATGCACCATCTAAACCAAATACTAAGGAGATTAACCTACGCTTTGTACAAATCTCTGCAATTCATGTTAGGCTATTTATTAGATTACATATAATCAACTACTTTATCATGGAAAACTCATAGAAACATTCTATCAGATGTGAAACACATAACAATTGTTTTATAATTCACATCTACATTTGAAAATTATTTTGAACATTAAATCATCTCTCAATTTCAAAACATATAGATCTCATTTTTAATCAATAAGCCTTCTACTTCTTTGCTAAATTTGTAGAATACAAACCACTTTTAAATTAAGAATCATCTTAAATACATGACAATATCATATTAGTATAAAAAACTATTTATACTAAAATAATATGTAGATTATTTAATAAATATTAATAACTGCTATTTTCTAATTGTTTAGTAATATACTTATATTTTCACTTCCAAATGGTAAAACCTTGACCTCTAATTCCAAAATAATCAGTGGGACACAATATACCGATCAAATATAGTGAAGGTTATAATAGGACAAATAGAAAAACTAAATAAAAATAATCTAAAAATCTAAAGAAGCTCATCCTTAAAGATGAGTCATGAGACAGTACAAACATTCGTGTCATTAAGCAATAGCAGTCCAGACCCTCATCACCCATGTGTAGTTGCCCGCAACGACGTATCTTTTACTTGCAATGCTGACAAAGTTAGTTTGTTTTCGTTGAAGACAATGGATAGACATGCCCTCCTCACATTACAAGTGTAGCCGTTGCAGTCCTGTCTATAGCAATCGTAAGCTTTTGGTTGTACTTGCAGGTACTAAAAAGTATGTAGTAAAGTACAACATGAATTTCCATTGATATGTTCCAAGCAGCTCCCTCCTGTTGTAGTAGCAGAACGGGAAATAGAATAAGAAATGTTTATGTTTTGTGTATTTTAAATTTAATGTTTTCAATAAACGTCCTACATGTGGTGGCATACCTAGAGTAGCAGTTTGATGAGCTCTCCAGATATAGCCACCTAGGACCGGGTGTAGATTCTTTAAATTAGAATAATTTTAATGATTGTCAGATTCCAATAATAGGTAGTAGGCAGTTTCGAATTCTTATCCTTTTCTTGGATAGAAGACGGAAAAAAAAAACATGTGGCCTACTGCATGATTGTCAGATTCCAATAATAGGTAGTAGGCGGTTTTTGAATTCTTATCCTTTTCTTGGGGTAGAAGATGAAAAAACGTTTCTCATCCTTTTATTAGAAAAGGAGAGTCAGTTTTAAATAAGCCATTCGGCTATGTAAGAGATTCATTCGAGTTTGAGTAAAATAGAAAAGTTTCAATTTTTTCGTGTGTCTCTTCAGCTTTGGAAGATCAAATTTTGGAGAGAATAGAACGTTTCTTCTGATTTTCTTGGTGCATGGTTCAGTTTTTAGTATGAAATGCGTTTTGGTTTTCTTGTGCAAGTCTCATTGAAGTTGTTGGTTTTTTTTCTCAAAACTCTCCAAAAACCGCTGAGATTTTTCGGTTTCCATCTGGCAAATATGAAATGATTTCCATTATGCAAAGTTTCGGTTTTCTATGGTGTTTTTGATATTTTTCAGCAGAGATATACAGTTTTGAGATTGTTGTTTCAAGCATGGCATTTATGATTCAGTTGCACCCGATTTTCTAAGACAGGAATACGAAAGGTGAGAAAAGATTGTGGTGAGTCCGTGCGAAAGCAGAAAGGTGCAGATTTCCGAATGATGTTGCAGGAGGATTAGTATGAGACGTTATAACATTCTTTTACAGTCTATTTTCTGGTGGATCTTTTGCATGTTCTATCACTCCATTTTATTCTTCATGCAAACCTTTGCCGAGTCTGATCACATTGAAGTGTAGGCGGCACGGAGATGGAATACATTTTCTTTGAGTCTCAGCCTTAACAATTTGATTTGGAAGGACATTTCGGGTTAAAGATCTTGGTGTGCGTGTGAAGATTTGCATTTAGTTTGGTTCGAGTTCGATCCTTGCTGTTGTAGATGCCCCTTGATGTAACTCAGTTGAGTGAGTTCTCCTCCTGAGCTTTCCAAGGTGTGGCTCTGCATCACCTCCCACCTTCCTTGGACTATTTTTAACCGATAAAACATTCGGTACCTTACAGAAATTTTTTATTGAAATATTATGTAATAGTAGAGATTGTGAGGGAAAATGATAGTTCTTATGTTAGCAGAATAGGAGAATCTTATATTTCAGGAATATATGAAAGATGTCTTTAATATTGCACGTTGACGACTCTATCATTGATGATAATTGGTATTACAGTAGTCTCTTCAGTCCTAAGAAACATATTAATACTGAAGCAGTTTTTAGTGAGAGTCTATGTGATAATGAGCATACTGATGTAGATAGGAAATATAATGATTCTATCATTGACGATCATTGGTATTACAGTTGTCTCTTCAGTCCTCAGAAAAACATTAATACTGAAACAACTTTTAGTCAGGGTCTATGTGATAATGACAAGGCTAGTACTGATGATGAAAAGCCCAAGCATCCCACTGTAGGAAGCAAACAAATATTGAGAGAAGAAAGTGGAAATAGCAGCAGTCCATATTTTGAATCAAGAGATTCCAGTTCAGCTAAAATTTCTATGGAAGATACAGAACTACTAGAGGAGGCTGAATGTCTTGCAAGTATGTTTAGAGCATTGGATGAAGATGGCGATGGAAGAGTTAGTACAGATGAGATAGTGAGGTTTTTGCAGAGACTAAATCTGGATATACCAAAGGAGGAGGTGGAATTGGCTGTTAGATCAGTGTCTGCATTTGGTGATGAGTTTCTCACTGCCATGGAGTTTGGTGAGTTTTATAGAGAAATATTTTCAAATGAGGAAGAAGTTGATATTGTGAAGGATGAGGAGAAGGCAATCAATGAGGCATTTAATGTTTTTAATCATAATGGAGATGGGTTTATACTATTTATCATTTGAAATGTAAACTTTAAAAAAATTAGAAATTTAGTGAATCAATTAATTTATAGGAAAAAAAATAAAATTGAGACCTAAAAAATATCTAAAAAACTGATAGCAAATATTTTTTATTTAGTTGGCAATTTAAAATTTACCTTATCTACCTAAGAACAAAGTATAATATGTATATTGCTAGAAAATCTCAAGCTTTTATACAAATCTGATAGAGTGGATGAATTGGATCCATTATAATAATGAAACATAAAATACAGAATATAGGTAGACATAGAAATTATAAATTTATTTTATTTTCTAATGATCAAAATTATTACATTATGCCTCCTTTATAAAGGTCTTTGAGAGTTTGAAAAATCTTAAATTAAACCACCTCAAAAATATAACTTTATCTACAACTATCTAATAGAACAACATAAATTATTTACATAAAATATTAGTTTTTATCTAATCCTTAATTTTTGTATTCCACTCATTAATCCAGCTATGTTTCAATTAATATTATACTTTTACATTTTAATTAATATTATACTTTTACATTTTCATTTGAGGAGGTAGCCACTTTTCTTTCTACTATTTCTTAGATGCATCCTTTATACATTTTATAGCACTCTTTATTTTAATGTTTTCTCCCAAGTCGTGATACTAACTGGCTTTCATTCATACATCACCATTTTTCAGCTATGTAGATCGATCATCCTCTTGTGCTAGAATCATCACATACATTTCTACTCTCATAGATAGCATTTTCTTAAATCATTTAACTATTACTCAATTTAAATTTAAATTACGTGTAAAATTTTAAAATCCCTACTATATCTTATTTAAAGGCCACCATATAATTGATAACATTGATGCTTTCAGATTGTGAATAAAACCATTTTTCACATATAGATGCATTTGGAATAGATCAGTGTTGTATTTTACTGGTAGTAATAACTAAATCACAATCATTTCCTGTTTTGTTTGCATATAGAAAAGCCTATTATTCAATGCGAGACCATATGTTACTATAAGAGCATACCTCACATACATCTTACTATCTAGCCTCATGTCATCATAGTTTTTATTCCTTATTTATTACTTTTTACAATTCGTTTGTAATTACATCATCGTGAGAGCTTCAATGCCTTCTCAAAATTTAGGAAGTTTTGTACAATTCATGTTGTTTTTAAATGCTTGCAATGGCTGACTTAGGACTATGTTAACTACTTTAGCAATCTTGATTGACAATATTGCAAGTATTTCAGTCTTTCAAGTCTTGCAAAGGGAGGTACTTCATGGCTTTTTGTAGTTTGTTAACTTTGTAGTTATATTCAATACAACAATCTAAATGTGCAACTGATCCTGAAACTATTAATAATTGGTAATTACATACAAAAAGAATAAAGGCACTTCAAGCGTTGCCCGAAAAAGTGAAATGGTATCAAAAAACTTGAAATCCAAATGAAATTAAGTTAGTTTCCACAAATACAATATATTAGGACAAGCTTATAGGATTACTTCATAGAATAGACTGATCAACACTATTAGATTATTGTGTCCAGAATCTATTTTAGGATAACAAAGCAAAATGGATTGATTAAATCATAGAGATGTAATTACTTCTTACTTGCTAATATGTCCCTCAATTGACTCTTGGATGATTGGAAAAATTTCACATCTACAAAGAACATTACCTCCTATTTCATCCCCCTTCCTATACCTCCCTTCCCCCACCCCATTTACTTCCCAACTCATATAACTAGGACCAACCAACCCAGCTCATTAAACTTACTTTTAGGAAAATTGTATCATCATAAATTTTCCTAATTACTCTAGATATGACACAATAATAAAATTAGTGTTGATTTAATTTTTAATGTTATATCAACACGTAGATTCTATTTCATTTTATTTTTAAATAATTGAACAATAGGTTTTCTATTAAACCAAAATTAATGATAATACAAAACCAAAATTAAAACTAAGACTAACCCCAGTTGATTAAAAATCCATAATAATACCGAGTTATTTCTATATGGTCACCATGTCTAGTGCCATTTTTTTAAGAAGAAAAAAGATGGTAAAATAATACAAAATCAAAATTAAAGTAAACACTAACCCCAATTGATTAAAAATCCATTTTAATCTAATACCTACAAGAATTGCCACTAAAGTAGTACATATCATGAATTAAGATACTTTAGTAGATCTATTAAATATTTTTACATGTTTGATGATTGGAGGGTTTCACATGATATTAAAAATCCATTTTAGTTCCTATATTTTTTATTATTATGATAACATAGGTATTAATTTTTTTTAAAATTAGGAATACACTTGCCAACGTTGAGTTTATGTTTTATTTTTCTATTGTAATTTGATTTAAATATTTATGGAAGAAAATTAATTTTTTATATAATGTTTTTCAAGGTTAAGTTGTACAACATGAATTTTCATTATGGGATGAAAGTAGAAGTGTGTTGTGATGAAGATGGTTTTGAAGGAGCATGGTTCCCTATGACCATAATAGGATATGTCGGCAATGCACAGAGGCCTAGGTTCATCATTGAATATAAAAATTTCATAAGAGGTGAATGGACTTGGGAGCATCTGATAGATGAATTCTATTTTGAATGTATTTGACCTTCACCTCCCTTTGTCAGTCTACTCAAAAATATTTGAGTGGATTTGATTGTCGACATGTTTCAGAAAAATTGTTGGTGGACAGATGTTATTGTAGATAGTTTTAAATCTCCTTTGAGTCACAAAAAATTATTTGAAATATTCTTCCCACATAATCAAACTCTTCAAGTATATTCTCATTCCCAATTATGTTGAGCCCGTGATTGGGTTAACGGAATATGGATACTAAAATAGTGGATTTGAATATGGCATTATTTTGTTCATGTGGAGATCCATATATCTTTGGATCATAAAGTGTGCTATGTCTCACATAATATATTATATGATAACATATGTTTCTAAAAAAAAAACCACAATTGCAATTATTTTATATTGTCTTTGTTTCTATTTCCATGATTTAAACTTTCATTGCACTTCTTTGTACTATTAAATATTTTTTTGATAAAATTAATGCGTTTACATTTTTATTTTCTTCCATCTAAATACATTACTCATTTGTCTTTTGGGTTAGTTTTCTTATTTTTTGAGATAACAATATTTACAAGTTACAAATATTATTTAGTCCACTATGAGGTTCAAATTTACAAGGAATCTTCAAAAATCTAAGTTTGATTCACCTTACAAAGATATAGGAGACACGAATTTAGGGTTCATTGATATTATGAAATTATCAAATAGAATGAAAAGGGGTGAAGGAATGTCTCTTCTCTGGCAGCGATTGAAAACTTTAGGATTGGTTGAAGTAGCTACATTCCCAATTTCTCTTCAATCTGTTGAATTGGTTTTGGCATGTGCCCAATATTATGATGTAGATGACAGGAAAGTCAAAAAAAAAAATGGTGTAACATGGCTAGATAATACGCCTAAAATTGTAAGAGAATCATTCAATATTTCGCATCATGATCAGTATACTTTTCTTGATATGAAAATAGCCAATGATTACTATTACCAATCTGATTCAATTGCAAGGCAATTTTTGAATGATAAATTAATGCATCAACAAAATACCAATGTTAAAAAACTAGCCAGAGGATAGCACAAGGTTGATTTTATAGAAGAGGGTAGAGATTATATCACTTTATTGAGTAGGGTTTTTGGATGTCCTCACTCAACGCGCTTTGAGACATGGATGCTTTATTTCATCCAAAAAATTTAGAACAAAAAACAATTCAATTGGGCATCCATTATTAGCAATTGCTTGCATGAATAGTTGATTGATGTTCTTCAAAGCAACAAATTCTATATGTCATCAGATTTGGTATATTTTCTCACCTTGCAAAAAATATTTTTGGGATGAAATGAGGATGATAGGTTCAGAGAGGTCTAGCGAGGAGTTTACAATTGTTTTGCTCAATTGGAAATGATCAAAAGTGAAAAGCATTTTTTTAGAGTGAACGATGCTTTCACTTTCAATATTGTAAGAAAACTTCATGCTGAAATGGAGAGAAGAATATCAAATGAGGCTACTGATGAAATTGCAAAATATGGAAATTGGTATATCCAATTTCAAACTTTCACCTATGTAAGAGTTTTTGGCTTCCATGGTTATCCATGGAAGTTGCCACGTTATCCTTCTAATAAGTTGTTGCTTTTGGAGTAGTGTGGACAAATTGTTCAAGTAACAAGACAATTTGGGGATTGATGCTTAGACTTCTTTAAGTTTCCAATAACTATTGGTAAGTATTTGTGTGCTAATTTTGATGTAGCAGAAAGTGCAGAAATAGATGTGGCTCATCTTTGAATAAATACTATTGGGGATGTGCGACATAACTTTAACCCAATCAGAAGGATATCTCAAATTATAAATGGAAGTTACAAACACCAAGTTGCTTTAGAGGACCACTGGGCAAATTGTGTAAATGAAAAATAAAATAAAAAAGGGACTATTGTAGATTGTCAGTGGAGGTCATGCGATCTTGCAAAATTCATAAGATTCCAGAAGACATAAATGAAGATGGGAATCGATTGCATCCATTATATGAAACAGATAATATTTCTAGTCTCCCAATTGATTTGATAGATTGGTACTCACAAGAAGAAACTTTGATTGAGAGTCGAACAATGGATGTCGTATTGATGTCAATAGAGTGGTTCCAAAGGCCATTTACATTACTTCCAATGCACTCAGTATATCATACATTTGAATATCATGTCAAATATTTCACAGATGTAATAGATTTAGTGAGAGATGATGTTACATTGGACCAACCTATGGTTATAGATAAAAATCTTAATGTAAATTATGATAATATTATCAAGGATGCCAAGATAGATGGGGCTGATGGTAGTTCATCTCCTATTGAAGTGAAGATCAGTGATGTGGCATTTGATGGTTTGAAGAAAGATGAAATTTATCATGTTGATTCTCCACAAAATGTTGGAAATGCATGCAATTCACCTATTGTTCAATCATATGAACATGTACAATGTTCTTTATCGCTGGCCAAAGACTTTATATTTGTTTTAGGTAAGAATAGTGAAGATGGAATGCACATTGCATTTTTAGAATGGAGGGATGATTTGGAATTATTAGGTATTCATGTGATTCAAAAGGCAATCAAACAATATAAAATTGTTCTTGACAAGGTAATTATGGCACAGGAAATTGATGAATCAACATTTGGAGAGCTCAATTTCTTAAAAGAAAATATTCCAATTGTAAGAAAGGTGAAAGAAATGCATGTTGATCAATTGGTCTCAATGGTCTTAGTCATAGCAAAGCCTCACTCCAAGAATTGTTAAAGGCTTGCAATTTGAGAAGATCACACTCATGAATTGTCATAAAAAAATTGCACACAATAAAAAATTTGACAGATATATCCATGATAGGGATACAAAAGTTTATTGAAGATTTGGGTTGCAATTTGTTCGATAGTTCTTTTGCATTGTGTTCCGCTGATCAAATCATTCAACAATTTTTTTCGTCAATGCAAAAGATATTACAGAAAGAGGACATTGATAATATGATGCAGAAAAAAATAAGGATCTATGATTTTCAGTCACAAAGTTCAGATGTCGTCGATACTATTAGAAGTGTAAAAAATATTATTAACTTTGTGAATGTGAAGCTCAAGTACCACTAGGGTCCTAACAAGAACATGTTAAGAGAAGTTGTTGGTGCCTTTGCACGACACTATTCTATGTAGATAAAAACAAATGTCAACACAGTTAGTTTCATATGCCAATATACACTTTGTCCATACTCCAAATATGTAATTTATATTTCTATATGTAATGAAATTTTTAATTTCAAAATGGAGTCTTAGTGTTTATTTGTTTAGAATGTATTAAATTTTAAAATATCATGATGTAATTTGATAATTTAATTTTTCAAGTGATAATGCTAGATTTGTTATTTGTTAAAATTTTATATTCATGTGTAGTACAAAGTAAAATTGTTATATGGATTTCTAATATTTTTATTAAATGTATTCTATTGAAAAACCAATTAATTAATTACTAGCATCTCATTTTTTCAATAAACAATATTATTATTTATTTTCAAGATAGTATTCAATTTAGAATAAGGGGGAAAAATGCTCTTATATCATCTAAAGAAAAAAGTTAGAATGGAAAAAAAATGGGAAATCATATGTAAATGAATAAATACAATAAATATTCTCATTGAATAGTTTTTAAAGTTATGTATATTAAGACAATTGATTCTTTTCAAAAATACATAAAAAGCATATTTTTCTTACGTAAATTGTGTAGTCTTTTGTTTTATTTAAATTGATTGAACAATCAAAGTAAACACCCATAGTCTAAATAGTGGTTTACTTCTCAATTTTCAGCTATGCCCCCAAGACATATGAATTGTCAGTCTAAAGATGAGAGAAGACACTATAAAAGAGAATATCAAAGAGAATATAGGCGTAGACAAAAAGAAAAGATGGACGATATAGAGAAGGAGAAACATCATCTACTCCATAATGAAAATGAGAGAGAGAGATATGCTAGAAAAGGAAAAGAAATGATGGATACTGAAATAAATAACTAGGAAAAATTTCTAAGAAGTGCAATTAATTTAGGTAGTCCATCCATCTCAAAACAATATAGACCAACAAAAATTGAAAATGAATAAATTTTGATAGCATCTTTGAACTTCCATTTTATAGAGAATGATGTGCTTCAAATATCTCAAACTCAAATGGAATATATATCATGTGAGCATGAAGAAAAAGATGCAAGCCAAAAAGAACAATAAATTGCATTGACTATAGTGTACAAGAGAAAGAGAATAACATTGAAGACATGGAGCAAAGAATGCTGGAAGGAACACAAAGTGGAAACATATTGGAAAGAAATGTGGACAGAAGAAATCGTAGGAGGCAATATCATAAAGATTATAGAAAATGACAAAATGATGAAATGAATGAAGCCGAAAAGGAAAATAAAAATCTCCTTCGCAATGAACAAGACAAACAACATGATGCTAGAAGAAGAACACATAGAATATTAGAAGAAATACAATTTCATAACAAGGGTTTCAAAAATGCATCAGTGGTTGACAATAGTGTAGAAGATAAAGAGAATAATGTTGAAGACATGGAGCAAAGAATGTTGGAAGGAACACCAAGTGGAAACATGTTGGAAAGAAATGTGGATAGAAGAAATTGTAGGAGAAAATATCATAAAGATTATAGAAAACAATGAAGTGATAAAATGAATGAAGCTGAAAAGGAAAATAAATGTCTCCTTCTCAATGAACAAGATAGACAATGTGAAGCTAGAAGAACACAAAGAATATTAGAAGATATACAAGTTCATAACAATAGTTTGACAAATGCATTAGTGGTTGACAATGATCATCCCGCATTGACAATTGTAGCACCATTGAATTCTATGGACAAAAACTTGATTAGAGAAAATGATGGTGTTGGGTGTGGTATAGAGATTCAGAGGGACTACAATGAAATATTTGGAAATAGTTATCAAAATCTTTAGGTACTTTTTCAAGTGGTTATGCCTACAATGTGTTACATGTGTCAGGAGTGCTATGTTGGCATTAAAGTTACCCGTATAGAAAAAAATCCAATGTGTAGAAGGTGTCAGCAAGAAAAAGAATACAATAGATTCTCAGTACAAAACAATATGGACCCGGGTTCACAACCACCTGAACTAGCAAATTTGACTCAAGTAGAAAAAAATGTTAATTGCACATGTAAGTCCAATTTTGAAAGTGACACATGCAATAGGGGGCTAGTATAAATACAAGGGACACACAATTAGTTTCCCTCAAAATATTGACCATGTATGTCAAAGTCTACCACATCTAATAAAAGACTTTCCTATAATAATAGTTCAAAAAAAAGATCAGCATGGTACAAACTATGACTTTACGATTAACAAAAATTGTGTGTATCGTGCTATAAAGTATAAAATTGAAAATGACAAATTTTACAGTGATGTTACTATAGATACCCATGCCTTAGATGACATTGAAATAAATATTTATTGTAACATATTCCATCAAATAAAGACTCTTCATGTAGACGCTAACAATGAATCAGAACAAAACACATGTCTACAAAATGAGATGGACGAGGTTAACAATGAAAACATAAATCATTCCACATCAATGGCAAGAAGACCACTAAATCTTCAAAAGGAAATAGAACTCATACATGCATGGGTTGATTAACCTGATATAGATCCTTTATCTATTATTGTCTGGCCATCAATAGGTACATCTCCAATGAATAAATATGTTACACTGGGTTTAATAGACATGGTCTTTCTGACGTTGTTTCCAAATGGACAATGTGATTGGTTGGAGCCACGTCTATGAGGAGTATACCTTCATGAATTGGTGAAGCATCTAATTTGGTATAGGGATCATCACTTTGGCAGACATCACTAATTTAGGTATTACATAGAACAAATGGTAATGAGGCACCGTGCACAAAATTTCAATTTAGTTTTTGTCAAACGTAATATTGATGAGTTGCCAATGACCATTGATGAGTTACGAGAACATATTGAAAACTTTTCGAGCACACAGCTTGCTAATAAATTAATGCATTTTGGAACAACCTTAAGAGGTACAAGGTTATATTGGAAAAAAAGTTAGACAAAATTATATGATTTGCTGAAACAGCTAGGGACTCCCACAATTTTCTTTACACTTAGTACAACTAATTTGTATTGACCTAATCTACATGCACCCATGCCTAGAATGCAGTCATCAGATCCAAGGGAGGTTAAAAAGTGGAGGAGACAAAATGTTATTAACTATCCTCATATTGTTGCACACTACATGCACCTCAGACATACAATGTTTCGTAAAGAAATGTTGGAGAAAGGCTTCAATGTTAAAGACTTTTGGTCACAAAATGAATGGAAGCATAGGGGATCTCCACATGTACATGGTATTTTGTGGCTTCATGGTGCTCCAAACATGGATAAGTTAGATTGGCATAATGAAGAACAAGTAAGAGAAGATGAATCTTTTTTCCATCACATTGTGCATGCATGGAATCCGCGTGCATGTGGCACTAAAAAAAATTTGCAAGTATTTCTACACTTAGTTTCATTATGTAGAAACTTCTATAAATACTTTTTCATCTACCTTATATTTTTGTTGCCACCTTTTTTTCCTCCATTTTAAAGTCTTTGTTTTCATCAAGCCATTTTAGAATTTTGCACAACATCCATGTCTCAGAAATACAAGCCAAATACTAGAAATAGATATGGACCAAGATTATGAAGAAATATTGAATAGCATACAATGACATACAATCTATAAAGAGGGAGCATGTCTCAGAAAAAAAAGGAAAAAATGACATGCAGGTATTATCTATTTAATCTTTTTAACAAAAACTATTAAAATGAAATTTTTATTGCATTGTAAGTATTTGCAGCCATATTGTAGGTATATAATGCTCCTTGGGCAATAAATATAAATGGATCAAAATTGTATAAGGACACAAAATGTGGAGAAAAAAAATTTGAACCTCAAAGGAATGATGATAGAGTCAATTCTCATAATCGTTGCATTTTACAATTGTGGAGAGTAAATATAGATTGGCAACTAGTTTTGTCTGCACATGCTATTATTAAGTATATTCCAAAATATTCATCAAAAGTAGAGAAAATTTCTGAGACCTACCATCAAATGTTGACATGATTGGAAAATATAGAGAACCCTGATGACTTTGCATCCAAAGTGTAAAAAAAACTTTTAACTGAAATTATTATTGAAAGAGATGTTGGAGCTCAGGAAACATGTCACATGCTCTTAGAACTTCCACTGGTGGAATGTAGTAGAAAATTTGATTGATGCCTCTAGAGCATGGACATATAATAAAAATAGAAAGAAAGATAGTAAGTGGGAATGTAGAAAAAAAGTTGCAACTATGAGAGTCTATCCAAGGTTCATTTTGGTTCCGCCATGTGTATCAGACAAGTTTGTTGATTTTTTCTTTTTAGAGTTGTTGTTATATAAACCATTTCATGACATTCAGGTTGATATTGGTGATGATAATATCATAATAGTTTCAAATTGGGAATCACTAGAGTATGTTCCATGGCATGTTGAATGGAGAGTGGATGTAGAAAGTTGTGATAGCATTTCTGAATCTGAACATGACAACAATGTAATGGGTCCTCGTAACATTATAGAGAATGAATGGGAAATCATCTTGGGGATGAATCGTGGTCAAATAATGGAGATTTCCGAAGTTGATATGCTAGGAAGAAGGGCCATGGATAGGCAACATAGTTGGTCAGAGAAATATAGGTAAGATGAATATACTTCAAATACAATCAATTTTATTAGTAGAATGAAAGAAAATGGATACACTCTAAATCTTCAACATGAACAAGAAATCAATTGTAGTAAATTGGGTGAAAAATAGAAAAGGGCATTTGATGTTATTGTGACACACTATAATGGTGGTGATACTGTAACACCCATGTATATGATAATTCAAGGTACAGTTGGTACAAGAAAATCATATTTGATTGGTGCAATCAATAAATTTTTAAAAGAATCTGCATTCCCTAACCGTTGTCCACTATTAATTCTAGCACGAATAGGAGTGGCTGCATACAATATAGGTGGTTCAACTATACATTCTAAATTGAAGATTCAAGTGAATGATTTTAGACAGTCGAAAGGAACATGTTTGACAAGTTTCCAAGAAGAACTAAGTCTAATAAGATATATATTAATAGATGAAAGGAGCTTTCTTGGGGAGAAGTTGTTTGAGAATATAGACTCCAGACTTTGTCAAGCATTTCCTCAAAATTCCCATCTTAACTTTGGAGGTATTTTTATTTTGAAATTAGAATTTATGTACTAGAAAAAATGGAAAATTAGCATGAATAATTCTTTTATTATTGAATTGCTACTAAATATTTGATATATTTTTTTAGGTATCTCATTGATTTTGGTTGGTGATCTTGGCCAACTCCCTCCTATAAAAGATAGGGTAGCATATGACAGTAGGAGACGTGCAAAAATACTATGGGAAGAATTCAACATTGTGATTACATTGGAAAAAGTTTATAGACAAGAGGGAGAGAATCTAGATTAGAATAAGTTTTGCCAGTTGCTAACAAATATTAGAGATACTCAACCAACAATTGATGATTGGAAATTACTAATGTCATGAACAACATGCAATATTCCAACAATTTTAAATGTTGATTTTGACAACAATGTTCATTTATTCTCTACAAATGGTAATGTTCACAAACATAATTGAAGAAAGCTCCATTCTCTTTGAGAACTAGTTGCACATGTAATTGCTACAAAGTTGTCAAACTATAGTTCACTAGATGATAATTGTGTAGATGAACTTGATATTGAATTATTGATTTCAAAGAGATCAAGAGTCATGCTTACATCAAACTTGTGGATAGAAGCAGGCCTTGTAAATGGAGCTTTGGGTTATGTTGAGGAAATAGTCTACTATCATTATATGTAATGGTAAAATTTGATGCCTACTCTGGCATTCCATTCAATAATGAACACCCTCAAATAGTACCTGTTAGTGTTGTACAAAGATGTTCTACCACTCAGATGCCATTAAGACTGGCATGGGCACTGACAATACATAAATCACAAGGTTTGACACTTGATAAAGAAACAATCTATATCAGACCAAGAGAAAGAACATGAATGACATTTGTTGCAATTTCTCATGTAAAGTCACTACACGGTTTGAGGATAGCCACCATTTTCTTTCGATCAATATGAGAAAATGAAGAATGGAAAATAGTTAGAAAAAAGAAAAGCAGAAGAAAATAAAGGCTTGAAATAAAGCATCATGATTGTATAGTTTAATAAGGTCTTTTATACAACTCTTAAATAATATGTATTTGTGTATAGACATGTTATAAACATAACACTTATTCTATTTGAGAAAAGAATGCAAAATTGGACAAAAAGTTGATAAAAAAAATATGTTATTACTTTCATGTTCATCATTCTCAATGTAGGTTGTACCTTTATCTATAATTTATTTCGTCTTTTATATAAAAAATAGTAGTTGGTAAAGATTTACCAAGAAAAATGAAATTGGAAAGTTTAATATTCTCATTCAATATTCTTTTATTATTGTTAATCAATTATTTTTATTTAATATGCTATTGGAACTTAACATGGTACAATAAATATTATTTATAGAATGGATAGAAAATATAATTTATCTCTTTTATTACTTTTAAAATTTTTTTCCAGATATTAGAAGAAAAAAAAAGTCAAGGTAAAGAAAAATTAAAGTTGATGACATATGTCATCATTTTAATCTTCAAAAAATACATGCTCAAGAAAGAAAAAATTATTTATCTTGTAAAAGACATCTTTTAGAAATAGGGTTGTTGAAATTTTATCCACCAACTCTTCAAAATTTTGGTCACTTCTACCAAGATCTTGATTTTTCACATTTGGTTTGTTGTGAAGACTGTGACCCCATAGAGCTTTATTTTGTTCCTACAGAGCTTTGGATTGAGCAATCTCCTTATCCAATGGAATTTGTAAAAAATGCTCCTATTTGGTTGGAAAAAATGCTTCAGTCTCCACAAAATAGTACTTAAGGTCTAGCAAACTATCAATATCATGGTCAAATGTTTAGATTACAGTTTGGTGGATTACAGAACACCTTGTGGAATCAAGTTGTGGTAGATAGATGGGGACCTCAAGGGATCTTCCTAACTCTACTAATCCATGAAAGAAAAAGGAAGATTGTTGCAAAGCAAATATCAACATGGACACAAACTACTTGTGATTTTCAAAGAATAAGGCGAGGAGTTACAAACACATGGTGTTTGCGACATAGAACTTATGAACATCTCTATTGGTTTGATATTTTAGATCTTGCAGACTCTGTTTTGTTTCAAGGAAACATTATTCAATTTGATGATGATAGTGATTCTAATTAGAATATTTGTCTCTCTGTTACTTTCCACAAACAATGTAACTTTGATGTTACTAAAAAATTGGTGAACATTCCAACTATCTTGATATGGATTATATATAAAGTTTATTAAAAATATTACACTTTACATTCACATATTTTATATGTGTATTTTGTTTCAACAAATATATGATTTATATCCTTTTGGGTGTAATAATTTGATATATGGTAAGTTTTAAAATTTATTTTTTTCATATTAAAAAATTACATAAATGTTTTCAATTGTTTTAGAATTTGTTATTAATTATTGAAAATTACATAACTCGCATTAAATATGGAAATATCCTTATCTTTTTAGTTGACATATGCTATCTTTTCAGTTGACATATGTTATATGTTACATTCTTTTTTCTCAAATATATATCTTACATACATTTTTCCCTTAATTTATGTCTCAAACTCAATATGATTATTATTTTTCAAATAGAATAAGTGCTATGTTTATAACATGTCTATATACAAATGCATATTATTTAACAGTTGTAGAAAAGACCTTATTTAACTATACAATCATGATGCTCTATTTCTAAAGCGTTGAGCCTTTTTTCTTCAGCTTTTAGTTGACATATGTTATCTTTTGAGTTGACCTATGTTATACGTTACAATAATTTATCTCAAATATATATTTTATAAAAAAATTTCCCTTGATCTATGTCTCAAGCTCAATATGAATATTATTGTCCTTCTTGTCATTTGGTTTTCCTATATTTGTATTATATATTTTCTTCCTTCTTTAATTGATAAGTAATAATAGAATCTGATTCTTTCTTCAAATATTTCCATGTTTAGGTATGATTCAAAAATGGATTTATCAGACAATGAATCCAAAATTATTGCACCAAGTCCCATTGTTTCTTTAAACTCAGATGGCTCACCTGAAACACCTATCGATAAATGTGAAAAGTCTGTACTGCAATGTTGTTACCAAATGATTCAACATTTTGAATCTACAACATTGTTAGTAGATTATGTTTCAGATAATGATATTTTACGAATGGATATTGTTGTGGATAAGATACGAGAGATATTTAATCGAGTATCTTGATTTCCAAAATATTTGGAAGAAGTGCAATGCGATCATAATGAAAATGAAGGTTGTAACACTATTCTTATTGGTGACTATTTTATAAGGTCATTGCATCATAAAAATTAGGTTGTATCATAACTTTTTATGATACAAGTTGTCTACAAATATGTTTATAGTTTAGTTCCATACCCGATAGAAAATACCATAGTATTGAAGTATATATACATAATCAACCATGTTTATGTTTTGTGGCATATGTTAGACTCTCAATTGGGTTGAATTTCAAACATGTATGTTTTTTTCTTGTATTTCATGATTAGTAATTTTTATAGTTGGTAGTAGTGTATTGAAGAGATATAGATTGTTTTATACAACTTAGAAATAATCATATTGTTGTTTCAATAAAAAATATAAATAATCTTTACAATTAAACACTCATCCACCACAAATATAAGATATTTTCATATGTCATATCTGTGGTGGATGAGTGTTTTCCTTCCCATGGTGACAAAATAGAAAAAAACAACTTTATATGCTTATTTCAACATTATTTTACATTAGTATTTGGACCATCACAATAGAGTATTAGGGAACAATGTATTTGACATTGGTGTAGAGTATATCCGATTTTTTAATACAATTACAGGAAACAATTGTAATGAAGTATTTTTAATGTACTAATATAATAGTATGAACGAGGAGATGTAACTTTCTAGTTTTACTCATAATGTTATTTTATTTAGTGCTTATTTTATTTAGTTACATCTTTTTTAAATGCTTTTAAAACAAATTTAGTTTCACTCATAATAGTATTTTATTTATTGTTTATTTTAATATAATTTTGAGGTTTCAAAGTTTACATATTTTTAGTTTCACTTGTAAAAATAAAAAAATTTGTCACTAAACTTGCTTACCTAATCTAGTCAATCCGTAAACTCTTAAATGCAAATACTTGAGGTAACCAAGCAGCTCGATGTAGAGGACAATGACTAGATGTAGTGGGGCTTGAGAATGGACTGAGATGTAATGTGAACTTTGCCTTATTGAATTGTTCTATGGTATACAAAGTTTACATATTTTCATTTTCTCCCCTATCTCCTTATTTTCTCTGGTCCTCCTGCCCTCCAGTCACCTCCAAATTTTGTTCTAATCATAAGCATAATATTAGATTTTTAATTAGTTTCAAATTAAAGTCACACATACATGTAAAATATTTTGTTAACATTTTTATATGTGACTTTAATTTGAAACTCTTTCAAAATCTAATGTTATGCTTTTGATTAGATTAGAATTTTGAGGTGACTAGAGAGCAGGATGAACAAACAAAAGAAGAATATTGGGGGATAAACTATAAATATCTAAACTTTGTATACCTTAGAACCACTAAGTTGTGTGTCATTTTCATATTTTAGAAATAAAAAAAATATAGAGAAAAAAGAAGGAGATTGGGCAAGAAACCATATCACAACCATCCAAACTAGGTTCAAAATCTTGCTTTGTGTTCACTTAATGTTTTGTTGACATTTTTATGTGTCTTTAATTTGAAATTGAATCAAAATATAATGTTATGTTTTTCATTACAAATTTTTTTTGAGTTGACTAGAGAGTAGGAGGTTCGAAAAAAAGAACAACATTGGGAGAGAAAATAGAAATATCTAAACTTTTTATACACCAAAAACACAAAGCTCTTTGCCATTGTCCTATTAAAAAAATTAAAAAAGAGACATCTAGAATCTTCTGAGCAAAGAAATCCATATTTTCTTTGTTGTGTTAATTCTAGAAAAATATCCAACAAGAAGGATAGAGAAACAATTATTTTAATTATTTGTTGTTATATTTCTTTCTTATCTTATCGATATCATGAAGTATATGAATAAGAGTTTATGTGTCTGTTGGGTCCTTTCACACTTTTAGACCTTTCCAAGTTTAGATATGATACACTAAAAAAATTAAAGACCACCTGTAATTAAAAAGAAATTCTAAATATGATAGACTAAAAAAATAAAAAATAATTTTTTTGTCGACCAAATGATTAATCTAATATTATATAGTATATTAAGGTGAAAACTTACTTCTAGGAAAGTGGTATCATCATAAATTTTCTTAATAACTCTAGATATGACACATTAATAAAATTAGTGTTTGATTTAATTTTTTATATCAAATTATACACACACAAACACAGATATAATAAAAATAAAATTGATTCAACATTTTCTTTTATTAAACTAAGCAACTACAACCCCAAACCTACATTAAATTAGACCTCTTTGTCAAATTTAAAAATTGGTCTTTTACATAATAGAATTGTAGAAGTTCATATTATAAAATTGAGCCAAATTGAATCATAACCTTAAACCTAATAAACCTATAAATGGTAATTAATCCTAAACATAATAATAAATCAACTAAACACCATATCCTTAACACTAAACTAATTTTAGCCACAATTATAAACCTCAATAAACTATATACATATTATATAATTAAAGACTACCTTTTAAAAAATAAATCTAGATGTGATAGACTTTAAAAATTAAAGACAACCTATAATTAAAAAATAAATCTAGATATGATAGACTAAATAAATAAATAAAAATATTTTTTTCGACAAAATGATTAATCTAATGATATATAGTAAATTAAGTTGAAAACTTACTTTTAGGAAAATTGTATCATCATAAATTTTCCGAATAACTCTAGATATGACACACTAATAACATTAGTGTTTGATTTAATTTTTAATGTGATATCAACACCTAGATTCTACTTCATCTTTTTTAAATAATTGAACAATAGGTTTTCTATTCAACCAAAATAAATAATAATACAAAACCAAAGTTAAAACTAACGCTAACCCCAATTGATTAAAAATTTATTTTGAGTGCCAACCCATACATTGATTTAGGTTTAAAAAAATTGTCTATAACCTAATTTTTATTCTTTATATAATCCTATAAAAGTTCAATTATACATACATGCATACATACATATATATAAATATATATATAGACACACACACATATATTAAAGAGAGAGATATAGTATATTGAAAGATAGAGGGAAAAATAAACTAAACTAAACTCTAACCACAAAATAATCTTAAATACACCAAAATGTTAAACCTTTCATTATTTCATTACATAATAATCCTAAAAAAAAGTGCTCCCTATTAGTTATTAAATGTTGACCCAAATTGAATCATAACCTTAAACCTAATAATAAATTATAATGAATCCCAATCATAATAATAAATCAACTTTAAATCATATTCTTAAGACTCAACTTATTTTAACCCTAACTATTCTTTTAAAATGAAAGCTAACACTGACCCCAATTGATTAAAAAACCATTTTGAGTGCTAACCCCTATATTCAATTGGTTAAAATTTTTAGTCTAAAACATATTTTTTATTCTTTATATAATCCTATACAAGTTCATACATATATAATATGTATAGAGAAAGATGAGATATATCAAGGCTTTAATTTACAGAAAGAAATACTCATATTAATAAACTAAAGCCTTGATATCTCTCGGACATTTATGATTTTTTTTAAAGAAATAAATATTTAATATTATTTACTTTTCATTTAAAAATAATATAATATGATGAATATAACATTATCTAAACTTAAATTTAATAGTTTTAAAATTCTTAATATAGTATCATTAATATGATACTACACCTAAACTATCACTAATTTATATTTACATTATATTGATTAAGTATTAGAGTTTAAAAGAATTACTAGAATATTGAGAGAGAAAATAATAATCTATATTTATTTTATATTTATAAAATAAAAAGCATTCCAGACTTGTGGCACACCATACCTATCAAATGAAGGTTATAAATATAAACCCAAAAAGGAAAATGTAATGAAGCTCAGCATCAAGAGTGTGTCACTAAAAACATCCGTGTCAGGAATCCACTGTTATTTCCATACGGCGGTTGGAGAGGTTTCAGTAATGTCTACACCAACCGTCATCTTCCATGTGGAAGTTCCTGCCATCTAAGTTATGATTGCATCAATACCACGAAGCTTCCTTATTTTGAATGCTGGTGAAGTTAGTTTGTTTTTGTTGAAAGCATTGGGCAATGGATGGCCTCTTCTCATATTAATGGTGTGGGCATTGCAATCTTTTAGATGATAATTGAATAAAGTACAAAATGAGCTTCTATTATCAGCTTCAAGCAGCTTCCTCCCACCTTCCTCAGCCTATTCTGAGCCACTTAAACATTCGGTACCCAATAAACTTTTTCCATTGAATATTATTTAATAGTAGAGAGACTGATAGAGGACTACCAGGGCTTAGTGTAGTTGATAGTAGTGGAGAAGGATAGTTCTCAAGTTTCCTGAATAGGATAAGCATATTTCTTGAGGAGGATATCAAAAATGTCTTCCATATTGCATGTTGATGACTCTATCATTGAGGATAATTGGTATTATAGTTGTCTCTTCAGTCCTAAGAAAAACACTATTACTGAAGCTGTTTTCAGTGAGAGTCTATCTGATAATGGCAATGCTAGGATATATCATGACATTGCTCATGATGAAAAACCCAAACATCCCATTGCAGAGAGTAAGAAAATATTGAAAGAAGAAAGTGGAAATGGTAGCAGTCCATGTTTTGAGTCAAGAGATTCCAGTTCAGCTAAAATTTCTATGGAAGATGCAAAAGAGGAGGCTGAATGTTTTGCAAGTATGTTTAGAGCATTGGATGAAGATGGCGATGGAAGAGTTAGTTCAGATGAGATAGTGAGTTTTTTGGAGAGATGCCGAAGGAGGAGGTAATATTGGCTGTGAGATCATTATCTACATTTGGTGATGAGTTTCTCACTACCATGGAGTTCGGTGATTTTTATAGAGCAATATTTTCAAATGAGGAAGAAGTTGATATTGGGAAGGATGAGGAGAAGGCAATATATGAGGCGTTTAATGTGTTTGATCAGAATGGAGATGGGTTTATCAGTGCAATGGAGTTGGCTGATGTTCTATGTAAATTAGGGTTTGTGGAGGGGAAGATTATAAGTTGCTGTGAGAGAATGATTGAGAATGTAAATTATAATGGAGATGAGTTTGTGGATACTAATGAGTTGAGGCATTTAATTACCAGAACTTCTGCTGCTTTTCATCCCTATCTTCAATGTGTTGCTGCAGTCTAATGGCAGAGTAATGTTATCATGTTAAAAACTAAATGAATCGTAACTGTCTCCATATGTTTTTCTGTGGTACAATGAATCTTATGGCTACTATGGTATAAATGATAGTGTAGTAATAAATTCACTGCAGTGACAGAAAACAATGTCATTCCGTACTTGTGTCACAAGCGAGCAACTCTGTCACTTTCCACTTTTGAATGTACCACTTTCTTATTTGTTCTCCCACTATTGGCGTTACATGAAATTTGAAAATCTTCTTCAAATAATAGGAATAACCACTAGGATTTATTTGCTAAATTAAAACACGCTGATAACAGAAATAACCAATATATTTAGAAGTATTATAGAATTTTATCTATGGTTTATCTTCAGTTAAATGACTAGAATATCCTTACATTTTCATGTTACCTATGAAGCATTTGAAGATACTGTAAACACCAGATTTTAACTTTACAACAATCTTAGCTTAACAAGAAGAGGAACATAAGAAATTCATTTTTATAACTAAATAATCATAACAATGATGTAGAGATCTTAATTATTAATAATAAGACATGCAAATTTTAGAAAACTATTATTCTTCTAACTGATTTCAAATCTGCCATTACATATATGCGTCTCAACTTATATAGAGAAATAACAGTCTAATAAATAATACTTGATATAAGATAGGAACTCTAGTTACTTGATGCATCTACTTAAATTTTAAGTTCTATTTTGTGTATTTTTGGTGAACCTTTAGATATGTGGAGTGCAAAGTGGTTCAAAAGTACCATTTCAAAATACTCTCCCAATACCCACTATGTTCTGCATCAATAGTAGCTCACTCAAAAGTGTCATACTTGTGGCTAAATGTCTCATTAGTCATTATGAAATGTCTTAAAATAGACCAATCACCAACCAAAAAAGATAAAAAATGATCCACTTCTAGTACATGTGTGATATGCTATTAGTAATGTGTTCTTATTTTTTGAACTGTAATTGATTGATATCTGTAAAAAAAAATAATAAGAATTATAATAATATAATAGATAATATTCCTCTACAAAATTAATAATAGAATAGATAATATTCCTCTACAAATTTTAGAACAAAATATGATGCAATTCCACTAAATGCTGAAGGATATTCATCCAGAATTTTTAAAACTAAATAAAAAAATCAAATATTGAAAAGTAGATATGAAATACAATTGAGTACTATCTTGTCCAAACCATAGTGGTCCATACAAATATGGCATCACAAGTCATTTGTGGGGCTCAACTGCTATGCAGAGATGTAATAAGAGGCAGCGATTTCTCTCAAACTGTGACAAGGAGCCTTGAATTAATGAAACAAAAGGGCCTACAAGTTGGGCACTGAAAAGATAGATGACTTTATTTGGAGATCTGTATGATGGCAAAGACGACACGATCAAATGGTGTGTACAGCTCTGTACTTTAATAACATTTGATAGAAAACTACAATTGGAAAGGCAAAACAACCGGCCAAAGCTGCTAGCTACGTATAATAAACAATTTACTAAAGAATTGAACAGTCGTCCATAATACTGAAGATTGAAACATTTAATCACAAATTTGTGTACCACATTTCTACTATTTAAAAGCCATGGACTATTATCGCTTTCTGTCAAAACCTTAATGTTTGTTGACAATTCTATCCAGTCTTGGAAAAATTCGATGAGGATATAATGAAGGGAGAGGCTTTTGTGAGGTTGAGAATACTGAAGTGGAAGGAAGAGCTAATGATTATTTTTAAATTATTTTTTCTAAAATATGTTATATTTAAATAGATGACGAGTTAGTCAAAAGGGGTTAGTAATTTTGTTAATAGTTCATTCTAATATGTATTTGTGGTGGTGAGAGATCTTATTGGGAATATAGTGGCTACCCCAACACTAATTTGTGAATATAAATTATAGTTCAATATGTGATTTCTAAGCAAAGAAAGTAGTTTGAACAAGTATAATAGCAACTAGAATATGACTTAAAAATCATGTTAAAAATGAAATATACCCTACTAATGATTAGCTGGCCAAACAACATTATCATAATTCAGTTGAAAGAATACTCTACAAACAAATATAAAATTCTAAGTTCTGTCATAAATACTCTACATTAATAATAATAATTTATATAAATATATTAATTTAAATATGAATATTTGATAATTTATTAACATAAGAAATGTCTATATATACTTTATAATGAAATAAAAAAAATCATAATTAAAAAATAAAAAACATAAATATTAAATAGAACCAACCAACATACTCATGGTTTAGTGTAATACAAAAGTGGTAACCTACATGCTAATGTGAGGACCAGTGTAATACAAAAGTGGTAACCTACATGCTAACGTGACGACCAATGAACTTGAAACTCTAAATGAAATCATGTCTACATGGTGGTAGGAGACATAATTCTTGAGTCCACATTGCTAAATTAGGAATAATAAATAAGTAAACCAAAATCTGTGTGTTGATGAAATCAAAATGGGAACCCATGATCTAGTTAAATAAATATTTGTTTGGCCTGAAGTTTTCTAAAGTACGATTCTAAAATTTAACAGAATTAATTATATAAAATATATTCAATAGCATTTATTTGGTTTTTTTTTTTTCATCTTCAAGACTTGCAATGAAAAATACAAAAATATGTAAACATTATTTTTACTCTCTCAAAAATATAATAGAATTAAAACTCTTAATTTATAATGAATCACATCTTAAATTAAATCAAAGGTAGATGAAAGTACAAGTATATTTATATAATCTTTACTTTTTCTTCAAAGTTATCCCAAGTCCATGCTTAGAATGATATTTTTCTAAAATATGTTTCTAGTCAAGCTACTAAGTATTGTTATTTATATTCCCTCATTTTAATTATGTCTAGTAGATCTTAGAAATATAAGATGCATGTTAAAAAGTTTCTTTCATTTATTTTTATAAAATATTTTTCTATGATTTGATTGGATGAATCTATTTCACTTTCATATGGGTTGTATTTCATGAACTTTAAAATATACTTTTAAAAAAATATGTATATTTTATATTGAAATCATTTACAAATCTTGTGCTCATTCAAGCAAGAACATGAGACTTACAAGCTTATTCAAGCTTCTTTCGAGCAACCACGCTAGAATCAACAATTGGAAGACCAAGAGTCACAACTTAGAATCCACTTTTACAATTTGACAAATACAACTAATAAAAGACCAAGAGTACTAAGCCAATATGTCACACTTGTTTAAATTATATGATTTTGATAATGATGATATTTGACTCCATTTTTATTATGAAGAAACTATAATCCAAGTATTTTTAAAGGGGGGAACAAAGCAACTTCATTCTTTGGGGAATCATATCAAATATCATTAACATAATGATTGTGGGATATAAACAATTTTTTTAGTAGGTAATCGGTTGAAGCCTAGATTATTTACTAGCTATACATATATTATATGTTATATAATATATATGGAGAAAGCTGAAAGATATCAAAGATTTAATTTTTAAATGTGAAATGTGATAAAAGTAAATTAAAACCTTAATATATATAGACTTTATCTCTCTTTATATTATAAACATATAATATATGTATATCTAGTAGCTAGCATCAGAATGGGTTAGTCCCAAGAATTAAATTTTATATTTTATTAATGTTAAATAAAAATTACTCTTAATTAATATAATGAAACCTTTCTCCAAACTTAACTAAAAATTAAACATAACCCTAAACTAAACTCTATTGAATACAAATCTAACAAAACTAAAAAAATTTATAATATTAAACAAAAATAAAACCTAATTATAAAGAATATAAAGCCTAACTCTCTAAAAAAGGTATTGATATTAACATTAATACTAGACGAAATTCAATAAGAGTGCATAGCATTAAATACATTTGAAATCTAGCCCTAAACCCAATCGTACCATAATCATAAATTTAGTTCAACAAATTCCTACACAAAGTTAACATGAAACCATAATTGTAAATGAAAACAAAGTCTAACCCATTTCATAATTGAATATTAAGACAAAATATAAACTAAACCTAACCATCAAGGTGGACTAGGTGAATCCACAATAGTGGGTTACAACTTTTTGCCTAAATTGATGCCAAACTGTGAAAATTTTAGAAAACTTTCACTTTCAAATACAAACTGTCATTTAACAGTTAGGAATTTGAAGATTAAGTAAATTCAAGTTTTCAAAGATTTTCTATCTAGATTCTAATATTTATTTTTAATTGATTTTATTGAATACTTTTTCTCCCAAAAAAATTGGTATGTTATCAAAAACCTAATTTTGAAAGAGTGACTACTTTTGACACACATAACTCTTTTTCTAAAATAGATATCAATTTGATTCTTTTGAATTTAGTTTTCTAACATTAATCAAAGTTTAAAGTTGACATAACACTAATTAGGACATACATGGATTTTGACATATGTAATTTATTATATATTTAACCGATTTCAAAATTTCTTTTTTTGATTGAAAGGGGGAGACTGTAGCTATTTTTTATATATAAATATTCTCTTAGTTACTATTTTTCCATGAGTGTCCAATATAGAGGTTTATTTTTATAACAAACCTCTGTTCAATTCACATAAAAAAATGTATACCTAAAAAATTTAAAATGTCACAAATTCATAGTCATTCGAAAGCTCATATAGAGTACTTCTATCATGAAGAATGACATGTCTTCAGTGCTCCATCTATACTAGGTAATTGAGCCTAGAAGCCATGAAAACACTATAAATCTTCTAACATTTGGAGAAGACTTGTAATTAGCTTGTTTTGCTAAAAACTAAGTTTCTATCAAACCTATAAACATTAGTTTTGATAGAAACAAAATCTTAAAGTTTCTATCCAAACTAAAAAAACGGGTTATGTGTGTGGTTAACTGACCTTTAGGGTATTTTTTGTTTTTTTTTGTTTTTAATAAACATTGTCATATAAATAATATTTAGGTTTTTTTCACTTTCAACATTCAAATCCAATTAGATAATTTGTACTTCAATTGGGTGGGAGAAAATATTTTGCAACTTGTCTATTTTTAAAATTTGGAAGAAGAATTTGTGACATGGGCAATAAAGATAAAAGAGAAAGTAAATATGGACAAAGAAGAACTCATGAACAAGAAGATGAAAAATGTTGAAATTTTTTGGTAGGATACTATAGGAGGCAAGGTACAAATCTGCAACCTTTTTTCCAATATACATATTTAACATATAGTGTACTTGTAATTATATTCTAGACTTTTTGAATGCATATAGTTAGGATTAGGGTTTATCCAACTAGGAATATGATAAATATTAACTTAGGGTTACTATTAACTTAATATTAAGGGTTTATTGAATTATGAATATTTAGGATTTGGTTTTATTGAATTATGAATATTTAGAATTAGGTTTTATTAAATTATGAATATTTAGGATTAGGGTTTATTACTTTATGATTTTTAAATTATGAATATTTAGAAATAGGGTTCATTTTAATTATGGTCTTTTAAATTATGAATTTATTTAGGATGTAGTCAACTAGGACAACCTACTGAGGTTGGAGAAGGTTCATCCTAAGTTCAAACATGTATGTATGCACACATCTCTTGCACACACAATCTCTCTCTAGATTTCTAGGTATAGGGAAACTTTATATCTTTGATTTTTAACTTTAGAGACAAATCACCATAAAAGCTTGCTTTATTTTATTTTTTATGTCGTGCATGTGGAGTAGTAGATGATAAAAATGTTGGACATGACAAAAGTGAAGATGAAACAATGGATATCGAAGAGAGATCATCTAAAGGTTAGATAAAATTATATTTAATAGTTGACTTGTTATGTATATACACATATGTCCCCTAAAAAGAAGTTGTATAGTAAGTCTTTATTTTAATTTTTCTTGCATCTCGAGATCAAATAACAAATGAAAATGTTAACCTAGCTCAAAGATTGAAGAGAAAAAATAACCATAGAAAAATAGATCATTTAATTGAAATGGATGTGGAAAAATTGAGAGAATATGCTAGTTGACCTACACATACTATGAAAAGGAAATTGAATAAAATGTCTAAAGAAATAATTTCACAATTTGAGAATCTTGATACAATGGAGAAAACTTAACTATTATCAATTTCACTTCTTAAAGATGGATTAAAAGAGTCATTGAAACTATTGGGTATAGATACAAATATAAAAAAGAGGAAGAGTTCTGAACTACAAAAATATATTGTTGAAAGTGTTAAGGAAGGGTTACATTCCATTGCAAAAGAAACTAGATTTTTAGATAAATCTATTGTATGAAGAGTGATACTGACATCTATTTTAAATAAGAAATTATGGCAAAAAAGATGGATCTCTTCACTATCATCTCATATTGGGTGTAGTGAAAAGATGATATTACATTATCTGAAAAAGAGAATCAATTTGGATGATCATAGTACATCAGAAGAAAATTAGATGCTAATGTGTAGAGTTCCTCGATCTGATAGGATTGTGGAAACAATTAAGAACTTAGTTATACAATTTTGAATTGATAATACTTGTCCTTCACCAAATAGAAGAGATATCATCAAGAAGAGGATTGGGCCTAAGGAGTATCTTCAACACACAAAATATTGGTTGGATATCATGCAACATGAATTGTATCTCTCATTTTTAAATTTAAATCCAGACACAAAGATAAATAGATCTTTCAAAACATGTTGTTGTCAATATCATGTTGAATTTGATTTGTACTAGCAAGGGTTCTAAAAGATGATAGAAGAAAATGGTGGTTCTCAAAATTCTTTTCATAAATGACCAAGCCAATTCATAACATAAATCTTACGTGACAAACCAAATGATCATGCACTATGTGAAATAGATTGCATAAGAGGAACTTGTGAAACATTTGGTAACCTAAGTAAATTTCCTTTAAGAGATGAAGATACTGATATGACAAGGATGGTAAAATTTAAAAGATATAAGTACATTAAATTAGAAACAAAAGTTGCACCAATACATTAGGCCCCCATTTTCGACCAAAATTTATGACCAAAGGCCTATTTGGGTTGTTAAATTCATTTTTTTTGAAAAAATGGGCCC
The DNA here is from genome assembly GCA_028749045.1 of Cupressus sempervirens. NCBI lineage: Eukaryota > Viridiplantae > Streptophyta > Pinopsida > Cupressales > Cupressaceae > Cupressus > Cupressus sempervirens. The sequence goes on along the minus strand of CM053789.1, from coordinate 852,635,770 downwards.
GATATGGTCGAAATTTTGACCATGGTTAAATTGGTTGTTGAAATTTTGACCTTTAGAACATAAGATGTGATAATAAAAAAGGTCACAGCAATGTTAATTTTGTTTTGGCATGCGCAGTGACTGCAGTGGGTGGGAGTTTGGTGCAGGGTCAATAGGGTTTGAGGAACAAGATTTTACAGCTGGCATTTTACATCAACAAGTGTTGCTTTTTCCTTCTCTCTTTCCTTCCGAATGTTTGCCATCTCTTCTTTTCTGATTTCTCATTTTTTGCAACATTGTCAACTAGTTTTCTAATCTTCTTATTCCTTGCTTTCTTTGTGAGCTCTAATATAACCATTACATACTTCTCTTCACATGTTCCAAACCTTTATGCCTTTGGATCAATAGGGCTCTTTAAAATTTCCTCAACATATTGATTTGTAATACCAAGGATGATCTCATATCCCATTGGTTGTATCCCCATTTCTCTCTATTTAACTACTTCAGTACAACACTAGTTAGTTTCCACCTTGAAGAAAATAGAATTTGCATATCTCTCAACAATCTCTCTAGGAATTCTTTCTCTTTTGTATTCTCTTCTAGAGCATCTAAAACTATCTTGAAAGTAGAATATCATTTTGATCTTATATGGAGACCGATAAAATTGTGATATCTCATATGCTGCTGATACATTCTTTTTCCCAATAACACCAGGACTGAAGTTCATCAAGTAGATAAATATGTGCACAATCAAAGAACCATACTTGAATGTATTTGATCTTTTCTTCATGATCTTATTAAGTTTTCCAAAAACTTAGTTCTCAAAATCTCACAAATATTGAACATATGTCTTCTTTCAACATTTGCTAAGCTATGTGAATAATAGTTGTTGAAATAAAATTAAGGCTCCTACTGTAGTATACCTTGTAACCGAGAATCACAGAGGAAAGTTTGTCATCTAGTTGAGTGATATCATTGATTGTCATTACTCTCCAGCCCATCTTGGCTTAGTAAGCTATTCTGCAATCTTTTTTTTGGTAGGTTTCAGATTAGGGGCTCACTAATGGTACTAAATCCAGTGACTTCTTGAATTATCTCCTTTGAGATCTTGATTGGCTGATCACCAATCCAAATAAAATGATGATGAATTCTACTTTTGGTTCTTTGAACTCCATAGAATCTTTAAATTTCTTGTGAATATCCAAACTACCAATTTCTCCAATTTGTAATGGATGTAGGCATGAATGTCCTTAACATGCATCCATAAGGTTGCATATGCAAAAATGCATCTTCATGGTCATCTTCTATCAATTTAAAATTGGTACAATTTGAATTCAAACCTAGGTTTCTCCAAATCACTAGTAATCTATAGTGTATCTAGAGTTATATTGAAGATAGATGTGATTTTCTGTATTGACTACCTTTTCAACTCTGCTAGGGTTTTCTTGTAAATTTGATAAATTGCTCAAACCAAACTTGAAATCACCTCTTAGTCTCTCTCTTAAAAGCTCTCAAGTTGTATTGTAAAGCAATGTGACTTCTTATCCTCTTTTTACCCTTTGATATGATCAATTTGGTTGTTAAATGTCGTTCATGTTGTAACCTCCAAAAGAATGATAAAAACTAGTTTACTAAAAAATCCTTTGCGATCATCGATATGACAATATCTCTTCCTACAATCCAAGATGTAGCATTCTAGGATCAATCTCCAACTATACTTAATGCCACATCAAAAAATGATGCTATCTCCAAGGGTCTTTAGATTTTATGCTATATTCTCCCCATTTAGGTCTTTGACCTAATTAGGTTGTTGATGAAGAATTCACATCAAGGACTAGTGTGATCTATCCTATAGAGTCTATCTACTCTCTCTTAACCCATGTCATCTCTGTTTCATCATTAACTTCACTTACATCAATTTTCTTTCCTCTATCATCACTATTTGCATTGATCTTCTTAACTAAACCATTTATTCTTTTTTCATTACCTCTATCTCTACAATTCTTAGCAATATGTCCATAAATATTGCATTTGTAATAAACAACATTCTAATGTACATACCTTTGATTGTTCGGATTAGTTCTCAACCTGCAATTTCTTGCAATGTGTCCAAAGTTGTTATATTTGTAGCACTTATGGTTTCCTCCATTCCTATTAGGTCTCACCTTTGGTCTAGATTTGATCTGCATTCTCTGGATCTATGTCCATATTGTGAGCTTGGGAACAATATCTGGAAAAGGGTATAGCATTTGAATTGCTTTGGCATTCCTTTCCCCTATGATCAAGCTTTTTGCATGTAAAACATTTTCCATTGAGTTTCTATCTGTTGGTCTATTTGTAGGCATCTCATTAGGTTTCTCAATCTGATATGCTCTAAAATTTGTTGTCTTAGAACATTCTCCTTTTTCATAATGCAATCCTTGCTTATCTCCAACTAGTTTTTGCCTTTTTAGCTGCTCATAAAGATTTTCAGTGCTCAATTTGAATTCATGCTTGAATTTCTTTGCTTTGGCTCTGTCATCCCTTAAGACTTCATTTACATTCTCAAGTTCTTGCTCATTGTGCTTTGTTTCATTTAAATCAAGTTGTATCTGTCCGATGTGAGTGTTAAATTAGTGACATTTATTTGATTTCTTTTTAAGTTTTTCTTGACTTTCTTGTCTCTCGTTCAATTCCTTAGTCAACCTAAGAACTTTGATCTCCATATTATTTTGCAAATCCTTTTATTCTTTCATTAATTTCTCAAGCTGCTCCAATAAAGATTTATCAACCTCTATAATAGTGCTTCCATTTGATTTCATCTGATCAATGAGTTCCTTCCTCATAGATCTTGATTTGTTCAACTGATCTCTAAGTGACTTGATAAGTCCATCACATTCCTTAAGATTCTCTTTCAATTCAATGTTCTCAGCTTTTTGCTTGTCAATCTTTGTCATGTCCCCTTTTCAAATAATTAAAAAATAATGACTTTTGTTAAGGTTGGCGGGCTCAAAAAGTGAAGCCTCCGGAAAGGGTGTTAATCTTTGAAAAAACCAATGGATTAATAAATGTAAATTACTATTAAAATATTTATTATTGACCCCTCTTGGTTGTGAGTTAGGGTTAGGGTTATGCCCTCTTTTAAAGAGGTCTAGAGGCAATTCAATCTCATTCCAAAACTTGATTTTTGTTCATTGCTTTGTTGTTCTTTAGAGGCTGCCAAACCTGTGGAGAAGGAGACCCAAGGATGGGAGTTTTTAGGTTTCTAGGAGGGCTAAGGATGGGAGTTTGAGGCCATTCCATGTGCAAGCTCATGCAAAGTTTGCTCTTGGGTTGAACAATGCAAATTTGTGAGTTGTCGGTGTGTTTCTTATAAGAGCTTGGTGTTTCTAGTTGAGTATTTTGTATCAGCTTGGTTTTTTTCTATATTGCAGACATTTAGATGTTAAATTAGATCTAGATACATCTATTGGGTCATGGTTATACTTCTATGATAGATTATTCGGGTATTGTGGTGTTTTTGAACTATTTTGTGTTGTTTTTGGGAGTCCGATGGGCATTGTTTTTGTCCTCAATTTGGGAGCTATTGTGTGAACTCTATACAGATCTAGAAATGTCATTTTGTGGGACATTATGCTGGAATTTTTTTTGTAAAATAATCTAGTTTCATATCTATTAATAATGTGTGAAGCTATGAAGTTTTTTGGCACTATTATGGGCATACCTGATTTAGGGTTTTATTGAGAAATTGGTTGATCATTGAAATATTGGTTGTTTCATTTAAAAATCTGATCAAAGACTTTAAATATCATATAAAATCAGAAAGAGGACATTTCAATCTCTTCAAGTGCAATCAAGAGCTTCTTCTGAATGTTGCTAGTTCCTAATAGGATTCTCCTCAAGTTGTTATACTTCTTTGAAGGCACAAAGCTTTGATACCTATTGTTAGGATTGAAAAATAATGGGGTTTGTGTGAATTGATATTCTAACTCTCTTGCTAACTTTAAACTGATTGCTCAAATACCATATGAAGCATATAGAAAGTAAACTAAAACACACCATAAAAGCAATTACAAAACACATAACACCATATTTTTTTTTCGAGGGAAACTTGGTTAAGGGCAATACTACGGGGATGTTACCCACAATATTCTCACTTACAAAAGATTTTGGAGTGCACCTACATTCAGAAACTTGCTTGGAACTCACTACTCATATACAATATAGATCTTACCCTCAGTCATGTTGGTTCCCAATACCACAGAGTGGAATCCTATGAGTCTTTCCAACTCAATGCTGGCTATGGCCAACTTTTACAAGACTAGTCAATCTGGTCCAAGCCTTCTGTGCTTTTGGCTCTGTAGGGCCAAGGTGGGTGCACCTGCTCCTAAGCCAATTTCCTAGGCCTTACACTTTTATAGTAGATTGAATAACTTCAGGTGCAATTGAGTTCTCCCCAGATGGCAAGAAAATGGCAGGCCTTTAGACTGCACCACTCCAAACAATTATGTGAAAATGCTGAAAATATTATTTTCTACAAAACCTAATTTTAACTTCAAAATACAAAAAATTCTAATAAAATGTTCTTCAAATATCAACGTTCTGAAATTGGAATGTCAGTATTGATTTTGGATATACAAAAAAAAATGACAATCTATCAATGAATTTGAAGACTAGTGCCTTGTTTACTTGGGCAACAGAGTCTATTGCAATGTAGATTATTTAGGTACAACTTTGTAGGAAAATGTTTTTTTTAACATCAACTATTTTGAAGTTATAGAACACAAGAGGTTAAAACACATATGCTATCCATTGACACTCTAAAGGATTTTAACTTATTCAAATAGACCAATCAGACAAGGATGAAGAAACATACATGAATCTCTTAGTTACCTTGATTATTATTAGACACATTCTAATAAAAAAGGGAGGGAGGTCATTAAAAAAATATTTGTTGCATGCATAGACATTCTTCTTATAGTGTACAAAGCATGTTGGTAGTGGCTGTTGTAGCTTTGGTGTTTTGATCTAGTGGGTGCTAAGGAGGAAGAGTCTGCTAAAAATGTCTGGCCAAGGAAGTATCAGTCCATACAGAACATGATGGCAGGAAGATTGCAAAACAATGAGTTGTTGCAAGATTGCATCCCTGGAAAGGCTAGACTATGGATAATATGATGTGATTAATATCAAATAAGTAAAAGCAAGGGGATGTATTTTATTGAGAAGGGAAGGTGAACTTTGTGGATTGGGGAGAAAAGTAGGTGTTTTGGATATCCTTCAATTGTAAAAAATGAGTAAAAGCATAAAGTTGTCGGCAAAAAATTAATTTGATCTCTTATTTTGCTGTAGTGAGAGGTTGTAACATTTATACCAATTTCATTTGTGGGATACACACTCTTGATAAGCTAGTTAGCCTTGCGACTAAGGTCGATGGGGAATGTTGACACATGCAACTTGAGCATGAGTTTGAATTTGGTATTTCCTTGGGGATATTTACTTCTTTGCCAAATAGAAGGTATCATCTCCATTTTGTCTATTCACTAGTACTTTTCACTAGTTATTGTGTTTATATCTTATGTGGTCTATCAAGGCAATTGTTTTTTATATTAGTCTTAGTTACCATTTGAGGTTTTTGGCCTATAATGTGTTGTATGAAGTCACCAATGCTAGGTTGTACATTGTGTTTTTGGAATTTTTGAATTATGATTGATCGAATCTTCAGTAGAACAATTTATTACTCAGAGATATACTTACTTTCATTATATACACCAGGTTTGTTGTGATTCATTTTCACTAGCTTTTAATAAAGAAAAGGCAGTTGATTTCCTGATAACTGATTAACTTCACAAGGGAATAAGTTTTCTTTGATGATATTGAATGTCTTCTTTTCATTCATCAAATTTTAATACCAAATTGCAGATTGATCCATTTAGAAGAATGATCATTGATGTGAACTTATTTTGAGCTTATGTTCACAATTTCATCTCTATTTTAATGCTCTCTAGTTTATCTATATATTGGGTGACATATTGAGCTTATAGAAATGTATGAATATTTAATTTGTCTAATAAGATCAACTTTTCAATGGTTTGTTCATACATTGAATATATAAAATAGTGTGAAAGTATATCCTTCTATAGAGTTCCCTGTTGTACTAGAGGATGTAGAATTGACTGGATTGAGCTAAAAGAATGGTACTGACTAAATTAAGCCTTATGAATTTCAGTCAATTCAATGGATCAGTCACAATGGACAATGGGGAAGGTGATTTCATTCCAATTAAAAGGTTAAGGTAGATTGGAAGATGGTTTGAGATTCCAGCAAGTGCAGAATGATATATATACACACACTTTTGAAGTTTTCATCCTTAATAGAAAGCGATTTCATTTTTGACATCTCACACTTTACTTACATTTAATGTGAAGTGTATTAGACTTGAACAGAAAATTTGGTAAACATATAGAGTTGGTACATATTTGGACTTGTGTACTAGGAACATACTGACCCATATTGCAAATAATTACATGAAGTTTGTCATATGTGTCTAACACGATTTTCATGACTAAGTTGATCCTATTGTAGTGTTTGGTAGCAAATTTTTAGTTCTTAACTTTTCCCAAATTGTGATGAAATTTATCTAGGGACTAAGGCTATGGCTGGATAGTGTTGGCAAATCATTGTTGCACAACTAATTTTGAGTCATCTCCCAGAGCATAATGTCAATAGAAACTTGTGATTCTCACATTCTTAAGTTTAGACAGATGATAAATTCTTGTCACTTCTTGGACTGAAAATGTGCGAGTATTACCAATCCTTATAATTCTCTTTAAATTTAGATCAAAACTTGAGAGGGGTACTAATAACCTTTAATATGAAATAGAAAAATCTCTTTGTTCGTACAAAAAAGATTTACTCGATATTTTGTCAATATCTCACCTCCCCCTCCACCCAAAAAAGCTCCCTTTCCTATTGAGGTCAGATGAAATCTAGGGAATATTTTTTCATAGCTTGAATTATAATTCTTGGACATCATTATCCCAATCAAATAGATTGCTTGTGATTTGGTCTCATTTTGGTTGCTCTCAAAGAATAATATAGTTTATTTCATTCTTTCCTTCTATACAGCCTCCAATTGGATATAACAAGCATTCATAGTACTCGTTTGTGTCATAGTTTCAATACAATGTAGTTCATCTGCATAGGTTCTAGACAACCCTCATTTAAGTTCTAGAGTGACCATCAAATAAAAATTAGTATCTGTTGATATACACCTTAGACTAAATGTATAATAGTCAACAAAATCTAATTTTGATGTAGTGGAAATGTTCACATAATGTCCCATACAGACATCAAAAGAAAATTCTCAAAGTTTTATGAGTCTTGTAACATTAGGTTAAACACCTGAAACACATAGTAAAGAAAGAAAGGAAGTGCAAGTTGTATGACTTCAACTATAACAACTAAAACAATGACTCAATGGAACTTCTGACAATGCAGAAGAAATATTTGAAATGTTTCTCATAGCATACACTGAGTTTCTTACAAAAGCAACTCAAATTTGGAATCGCCAAGACATCAATGGCACTCATCAAATTTACTACTTTGGATCCTTATTTATAGAAGCCACTCAACCATGAGATTTGTTTGCAACACATTATTTTCATTTTACTGCCATGAAAATGAAATTAGCTCTGGGAAAAGACCAGTTATCTCAAGCATCTCTTGATTGGTACACCCTACACATGATTGAATTCCAAATTGAGCATTCCTCCTGAGACTAGCTAGCATTTTTATTCAATGATTTTGAACATTGTGTATGTGAGTTAGAGGCCTTGACAATCATAAAGAGCTTGGACTAGAAGGATTGACATCACTGGAAGGCACAGAGCTAGTTGCTACCTGAGAGTCAATAGCTGGCCCAGTTGACTTTTGAGAACCTCCACTTGCTTTATCTCGCCTCCACTGATGACCGCAAGAACTAGAGGGCCTTGACATGTGGCCTCCTCTTCTATATACACTTGGAAAGCCCCTTGGATATACAGATCTCATTGAAATCATGGCAAAATATGGAAGAGAACGATGTAATGGAGGATGAGATAGGATGGCCTGTTCAACATTTGATGCAATTTTTTGCATTTCATATTTTGTTTTCTGCTAAACAAATGTGTTTCCTTTATGGACTTAACAATTTTAAACAACCATTCTGAGCCAATATATTTTAGCACACACTTTGGTTTCTGGTTTCATCTATCTAGATCTACAGGAAGCTACCTCAAACATTTCCAAGTTAACTAGTCATTGTATGATAAAAACTTCACACAAAGCCTTCTTTCTTTTGAGTTTTACAAAATTAACATTTGATGGCTTGGCTGAATAGAAAAGTTTGAAATATCCTCTAACTTTACTATCTTTCCTATCATACTTTTGAAGTCCAATTTGTTTTTGTAACTTATTTCTGTGAATGTTATGATTGAATCTTAAATGACATTTTTAACAACTGGTAACTCTATTTGGTGACAATCAAATTAGATGCTATAGGATTATTCTCTCATGGTAAAATGAATAGGAATTTACATTTTATATCAAGATGATGGTGCTTTGCTAAACTTCATTCACGTGGTCCAATATAAAGAACAACAGTCCTACAACAATGCATTGTTATGTACCATTTCAAGATCGAGAATTTTTCCTTCATGTTTTTATTACTTGCATATATTTTGCATGTGCATTTGGGTTCCATAAAAATGTTATTTGAGCCCATTTGAACTTCCTATCTGAGCTCATGCACTTGTGATTGTTGTCCACTATGGTCCATGTAGCCATTATCAAACATTAATTTATTTTCTATCCAGTTGGAGGCATTGTCCTAGGTGTAGTCTTGTAGAGGATAAAAGTGCATACCTAGCACTTCTTTCAACTTCTCTTATACACCCTTCAACCATGTCATTAAATGTGCCATTCTATTGTTTGATTCAATGGATTTTAGCATTTAATTGTATTCAACCTCTTCCTAAGCCTTTTATTTATTTTTCCACTATGGTCAGAAATGTGGATATGATTAATATTGTAGATATTTTTTTGTGCAACTAATCCACATTCTAGTTGAACTTTGCTTGAGTTGGCTTTCCTCCAAAATTGGTTTGTTTCTTGTTTGCTTGCTTGTATAATCTTTCATAGTCTATTCCTATTTTCCTGCACGATTTTGTCCATGTAATTCATATTTTAGTTTCACTTTCTTTGAGCCAACTATCATCCAAAATTGGACTGTTGCCACTTAGCTTGCTGTGAAATCTTTTGAATTGACACCTAGGATTGCATATTCAGAGGCAACTCTTAGTCATATATAATCTCAGTCTTATATAATTCAAGTGAGAAAAATCTATTAGTGGGGATTTACCATACTTGAGGGATTGCACAATAGACCAAATTTCTTCCTAAAGAAATGCCTCTTTCAAGATTAGAGGCACCCAATTTGTTTAGGTTCATGGAAATTATTTTGCTGCAAATAAGTCTAGGTTTCTTAGCTTTATAATTGTTCTCATTTCATCAATTTTATCAATTGAATTCCCTGCAATATCAGTTGGCCTTATATGATCCTAGCTAAATTCAAGTGTTAGCAAGTTGAAAAATCCTTCAGTCCTTTTAGCACCACATTTGATCCAGATGAAGTTTGGATCTATTTTTTCTCTTTGAGAAATATAGTTCTTATGGAATCTTTACATATGTTTAGCAAAGGCCAGGAAACTTTAGAGTAAGCTATAATTGGATTATATTGTAATTTCTATTTGAGTGCAACTAATTTACTAAGTTTCATGTTAAGACTGAATTCCTTATAGCTATTATGCTACTCAAAGTCTCTACTTCAATCCCGAGCATATTTTGCTAGCTGCATGGTATTTTTCCTGAGGGCTGCTTTTGTAGATGCTCTCCATTTAACATATGTTGCAACATTTGGGAGCATATTTTACTTTTTGTACTTTATAATATGAGGGTATATTTTTAGATTAAATATCAACATAATAATATTCAAGGACATATTAGATTTGTAATTGGAATAGCTACAATATGTAGGGTTTGAAGCAAGAAGTGATTATAGATCTTGTTGGACAATGTCATATTACAAGTAGCACATGATGCATCTTGTCAATACAACTTCGTAAGTTACATTTTCTATTTATGATTTTCATTTGGAATCCATTGTTTTAGTTCTGAGATGAATTTGGTAAAATTCTTTTTGAAATGAGTGAATGAGACACCTGTCAGGTAGCTTGTTAGAATTCTTTAGAATAACTAAGAGGGGGGTGAATCAATTATTCAAGGTCCAAATTCCCTAATAATACCTTTTCACTACTTTTAATGAATCCATACACTTTTCAACCATCCAAACTTAAATCAACCATATTAGCAAGTTACAGTAAATCAACATGCAGAAATAAAACATGCAAGATTAACACATGACACAATGATTTACGTGGAAACCCAATTTGGGAAAAACCACCAGTGACATGCTACTTGATTTTCACTCTTCTAAAGTGATGCCCTGTTAAAGGCTTACAACACATTGTTAAATGTGACCTTGGTAGAGGATTTCACCAAACTATTAAGAATGGGCCTAGTTAAAGGACTTCTGAACATTCACTTGGAATGTCACCCTGTTAAAGGATTTACCTCACGGCTATTAAACCAACCTAAGTCCATAGGATTTAAACTATCTATTACAATTGCTAGAGAGTAACACTAATGGCTTTTTGATCTAATACAACTTACAACATACTTTGCAGATTTCAGATCACACTTTCAATTCAATCTTTTGCTTGGCTTCAATCGCTTCAGCTTTGACTGCTTGTCTTTCTCTCAAGCTTCATCTCCTTAAGTCTCCTTACTCATCATATCAATGCAATCATCCTTGTGGTCATCTATCCAAATAGTATTTCTGTGCTTTCTTCTCCTTAGCACCTTCTTCAACAATTATGCTTTCATGCTTGACCACCTCTCTCTCTCCTTCATGAACTTATGACTCCTTAAATAGAAATCTGATTTTCCCTTGCCACTCGATTCTCCCTCTCCAATTTTAGGGTTTCTAATGAATTAGGTAGGATACAATGTATCTACCTCATATCTTGTTCTTATCTAAAGACTTCGTCTAGGTTCCAATTGTAACCTCAAAAATGTTCTACATGGTGTTCTGTGCCACCAGCTCATCATTCTTATCTTCCATTTAATTCATAGACTTCTAGATAACAACCTTGTTGGCTTAGATCTGGAAAATCTTCGATTTTTAAAATAATGCAGCAACTCGACATTATTGATTTACTGGTGCTCGACACCTCTGTGTTACTCGACAATGTTGGTTTTACTAGTGCTCGACACCTCTATGTTACTCGACACTTATATCTGCTCGACACTTTGTATTTTCTCGGGACTTGATATCACTTGGCATCTGAAGTTTAACTTGCTCGGCATCTGAAGTTTACTCGCTTGGCTCCAACTAGGAATCTGTTCAGCACCTACTAGCTTTGCTCGGCTCCCTCTCTCTAATGATCTAAGTTGGGCTATACAAAAGACTTAGCTAAAACCTTACATCTTTGATATGTTTCAGTGTGCCCATTCTCTATGTCTTATAGTATGTCATCAACACACTTATTTCATCAATGGCTTGACTGATCCTTGTACTTCATTACAACATCATAACTTCAACGTTTCTCTTGGTGTTATAGTTACATCTTATTGATTGCCTCCTTCTTGTCAATCAACTAATTGATAGTAATTGGATCACTAAAGCAATTGCCATTCCTACAAGTAGCAAGTTTGACATCAATGGAAAAACAATGATTGAGAACATTCTTTACCAGTTCCATATGATCATTCCAACAACTTTCCTCATGATCTTTTCAATCATTTCCAACACAGCTCACTAGACAAACCTATAGAGACTCAAACATTGAGAGCCAATACTTGAACAAATAGGATTAACAAATATGTTAAATAAATTTGATCCCTTTTCATATGTGCCTACAAGGCTCTGATTGGACCACATTACATCCTTCAACATTGGAAAAGAAGAAACACAAATACAAACACAATCACCAACCTTCGCTATTCGTTAGGAGAATATACTTAATGAAGAGTTTGAGGAGGCTTATACCATAGATGCTATTTTGGTCTATCCCATTAATTTGAAAGGTGGTTGTAGAGAGTAGTTAAAGGATCTTGACTGAATCCAAGATTAGTGAAAATGTCTTCTGTCACATTTAAATGGAGTGTGCAATTTTGAAACCTAAAATTGAAAAACTTAAGAGCCTAGAAAAAGAGCTTCTTTTACACAATGCCTCAACCTCGAATCGGGAAAGGAACATTATACATGACTTTAATTGATTTAACAAGAAGGAATCACAGTTCCAGTATATGAAATCACAGACACTTACTAAAAGAAATTGAAAGAAAAATAAGGAGTGGGGACCCACATATTGTTCTGTGATACTTATGAAATGCTAAACACACCTTAAATATAACCTATACACATATTTGCAATGCCACTTACAATTACAACAATCCTTTTTGCATTTACAGCTTTCAACTTGGAGAGTATGGAGAAGAGGAAGGAGACTTGTATAGTTTATGACACATCACCCTAGAGTATTCACTTTACTCACACAAATGAAACTCATGGATTTAAATCTTGAAATTCAAAATACACCTTCCTTGATGCAAAATATGATGATTTTATACAAAATCTACAATTGGTCCCAAGGGCACCCCAGCGAAGTTGGATACTTTGGTTTTCCTGCAAGCTTCTTCCCCTTATAAAATCCTAAACTAAACCTTATATATGATCCATTCACCCATTTGCATGACAAATCAACTACCACAATCATTTTTGTAGTTACAACTATTACTTGAAGAGGAATGAGAGAAGAGGATGGGAGCATGCATTGTCTACCACTAGTCACCCATGAATGGTCACATTTATTACACAAATCAAATTGATGATGTGAAATAATAAAATGCAAAATACACTTTTTGATGCCAAATACGATGCCCTTCTACACAATCTACACATGTTCCTAAAGGCACCTTAGGAAAGTTGGATACAACAGATAGGTACAAGTGTTCTATTGGGACCATATGCTTGAGTGCTTTTCCTCTAATAGTGTTTCAAGCTTAGAAATAAGGTTTGTTGGGTGCTATTATTTGGTTGTTTAGCTCTGCAGCCTAAAAGATTCATTTCCATTGCTTCTATTTCCTTTGCCAAATTGGGGGTGGCTGTAGTTACAAAGTACACATTCTTTTCTCTCCTAAACATACAATAGCTAGATAGACATATGCCCCTCCTTGGACACATGTATCCTATCCGTATGGATACGATATGGATACATATTAGATAACATACCCACACGAGCCCAACAAACCTTAATTTTTAGACTGTGTAGGATACTATGTGAAAATTTGACATAAACCTTCCTAAACTTATTTAACAAAACTAGAACCAAATGAGGATGACAAATGAAATGTTTTTTCTATTTTGGGGACCCATTTTTTGGGTTATCTTCTGATGCAACTCTACAATTTTTTTTGCATAGTGAATTTTTTAATGTAAAATTATAAATATATATGGAGCAATTATTTGTCTATATTGCTTTAGAAGTAATGCAAATAGGGTGAGATTACATTTGGGTTTACTTTTGGTGATGTCAATAACTGAAGTTCAAGAGACTCATTTTGTATCATTGAGTTCATCATGTAGGAATGAAAATGATGCTGAATGAAAATTTTCTAACTCTTAAGTGTTTGTAGAGCCTATGGAAGCATTAATTATGTATAGCATCTTGAGTTGGATGTTTCCTAGGGTGCATTTAGATAGTCAACATTAGCTGAGAAGCAAGAGACTAATCTTGGACAGTTGAGTCCATCACGTGGGATTGACAATCATACTGCTGAGCAAAATTGATCTAGCTTTGATGTTCTTGGAGAGCGTAATGCAGAACATAATATTAGAACTTTAGTTTGGGTTTTTGTTGGATGAGGAGTTCTAGTTGTGAAGGTTTATTTTCTACTCAATGATTATGCTATATGTGTTCAACTACTAAGCTCATGTTTTTGAAGTTTAAACTTTAAAAGTAATTTAGTTATTTTATCTCACGACTTCCAATTTTATCATGTTCTGATCTTCTTTGGGTAATAATTTGCACTTTTGGACAATTTTATATTATCTTCTAATAGATTTATATTTATTTTTGGACAAATGTATAGATACCACAATGCATATGGGAGGTCCTTTGCTTATGAAAATGCATGCATCCACTATATGTAGATGCTTTTTTAATGTAAAATTGTAAGTGGGTTTGCATGATAGTGGTTATTGGTTAAACATTTTTACGTAGAAGGAAATATAGTGCATATAATGAAGGCATTGGCTAGTTGCCCCAGAGCAGCACAAAGTTTGATTGAAGATGATTCACTTCAACTTTTATTTCAAGTGGTTGCAAAAGGGGAAAATATTGGTACATTTCCTTTGCACATAGTTCAAATTCACCGACATGCTGTGTAGGTTAGATTTAGCCATAATTTATGCCAATTCTAGGAATAATATGAGGGTTTCCTTTGAAATTTGAGCTCTCTTAATTATAAGATTTTAACTACCATTTCAATTGTAATGCAGATACTTGGTCTCCTTTTGATCAATGATAATGGAATCACATCTAAGTACATTCACACTCGACATTTGATGTGTTTTCTAATGACTAATTAGTCACATTAATTCAATGTATTGAGTAGTCAAATAACCATTCAGTGGATGAATGGCCTTGAACTTATTATGGTTTTATAACTTGTTAAATATTTGATTTCTATGGATTTTAATTTTCTAAGCTAAAGTGCATGTTGATCTTTGTTACTATTAGAGTTATTTCTTTATCTAGGGGCAAAGATAAAATGATTGTTTTTTATTTCAAGTTTCAAAACTATTTTTATCAGTCATTCATTTCCTAGCTATATTTTTCTTTGTTGGTTCTTGGTCATTGCTGTCTTGGAACCATTCTATTAATTCTCAAAATACATCTAATAAAATGGCTAATGTAGATAGCGAACGAAGAGGAAGGTCTCTATATTGTTGCAAATATTATGAATTTGAGGTATACTTTGATTGTTATTCAGGCATTTGATGCTGAAGTTGGCTCATTCATAATATTTCTCCATCAGAACTATTCCACTTTTTGCTATGTCATATTTTAGATTCATAAAGATGGATACAGTTTCTAGCTCAAGTGATTTATCTTTAATACACATGCTATTCTTATTCATTACTAGTAGAGTGACATGGATCAAGCATCTAATAGGATGGGGCTAGGCCAAGTTAAAAATATTGGTATTGTTGTAAATAAAAGATACAATCAAAATAAGCTTGCCAGAGATCAAGTCCACCTATAAAAAGGGATACAGATGACCTGGAGAGTTGACCTAGGGGTTAGACTTGGTGAGCAAACTTAAAGAGTCAACTTGGTGAGTGTACTTGAATTGTTAGCTTGGCGAGTTCACTTGGGGAGCCAGCCTGGCAATCTAACGTGGTGAGTGGGCTTAAAGTGGTGACTTGGTGGGGCAAGTTAGCTAGCTAACTTAGCGAGGCCACTTGGAGAGGCAACTTGGCGAGCTAACTTGGTGAGCGGACTCAAAGACTGACCTTGATGAGGTGCTTTGGTGGGGTGACTTGATGAGTGAACTCAAAGTCAACTTGGCGAGCCCACTTGGTGAGCGTACTTGAACAATCAACTTGGTAAGCTGACCAAGTGAGGTGACACGGTGAGTGGGCTTAGAGAAGAAACTTAGTGGGGCAACTTGGCAAGCACACATAATGAGCCAACTTGCTGAGGCAAGGTGGTAAAACCACTGGGTGAGCCGACTTGGTGAGCTGACTTAAAGAGTTGAATCGTTGAGGTGAATGGGTGGGTTTGACTTGGTGAGTTGACCTAGGGGGCGAACTTGGTGAGTGAACATAAAGAGTTGACTTGGTGAGTGTACTTGAATTATCAGCTTGGCAAGCTGACTAGGGAAGTCAGCCTGGCGAGCTAACATGGAAAGTCAACTTAAAGTGGTGAGTTGGTGGGGCAAGTGGGGATGACTTGGTGAGCTGACCTAGAGAGTTTGCCTAAGGGGAAGACTTGGTGAGTGAACTTAGAGAGTCGACTTGGTGAGTGTATTTCAATTTTTAGCTTGGTGAGATGACTAGGGGAGCCAGCTTGATGATCTAACATGGTAA
The DNA here is from genome assembly GCA_028749045.1 of Cupressus sempervirens. Taxonomy (NCBI): domain Eukaryota; kingdom Viridiplantae; phylum Streptophyta; class Pinopsida; order Cupressales; family Cupressaceae; genus Cupressus; species Cupressus sempervirens. The sequence continues at coordinate 852,619,560 of CM053789.1, read as the reverse complement.
ATGGGCTTAAAGTGGAAACTTAGCGGGGCAAGTTGGCGAGCTAACTTAGCGAGGCCACTTAGAGACATGACATGGTGAGCTGACTTGGTGAGAAAGCTCGATGAGCAGACCTAAAGATTGATCTTGATTAGGCACTTTGGTGGGGTGACTTGATGACCAAACTCAAAGAGTCAACTTGGCGAGCATATTTGAACAGTCGACTTGGTGGGGCAAGTTGGCGAGCTGACTTAGCGAGTCCACTTGGTGAGGTGAGATGGTGAGTCAACTTGGTGCGATGACTTGGAAAGTTGACTTGGTGAGTGGACTTAAAGACTAACCTTGATGAGGTGCTTTGGTGGGGTGACTTGATGAGAAAACTTAAAGAGTCAACTTTGTGAGCATACTCGAATAGTCAACTTGGTGGGCTGGCTTGGCGATCCAACTTGGCATGCATACTTAAATAGTAGACTTGGTGGGCTGACTGAAAGAGTCAACTCATTAAGATGACTAGGTGGGAGTGACTTGGTGAGCTAATGTGGAGAGTTGACCTAGGTGATGGGCTTGGTGAGAAAACTTGAATTGTCGGCTTGGCGAGTGGACTTGAGGACTTGGTGGGACATGTGGGTGAGACGACTTGGTGAGGCGACTTGGTGAGCTAACTTGGTGAGTGAATTTAAGGACTAACCTTGATGAGGTGCTTTGGTGGGGTGATTTGATGAATGAACTCACTTGAACAGTTGACTTGACAAGCATACTTCAATTGTTAGCTTGGCAAGCTAACTTGGGGAGTCATCCTGGCGATCTAACATGGTGAGTGGGCTTAAAGTGGCAACTTGGTGGGGCAAGTTGGCGAGCCGACTTAGCGAGGCCACTTAGAGATGCGACATGGCGAGCTGACTTGGTGAGCAAGCTCAATGAGTGGACCTAAAGACTGAACTTGATGAGGCACTTTGGTGGGGTGACTTGATGACCAAACTGAAAGAGTCAACTTGGCGAGCATACTTGAACAGTCGACTTGGTGGGGCAAGTTGGTGAGCTGACTTAGCGAGTCCACTTGGTGAGGCGAGATGGCAAGTCAACTTGGTGTAGTGACTGAGCAAGCTAGCTTGGTGAGTGAACTTAAAGACTGACCTTGATGAGGTGCTTTGGTGGGGTGACTTGATGAGTGAACTTAAAGAGTCAACTTTGTGAGCGTACTCGAACAGTCGACTTGGTAACATGACTTGGTGGGCAAGCTTGGCGATCTGACCTAGCATGCATACTTGAACAGTAGACTTGGTGAGCTAACTGAAAGAGTCAACTGATTGAGGTGACTAGGTGGGAGTGACTTGGCGAGCTGACCTAGAGAGTTGACCTAGGGGATGGGCTTGGTGAGCAAACTTAAAGAGTCAACTTGGTGAGCACACTTGAATTTTTAGCTTGGCGAGTAGACTTGGGGACTTGGTGGGACATGTGGGTGAGCTCACTTGGTGAGGCGACTTGGTGAGCTAACTTGGTGAGTAGATTTAAGGATTGACCTTGATGAGGCACTTTGGTGGGGTGACTTGATGAACGAACTCTGAGTCAACTTGGTGAACACACTTGAACAGTCGACTTGGCGAGCATACTTCAATTGTTAGCTTGGTGAGCTAACTTGGGGAGTCAGCCTAGAGATCTAACATGGTGAGTGGGCTTAAAGTGGCAACTTGGTGGGGCAAGTTGGTGAGCCAACTTAGTGAGGCCACTTAGAGACTCGACATGGCGAGCTGACTTGGTGAGCAAGCTCGATGAGCGGACCTAAAGACTGACCTTGATGAGGTACTTTGGTGGGGTTACTTGATGACCGAACTCAAAGAGTCAACTTGGCAAGCATACTTGCACTAGTACATTTGGGTTCATTTTTTGACCTTTATTGGTCAAATTTTAAACCCAATTTTTGACCAAATTTTGATCAAATTTGACCAACCCATTGGTCAAAATTTTTCTGCTCAAAATTTTGACCAACTCACTGGTACATGATTTTTCTCAATCATATAACTAATTATATATTCTTCATATTAGTTACTGTCGGTATTTTTTAGGCATTCTATAGAATAGTTCACATGCCTTACGTATGATATGACATTTTGCATGCATCCTGCACTCTCTCTCATCCGCCTAATGATGGATTATGTAGAGTGATTTGAAACCATGATGCTAAAAAAAACACAATCAAATCCAAAATGAACTTGCACTACAAATGGACTGTGAAAATATGATATTGGTAAAATTGCATGCATGTCTACCAGGACAATCACAACTTAACATATATTTGTCCCGGTAGACATGCATGCAAAATTAACAATATTAGATTTCCACAATCCATTTGTAGTGCAAGTTCATTTTGGATTTGATTGTGTGTGTTTTTTAGAATCATGGTTTTAGATCACTCTATGTAATCCATCATCAGCTGGATGAGAGAGTGTAGGATGCATGTAAAATGTCATATAGGCAAGACATCTGAACTATTTTATAGAATGCTTGCAAAAAGTTTACACCTACCTGTTGGTGGAAATTTCCACCTTCATTGGTCAAAATTTCCACCAACGCTTGGGTTTTTTCTACCTTTGTTGGTTGAAATTTCCACCAATGCCTAAATTTTTTTCTACCTTTGTTGGTGGAAATTTCCACCAACGTCTAAATTTTTTTCTACCTTTGTTGGTCGAAATTTCCACCTTCATTGGTCAAAATTTCCACCAATGCCTAAATTTTTTTCTACCTTTGTTGGTTGAAATTTCAACCTTCATTGGTCAAAATTTCCACCAAAGTGTAAATTTTTTTCTACCTTTGTTGGTCAAAATTTCCACCAACGCGTAAATTTTTTTCTACCTTTGTTGGTCAAAATTTTGACCAAATAGTGAGTTGGTCAAAATATCGACCAATGGGATATGACCCAAGTGTACTAGTGTTGGAAAAGAGTCAACAAGGTTGGAATATGTAGAGGATGACATACCTGCTGGAGAATATATGTCAAATTTTCATAAATTGATTCAACCATTTATACGGCATGCTTTTTTTTACTAAGTGGCAAGTAGAACAATTTCAAACACTAAGAGAAACTTTCCCGCTTGGAACAATTTTATCTATTGTTGATTTTGTAGAGATTTACTCTTTCATTTCTCAAAAATAACTTCAAGCATAATACTACTATAAAGATTAGGTTACTATTATGGTGCAAGTGTCTTATTGACATGCACGAATTGATTTGGATGGAGTGGAAAGTACAGATCAAGTATGAGTCATTAAAAAAGAGTATCACTTTTATATTAATGATGATAAAGAACATGACACACATTTTGTGGAACATTGTTTTAAGACATTTTTTGAATATTTGAAAAAAAAAGCATAAAAATAGAAAAAAAAGATTGTATGGTCAAATGGATGTGCAACACAATTTAAATCAGCTAGACCATTTTATGCATTATGTAGATATCATTGATCTACCTTAATATACCACACATTTGGATTTTTTTGGAGAGTGGACATGGAAAGGGTGAGCATGATGGTGCATGAGCTTGTATCAAGCATGCTTTAAGAAAGTATCAAATAGACTATAAATGAAATCACATTAATAATACTCATGATGTGGTTGAGTGGTGCAAAACACATTTTATTGTGCCAACAAATACTAATAACATGCTATCACAAGTAGATTGAGTCATACCAGTCAAAGTGTTTCGAGAGTTATTAGGTATAAATTAATTTGAATATTATAATTTAAAATTTAAATTTAAATTTAATACATTAGGTGATAACCAAATTATGTAGAAACATGTTTAAAACTCATTTTTTATATGTATATATGGAACTTACATTTAGGTGTTGATAGAAGATCAATGCATGCATGCAATAGGGTAGAGAAGGCATGATCTTTATATTCAGTTATGAGTATAGATAGTAATGTTTGGGCATTTTACACAAGAGAATACTCATGTTTTTGTCCTAATTTCATTGACGAAAACTATGTTGATTGCATTAATCAAGAACGTGGATATGTGGGTGAATGGACTTTGGTGCCACTAGATGTTATCAATACAAATGAGTTTGAGGATGAAAATAATGATCATATTCCATTGATTTCTAGTGATTATGAACATATTTCAGGATTGATCAAAGTTGGCATGTATGTATATGTAAAAGTATATTTATTTCATAATTTTGGTTAATTTATTTAATATATATACTCATGTACATGACACATGGAATTTATATACATATACTTTGTGTAGGCCATTTTTTTGTAGTCATGGTAGAATCTAAAAATGTAGGTGGTGTTAGTTGCTATTTATTACATTGTAGCATACAAAGAGAGAAGCTAACAAAGGCTTAAATAAGTGATGGAATTATGTTTCTAGTAGGCTAGTATATAGTTGAATCATGTATGTACATTTATATTTTTTATGAATTCAAATTTATTGGCTTATTTTGATTGATGTATATATACGGATATGTGTACATATATTTAGTAATTAATTAATCTATGTGATACTTTTTAAATGTGTATACAAGTTCTATTGTTGTATAGGGAACATATTTGAAGAAAAGTAGAGTACTTAAGAATGGTATTCATTTCATTGATTATCAAACTAACAATAAGGTATATCAGTATAGTAACCATGTTATTTCCATTGGTCTAACTCTTCATCCAGTTAAAGTACCTAGAATATGTAAGTGGATGCTCGATATTGACAATCATAGGAAAACATTAAATGTTATCCAACAGCAAGCTGACCCACCTGATACAAGCTAGAAACAACTTGTAATTTGAAATAACTTGAACATTTTGAAATTTGGTTGAGCTATTTGAAATTTGAAATTTGGTTCAACAATTTGAAATTTCATTGAACTTGATCATTTTCAATTTTGAATTTGGTTGAACTAATTATATATTACTTTTACTCTTTCGTTTAACTTGTCAACTTTAAATTGTGATTTGTAACTAATTATAGAAATTGGGAAGTTATATGCAACTAATTAGGACATGTGCCCTATGGGGAAGAAATTTGAACACTTGTCTTAAGGGAATGAAATTATGACGTGTATCTTAAGGGGATGAGATTAGGACTTGTAACTAATTATATATTACTTTTACTGTTTCATTTAACTTATCAAGTTTAAATTGTGATTTGTAACTAATTATAGAAATTAGGAACTTATATGCAACTGATTAGGACATGTGCCTTGAGGGGAAGAAATTCAAACACTTGTCTTAAGGGGATGAAATTAAGACTTGTAACTAGTTGTATATTACTTTTACTCTTTCGTTTAACTTGTCAAGTTTAAGTTATGATTTCTCACTAATTATAGAAATTAGGAACTTATATGCAACTAATTAGGACATGTGCCTTGAGGGGAAGAAATTTGAACACTTTTCTTAGGGGGCTGAAGTTAGGACTTGTATCTTAAGGGGATGAAATTAGGACTTGTAACTAGTCATATATTACTTTTACTCTTTCATTTAACTTTTCAAGTTAAAATTTTGATTTGTAACTAATTAGGACATGTGCCTTGAGGGGAAGAAATCCAAACACTTGGCTTAAGGGGATGAAATTAGGACTAGACTTTAATCATATCTAAATATCAAGTTTGCATTATAAGGAATTAGGAATTATGTAAGTAATTGCCTAACCCTAACCCTAACCCTAATCCTATCTCTAATCCCACCCCTAACCCTAGTTCTATAACCCTAAATCTAATCTTAATTATAACCCCAACCCTAATGCTAACCCAAATTTTAACTATACCCCTATTGTTTACCCTAGAACTCTAATTCTAACTAACCAAGTAAATCCAATTTTAACTCTATCTCTAACCCTTTAACCCTAACCCTAATCCTAACCCTAACCCTATTAGAAATTATGTAACTAATTAGAAATTTAATCATATCTAAATACCACTTGCATAGAACAAAATTAACTACATGTTTATACATCAATTTCATAAACCAACATAATCTAACATAGTAGAACATTATCCAACATAATCTAACATGTAAAAGAACATAACCTAACATAATTCAACATAATCTTAAAACATAATCTAACATAATCCAACATAATAGAACATTATCCAACATTGAACAAATAACACAAACATGTATAATCTAGATGAAAGTCTAGATCAAATAATCTCTCTTGATGAAAATCTAGAACAAATAATCTATAGTATAAAAAAAACCATAGATTGTTAGGTGCAGGACTATCATCATGACATCTCCTTACAACGCGGTCTAACGACTGACTATTAGGATTCTCACTAGGATGTGTTGACCCTTATATATATTCAAGAGAAATTGATATCAATGTACATAATTTCATATTAAATTAAATCTCTATTAAATTTACAAATTGCATGCAATTTATATATTACATTAAAAACTCACCTATCCACTACTGACATCATTGAATGAGTCTTGAAAAATTACATGATCTGGCATCAAAGGTGAATTAAAAAGAGGCATGTCCCCCTACAATACATACATATATATGCAACAAATCAAATTGAAAAATGTATAATTAAAAAAGCACGATATGTATACATGCATAAATTATTAGTTGAACAAATAATTGAAATTTTAACATGAACAAAAAAATATAGATTTACCTGTGTAGATGTTGGCATCTAATAATACTCAGACTACCTAGCATTGATTGTATCCACCCATATATCCAGATTTTTTTGGGCCTCATCTAGCTCCATCTCTACATCTATGCTAGTATGATTGTGACTGGCACATGTCCTAATAATGATGAGCCAAGTGAAGTGACTAGATGAGATGACATAGAAGTAAAATCAATATGTGCCAACAAGTCCATCCATCCTATGGTCGACAAGATGAAGTTAACATCATCAAGGCCCACATCTAAACTCTGACCATGCCTATAGTGGTTGAAAGATTTGTACTAGTATGTCTATGCCTCTCTACAATAAAAGAGTGGTCAATAGGTGGATCATGATGTGTACCACTGCCATCACCACTACCTAATTGATGAGAGGAATGTGGCTGAGGATGTGTCCCAATACTACCATGGACATGATGTCAAACATCTAATAGGGGTATGCCAAGATGCTTTGATATGAATCTATATGAATATAATAGATCCTTAGTAAGACTAGTTATAGTATCTGATCCCAACTCTCCAGTGAGACCCTCTAAGCTAGTCAGTGAAGGGATGCCTGCTACACAAAACAAGTCTCCTAAAGATGAAGCACTAGATGATGATATGGAATGCTGACTAGACATCAAATACTAGCCAATCTCATCAATCAAAATAGATTTGACAATTGCAGAAATCTTTCTAACTCCTTGAATTACTACCTACAATTGGGTGCAATGCATGGCCTCATTAGCTGACATGCCTAATATAGGGGATATAGCAGGTTCCCTCTCTCCAAAAATCAACCTTGTTGTGATGTGGAGCCTACTCAGACTTAGAGGTTTATTTGGCATGGTTTTCTCCCCATATTATTTCTACGAGGGTTTGGGTGCATCGCCCCCAAGATGGGGTCAAGGGGTAGCACCCCATGTGCGCTCCCTATCACAGTATAGGGCGTAGTTGAGGGGAAATGCCCGTATGGGGGTTTTTGAGGGTAGCGCCCCTGAACCCAAAAATGACCTTATATTGTAAAAAGTGCTAGCTGCTATTTTTCCTATTGGATGGCTTATTCTAGCCCTAATTTTGTAAGCAGTAAAAAGCTTGTATAAAAAGGTTTAGGGTTAGAGATTTCATAATGTAATGGTGATATTGTAGCTTCTTACAACAATATTGAGCTATAAAGGATTGTGGATTGTAATCACTAGTTAATAATAATATTGGACTTGTTGTTGGTGGACATAGCCCAAGGATTGGGTGAACCATGTTAAATCTTGGTCTCTTATGTTCTCTTCTATGCAGTCTATATTATTTTTTGATATTGTTTATATTTGCATATAACTGTTATTTTTGTCCAAGGTTAATCCTAACAAGTGGTATCAGAGCCAGACAGTCATCATTTATTTTTTATAGCTCAGCATGTCATCATTTTTTTAAGCTAGATTATTGTCATTTTTTTAGCGATCCTTTGTAGGAAGGTCTCACAATTGAGTGGGAGTCTCATAGTTGAGTGGGAGCAATGGTAGATGAGGGTAATCTAAAGGTTGAAAAGTTTAATGGGAATAAATTTTAGTTATGGAAGATGCAAATGGAAGACTATCTTTATTAGAAGGATTTATGGAAGCTGTTGGAAGAAAAATCCAAGAAACATGGAACTATGACAGATGAGGACTAGGAGATTTTAGATAGAAAGCACTTGGGGAGAATTCGATTATGCTTGGTACCATCAGAGACATTTAATATTACAAGAGAAAAGATGATAGAAGAGTTGATGACAAACCTAGAAAAATTGTATGAAAAACTCTCCACTTCAAACAAGGTATTTCTCATGAAGAATTTATTTAATGTGAAGATGACAATAGGTGAATTTTTTGCGAATCATTTAAATGAGTTTAAAACTGTTACTAGTCAGTTATCTTCTATGGGTATTAATTTTGATGAAGAAATTAGGGCTATCTTGATTTTATGTTCTTTTCCTGAAAGCTAGAATGGCTTGGTAATGGTTGTGAGTAATTATATTTTTGATCTAATACCCTAAAATATGATGATGTGATTGGTTTTATTTTGAGTGAGGAAATCCTCAAGTGGACCTACATCAGGAAGTATTTTGCATGCACAAAGTAGAGGTAGAATGACTAAGAGGAAGTAATTTTGGAAATCATGGGAAATTAAGAGGAAAGTTAAAGGGGAAGAGGTCTCAATCTAGAGGACTGAGAGATTGCCGGTACCATAGAAAAATAGGGCATAAGAAGAAAGATTGTTGGACTCGAAAGAACAATGAAGGAGATAAACTAGAAGAGAACAATGAGATAAATGTGGTAAGTAACAAATCCGAAGAGGATGCTTTGCTTCTATCTTTAGAAAGTGTTCATGATTCATGGATTTTAGATTTTGGTGCTTCATTTCATGCAACGCCTCATAGAGGTTATTTTATTGATTATTTCTAAGGGGATTTTGGGCTTATTTATTTGGGGGATAATGAACCCTATCAGATCGTTGGAAAGGAAAAATTTAAGATTAAGTTGCAGAATGGGAATCATTGGCTACTACATGAGGTAAGACATGTTCCAAGGTTGAGTAGGAATTTAATTTTAGTAGGGAAACTCAGTGATGAGGGTTGTGTAGTTGCTTTTAATGATAAAAATTGGAAGGTTTCAAAAGATCCCCTTGTAGTAGAAAAAGGTGTGAAAGTAGGCACCTTATATCTTTGTATAGGTCATCTTGTTCCTTCTACTTTGATTGTTTCAAAGAAAATGAATGTTTAGGAACAATTGCTATAGTTGAGCAGGAAGAACAAAAAAACACTATAGATTCTAAGATAGTGTTATGGCACAATAGATTTGGGCACATGAGTGAGAAAGGTATGAAAGTATGTCATTCAAAGAAAGTTTTACCAGGTCTAAAATGTGTTAATATGGATTTTTGTGAAAGTTCTATGTATGGAAAATAAAAGAGAGTGATTTTTGTGAAGACTAGGAAGGAAAAGAAAAGCAAGAGATTAGAGCTCATGCATACAGATGCATGGGGACCAGCTCAGGTATCTCCCGTTGGTGGCTCTCATTACTATGTTACATTTATTGATGAATCAACTAGAAATGTATGGGTTTATTTCCTTAGATAGAAATCTAATGCATTTCAAACTTTTAAGAAATGAAAATGCTTGGTTGAAAATGAGATTGGTAAGAAATTAAAATGTCTCAGATTTGGTAATGTTGGTGAACATTGTAGTCATGAATTTTAAGAAATTATTGCTTCACTAATGGTATTTATAGATAGAAAAGTGTTCCAAGGACTCCACAACAAAATGGAGTGGCTGAATGCATAAACAAGACTATAATGGACCGTGTAAGAAGCATGAAGTTTCACGTTGGGTTGCCCTTAAACATGTGTGTGGAGGCTAGTAATACTATTTTATATTTGACTAATAAAGGCCCCTCTACTCCTTTGGGCTATGGTATTCTAGACGAAGCATGGATTGGTAAGAAAGTGAGTTATTCTTTTCTCAAAACCTTCGGTTGTGAAGTAATTGCTCATATAGATTCTAACAATAGAACATGTAGATGCTCAAAAATGGTTCACATCTATGGTTTCATCACATTTTCATACTAACTCATCCCATTTTCTCATTTCACTAAATTTGATCTTTTGCCCAACCTGATCATATCTCAACAGTGTCCGTCATCATTCATATCCTCTTTCACATCAATTGTAGATAATTTCAAAACCATTTCAAATCAACTCAGAATCAGCCCAAATCAACTCAAAATCACTCAAAATCAGCCTTAATCAACCCAGAACATGTCACAAATTCTAAATCTATCATCATTGGTCCAATTATAGGCATTTTTATGGCTTTTAGTGCCTTGGAAACCTATTAGTCTATCAAATCTTATCAATCTGACCTTAGTACTATCATGGCTCTCAATGCTAGGTCAAACTGTCATTCACATCATCTAATCTCTGACATTGTTGAGTCTTTGAGTGTCGAATCATAGCATTTTCAACCATTTAATAACATTGATAGGTACCATTGATGTTATTTATCAACCAATCTCGATCTTGTAGCATTTTATAATATCAATTAAATGTTATGTGTCCTTAATTCATGTCATGTCCTTGGCATGTTATCAATTTCAATCAATCAATCAATTTGACCATGGCTTTGGTCTATCTGTCATCATCCTAGTCAACCTCCATTATTATCACATTTCATCAAAGGATAGTGTCACACTTATTTAATCAAATTGGCCAATCATCTACTAATTTTCTCAATATGATTAAATAACCATAATTTAATCCTATGTCATTTTATTAATTGTTCTTCCTAACTAATATCCTCAAAAATAAATTTTATTAATTAATTGATTCATCATTCACAAACCACGAAAATTCTCAATTTCCTAAGTCATATTTTGCACCATTAATTCTATTTCCACTAATTTCTATTTGTGTGGAATAATGGATTTTTAATTCAAATATTCCACATAATATTGACATCACTGTGACACATGGGCATGACACACCATGTATTCTCCATTTACACTTGGCTAAGATATGTCATAATCCATATATTCTTATTCCTTATGCATGTAGATATTTGGCTTTCTTGTCATAGATTCTTGGCTTTAAGTGGGTTTGAGGTGTCATATGACACATCATTGATCCTCTTCCATTTATAGCCATGTTTAGCTTCCAAAGCATCATACAATATTACATTTGACATCTTGTATCATATGTGTTATGGATTCTCAAAGGAATCACTTGCGAAGTCGTATATCCAAGGTGACAATTCCAATGCTCTCATCTTGCGAATTGATTATAAAATGAGCATTCTTCCTTTCATTTCTAGTCCCTAGCTTCTCTCTCTCTCTCTCTCTCTCTCTCTCTCACACACACACACACACACACACACACACACACACACACACACACACACACACTCACAAACCACACACACACATGCACACACACATGCAAACGTACATGCACATGCACATGCACACGCACACACACACACACACACACACACACACACACACTAATCACATCTTCTAGTATTCGCATAGCATTATCACTATCTTAGACTTTTGCTTCCAAATTGTGTGCACTATGGGTATGTGCAGCATCATGGTGTGCCAAAAAGTGGCGATGTGAAAAAAAAAGAGTTTGAAGACGCCTAAAAGCGATTCAATATCCGCTTTGACTTTTTTTTACCTGTCCAAGAACCAAACCTGGAAGGTTAAGCCGAGCCTTATCAGATATCCGATATGATATCAGATATCCGATTTGACATTGGATATCCGATAATATCGGATATCCGATTTTAAATCAAATATCCGACTAATAATTATAATCATATAATGGTATGATATATTATTTAATAATATTATTAAATAATAATAAGATATAATAATAATATCATATTAAATAATAATAATATTATTATTATTTAATATAATATTATTATAATTATAATTATTATTATACTATAATATAATAATATTATTATTATAATAATTATTATACTATAATATAATAATAATATTATTATTATATTATAATCGTATAATATTATACTATAAAAAAATTTATAATGTATTATATTATAATAACATATTATATTATAATAATATAATATAATAATATTATTATTATATAATATAATATTTTATATTATAATATATAGTAAATTAATATAACAAATATAAAATATAATATAAAATATATAAAATGTAATATATATTATATATTATATGTTATATTATATATATTGTACTCATTTTATGTTATTGTGCCATATCGGATATCAGATATAGTATTGGATATTTGATACTTGTACATTGGATTAAATAAAATCATAGACCCGCGGGCCCTCATTTTACGCGAATTTGGGGCCAGTATTGCCATAGCGGATCGGATATCAGATATCAAGTATGTTCCCCCCCCGACTCATTTTTAACCTAAATTTAATAGATTTTAACATGATTTTGTTTGTTTTAGTTGAATCTAGGGTTTTTTTTGACAAAAATGGTTAAAATTTAGATTTTTTTTTAATATATATTACGTTTTGCAATTCAATAGGAATGGCTGATCAAAATGATGACACTGAGGCAAGGAATAATATTCCTTGTAACCCACCACCAAACGATCCAGTATCCCCACAAAACCCTCCACCAAATGATCCTCTACCTCCTCAAAACCCTCCTCGAATCGAGGATTTGATAAATGAAAATCTCACTAAGTTGAGAGGTTTGCATAGAACATACAATAATGTACTTGAATTGGCTCCTATGTTATCCATGTTAAACACCATAGTGGATAACATTGAAACCCTTACAAACCAACAAAATTCTGCTCTTCGTTGGCATGATGAAATGCACCAGATGTTTGATGATGGTTTGGATTATGATGAGGTCACGACCCTCAACATAACCAAAGATGATTTGGCTAGCCTTTTTGCTAACCCAAAAATGGGTATACCAGTTGACCCAAAAAAAACCAAACTATCGATTAAATGGTGCACAAATGATGCCATACGTGCAAATTTTTAGGACCGTTGGTGGATGGTCTTTGATATCCCTCCACATGGAAATTTAGACATACCATTTTATTTCCTTAGAAAATTATATGCAGAATTTGTGTTGAAACTTAAAGTGAACTATTGGAGCATGAAGCCCAATATGGGCTTTGGACTAGGAGCTCCACAAGATAGACCCTTTGACCAGCAGAAGAAACTTGGCACTTTTGTCCCCCCCCCCCTGATATCTCCCCCTCTCCTCAAGTGCAACATCCAAATATTATGGCAGAGGCTAGCTCTCAGACCATCAGAGCCATTCATAGGCTGAGTAGCCTAATGATATCTCAGGCTAGGTCAGTCCTGCCTCCTCGTGTTGATGATGTTGGTGCCAGTTCATCATCGGCTAGCTCATCACACGTTTGCGTGCCTCACACTTGCATTACATGCAAGAATATTTGCCTGGGTCACATAGGTGATCTTCCTAAGTATCATTTTGTATTAGACGAGGATACACCAGACACACGTGTAGAGGCTACAGACCTTGATGTGAGAGAGGAGGGGAATGCAAAGGCATGGACTCCTTCAGTGTTGGTACGTGTATACATTTTTTTGTTATGACATATGTGATTTAAAGTTAATTTTTATAATAGAGTAATTTTAATTTTTAAACCATACTAACTTTTACATGTATGTGATCTTCATTCATGTTTAGTTGATGACCGAGGAGGAGCTTAGACAGACAGATGATGCTACACTCTCGGCCATTTCATTTGGCCTTGAGACATCTACGGTACATTATGTTGTGTTCGCATTTTTTTTTTCTATTTGATATTGTAGCATATATGTTTGCTAATCTTTCTTTTATCTTACAGATACCACCTGCCCCGGGGGGACAAAGTGCGAGGGGTGAGCCAACATGCATTGACAAAGGAAAGGTAATTAGATGTTTTCTAATTGATTAAATATTGATGCATTCTTGTAAAATGTTTGTGGTAATCTCATTTAATTATATTCTTTATTGTATATAGGGTGTGGCTACTGGCAATGAGCCTATACAAATTCGGCGTCCTAGATCATCAGGGGTTTTCATTCGCACAGAGAGCCCCATTGTATGTATAAGTATCATTTATTTTTTATTTTTTTTATTGATGCAAAGGAAAGTATGATTGTTGTTCTATAAAATTTTTGTGATTTTTTCCATACAAATAATGATTCATGTCTTGCATATGTTCATTACAACTTAAATAGGCTTATATGCGCCTGTCCAACTGACCAAGTTGGTTGGAAAGGTTTATTTAATCAAACAAATATCAAATTACTACTTTCCCTCCAAAACTAATATGACCGTTTGAATTTGAAATTCAAATTTCAAACTATAGTTTTTATGCATTCCCTAACTTTCTAAACTATTCCATTGACTCAAAATTGGTCATATGGATTTATTAAATGCAACTAAGTATGAAACTATCCTAAGACTACCCCATATGGCTCTTTTGGCCATTTTACATCATGTTGCCCTTAGGTCCTTACTAGAACTTTTATGACTTTTGTCTTTCAAAGTACATTGTTTATTACATAATTCTATTATTGGTTTTAATATATCCCAATTAACAATCAATGATTTCTTTGATCCTCTATCTTCATCTGGTACCAAGGCTCTCTTAGCTGATTTAATAGGTGCCCCTGCACCAAACACCTGACCTTCAAAGCAACTCTTGTCCCAAGAGTTAAGGGGTACTATCTTCTTTCCTCCCAACCTTCTAGAGGGATGTTTGTAACTTTACACCTGCAATGTATTACCCTGCACACCTGCATACAAATCATTAGAAACAAAAAGCATTGGATCCTTGTTACCAGTCATGGTAACCTTACTACCTGCTGATTGTGAACAGTCATGTTTTATCCTTGAAAAAGGCTGAATAACTTGTTGTCTGAGGTCATGCTGACCCTGTCTCTTATCCTCCATGGATATTTTCACTTCTTTGTTCACCCTCATCACCAAAGGACACCATACTATTCCTATCATCACTCCTTTTGCTGTCACTGTCTGCTTGTAAGCAAAATTATGAGTTTTTTCTTGAACAATCTCATCCTTCATAACCAAAAGAGATGGCTTCAGTGGCAGATCAGTCATATCATGTTTACTCTCCCTCTGCTCCTGCAAGTCCATAAACTCTTTCTTGCCAAAACAAATAACTCTTTCCTCATCATGACTAGTCAAAGGATTTAGCTTAAACTTCACACCATCTTTGTGTACTATATAAACATTTGATGAGCCAAAATGAATAGTATTCCTTGAGGCTTGCTAAGGCCTTCCAAGGATTACATGGCAGCATGTCATTAGAATGTGATCACATATAGCTTGATCTTTTATATTTGCCTATAGAGAAATCCACTATTGCTTGCTCCCTTACAACAATATTTTGTGCATCACTGACCCAAAATTCCCTATATGGTCTATCAATAGGATACTTCTTCAATCCTAGTTTATTTACCATTTCATAAGACACTAAATCATCAAAGGAACTAGATTCTATTATCATCTTAAAAATCCTACAATGGCTCATGCAATTTGTCCTGAAAATGGATGGTCTAGTCTCCTTTTGCTGCTGCATTTGTGGTCCTCTTCTCATCATCAAAGATTCTCCTTCAAGTTCTGGGTCTGCATTATCGTACTTCTTTTCTTCATCTTCTCCTTGGGTCAAGGTGACTCTCCTCTCCTCCTTCTTGAAATCCACACCTTTTGCAGGGTACTTGTAGGATTGATTTCCTACTCCTCCACATGTGAAGCATTTACCTGTGGAAACACTATTACCTCTTCCACTTCCAAATCTTCCTCCCCTAAAACTTCCTCTTGTCTCAGATGTAATCTCTTTTCCTTTATCTTTGTCTTGATTGTTTGAAGTGTCAAACTGACTTCTTACACCTCTTCCTCTCATTGTTCCACCTCCTCTCTGATTTGCTTGCCTCTCATTCTTTCTTTTCAACTTCTCCTCTACCCGGATTGCCAACTGAAAACATTCTCCAAGTGTCCTTGGTACATTCAATCCTATTTCATCTTGAATATTGTACTTGAGGCCATTAATGTATCTAGCCACCTTATCATCTTCATCTTCCAGTCCTCCCCTAATACTCAAGGTCTGGAATTTCTTAGTATAGGACATGACATCCATATCCCTCTGTTTCAAATTGTTCCTTCTTATCTTTAAATTTGGATTGCTAAATGAGATGGCAAGAATTGATTTCTCACCATGCTCTTCATTCTCTCCTAATTTGAAATCTTATTCAATCCCCTTTTGATGCAGAGTCTGCAGCAACTACCTTCTAGAAGCCAATAAATGGCTGTCACCATCCAACTTAGGATTCTAGGACTTCTCACAAGTCCTCTTACCCACTCCGGGTATACTCAACCTCCAAGCCAAACAAGGCAATCCCACTTCAAAAGCCTCACCAACTATCACCAAAAATGGAGACAATCATGGACATACTATTCCAACCCAAACTCATCAATTTGTTTCGTTCCACCAAACTCCCAACACACCTTTGCACTTCTAGGCCTACAAACCTTGTAGCCTTCCAATTAGCTTCTTTGCACTTTTCTCCTAGTATCCCTTAATAGCATAGGGACTTCTCCATAGGTTAAAACACCCTTCTTGGCACCTACTAAGAATCCAAAATCTTTTGGGCTGATCTTGCTCCAGCACCCTCCAAACTGCTTCTCGGTACCTAGGCCTAGTTGATCAAGTTAGGCTAGGGCTTCAAGGAAGAATGGGAAAGGTGGGTTCCCAAGACCCAAAACACTTAAGGAAATCTCAAAAATAGTCAATGCATCCAACTCTAGCACTCAAACTGATCAGAAGTTCTTGCAACCATGATTGTCACCAATTACCTTGCAAAAACTAGTCAAGCACATGGGCGTTCTTGACCTAGGGCCGATTTGGAAAAATATTTGCCCTTCTCTCTAGGCCTCCAACCTCTAGGATTATTTTTCCTAGTCTCCTAACTTGCATATCCCTCAGTTTTAGAGGGTGCCACTGGTGGGAATGCAAGTTAGGGATGCATTTGTGGAAGGGTCTAGGAAACAAGGCTTTTCAGACCACCTTCTACTAAAATGCAGATAAATTTTAAACCCCAACTCCTTTTTGAGTCAAACTAAAACCAAAAGTTTCCTAACTCACCCTTGCAACTATTTCATATACTTAGCAATCATAAAAGTTCTATACGGATCTGTACCAGTGTAATAGCCGAGTGATTACCAGTAAATTTCCAAAAAATTGAAGTTTTTATTGTTTTTTCTCCAAACCACCGTAAACTCTGATCTCCCCCTTTCAACTAATATCACATATGACATATATAAAGGTCTAAATGACCATTGGAACAACCATATAGGTGTTCCCAACCATAAAACAAACAAACAACCACTTTTTGCTAATACTATTTAGACTCTAAATACCCTATTCTAAGGCCTTTTGGTCCCATGGAGTCTTTTGGTTTATAACCACACCAAAATTCTTGTGGGCCTTACATGTTTATTTATTACAAAACATAGACCAACTTGTAAAATATGGACCAAACCTTCATTCCAACTTCCTAATCTTATTGAATCCTCACTTTCATGGAGTGGCAAGATGTCCGGCAACATAGATACTTGTTCCCCCCTGCCACATAGGTTAGGTGCCCTACACCACCTTTCCTCTCTCTCATTCTGAACGCTAGTCCACCAAGTGAATGATGTTCCTCTCAGTCTTGTTGTTGCTACTTTTACCTTCTTATTTGCCTCTATGTCTTCAACATCAAAGTACTTCTCAAGGGCCTCTATCCACCCTAGCACTTCTTCACTATCCATTTTACCCTGGTATATTGGAAAATCAGTATGATTCTTACCACCATTACCTTGTACTACCTTAATGATTCTCATAAATCTCCTTTCTTCAGGATCATTTGTTGTCTCATGCTCTTGCCTTGCATTACCAACCTCTTCTTCTTCATGGTTCTCTCCATGATTTCTTCCTCTAACCTCTTCTCCTCTAGGTTCTTTCCTTTCCTTTTCTAAGGATTCTATCCTTTCAATAAGCTTCAACCTCTCTCTTCTCATCTATCTTTCTTCCCTCTCTCTAGATGCTTCAAGTTCTCTCCTCTCTCTTTTCTCTTTTCCAAAATCTTCTCTCAATTCTTCAAGTTCTGTAGCCATTTGATTTTTAGGAGGCATTTTCACAACAAGTTTTCTTCCTTTCCAAGGGCCAACTCACTGATTCTCTTTCTTTCCTCACCAAGAAATCTCTGGACACCACTTATGTACCTTTCAACTCTGGGACACACAAGGAGGAATTAGACATGCCAAGGCTTCAACAAAGGGACCAGCACACTAAGGATTTTCAAGATTATAGGTCTTGGTCACACTCCTAAACACCCAAACTTCAAAAACCTCCTTAAAATGGCTTAAAAACCAGGGCCTGGTTGTTCAAACCCCAAAACTCAATTCTAGAATGTTTTGACTTGTCTAATGACAAGATATGATCATGACAACCTACATGAACCTATCAAATGACTCATCTACCATATGAAATCCTAAAATCCTATCTCATGCCCAATTACAACTTTTTTCCACATATGAGTCCAACATTATAACTTTGTATGCTTCCATGATCCATAATTGGTGCAAGGATTGCCCAATTGACTTCAAGAGATGTTCCATGACCTCTGTAATGCCTTGGATCTTCAATGTTCCCCTGATGAGCATGGGATGCTCCTGCATCACTTATCTTCATAAATAAATTCAAAACTAATTTCTGTGATATTAACAACTACTATTTTTTATCTCATAGGAGACTCCTAGTGCACATGAGGTTCAACGGGACAGTTATGCAAATTTGATGACGTGACCACTCACTCCTGAGGAGGAGCCTACAATAGTAAGTTGTAGTTTGAATTTATGATTAAATATGTTATAAATTTAGCATGCTATGAATTATAATGTTATAGTTTAAATTTTAGATTCATTTGAAAAAGGTATTTGAACATATAGAGCCCACAATCAGAGAGGTACCAACATTGCTGAGGGCATATGAGAGGACTCCTGACTGGCATAGGAGGTTGACAAGAGAGGTATTTATTATGAAATTTTGATAGTATTAATCTCCATTACGGAAAAGATCATTGTGCATTTGAGTAATTCAATGTTAGATACGTAGAATCATATAAATTTAGTAGTCTAACTTTGGGTTTTCCTTTTTTGTTTATGTAGGAGGCATCTGATCCACCTAGTGCAGTGAAGAGGCTGCATTTTGATCATCCACCAACACCCTAGGATAGTATAGTTTTCATAGGATGGATCATGAGACATTTTGAGATGGCATATGCCACATTGTATATAGAAACATTGATATTATACACATTCTATTGGTAGGATTAGCCACATTTTGTATATGGATCTATGTATTTTGATATATATATATTTGAGTACTTTGTCTAAGGATACACGATCTTTGATATATATTTGTGTAAAATTTTGTCTATGGATACATGTATTTTGATATATATTTTTGTCATTTACGTGCACAATGATATACATATTAATTTAATATCTAGTATTGTTCAATTTATCATGGATCATGTGTCATGCCCTAAATTTTACTAGTAAAAACACAACAATTTTTTATTTTTTTTTGTAGCTTATGAAGTCACATAAGAAATTACATATTGTAAAACAAGGTTATCATTGAATAGGAGTTCAAGATTCATGTGGATAGTGTGAAGGTGTTAACATTTTAGTCACATGTAGTTTTCAAATAGATTGGATGACAGTCTAGTTCAAGTTAGCGTCACAAGTCAAACGAGCAAGTTCAAGATACAACACTCATAAATTAGTGAGGTAAGTCATATCCTAACAAGCCTCTGATACTAATATTCTATTAGGGTCTGTCGGTTGTATCATATGGACTAGGTCGTGATTCTAGCATGTAAGGGAAGGGGATCAAAATTACTTATTATCCTCATTACCAATATACACACATTCATTAATCATTACAATATATATTAATGTGACAATTACTATATGGTGTGGAAGTGTAGTATATCTTAATCGATTAAACACGTGTATCTAGAAAATTTAGATTTAGTACTCATCACATGAGCACCCTTAGTCAAATAAGAAAATGTGCACTTATCTACCACACTATATCAGATCTAACCATTGGAAATTAGAAAAGATATGCCCCAAAGGTAGCTTCAAAGTCTACATGATGGAGAAGGGTCCACTTGCATTGATAATATCCATCATTCAACACATTAGTTACACAACTTATGGAATAAACAATTTGTTTTATGTGCCAAATGTGTATCATGTGCTTGCATCCATATCTTACTGGTTACAGGTCCTCTCGAAGATTGGACCAATACTGAGTCATTTTCTCCCTCTTTACTCTATTTAGTCATCCTTATGCATTCTATCAACATTGCTTCCTCACCAAACTAGCACTCACTACAGTTTTCTAAACACAAAAACTACTATTTCAATACATAAATTAAACTCACTCTAACAAAAGACAATTACTAACTATCTAGCTCATCAACTACTAACTAATCTAGCTACATTGCCATGCTTTTACATTTACTATTTTAATTACTATAATTACTATACTATTACATTTACTTTTTATATTATTACATCTAACTATTCACCATAAGCTCACTTTCTCACTATCAATATTATTATTATCAAAGCATGTTAAGATTCAAAGTAGTTTCATAGTACGAATTAGTAAGCACATAAAATGAGGAACTCTTAGTAAGTCTAAGGGCCAATTCAAAGTACTTAACTCAATAATAATTCATGATCTGTATTTAAACACGTCCTACTACACCATCGTATTGAGTGTGTCAATTTAAATTTGTTAGATGACTTATTTATGCAAGGATTAGGTGCAAGCGTATAAATAAGGTTTGTATATAACATACCTTGTCGTTCTGACATATATGTATCAATGTATCAATGTGCTTTATTGACTAGATAAAACTAGATTTGAGTTATTATTTTAATCCACCATCCATCCTTATCCTTGATTCTCCAATCCCATCATCCCGACAACTTACTTCATATTAACCCTATTATATGTACATCTAATCAATCTTGGATTTTATTTTATTTTTGAGTTAAATATTTAAATTTGTCATATTCTCTAACATGAACACTAATATGCCTCTATTTATTTAATTACTAATTTATTATTTGAGTGTTGGATGTGACTTAGAGGTCACAAGATTGTAATGTGTACCATTCTATCACTTAGATAATATATTAGTCTAGGACACTCATTAGTCTCTATATGCTATTATTATTTTTATTTTTATTGCATAGCAGTCTAGAATCTGGGAATATTCTTTAATATTTTATTGCTCTGTATTAAGGAAGGGATTTATTTGCCTTTACCATACATTTTTTAGAGATGAAAATGCATGCCTACAGCAATGTATCTCATAGATTTTATTATGTCTTCTCTTACAACAAACTTCATTTTGTTATATAATAAAATTAATTTGATGATTTCCTTGCTTAGAATTGCATTAAGCTTGGTAATTAAAATCAATGTTATCCATGCATGTGATATGAACATAAAATTTTCCTTCCAAATTATTGAGTGCACAACAAGATTGTAATCAATCTACTAAGTTTTAAATTTATACAATCAATGGTATCACATAACATCTATGGATTGTTATTATCAACTAGTCATTTACAATACCACAAGGAGAAAAATTTCTTTCACATTTTCAAATGATAACAATGATGTCAAAGCAAATCTGTGACTCGTAGCAATGCTTTCATAACAATATAAAATCCAAATGAAACGTGCATATACAACCTTATCAATTATTTCTTCTACACGTACATTAGGTAACAATGATACAATCTCCTTCCATCACAATGGGGCAACATAAGGGACTTTTAAAAATCATAAGGAACATGGACATTGAAAGATATGGACAATGAGTAGCATGAACATTGTCCAACATGATCGTTGAGAACATGAACAAGCTGGTGAATCCTCCTTCACAAATGAGGGCATAATGTCAAGTTTTCTCATCCAACATCAATCTGCAAGATGATCATTCCAAGCCATTTCCATTGCTCCCTTGGACACAAATCTGCATATGCAACACAAAAAAATAACAAGGACCATGGGTTCTTTGCACCCAACCATAGGCCTCAAAGAGACCACCCCCACGCTAGGGAACAAGGCTCAAACTGGGATACACATACAATCTTTCAATGCATAAACATTACATTTCAAACTTGAACAGTTTCCCCCCAAGACTATTTCAAAATGGCTTCACAGATGGAACCATAAACATAGGGTGAAGGTTTGTTCTAAAATGGAGACTTGCCATACCAAACCATATTTGCAATAAAAAATTTTCATGCCCTCTCAGGGCTATCATAATTCACAAAATTTCATGCCCTCTCAGGGCTATCATAAATGAACCATTTAATGAAATGTTATGGCATACAATGGAGCCCATACTCTAAGGTTCTCAATACATTTTTTGAACCCAACTTAAGCCCTTCACCATGGACTTCTCTTCCCTTCCCACAAGGGTGAGTGTAAGTCCCACGCCCATAACAATACTCAAGCACAAAATAAGAAAGCAAAACCAAGTAGAAATAAAACAAGAAATTTTCAAGAGCACATCACATTTTCACAACACAATATCAACACCCATAATACAACAAGGAAATAGACAAAATCCAAACCTCATACTCACAATACTCCACACAATACAACAAGATGCACAATGGTGTCACACTAATCTACATGGAATGAACACCATTCAAGCACTCACATGAATGCTACTCCACAATGCAATGCAATGCATACTCCATTGATAAA
Organism: Cupressus sempervirens; assembly: GCA_028749045.1. Taxonomy (NCBI): domain Eukaryota; kingdom Viridiplantae; phylum Streptophyta; class Pinopsida; order Cupressales; family Cupressaceae; genus Cupressus; species Cupressus sempervirens. The sequence continues at coordinate 852,596,566 of CM053789.1, read as the reverse complement.
CTCCACACTTGCATATTTGCTTAACCATGCTAAAAGAAAGAAATGGAAAAGAAGGAAGTTTGAGATACCAACCTTGGTCCAAGCTAGGGTAAGGATTGTTGTAGTAGAGCTCCCCTAATCTCCCTCCAAAACCTACCTGTCTCTAAAATTAGAGAGTGGGCAAAAACCCCACTAGTTTGGCCAAGACCTTCTAATAATGCCTTCCCACTAACTTATTTTAGCAAAAACACTAAGCCACTCCATCCTTACAAACTTGTCTCCTTTAACAGTTCATTGATAGCCCTCATGAGCTGTGAGTTATGACCCTCGAAGGATCGACCTCAAAATGCACTTAGAGCACCTTGAAGACTCCTCAGTACGGGGTGGCCGCAAATGATGGATGGTCTTCATGGCCAGAACAAGGGTGTGACTAGGGTTCACTCGCCCATCCGGAGCTAATGGCACTAATGATTCGATGCCAAGATCCGTGGTTTCAAAGTTATGCTATGGTGCACCTACGAACTGAAGCACACTGCAAGTTTTGGCATCGAGCGAGATCACTGTGTTGAATCTAAACAAAATGTGATCTGTGATGTGAATATCAGGATTTAACTGTGTGATTTTTGAGTCAAACTCGATGACCCATGTTTATTTTAGGCCTTAGTATCACCGTCCTATAGCATTTGACAGTTCATCGATAGCCCTCACGAGCTTTGAGTTATGAACCTTGAAAGATTGACCTCAAAATGCACTTAGAGCACTTTGGAGACTCCTCGGTACGAGGTGGCCGCAAATGATGGATGGTCTTCATGGCCAAAACAAGGGTGTGACTAGGGTTCACTTTCCCATCCGGAGCTGATGGCACTGACAATTCGATGCCAAGATCAGCGGTTTTAAAGTTACGCTGTGGTGCATCTATGAACTGAGGCACACTGCGAGTTTTGGCATCGAGCGAGATCGCTATGCTGAATCCAAATGGAATGTGATCTCTCAAAAATGAGATAGGTTATTTTAGGCCTTAGTATCACCGTCCTATAGCATTTGACAGTTCATCAATAGCCCTCATGAGCTCTAAGTTATGACACTCGAAAGATCGACCTCAAAATGCACTTAAAGAACCTTGGAGACTCCTCGGTACGAGGTGGCCGCAAATGATGGATGGTCTTCGTGGCTAGAAAAAGGGTGTGACTAGGGTTCACCCGCCCATCTAGAGCTAATGGCACTAACGATTTGATGCCAAGATCAGAAGTTTCAAAGTTACGCTGTGGTGCACCTATGAACTGAGGCACACTGCGAGTTTTGGCATCGAGCGAGATCGCTGTGCTGAATCCAAACAAAATGTGATCTCTCGAAAATGAGATAGGTTATTGTTGTCACTTAGGTTTGAATCCTTGTCCAAGGCCTATGCGCGAGGACAACCTAGTGAAACATGGAAACAACCTCCAAGCTGTGGGACTTGAACTACGAGGTTGAGTCTCCGGAGAAGGCCGGCTTCCTCTTACTATCAGGGTGCACCTATGTATTCTCAAAAGAAAAGGGAGAAAGAGAACACTAAAGCAAATCTATCTAGTCTAATCTAAGGTGGTGATGCACCAAAACAGAGTGTTCAGACTCATTCCTACCCATATATGCACTACAGAACTCGGGTAACATCCAAAGTCACACACGTCCACACTTATATCGACCAATAATCACATACACATCAGGAGACCAAATGAATGACACCAGGAAAAGAAGATTTCACTTGTATATTATTCAATAGGCCAAAGATAGATATAGTATGTGGACCACTAATCTCAATAATGCATCAATGAGAGGCAAAATGAAGCACATACACATTGACCACTGAAAAGAATGACACAGGATGCTATGTAGCTTAGAGACACAGGGATTCTACACTACAAGTCTGCAAGCAGTAGCAGAGAAAATCAGGAAGAGTCGACCCTGGGAACAAATCACAAAATTGCCTTTATAGATCAGGCATAACTTGAAGATTTCTGCGTTACATTTACTTCCTACCTACTGGCATTGAACCCCAAAATATTTGATCAAAGATCACACTCGAGCATGATTCTGAAGTACCAAATCAGATATTCGACTAAAAGAACGCCTCGAGTAGACAGAGCGGCACCAATGAATGATACTAACATAGTAGATGGATCGAGTGGGACGGTGGAGTGTTTCCCTATGCTTGGCATTCATTCCTGGTAGGTCAAAAATGATCGCGAAGATCAAATTGCAAGATAACATCGATCATCTTCATTTTTTGATTCATGAATTAGCCTAGTAAAAAGGTCAACCAGGGTCCTTACGCGTCAACTAGGCCACACGGGCCAATTATATTTCTTTATTTTGCCACCTGAGGAAGTCCTCCTGTGGTTGACCTTCTGTCATCGAACTACTGTGCCACCCTTCAGACAGTTATCACTAACTACGACAGTTATATTATCTGCCAGCCTACCGTCAATCTTGACTGGGCCAATAGGACACATGTCATCTAGGCGCGTTGTCGCTAACACTATCTCCCGAGCAGTTCTTCATAGCGCAATGGTGCCCATCATAGATCTGTCTCCATCTGACGACCAGAATCGCCTCATACTACCCTGCGCTGTTCCTATTCCGGGCCCATCACATTTGGTGCCACCTTGGCAATCGATCGTCGTCCGAATGACATATGGCAACAGCTCAACGATCCATCCTGGCGAGACTTGACCCCACTGACATGTGGCAACAGGGCACCATGTCGCTATACTAAAAATCTTGCAGCTTCACCAAGGCGACATGGCGCTGCCGTTGATCTATTCTAATCTGACGATCGCAAAACTTGACCTCCCATGACTCTCCTTCTTTATGATTCACCGAGCTCGCCGAAACGTGGTGTCAACTTATTGGTCTTTCGGTCACCCTGAATCCGATCGCATCTGGCGGCACGGAATGCAGTCCCCCCAAGACACGTGGTGCAAGGGTGCCAAGTCGCCGATGTTATCTACCGAGCTGTTCTCGATAGCGAGACAACGCCAATCGTAGATCTCCATGGATCTGATGATCGTGAAGACTCGCCATTCCTCCCAAAACTACTGGGCCTACTGAACGCATGTCATCATTTGATTCATTCTCCTAACGCTAATTGGTAAGACCTGACTCCCGCTGACACGTGGCGGATGGTTGCTATGTCGCCATGTTAAAACCTGTGCATCTCTGCCATAGCGAGATGGCGCCATCTGTTGATCTGAATCGATCTAATGATGTGCAAGGAAGATCATTCCCCTCAGCGTATCAATGAATAAGAACTGGCCACGTATCAACAGTTTGACTAGTCCTCGCTGACATCCCTGGACCCATGAGGACGCATGTCCTTCAGGCGCAATGTTGTTAACATAAGACTCGTGCAGCTCTTCTATAGTGTGATGGTGCCTGTCGTCGATCGGCCCTAATCTGACGGTGGAGATCTTACCTTTCCATGTACTAGTGACACTGACTGAACTCTGACTTGGGGGACGTGGTCGCTCTTTATTGGCCCAATGAAACACCTCCCTGGTCTGACAAAGCACCAACTCAGAGGGTCCGTATTGCCTTGACCCCACTGATGAATACGTGGCTACATCTAATTTGCCACCATGGCATTGGGCTCCTGACTGCTCATGCGAAGTACTTGCTGGGACCCAATGTGCCTGGTCACTTCTCGCCACGGTGGATTTTCCGATTGGGTGCTATGTCACCATCGAAAAATGCATCAGTTTTTTGTTGGCGCCATGGCGCGTCACCTGTCTTTCGAACTTTCGGCCCATGGAAATGTGTCGCCCGCCACCGTGAGCATTTTTGCCGGGCACTATGTTGCTATGGAGATTTTTCGGCCAGCATGTGATAGTGACATAGCGCCTGCGGTGCCAGAAAACTTTCCCGACCCGCCCTCCATTGTAGCCTACTTGCCGGACCCACCAGACATGCGTCAATTGGGCGCGATGTCGCTGATGTTATTTCTCATGCATCTCTAATGACAAGACCGTGTCGACTGTCGATCTTGCTGAAATCTGACGGAGAGGATCTTGCGGGCTGCAAAATACATCATAAGGTCCGATCTTGGCATATAAATTAACATTTCTGCGGCTAGCCGTTGGATGAGCTGAGCATTTTAAAATTTAAACCTTTGGCGGGTGAGCGAAAGGTAACAATTCTGGCGACTCACTGGGGGGATGAGCCTGCTCAATGCATAAGACTAGTGCCTGCAAGAAACTCCATTGGGCAACAAGGTCAAAAATGGGAACTGCAAAACCCAATCCTCCTAAGAGGAAATCAAAACATTGAAGACCTTTAAAATATTAGCTCTGTTTCTGTGACTAGAAACAAAAAACAGAAACTCCTCTGCGACCTGAAACTGTCAAAACTTCGGAAGCTAGCAACTCAAGGGAGAAACTCTGTGCACGCGCACTTATTGGAAAACAAGAACAAACATAAAGAACTAAACTACTTATGTACATGGATTCCCAAAATTTTAGACATAGGGCTTCAGATAGATCCCATTGACTGGAATGGGCAAAATTTCACCATTGGGTCTGTTCAGTCAGAATGCATTTGCCTGTTTGCAATTGGAGATCAGATAAGGGCCACTCCACAATGCATCAAATTTGGAATGTCTTCCTGGTTTTGCTCTGTCTGAATCCCACTTGAGAACCAAATCTCCTTCTCTGAAGATTCTGGCCCTTGCCTTCTTGTCAAAGCTCCTCTTCATCTACTGTTGATGTATCTCTAGAGTTTGCATAGCTTTGCTTCTCTTTTCTTCCAGTTCAATTAGTTCTGCCATTCTTACTGACATGGCATCATCTTCAATTAGTTCCAGCTGATGAGCCAACTCCAAGGATGGGAATTCCAATGAGATTGGGAGTCTGGCCTCCCTACCATATACCAGCACAAAAGGTGAATTCTCAATAGATCTCTTGGGTGTTATCCTATCAGCCCATAGAGCAGTTCTTAGCTTCTTATGCCAGGCCCTCTGGTTATCTTCTATTTTTCTCTTTATGATTCCGATCAGATTCTTGTTGGAAGATTCAGCCAAACCATTACCTTGAGGATAGTAGTTCGATGATGTGCTCAGATAGATGTTATGATCCATTTCCCATGCACAAATCTGGGTTCCAACAAAAGATTTGGCATTATCTGAGATGATAGTAGAAGGAGCACCAAATCTAGATACAGTTCCATCAAGGAATTCAACAACTGATGGCTCTATAGCATCCTTCAAGGCAACTGCCTCTGTCCACCTAGTGAAATAATTAGTAGCAGCCAAAATCCATTTATGACCTGCACTAGATGGAGGATTAATGGGGCCTATAAAATCCAACCCCCACTGGGTGAAGGGCTGATTCACCTGAATAGGATGAAGAGGAAGAGTTGCAAGTCTTTGTTTTCCTGAGAAGAAAGCGCACTTCTCACATTTTCTCACATACCTATGACAATCATGAAACAAGGATGGCCAGTAATAACCAGCCCTCATGATCTTCATGGCAGTTGTTCTTGCAGAGAAGTGGCCACCATCAGGGCCATCATGGAGTTCTTTAATCATCCTTTCAGCCTGATCCTCTTCAACACATCTCAGCAGGGTCCCATTAAAATCCCTCTTGAATAGGATATCATCAATCACAACATAGGGAATGGACTGCAGTCTATATTGTCTTCTCTTGGCTCTGTCCAATCCTTGGGGGTATCCATTCCCTGATAAAAAGTTCTTCATGTCATCCACCCAGCTCTTTGGGGCATTAACATTTCTTTCCTCCTGCTGCTCTGCAATTACCATAGCAACTTCTTCATCTGAATCCTGACTTGATAACATTTCTTTGCATAATCCTCTCCCTCTTACCAATTTGGTAATCTGAATGTCAACATCATATTCCATTACCCTAGTGATCCATCCAGCTCTCTTCTCACTGATATCTTTGTTTAATAGGAAGTCTTTTACACTTGCATGGGGCACCAACAAATGGATCCTATTATGGGATAAGAGGTGTCTGAATTTCTTCAAGGCTCTAATGACTGCAAGGGCTTGCTTCTCAAAAAAGCTATACTTATATTCATATTCCTTGAGGCCTTCACTAAAGAAGGCTATGGGCTGCTCCTCATTCTTGTCATTTGTTTGAGTCAAGACAAAAAAAATACTTGACTCACCACCTAAAGTGTAGAGGATGAAATCTTTCTCAAAATTTGGGTTCATGAGGGTAGGGGCCGATGCTATGGCTGCCTTGATCTTTTCAAAACTCTCCTTCCCCTCCTTGGTCCATGAGAAGACCATATCTTTCTTGAGCAGGGTTGTAAGGGGTTTCACCATGGTAGCAAGATTAGGAATAAACCTTCTTACAAAATTTATCCTACCAAGGAAACTTTGCAGCCCCTTCTTGTGTTTAGGGAGAGGAAGGGCAAGTATTTCTTTTGTTCTTTCTAGATCAATGGTCAATCCATCCTTAGATACAATGTGTCCCAATAGTTTTCCTTGGTTTGTAGCAAAGACACACTTGGCTGGGTTGAGAGAAACCCCAAACTCTCTACATCTTAGAAATACCTGTCTCAAATGATCAAGATGATCTTCTACATTCTTGGAATACACAGTTATATCATCAAGGTATACTAAGACAAACTTGTCAATTAATCTTTTGAAAGCTATCTACATTGCCTTTTGGAATGTGGCACCTGCATTTGTTAATCCAAATGGCATTTTGTAATAAGCATAGGTGCCCCATTTAGTAGTAAATGTTGTCTTGTATCTATCAGACTCTTTAACCAGCACTTGGTTATAACCAGAAAACCCATCAAGAAAAGAGAATCTCCTTGATCCACTGACCTTGGACAAAATTTTCTCCATAGAAGGGAGAGGATGGTGATCCTTAAGGGAAGCTTGATTAAGATCCCTAAAGTCCACACACAATCTGATTTCTCCATTCTTCTTCCTCACAGGGAGAAGGTTAGATACCCATGATGAATGTTTAATAGGAAAAATTATGTTAGCTTCAATCAACTTGGATAGCTCTTTCCTCATCAAAGGTTCAATCTTGGGATTCACTGGCCTCTATTTTTGTCTTACTGGTTTGACCCTATCAACCAAATCTATGGTATGCTGAAACAAACTAGGGTCGAAACCTTTTAAGTCATCATACGTCCAAGCAAATACATCACTAAACTCTTGACATAGATGAATGAAATTTTCTTGCTTAGCTTCAGAACATACCTTTCCCATGTTAAGAGATTTTCCATCAGCAATAGTAACTGGGGCATGATCATCCTTTTCTGTAGCTAGATTCATTCCTTTATCCCTTGATTGATTATCAAGATTAAAGACACTCTCTAAGGTAATGAGACCCTTGGGCAACTTGTTGGAACTGAGGTGAATGATCTGATCACCATACTGATCTTGTAGTCTTGACTGATTTCTTTCTAAAAATTCTACTTCATTCTGCAAGAAACTCACAATCTGCTCATCGGACTCAAACACCTGCCAATGAGTATTATTATCAGGAACATCAGGCCTAACCACCACCCTTATTTGTTGTTTCTTTTCTTCCTCAAGATTTCTTGTCACATCATAAGATGCTCCCACTGCTGCAAGTCTATCAGCGTATTTATTTTCTCTCCTAGGAATGCTCCAAATATTAAATGCTTGGAAACCCTCAAGCAAATCCCAGACTCTGTGTTTATAAGACTTGAGTAGGCCATTTTTGGTGATATTTTGATTTCTCACTTGGTTCACTACCAACTCACTATCCCCATATACTTTGAAGGCTTGAATTCCCCTCTTTTGGGCAAGTAGGAGACCTTGGATCAAAGATTCATACTCAGCCACATTATTGGTACAACTGAATTGGAGTCTAAAAGAGAAATAATATCTTATTTGTGCAGGAGAGATCAACATAACACTAGCCCCTGATCCATTTCTATTCCTTGAGCCATCAAAGTACATACTCCATACTCCATTTATGTCATCATTAGTCCTAACAAGGTCAGGAACTTGAACCTCTTTCTTTATTATGCAATATGTACTAAGGCCTATCTCAAGAGTTTCCAACATAGGCTCAAACTGACATGTATTTGCCCACTCATCTAAGAAGAAATCAGGAATCTCTGCTATGGAAGTGACAGGCTCGTTTACTATGTTATTTTCGTCCATCTCTAGAATAGGGAAATTCATATTGATGAAGTTGGGAGTGTAGGGTTTAGTGTGATGAAGGGCTTGAGGTTCTGCTCTTATTGAAGCATTGGCCCCATATCTAGTCCTAAATGACATATAAGACCGATCAGCAGATATGAATCCACCAATTTGAGCAGTGAAGTCTCTTGAAAGACAGATGGCGAAATAGGGCTTGACCTCAGCAATAGATATGTCTTGAATCACAATAAAACCAGGGCATGCATGTAGGGCCATTTCCACACTTCTAAGGATGCCTACGGTTTTGACAGTACTCCCATCTAGTTGTAACACATCCCTAACAATGGGCTCATATTTCATCCCTAAAGCATTAGCAACACACCTAGTCATTACTGAGCTACTAGCCCCTGAATCTATCATGCAATTATGGACTAATTTTCCCCCTATAATCAAAGAAACATAAAATGGAGGAGGTCTAACCTTTTTACTTGTCTCCACATCTCCTTCTGGTTGTACTAAACTAGTGGCACTCTCCATAGTAGATGACTGATCCTTGGGTTCAATCCTTTCCAATTCTTGCTACAACATCTTCCTCTGCATTGGTATGGTAGCAATAGCATCCCACATGGAAATGTTTACATTGGTCTTCTTCATTTGCTCTACCACACTCAATGGTGTGTTAGGAATTTTGGTAGAAACTTTGGGAGCTGCACTCATGAGAGGTTGAGATGGAGCAACATAGGGATCACTTGCATTCTCCTCTCTTGGACCTTGCCTTTGCTATTGTGAAGTGTTTGTTTTCTCATTTGTTGTCTGTGTGTTAGGTGTAACACTTGAAGTTGAGGCCTGCTTAGGAGAAGGAGGAGCAGCATGTTCCATAGCTCTCTTCTTACTTCTTGTGTTATGAGCAACGGAATCCTGGTTTACATTACAATGCTCCTCCATCTGGTGATTCATGAAAGAGCAATCACCTTGCCTTTGGATATATGAGGCCTCCTTGGTATGATCTTCCTTGTATGGTTGCTTTACTATAGGCTCCTGGACAGTTAAGGCCAAATAAGATTCTGCCTTCTAACACATGCAATAGGTATAAGAATAGTTGCAAGAAGGACAAAAATCTTGATCTTGGGCCAAGTTATTTTGAGGGACTATAGCTCTGTTCTGATTTGAGCTTGAAGTAGAAGCATGACTATTCTGCCTATTCTGATCAAAAGAGCTATTCCACTGATTAGGAGGCCTACCACCACTTGGAGCCTGATATTGTAATTGGGGAGGCTTGCCACTTTGGGCTTGCTGCATTTCTAAGGCCACCACCTTGTTACTCATCTTTTTTATTAGAGAAAAACTATCCTCTAATCTCTTCCCTTGGTCCTTCAACTCCCTCCCCTGCTCTTGTAATTTTTTATCCAGGGTCTTCTCTCTTTTATCTGTGTTCAGCACTAGACCTTGGAGCATTTCCTTGAGTTCATCTATTCCGTTTGAGGATGTGGAAGCTTGGGGAATTAGAGTAAGGTCTTGTGATGTAGGAATTGTAGGAAGGGGAGCTATTATTGGTTGGTGGTTGGGGACATCCAGAAAGAAGGGCATAGGAGGTCTTGGAGCCAACTTTCCTCCTTGTATTAGGATGTTCTCAGCTTTTATGACTGTCTCATAAGCATTCGGTAATGTATCTCCCCCCATAGTTTGGATTGTAGTGGCAATGTCACTGTTGAAAGCTCTAAGGTAATGCAAGAAAGCATTACCAGGGGTAGGTTTTACTATAGTAGGTATTCTATCCCATGTCTTTTGGAATCTGTAGTTAAAATCAGTCATACATTGATGGGGGGCTCTTTTTATTGTAGTTAGTTGCTCTAATAGTGACAAATGGTCACTCTTATCCTCAAAATGTTTGCATAATCCTGCTCCTAGTCCATCCCAATCAGTTATGGAACCATGAGCTAAGCCTCTATACCACTATAATGCTTTTCCTTTTAAAGATGAGGCTAGAAGTCTGACAACAACATCATCCTCTGTAATACCATGAATATTACAGACATTTGCTACCTCTTGGATATGCTCTAAAGGGGAAATAGAAGTTTCACCAGTAAAATCAGGTATGCTTTTTAGTGCAGCTACTGGTATATCATGTCTTTGGGCTAACAATAGAGGGCTTCCACCATTAAAGGTGGAAAAAGTATGAATCCTTGGGTGTGCCATATAGACAAGCATTTTATTGATGAGGCTAGATGGCAATCTAGGCTGTGTTCAAATAGTACGAGGAGTAGAGACAGATCTTACAGGTAAATTAACTATTATTCCACCTCTAACTGGTGATAATGAAGCTCTAGTCCTCCTTCTTCTAAGATTCAAAAGTGAGAGTTCTTGATATTGAAAATTACCTCTAGAAGACGCCCTTGTTTCAGCCCTGGGCATGAATTTTTGCAACTTAGCCTGAAACCAGATTTATTGATGTTCAGAGTCGCCAAGTACTTGAAAGATCAGCCTCTTGAAGGCTTAAATACTGAAGCCAACACTACTTCTTCAACGTTGATCCCTAGAATTCTCTCTTCTTAACACCAGTAGACCTTAAATCTTTTGATATGAGTCCCACCGGGCGTGCCAAAAATTGTTGTCACTTAGGTTTACACCCTTGTCCAAGGCCTATGCGCGAGGACAACCTAATGAAACATGGAAACAACCTCCAAGCTGTGGGACTTGAACTATGAGGTTGAGTCTCTGGAGAAGGCCGGCTTCCTCTTACTGTCAGGGCACACCTATCTATTCTAAAAAGAAAAGGGAGAAAGAGAACACTAAAGAAAATCTACCTAGTCTAATCTAAGGTGGTGATGCACCAAAACAGAGTATTCAGACTCATTCCTGCCCATATATGCACTACAGAACTCAAGTAACATCCAAATTCATACACGTCCAGACTTATATCAACTAATAATCGCATACAGATCAAAAGACCAACTGAATGACACCAGGAAAAGAAGATTTCACTTGTATATTATTCAATAGGCCAAAGATAGATATAGTATGTGGACCACTAATCTCAATAATGCGTCAATGAGAGGAAAAATGAAGCACATACACATTGACCATTGAAAAGAATGACACAGGATGCTATGTAGCTCAGAGACACAGGGATTCTACACTGCAAGTCTGCAAGCAGTAGCAGAGAAAATCAGGAAGAGTTGACCCTGGGAACAAATCACAAAAATTGCCTTTATAGATCAAGCATAACTTGAAGATTTCTACGTTACATTTACTTTCTACCTACTAGCATCGAACCCCAAAATATTCGATCAAAGATCACACTCGAGCATGATTCTGAAGTACCAAATCAGATATTCGACTGAAAGAACACCTCGAGTAGACAGAGTGGTGCCAATGAATGATACTGACATAGTAGATGGATCGACTAGGACGGTGGAGTGTTTCCCTATGCTTGGCATTCATTCCTGGTAGGTCAGAAATGATCACGAAGATCAAATTGCAAGATAACATCGATCATCTTCATTTTTTGATTCATGAATCAGCCTAGTCAAAAGGTCAACCAGGCTCCTTACACGTCAAATAGGCCACGTGGGCCAATTATATTTCTTTATTTTTCCACCTGAGGAAGTCCTCCCTTGGTTGACCTTCCGTCATCGAACTACTACGCCACCCTTCAAATGGTTATCACTAACTACGACGGTTATATTATCTGCCAGTCGACCATCAATCTTGACTGGGCCAATAGGACACGTGTCATCCAGGCGTGTTGTCGCTAACACTATCTCCCGAGCAGTTCTTCATAGCGCAATGGCACCCACCGCAAATCTGTCTCCATCTGATGACCAGAATCGCCTCATACTGCCCTGCGCTGTTCCTATTCTGGGCCCATCACATTTGGCACCACCTTGGCAACTGATGTTCGTCCGAATGACATATGGCAACAGCTCAGCGATCCATCCTGATGAGACTTGACCCCACCGACACGTGGCAACAGGGCACCATGTCGCTATACTAAAAATATTACAGCTTCACCAAGGCGACATGGCGCTACCATTGATCTATTCTAATCTGACGGTCGCAAAACCTGACCTCCCGCGACCCTCCTTCTTTATGATTCGCCAGGCCCGCTGAAATGTGGTGTCAACTTATTGGTCTGTCGGTCACCCTGAATCCGATCGCATTCGGCGGCATGGAATGCGGTCCCACCAGGACACGTGGCGCAAGGGCGCCAAGTCACTGACGTTATCTACCAAGCTGTTCTCGATAGCGAGACAGCGCCAGTCGTAGATCTCCACGGATTTGACGATCGTGAAGACTCACCATTCCTCCTAAAACTACTGGGCCTACTGAAGGCGTGTTGTCATTTGATTCATTCTCCTGATGCCGATTGGTAAGACCTAACTCCCACCGACACGTGGCAGATGGTCGCTATGTCGCCATGTTAAAACTCGTGCATCTCTGCCATAGCAAGATTGTGCCATCCATTGATCTGAATCGATCTAACGGTGTGCAAGGAAGATCATTCCCCTTAGCCTATCGATGAATAAGAACTGGCCATGTATCAACGGTCTGACTAGTCCTCGCTGACATCCCTGGACCCACTGTAGACACCTAAAAATCTTTTAGAAAATAAAGTATTTTTATTTTTTGAAAAAGTCCTGATGACATCATCATTTATTAATTAATTAATTATTTAATTAATTAATTAATTTTTATGCCATTAAATCCCTTTATCTTAATTTAAAATATTTAATTAAGGAATCCCTTCCAAAAATGTTTAAATCTTATTTAAACATTATTTCCTTATTTATTAATTTTTTAATTAATAAATTGACCAAAAATCCTAAAATAAATTAAAAAATTTATTTTTTTCCCAAAAGTTGGCCAATTTCCTTATGACCAATAACCTCTTCCAAAATCTTCTAATCCTTCTTTAATTTTGATTAAAGGCTAATCCCATCATTTCCTACCCCTAACCCCAACTCAAAATATTTAATTAAAATTAAATATTAATCCTCATGTTTATTAAAAAAGTTTTAATAAATATCTCCTCAACCCAAACCCTTGAAATAAATAAAACTTTATTTATTTCCTAAAAATCTAATTTGTCCTCATCCTAAGAAGTTCTAGACTCTTCTAGAAAGTCTTCATCCTCATCCTAGGAAATTCTAGACTATTCTAGAAAGTCTTTATGCTCATCCAAAGTCTAGACTCTTCTAGAAGATGTCTTTAAACCTAATCCTAATCCCCTCCTAACCATGTCACATTCCCTAAACATGGGTTAAGACTTACTAACCCAAGCCAAAGCTAACAAATATCTCCTCCTTCACCCACCCTCATTAAATGCCATCCACTTGCCTATCCCTAAGCTAATCCTAAACCATCCTAATCCATCCTCTAATCATTTGCACAAGCCTAAACAAGCTTAGAACCTTCCTAATCAAGTCCAAGTCGAAATTGCTCTCATCACCCTCAAAATATCTCAACCATAAAACTTTATGAAGTCCACTAGGTCATAAATGACTCTTACAAGCCCTTTTATTGCTCTTACAAGTCATTATGAGGGTCTTTATGAAGATTTTATCTCTTGAGCCTCCTTTGTTGACTCATCCTTGCCCTTTCCTCCATCCTCTCACCATGTGACATGTGTCACTCCTTGATTGGCTATAAGGAAGCACAATCCATGTGCTCTCCTCTCATGCAATCTGAGCCTTCCATAAGCTTTTTCCCATCCTTGCATCTTAGCCCTCAATCCCTCAAGCCTCTTGCCTATAAATTGGATCCTTCCCCTTTGCAAAATAACACAATCCATGAAGTAAAGTTATAATGCTATTTTGAGAGCCAAATCCATACTAAAGCCATCTATCCACACCAAAAATCCACAATCATCCATTGAAGCCTTTGGAAGCATATTGAGCATACATCCTATCTATTTAGACAAAGCTACTCAACAAGAGAGCTTCTCATTGAGAGAGCCCATTAATGGCTCATATTCTCAATTGAGAGTTCATCTTAGTCTATCTTGAAGTTTATGATTTTTGTTTAGTTTGTAGAAGCTTTATTTAAATTTGGTTTCTATAAGCATACTAACATTGCTCATATACACCCACGAGGACACGTGTCCTTCAGGCGCAATGTCGTTAACATAAGATTCACGCAGCTCTTCTATAGCGCGATGGTGCCTATCGTCGATCGGCCTTGATCTGACGGTGGAGATCTTACCTTTCCATGTACTGGTGACGCTAACTGAACTCTGACTTGGGGGACGTGGTCGCTCTTTATTGGCCCAATGAAACACCTCCCTGGTCTGACAAAGCACCAACTCGGAGGGTCTGTATTGCCTTGACCCCACTGATGAATACATGGCTACATCTGATTCGCCATCGTGGTGCTAGGCTCCTGACTGCTCATGCGAAGTACTTGCTGGGACCCAACGTGCCTGGTTGCTTCTCACCACGATGGATTTTTTGATTGGGTGTTATGTCACCATCGGAAAACGCATCGGTTTTTCATTAGCACCATGGCGCCTCATCGGTCTTTCGAACTTCCGGCCCATGGAAATGTGTCGCCCGCCGCCGTGAGCATTTCCGTTGGGCACTATTTCGCTATGGAGAATTTCCGACCAGCATGCGATAGCGACATAGCGCCTGCGGCGCCAGAAAACTTTCCCGACCCGCCCTCCGTTGTAGCCTGCTCGTCGGACCCACCAAACACATGTGAATTGGGCGCGATGTCGCTGATGCTATTTCCAGTGCATCTCTAATGAAAAGATCGCACTAACCATTGATCTTGCTGAAATCTGACAGAGAAGATCTTGCGGGCTGTGAAATACATCATAAGGTCCGATCTTGGCATATAAAATAACATTTTCGTGGCTAGCCGTTGGACAAGCTGAGCATTCTAAAACTTAAACCTTTGGCGAGTGAGCGAAAGGTAACAGTTATTTTAGGCCTTAGTATCATTGTCCTATAGCATTTGACATTTCATCGATAGCCCTCACGAGCTCTGAGTTATGACCCTCAAAAGATCGACCTCAAAATGCACTTAGAGCACCTTGGAGACTCCTCAGTACGGGGTGGCCGCAAATGATGGATGGTCTTCATGGACAAAACAAGGGTGTGAATAGGGTTCACCCACCCATCCGGAGCTATTGGCACTGACGATTTGATGCCAAGATCAACGGTTTCAAAATTACGCTGTGGTGCACCTATGAACTGAGGCACACTGCGAGTTTTGGCATCGATCAAGATCGTTGTGCTGAATCCAAATGGAATGTGATCTCTCAAAAATGAGATAGGTTATTTTAGGCCTCAGTATCACCATCTTGTAGCATTCAATAATTCATCCATAGTCCTCATGAGCTCTGAGTTATGACCCTCGAAAGATCAACCTCAAAATGCATTTAGAGCACCTTGGAGACTCCTCGGTATAGGGTGGACACAGACGATAGAGGGTCTACGTGGTTGGAACAAGGGTGTCACTATGGTTCACCCACCCACTCAGAGCTAATGGCACTAACTTGTAGCCGTTAGGAGTTAGATTTTGAAAAGTTGTCAAGAAAGGTTGACCCCTTTGACTTGTATCATGAAAGGTTACTTTGTGCCTTGCTTGATTGTTTGAAGACTACTCCATGTTTCACTATCTTTCTTGGAAGAAAAATTTCTTTTGAACATCAAGCTTGCAATATTATCAGTTATTGTCAAACTTTTTCAACCAAGTCAAAATGTCAAATTCAAATATTTGTTTGCATTTTTTGCTAAGGGGAGTTTCATAAATTGACTTTGATTTTCTATGTCTCTAGTGCTTGAACATGCTTAAAATGGCTCTTTGGTCTTAGAGCTATTGGTATTTTCTAACTTCATGGTCTATGATATGCATACTAAGAATTTATTTCACTAAATGGTTTTCTTGATCTATTGACTACACTTAAATTTGTTCACTTGTCATCTCTCTTTCTTTATGTTCAATACAAAGAGCTAGAAGAGACAAATAATCTTTCTTACCTTCATCTCTCTAAGCACATGATAGAAATCAATTCTAAGCTTGAGAAAAGGTTAGAGGAGAATATTGCATTCTTAAATTAATCTCTCTTAAGACATTTACATACACACGGGGCATTCTTAAATTAATCTCCATGGAAGAAATTTTCATAAGCCTAAAGATTCCATAGTGTTGAAACATAAAATCCATGATCTCATTTATGATGGGATTGTTGATACCTCTAGTGACTCATGTGTCACAAGTTCATGCTAATGAACCTATGTCAAGTGATGATTTCCTTGACACCTTCACTTCTTATAACACTAATGAACCTCCTAAAGTGTCAAAGCTTTTGAAAATGCCTCCACCAAACAAAAAACCTAATTCTTTCCATATAGACCATGCGTACCCTCAAGGGCTACAACTAAAAGAAAATCAAGCTAACCATGCGTACCCTAGTTTACTTTCTCATCCACTCATAGCCTTCATATCCAACTTCATATCATGTCATTATGCATGTGCTATCTTGCTTATTGGCTTTAATTGCTTATCCTACATGCTATCTTCTTTCATGGATTTCATGGCTTGTCCCAAATGTGCTTCATACAACTTTTTCAATATGAAAGTCTTTCAAAACATTATACAATATTATGACTCTTTATGCTTTCAAATGCTATGATTGGTTGCAAAATGGAAGAAATCAAGTATTCTAATTGTTCATCCGTACTTTCTAGATTTTTCTTATTTGATTAGTTTGATAAAAATAGTTTTAATAATCATAATGTCAGCTTTATGTCAAATAAGGAAAAAACCAAATTTGTAATAAGATATCCACATGCAATTATCTTTCATATAGTTATAAATGCTCTTAAAATTGTCGTTATAGCCTTGTATCACATGCAAATATGATTTGAAAGAACTTGTTCAATAACTTCCTCTTATAATTCCTTACAAAGAACCTACCAAAATACAAAAACCATATACAAAAAACTACACATTTTACATCATAATACATCATAAATTCTAGAAATTCTCCCCAATACCACCCCCCTCCAACTCTTCATGATGTACCTACATTCCAATATCATACAAAAATTAGTAACTTATTGTATTAAATAAGATAATCATCAATTCATTAAATCATTATGAAGAAAATAGCATAAGAAGTATATATACCTAGTCGAGTATTCCAATAGGGTCCTCTCTCTATTTTAGGGTCTCCAACAAGGCTTCATGATCAGCATTAGCAATAGTAAAAAGTTCTTTTACTTTTGGTCTTCCTTGATGCTTCAGTAACTTTACATTTTTTGCTATAATAAGATGTGAATATATGAGAATTACTTTGTGCTTCTGATAGTCTTTGAATGCAGGAAATCCGTTCCTTCTAAGCATGTATGTCCGCAGCCATGTTCCAACAACAACCACTGAACCAGTAGGATACGTGAATCCATCATCATCTGTGATCGGTTGTGCAAGTTTTTGTTTGCCTCTTACACAACGTGCTAATCAATAATTGGATTTCTCATCATTCCCCTGTGGTGCAACCAATGCAAAGACATGTCCTGGCTGAAGTAGATCTGATAGATGGTTATGCTCAAGTGAACTTTCCATGTCATCATTTTTCATAGAGGGTATGATAGACAATGGAGTAAGATAATGTGGAGCCCATGTGTCCACCCACTCACTTGACTCATTGTGATCCCAATCACACTAAAAAAGAGTACGACAAAAACAAGCTAGTTGTCGTGTCCAAATGGTCCATATACTAGAATTAGAGCTCCGAAATGAATGCATTTTTTATGAGTCTCTCACTATAGCACAATCTGATCTATCACCTATGGACCCTTCCTCAACCAACAAAAAGAAACTCCGTACCATTGAATCAAGAGTCCCCCCCTGTGATAATGCTAAACTACACTAATCAACAATGCTACGAGCATCAAGAAGCTTTGTTGTTGAAATCTTCAGTTGCTCCTTAACTAGAGCTCTCCTCAAACATGCCCCGGCTCCATCATGTTCCCCTTTTCCATGGCTAGACTCAAAAAAACTCCAAATATGAGGCACCCATCTCTCTACATGCATCCTACACAACCAATAAAACATGGGAGCATTCTTGAATTGACCTGTACAGTTATCTGACCAAATGATATGTCTATCCATAGCAATTGCATGCTCATGTAAGAAATCAAAAGAATTCTCAAAACAATGTTGCACAAACTCGTGAGAGTGAGATCTATCATCACTCATATAAAAATGATACTCTCTAATAATCTTTTGATTATCTTCTGCACTATCAGGGGCATGTCTATATGTTATGTGAACAAAAATTGCAATCTGAATGGAGTTGTAATACTGAGATTGTGTCTCATTTTGAGGTTGCAATGTGTAGTTCTCAGCAAAATCAACAACTGATATAATAGTGCCAATGGGAAAAGTCTCCTTACACGTTCTAAATTGTTGATCCAACCACTGAGACCTATGACTATGTCTTGCATACTTGTAAAAAAGATTTGCCTTGAACTCTGAAATAAAATTAGCCACATTGATATCTTTTCCAACCAATTCACATCTAGAGCTCTCACTCCCACTCTTCAATGTGTATTTCATCGTTTCATATACCTTTTTTTTTAGTATTGTCTTTCCAAGATCTTGTTCGCACCCCTCATGGAAACATGTGTCAAACTTGGATAAGCCACCACATTTTGAGCACTTCTCATTTAATCAAGCATTTCTATAAAAGGAACAACCATCAACTCTATGACATAAGATTTGATCTAGCAAGTCTCTTGATTATTTTGGAAGCCCACTAGCCCCACAATCCTCCAATATTTCTTTACTATGCAAAGTAGAACGGATGGAGCGTAATAGTTCATGGTACATAGAAAACTCAACATGATATTTGCAACAACATGTATTTCAAATTTTGAGTGGCACACAATAAAATGGCTTCAAAGATTCAAAAGCCCTTTGTGATATATGAAGACTTGGATGACTCTCTCTAAATTGTTTGAACAATATAGTTTGACTTACTTCTAAATGGTGTTTAGGATGTGGCGTGCGATCTCTGATACCAATTCTCAACTTTAAGACGTCTTTAGTATTGGGTGATACTCATGAGTTAGAGTGCCAAAATTATGTAATTTCTTCCTTCACATCGTCGGATAGCTTCTTATCAAAACATGGAAGTCTCCCACAAAATGCCCATGTTTCATTTTGAAGAGGATCATCATTTTTTTCTCATCGACTAAGTGCTCTTCTCAAAGTAGTACAATTTAGATTCAAATCAATACAAGTTTGTCTCATATATCTACCCTTTCTCAAATGATGACTTACCAAAGAGGTTGTAATGACCCTTCAAGCAACTCTATTATCCTTCTCTCTGCTATTTTTTCCAATGCTATTGAGAGCACTGAAAAGATTCTTCACGATAATGGCATTTCTTTCCAACTTTTTATTGACACGAATCTTCAATTTGGAAAGCATAGGT
Organism: Cupressus sempervirens; assembly: GCA_028749045.1. Lineage (NCBI taxonomy): Eukaryota > Viridiplantae > Streptophyta > Pinopsida > Cupressales > Cupressaceae > Cupressus > Cupressus sempervirens. The sequence continues at coordinate 852,577,013 of CM053789.1, read as the reverse complement.
CTCATCTTTTGCATCTTTAATAAGTGCATGAAAAGCTGACATTGCTCTACCACTGTCTTGTTGCTGAAAAACATCTGATATAGTCTTGAAGCCCATAACCGAATGGTTCTTTCTAATTTTTTCTTTCCAAACTAGCAATAATCATTTCATCAATTTCAATTATCCATTTTGATGTTTTAGAACCTTCATGCCGATTATAATTAGGAGATATGTGAGGTTCTTGTGCATTAGGTTCATGTGCATTGTCATCTTCGACATGGTCAATTATGCAATTTGGATTATGACTTAGTGGCATTTCTTCTTCAAAATTTTTATCCTCCAAATTTTCAATTTCGGCATTATCATTTTCAATAGGTACATTTTCATTCCCCAACTGTACATATTCATTATCTGATTCTATGATTTCACATTCGATTAATTCATCGTCAACTTGATTGATATTTAGTATACCTTGTCTTTTTCTTCGGTGTTCCATTTTGTCCCTTTCTCTATATGTCGCAATGTCTTCATTGGATATCTTCCTTTTGCGTTTATCCTTTTGACGACTGCTGCTCCCCATTCAGATGACAAATTCGAACACCTAAGGTTATATTTTCAAAAAAAATTTGATTAGTTGGGCCCCAAAACGTGACTTTTTTAAAACCCGTGAAAAAAAGAGTGGAAAAGTGATGTTGTCGGGTCTGTAGGGACAAGGAATTCTTGGAAATTGGTGCTAGTAAAATTGGATATCAGATATTGCAAAGTGAATTTTTGGAGAGAAAACTTGCTATAATTTTCCTCTTTCGTCATGATTATATTAATATTATCAAAATCAAAACTTACTATAATTTTCTGACTTTGCTTTATTACTAAGCTAATAGTATAGTAGTATTAATATATAATAGTATTAATAGTATAATAATATTAATATAAAGTATCAATAGTATTAATATATAATAGTATTAATATATAGTAATATTAATATATAGTATTAATATAGCTATAGTATCAATATTATTATACCCATAATAGTATTAATATTATTACTATAGATATAATAGTGTAAATATTTAGTGTTTATTTATATTATTATTATTATTATGCTACAATATAGTATTAATATATATATTATTATTATAGCTATAATAGTATTATTATTATTACTATAGATATGATAATATTAATATTTAATATTTATTTATATTATTATTATTATTATTATTATCATAAAATAGTATAAATACTATATATATCCTTTCATTTTTTAACCCATATACATATGAATGATTTGAATATGTCTGTAGGGGTCCTAGGACTCCTAGGGACATATGTCATCGTTTAATTGGTCAAAGAAGGTCGTAGGTCACCCTATGACCCCCTTTGACCCATATGGCCCATTCGAATATGTCCCTAGGACTCTTAGGGACATATGTCATCATTTAATAGGTCAAAGGGGGTCATAGGGCACCCTATGACCCCCTTTGACCCATATGAATGATTCGAATATGTCCTTAGGGGTCTTAGACATATGTCATCGTTTAATGGGTCAAAGGGTGTCATAGGTCACCCTATGACCCCTTTTGACCCATATGAACGATTTGAATATGTCCCTAAGGGTTAAAGGACCCCTAGAGACATATGTCATCGTTTTATGAGTCAAAGGGGGTCATAGGGTGACCTATGACCCCCTTTGACCCATATGAACGATTCGAATATGCCCCTAGGACCCCTAGGGACATATGTCGTCGTTTAAAGGGTCAAAAGGTGTCATAGGTCACCCTATGACCCCTTTTGACCCATATGAACGATTCAAATATGTCTGTAAGGGTTAAAGGACCCCTAAAGACATATGTTGTCATTTAATGGGTCAAAGGGGGTCATAGGTCACCCTATGACCCCCTTTGACCCATATGAACAATTCGAATATGTCCCTAGGGGTTCTATGATCCCTAGAGATATATGTCATTGTTTAATGGGTCAAATGGGGTCATAGGTCACCCTATGACCCCCTTTGACCCATATGACCCATTCGAATATGTTCCTAGGGGTTTGATGACCTCTAGCAACATATATTTTCATTTAATAGGTAAAAGAGGGTCATAGGTGACCTATGACCCCCTTTGACCCATATGAACGATTCGAATATATCCCTAGGGGTCCTAGGACCCCTAGGGACATATGTCATCGTTCATATGGGTCAAAGGGTGTCATAGGTCACCCTATGACCCCCTTTGGCCCATATGAACGATTCGAATATGTCCCTAGGGGTTATAAGACCGCTAGAGACATATGTCATCATTTAATGGGTCAAAGGGGATCATAAGTCACCCTATGAACCCTTTTGACCCATATGAATGGTTCGAATATGTCCCTAGGAGTTCTAGGACCCTTAGAGACATATGTTGTCGTTTAATGGGTCAAAAGAGGTCATAAGTCACCATATGACCCCCTTTGACCCATATGAATGATTTGAATATATCTCTAGGGGTTCTAGGACCCCTGGAGACATATGTCATCGTTTAATGGGTCAAAGGGGGTCATAGGTCACCCTATACCCCCTTTGACCCATATGAATGATTCAAATATATCCCTAGGGGTCCTAGGACGCCTAGGGACATATGTCATCTTTTAATGGGTCAAAAGGTGTCATAGGTCACCCTATGACCCCCTTTGACCTATATGAATGATTTGAATATGTCCCTAGGGGTTATAGGACCCCTAGCAACATATGTCGTCGTTTAATGGGTCAAAGGGGGTCATAAGTCACCTTATGACCCCCTTTGACCCATATGAACAATTCAAATATGTCCCTAGAGGTTCTAGGACCCTTAGAGACATATGTCGTTGTCTAATAGGTCAAAGGGAGTCATAGGTCACCCTATGACCCCCTTTGACCCATATGACCCATTCAAATATGTTCCTAGGGGTCCGAGGACCCCTAACAACATATGTTATCGTTTAATGGCTCAAAGAGGGTCATAGGTCACCCTATGACCCCCTTTGACCCATATGGACAATTCGAATATGTCCCTAGGGGTTCTAGGACCCTTAGAGACATATGTCGTCGTTTAATGGGTCAAAGAGGGTTATATGTCATCCTATGACCCCTTTTGAGCCATATGACCCGTTTGAATATGTTCCTAGGGGTCCGAGGACCCCTAGCGACATATGTTGTCTTTTAATAGGTCAAAAAAGGTCATAGGGTGACCTATGAACCCCTTTGACCCATATTACCCATTAGATATGTCCTTAGGGGTTCTAGGACCCCTAGAGACATATGTTGTCGTTCAATGGGTCAAAGAGAGTCATAGGTCACCCTATGACCCCCTTTGACCCATATTACCCATTCAAATATGTCTATAGGTGTCTTAAAACTCCTAGGGACATATGTCATCGTTTAATGGGTCAAAGGGGGCCATAGGTCACCCTATAACCCCCTTTGACCCATATGAACGATTCAAATATGTCTCTATGGGTCTTAGGACCCCTAGGGACATATGTGATCGTTTAATGGGTCAAAGGGTGTCATAAGGCACCTTATGACCCACTTTGACCCATATGAATGATTCGAATATGTCCCTATGGGTCTTAGGACCTCTAGGGACATATGTCATCGTTTGATGGGTCAAACGGGGTCATAGGTCACCCTATGAACCCCTTTGACCCATATGGCCCATTCGAATATGTCTCTAGCACCCTTAGGGACATATGTCATCATTTAATGGGTCAAAGGGGGTTATAAGGCACCCTATGATCGCCTTTGACCCATATGAACAATTAAAATATTTCCTTAGGGATCCTAGGACCCCTAAGGACATATGTCATCGTTTAATGGGTCAAAAGGTGTCATAGGTCACCCTATGACCCCTTTTGACCCATATGAACAATTTGAATATGTCCCTAGGGGTTATAGGAGCCCTAGAGACATATGTCATTGTTTAATGCATCAAAAAGGGTCATAAGTCACCCTATGACCACCTTTGACCCATATGAACGATTCAAATATGTCCCTAGGGGTCCTAGGACCCCTAGAGACATATGTTGTCATTTAATGGGTCAAAGGGTGTCATAGGTCACCCTATGACCCCCTTTGACCCATGTGAACCATTTGAATATGTCCCTAGGGGTTATAGGACCCCTAGAGACATATGTCATTGTTTAATGGGTCAAACGGGGTCATAAGTCACCCTATGTTCCCCTTTGACCCATATGAACAATTCGAATATGTCTCTAGGGGTTCTAGGACCCCTAGACACATATGTCATCGTTTAATAGGTCAAAGGGGGTCATAGGTCATCCTATGACTCCCTTTGACCCATATGACCCATTCGAATATGTTCCTAGGGGTTCGAGGACTCCTAGCGACATATGTTGTCATTTAATGGATCAAAGAGGGTCATAGGTTACCCTATGACCCCCTTTGACCCATATTACCCATTCGAATATGTCCCTAGGGGTTCTAGGACCCCTAGAGACATATGTTGTCATTTAATGAGTCAAAGACAGTCATAGGTCACCCTATGATCCCTTTTGACCCATATTACCCATTCGAATATGTCTTTAGGGGTTTTAGAACCCTTAGGGATATATGTCATCGTTTAATGGGTCAAAGTGGGTCATAGGTCACATATGACCCCCTTTGATCCATATGAACGATTCAAATACGTCCCTATGGGTCCTATGACCCTTAGGGACATGTCATCGTTTAATGGGTCAAAGGGTGTCATAAGGCACCCTATGAGCCCTTTTGACCCATATGAACGATTCAAATATGTCCCTAGGGGACTTAGGACCCATAGGGACATATGTCATCGTTTAATGGGTCAAAGGGAGTCATAGGTCACCCTATGACCCCCTTTGACACATATGGCCCATCCGAATATGTCCTTAGGACTCTTAGGGACAAATGTCATCGTTTAATAGGTCAAAGGGGGTCATAGGGCACCCTATGACCCCTTTTGACCCATATGAACAATTCGAATAAGTTCTTAGGGGTTCCAGGACTCCTAAGGACATATGTCTTCATTTAATGAGTCAAAGGGTGTCATACATCACCCTATGACCCCCTTTGACCCATATAAATGATTCGAATATGTCCCTAGGGGTTATAGGACCCCTAGAGACATATGTCATCATTTAATTGGTCAAAGGGGGTCATAGGTCACTCTATGAACCCCTTTGACCCATATGAATGATTTGAATATGTCCCTAGGTGTCCTAGGACCCCTAAGGACATATGTCATCGCTTAATGGGTCAAAGGGTGTCATAGGTCACCCTATGACCCCTTTTAATCCATATAAATGATTTGAATATGTCCCTAGGGGTTATAGGATCCCTAGAGACATATGTCGTTGTTCAATGGGTCAAAGGTGGTCATAGATCACCCTATGATCCCCTTTGACCCATATGAACAATTTGAATATGTCCCTAAGGGTTCTAGGACCCCTACAGACATATGTTGTCATTTAATGGGCAAAAGGGGGTCATAGGTCACCCTATGACCCCCTTTGACCCATATGACCCATTCGAATATGTTCTTAGGGATCCAAAAACCTCTAGCGACACATGTCATCGTTTAATGGGTCAAAGGCCCATATGAACTATTTGAATATATCCCTAAGGGTTGTAGGACCCCTAGGGACATATGTTGTCATTTAATTGGTCAAAGGGGGTCATAGGTCACCCTGTGACCCCCTTTGACCTATATGAACAATTCAAATATGTCCCTAGGGGTTATAGGACCCCTAGAGACATATGTCGTCGTTTAATGGGTCAAAGGGGGTCATAGGTCACCCTATGACCCCCTTTGACCGATATGACCCATTCAAATATGTTCTTAGGGGTCCGAGGACCTCTAGCGACATATGTCATCATTTAATAGGTCAAATGGTTTCATAGGTCACCCTATGACCCCCTTTGACCCATATGAAAAATTTGAATATATCCCTAGGGGTCCCCTAGGGACATATGTCATCGTCTAATGGGTCAAAGGGTGTCATAGGTCACACTATGACCGTCTTTGGCCCATATGAACGATTTGAATATGTTCCTAGGGGTTATAGGACCCCTAGAGACATATGTCATCATTTAATGGGTCAAAGTGGGTCATAAGTCACCCTACGACCCCCTTTGACCCATATGAACAATTTGAATATGTCCCTAGAGGTTCTAGAACCCCTAGAGACATATGTCATCATTTAATGGGTCAAAGGGGGTCATAGGTCACTTTATGACCCCCTTTGACCCATATGACCCATTCGAATATGTTTCTAGGAGTCTGAGGACCCCTAGCGACGTATGTCATCGTTTAATGGGTCAAAGAGGGTCATAGGTCACCCTATGACCCCCTTTGATCCATATTACCCATTCAATATGTCTTTAGGGGTTATAGAACCTCTAGAGACATATGTTGTCGTTTAATGGGTCAAAGAGAGTCATAGGTCACCCTATGACCCCCTTTGACCCATATTACTCATTCGAATATGTCTCTAGGGGTCCTAGAATCCTTAGGGACATATGTCATCGTTTAATGGGTAAAAGGAAGTCATACGTCACCCTATGACCCCCTTTGACCCATATGAACGATTCGAATATGTTCTCTAGGGACATATGTCATTGTTTAATGGGCCAAAGGGGATCATAGGTCACCCTATGACCCGTTTTGACCCATATGAACAATTTGAATATGTCCCTAGGGGTTCTAGGACCCCTAGAGACATATGTTGTCGTTTAATGGGTCAAAGGGGGTCAGAGGTCACCCTATGACCCCCTTTGACCCATATGACCTATTTGAATATGTTTTTGGGGGTCCGAGGACCCCTACCGACATATGTTATGTTTAATGGGTCAAAGAGAGTCATAGGTCACCCTATGACGCCATTTGATCCATATTACCCATTCAAATATGTCCCTAGGGGTTCTAGAACCCCTAGAAACATATGTTGTTATTTAATGGGTCAAAGAGAGTCATAGGTCACCCTATGACCCCTTTTGACCTATATTACCCATTCGAATATGTCCCTAGGGGTCCTAGAACCCCTAGGGACATATGTCATCATTTAATGGGTCAAAGGGGGTCATAGGTCACCCTATGACCCCCTTTGACCCATATGAATGATTCAAATATGTCCTTATGGGTCCTAGGAGCCCTAGGGACATATGTCGTCATTTAATGGGTCAAAGGGTGTCATAAAGCACCCTATGACCCCCTTTGACCTATATGAACGATTCGAATATGTCCATAGGGGTCTTAGGACCCCTAGGGACATATGTCATCATTTAATGGGTCAAAGGGGGACATAGGGTGACCTATGACCCCCTTTTACCTATATGACCCATTCGAATATGTCCCTAGCACCCTTAGGGAAATATGTCATTATTTAATGGGTCAAAGGGGGTCATAGGGCACCTTATGACCCCCTTTCACCCATATGAATGATTAGAATATGTCCTTAAGGACATATGTCATCGTTTAATGGGTCAAAGGATGTCATAGGTCACCCTATGACCCGTTTTGACCCATATGAACGATTCAAATATATTTTTAGGGGTCTTAGGACCTCTAGGGACATATTTGAATCGTTCATATGGGTCAAAGGGGTATGTCGTCATTTAATGAGTCAAAGGGGGTCATAGGTCACCTTATGACCCCCTTTGACCCATATGAATGATTCGAATATGTCTCTAGGAGTCCTAAGACCCCTAAGGACATATGTCGTCATTTAATGGGTCAAAAGGTGTCATAGGTCACCCTGTGACCCCCTTTGACCCATATGAACGATTCGAATGTGTCCCTAGGGGTTATAGGACCCCTAGAGACATATGTTGTCATTTAATGGGTCAAAGGTGGTCATAGGTCACCCTATGACCCCCTTTGACCCATATGAACAATTCAAATATGTTCCTAGGGGTGCTAGGACCCCTAGAGACATATGTCGTCATTTAATGGGTCAAAGTACCTATGACCCCCTTGACTCGTAAGAATGATTCGAATATGTCCCTAGGGGTCGTAAGACCCCTAGCGACATATTTGAATCGTTCATATGGGTCAAAACCCCCTTTGACCCATATGACCCATTCAAATATGTTCTTAAGGGCCCGAGGACCCCTACCGATATATGTTGTCATTTAATGGGTCAAAGAGGGTCATAGGTCACCCTATGACCCCCTTTGAGCCATATTACCCATTCGAATATGTCCCTAGGGGTTCTAGGACCCCTAAAGATATATGTTGTCATTTAATTGGTCAAAGCGAGTCATAGGCCACCCTATGACCCCCTTTGACCCATATTACCCATTCGAATATGTCCCTAGGGGTCCTAGAACCCCTAGGGACATATGTCATTATTTAATGGGTCAAAGGGACCTATGACCCCCTTTGACCCATATTACCCATTCGAATATGTCCCTAGGGGTCCTAGGACCCCTAGCGACATATGTCATTGTTTAATGGGTCAAAGGGGGTCATAGGTCACCCTATGACCCCCTTTGACCCATATGAACGATTCAAATATTTTGCTCGGAGTTCTAAGACCCGTAGGGACATATATCGTCATTTAATTGATCAAAAGGGGTCATAGGTTACCTTATGACCCCCTTTGATCCATATTAATCATTGTAATATGTCCCTAGGGCTCTTAGGACCCCTAAGGACATATTTCGTCATTTAATGCATCAAAGAGGGTCAATGGTTGACCTATGACCCCCTTTGACTCATATATATTAATAATATACATATTTATTAATAACATACATATTAAGATATATATATATATATATATATTACATTATTATATTTAATAAAAATATTACGTTATTATATATAGATTAATAACATATATATGTATTAATTTATTATATTTAATGAAAATATTATGTTATTATATATATATTAATTACATACATATTAATATAATAATATATATAATACATATTATATATTTATTTTTAATATATTACGTTATTATATATATTAATAACATAGATATTAATATAATAATATATAATACGTATTTTATATATATATAAATTATGTTATTATATTTAGTAAAAATAATAATAATATAAATTATATTTATAGATTGTAATAAGATTAATATAATATATTAGTATATATTGTTAGATTATATCTTATATCTTTACATTACGTTATTTTATATATATATATATATATATATATATATATATATATATGGGTAGATGCACAAAGTTGTGGTGCCAAAAGGGGGGTATAAGTGGACACCTTTTTCCTGAAATCAGTAAATTCTAGACTTCAACATGAATTTGAAGATAGTTATGCTCAAAATTTTAAGATATGACAAAAATAAAAGTCGTAGTCCTTTGAATCTAGTTTCTAAACTACTAATTTTTTTTCAAAATGGTTTAGTTTTAGGTCCTCAAAAAAGGGGGCCACAGAAAGTGGTACTGTTTATTCCAAAAAAACATAACATAGTACAAAGTGTGGCCTCCCTAAAATTTTAACTTTTTTTTTGAAATTCTTTAATCGCTCCAGTCAAAAGTTACCTAACACTATGTAGTTTATCATAAATTTTTTGGGTAATTTTATAATGTGTATTTTTTTTTAATGAATTTTTTAATTAGACCCATCCCAAAAACGTGAAATATCTGTGTGCTCCCCCTAGAAATGATTGAAAACTAATTTAAAATCAAAACTTTTTTTTTTCAAAGTGTGTAGAATGGAGTCTAGTTTCTAAAAAACTAAGTTGTTACAAAATTCGATGAATGAGCTAAAATCTACATCCCAATTAGTACATGGTGGTTTTTGACAAAAAATGAACATACATTTAAAAGAAATTATAGATGAAAGACTTAAAATAGTTCAAATTAAAAATAAATTATATGGTTAGATAGCTAACACAGAGACCTATAATGTTATGCAACCTGATCTTATCGATACCCAACCACGAGGAATCTTGAAGGGGAGCACACAAGAAAAATTAATCATTTTTTGTATGTTTGATGGAAAACACGTCTCAGGCCTATTTATAAACTCCAAACCTTTGGGTTGGATCTCCAAGGAAAAACCAAGCCTTAGGCTTGGTTTTAGTGCAAAGCTTTGGAGAGCGTGTGCGCCCTATAGCGCGCACGCACTATTAAAACGCTAGTGAATTCAAAGTAGTGTGCACGCGCTATTGAGACCTAAATTGCAAACCAAAACGAAGAGAGAGCTAGGGGGGTGGGGCGAGGGAATGGCTATTTGTGAGTGTGTGAGAGATAGAGAGAAAGTAGGGGATGGGAGAGGGGAGAGAGGAAGTGAGAAAGAGTAGGGGTGGCAGAGAGAGTATAGGATGGGAGATAGAGGAAATGTGAGAGAGTAGGGGTGGCAAAGAAAGTACAAGATGCAAGAGAGAGAAAGTGTGAGAGAGAGAGTACAGGTGGCAAAGAGAGAGTACGGGATGGGGGAGAGAGATTGAAAGTAGGGGATGGGAGAGAGAGGAAGTGTGAGAGAGAGTACAAGTTGGGAGAGAGAGATTGAGAGTAGGGGATGGGGGAGAGAGAGAGTAGGTGGTGGGAGACGGAGTGGGAGAGGAAGAGTGAGAGATAGGAGGATGGGAGTGCATGTGTGTGAGAGAGAGAGAGTAGGGAATGTGAGAGGGGGAAGATAGAGTAGCTTGAGAGAGAGTAGGGGATGGAAGAGAGAGCAGGCGATGGGAGAGGGAGTGGGAGAGGAAGAGAGAGAGGGGGGATGGAAATGTGTGTAAGAGAGAAAGAGAGAGAGTGTGAAAATGTGAGAGAGGGTAGGGGGTAGCAGAGAGAGAGTAGAGAGTGAGAGAGTGAGAGTGAGAGAGAGAGAGAGTGAGAGAGAGTGAGAGTAGGTAGTGGGAGAGGGAGAGCGAGTGAGAGAAAAAGTAGAGGATGGGAGAGGAGAGAGGGGGGATGGGTGTGTGTGAAAGAGAGAGAGTAGGGAATGAGAGAGGGGAGAGAGAGATAGAGAGAGTAGGGGATGGGATAGAAACAGAGTAGGCAATGATAGAGGGAGTGGGAGAGGGAGAGAGAGGGTGGATGGAAGAGAAAGAGATTAGGCAATTGCAGAGGGAGTGGGAGAGGGAGAGAGAGGGGGGATGGAAGTGTGTGTAAGAGAGAAAGTAAGGGATGGGAGAGAGTGTGAGAGTGTGAGAGAGAGTACGAGTGGCAAAGAGAGAGAGTGAGAGTAGGAGATGGGAGAGAGAGGGAGAGAGTGAGAGAGAGAGAGATAGTAGGTGACGGGAGAGGGAGTGGGCGGGAGAGAGAGAGGGGGAATGGAAGTGTGTAAGAGAGATAGAGTTGGGGATGGGAGAGAGTAGGCAATGGGAGAGGGAGTGAGAGAGAGAGAGAGAGGGGGGGGGGCATGGGAATGTGTATAAGAGAGATAGAGTAGGGGATGGGAGAGAGTGTGAGAGTTTGAGAGAGAGTAGGGGGTGGTAGAGAGAGCTTGTACAGGATGGGGGTGAGAGAGAGAGAGAGAGAGAGAGAGATTAGGGGATGGGAGAGAGTGTGAGAGAGAGTAGGGGATGGAAGAGAGAGAGTGAGAGTAGGGGATGGGAGAGAGAAAGTAAAGAGGGAAAGAGAGTACTTGAGAGAGAGAGAGATAGTAGGTGGTGCAAGAGGGAGTGGGGGAGGGAGAGAGGGGGGGGATGGGAGTGTGTGACAAATCTAGAGATTAGGGGATGGGAGAGGAGAGAGAGAGGGGGGGATGAGAGTGTGTGTCTATGAAAGAGAGAGAGTAGGGGATGGGAGAGGGGAGAGAGAGAGTAGGGGATGGGGAGAGAAAGTAGGCAGTGGGAGAGGGAGTGG